>CM040244.1:165436711-166068506 GCA_022545495.1 Chrysanthemum lavandulifolium
ATACTAAGTATATCATGTATATCATCATTTGTACCACATAAATCACGGCCTGATTAACCATTAATTCTACGGCCCAAAGTAGAACCATTTTGATAGCAGTCCATCCGGATATAAGCATATCCTAGTAGAGCCCATAGACACATGAAGCCCAACAATCAGTCCTATCCACATAACCCTAATTATTTTGGTATAAAAATGTAACCCTCACTCACATAACCCTAATAATACACCCTTCAATTCACGCCTACCTAATCTCTCTCACCTCAGCATACAATACAAACCCTAATCAATCTCACATCAAAATATCATCCGCCCCCCACTTTAACGTTTTATAAAAAACGGATCATCACCACACATTTGCTATTCACTCTCTAATCAGTCCCTTCAACTCCGAATATAACTCAAAAAAAATTATCACCATCTCCTAATTCCATTTAACCTCAGACGCAAGCTTTCACAAGCCATATAGATGGCTTCACGATTAAGAATCAATAGACCTTGCCACATGGATGGCACGAAGGTTCTTGAATCGTCTTAGCTACAGGGATGGTACAGACCTTTTTTTGAATCACTATTGTGACAGCAGGTAGGTATTCTTTATCCTTCTGATTACTGATACTCACGAATCAAAGAAGAAGAGTAACAAAATTGTTATAACTTCTCTTTAAGTTCGGATAGTAACAAGAATAATTTTAGATCTATGAGGCACATGATCTTTTGTGTATAGATCTTATAGGTCTATGTGTTTGATGAACCTAACACAAAAGAATCAAAGCTGAGATCATTTTCATATTTACTTTTTGTCTTTGCATTTTTCTTTTGATGTCCATGTAAAGAAGGATCTATGATGATGAATATCGTGTGTTGGACTTAGAATATTCTTGATGTATTCATAAATACTGAATATCAAATGGATTTCACAATGATATCTGAGATATTGTATATACTTTTGAGGTAAGAGTCTAGGTTAATGAGTGGATGAATGAGTCTTTAGTGAAATGTTATTTTGAAAAAATGATGCGTGATGTTTGATGTTTGTGATACTGATGGTCTCGTATGATGATATTGGAGTCATGTTAGATTGATGAAGTTTGTATCTTGGAAAAATTGTATGATGATGTTTGTGATTGGGTTGAATGTGATTAAAACATATCAGTTTACACATTGACAAATTGACATGATATATACCACCACAAGTCGCATTTGACCTTTTGACTCAACAGTCAAACAACTCGCATATGACCCATGAATGTGGCAACTCGCATCATACTTAACAGCACCCATCTATAACAACTCGCAGTTGACCTGTTAACAACGTTGACTAAATAGTCAACCCGCATAATATTTTGAATCAACTCGCATTTGACTAAATAGTCAACACGCATAATATTTAACAAACAGACAACTCGCTTCCATTTCATGACCAACTCGCTTCATGACCAACTCGCTTCTGACCAACTCGCATCAGATACGTTGAATCAGGACAGTCAAAACTGTCAACTTGCTTTGATGAAAAACAGTCAACTCGCATATATGAAAAACAGTTAACTCGCATTGATGAAAAACATCAAATGGCTTATTAACACTGCATGTAACTTGTAAATAACATGTGAGCACCAGCAGGTTCAAGATAAAAGCAGCTTTTAACAACATCAAGATGCCAACTATTTTAGAAACATACTCAACCATCAGATTCCAACATAAAATCTGCTTAAACCATTTTAACTACCACACTCAAATAATCATCAACAAACAATATACAAACTGCATAACAACATCACAAGAGGCGCGTCAACCCGCATCAACCAAAACCGCATAAAAACCATACAAATCATCAAAAACAACACAACCTTGGCTCTGGTACCAATTGTAGGATCGTGAATATTTATGTTGTTTGATGATTCGGGTGGTCTAGGACAATGATTAAATAAGAGAGCCATTAGAGAGATGAAGAGAGTAGAGAGGAGGTTCTTGAAAGAGAGTTGCTTTACAAAAATGTAAGTTAGATTCAAAGAGCTACACCCTTCCATGGATGGAAGGGTATTTATAGTTACAAAGAATACGTCCTTCTATCGGACTGTGGATCAGGCATACAGTGGGTAAAGACCCGTCCTTCCTCCACGGTGTTACTCTAAACTAATCTACGCTACTAACTAACTAATAAACTGATAAATAACGTAAATAATGACAAGTCTACGAGCTAACATGTGCTAGACTATAATTGGGGTGACCGACACTTTAACATGGAATTTTCTAATTCCTAACATCCCCCCATAAATATCAAGCCTCCCATCAAGAAGTTCACCTGTTATTTTTAGTTGTTGATATAATGAAGATTTATATTTTTTGGCTGATGATGGTTACTGAAAACGATACTTGTTAACATGTATATTTTGCTTCATATGGTGTAATTAGGTGGTGGTGTAGGTTATTTTTTGGATATGTTGTTTTCATTTTGTAGTTTGCACTTGCATATCCAGTTTAGTTTGGTGCTTGGGAAAACCCATTTTGACTTATAAGGTCAACATAAACCAAATTATTAGAGGAACCACACCGAATTGTTAGTGTTTAAAATCTTTTTTGTAACCAAAATTCAATTATTATAAACGTAAAAGCACACACATATCAGTTAAGCTACATTTAGACTGAAAGACAACATAACATTTCTTGCTAGGAATTCACTGCTTTAAATGACTAGTAGGTGATCCATTTGGTCTGTTAGTTGCAGTTGGTTGAAGTGGTGTTTGTCTTGGGTGTTCTCCATTTGGTCTTTCAGTTGCAGGTGCTTCAAGTGGTGTTTGGCTATGGCGCTCTCCACTTGGTGTTTCAGCTGTAGGTGGTTCACTTCTTCTTCATCACTACCCAAGGATGCACCAACACTCGTAGGTGCAGTAATATGTAGACCCATCACATATGCACCACTATCTCATGTGTTTGTGTTTTCCCTTGTAACACCATCTCTACCAAGATAATATGTGTTTCCCTTACATCAAGGCACACCGACAAACATACCACATGAAATCTCTATAAGGTGGACGCCTTGAAAAAAGGTCAATCCAAATTGCTTTTCACTTTCAACCCAATATCAATGCATACCATTTGACAACCATTTTGTACATCCATGGTGATAAAATGTTGGTATGATAAACAATTGCTGACATAAGATGTATTATATAAGTAGATGGGAGTTGTGGTTGTTGAAGAAGTAGATAAGGAGTAAAGACAACATAAATTCTTACAAACTAGTCAACTTATATAGTCAAAAAAAACAAAAACATGTTCAAACATGATATTGTCGATATTACAAATGGCTACAAGAGTAGAAGCCTACAACCTTCAAAATCATTGAATTTGTGCCATTCGGGCGTGAATTGTATCCAAAGACATATGGATGTCTTGGATATAACTCTTCCACGTACACTCCATAGTAAGTCGCCTCGCACTCTGCATCTTCAAGCCAATTTTTCCTCTCCCATTCCTCTTCAATTCTTTTATACATTCTCTCCTCTTCCAAAAACTGCTGGAATGCTTCTTCATCCAACCTGGACTGCTCTTCATCTTCCTCCAAATTTGTGTGTTCTTCTTGTTGCTCATAAAGAGCTTCAACAAACTCTTGTTGCATAGTCTTCCTTATATCGACTTCATCCATCCACTACAAAAGTAATACATTTGTGCATCAACTACAATGTAAACACACAAGATCAATCGTTATGCAAATGACAATTAAATGAATACATGTTGCCTTCTGCCATCACAATGCCTTTTTCTACCTCGAACCTTAGTTTCCTTTGTTAGTTTTGGTACCGATCCTTGTGATGACTAGACTTATTATGTCCAACAGTTTGACAATTGGAGCATTTAATGCTTTTCTGAGCTCTAGATTTACCCATTTTGACGTAATTTCTCTGAAAGGGCTGGGTTTATGTATATGAGTTCAAATTTATGGTAAAATGTGAGAATAAAGTGCTTGCTATAAGTTAATGCAAATGTGAGGACAGGATAGGGGACTAAAACCTTAGTCCCCTATACTCTTAAACTGTTTGAGCAAGGACCATACTTCTACCAACACCCAATACAATCAAAACCGATATAACAACTCTCTTAGACGAATACAACAATTAACAAACTAAAACACTAGAATATAACATATAGATTCATTAACTTCATATTAAACATTAAATATTCAGTACATATTTTTCCAAAAAAAAAAGGGAAAACATAACCACTTCTTTTCCTTCTCAACACTTCCTAAGATCATCAAGGAAGTTATTCCTGTTACACACCTGTGAGTGTGTCTGGCAGATCATCCTCCTTATCTCCAACGCCTTCAAGACATTAGCCTTTTGCTTGTTGCGAAGATCCTCGAGAACCTTGTAGTTCATCACCGTAGTTCGAAAGCCTTCAATCTCAGAGATGTATTCTTGGGTTTCCTTCATACCACGAATCAAGTCAGTCAAAGTGTTTTGGAGTCCCTTAGCAATTTTGATGCCCTTATCGTTTTCTCTCTGATAAAAGATAGAAATCGAGTCAAACATGTAGTCAGAGTTCGAAGCTTTGACGAGTTCTTCAAGTAGTGGGAAGTCAGCCATTGGGAGGTTGTTGAGATTTTCTTAGGATATGTTTCTTTTGATTGTTGGTATGCAATTGGTATAGTGTATTAACCAATAAATACCAAAACCAACTGGACGTTCTAAATTCAGAGACTAATTGTGAAGTTAGTAAAAAGAGAAATAGTCAAGTTTGTGTGAGAAAAAATACGCGGGAATTTTAAGTGCAAAAAACGGCTAACTGGCCAAATTGAGGGACCAAGTGTGACATTTTAAACCTTTTACCCTGCAACTTGACCTTTTGCCTTCCTTGATACGCTTATACACAATTAATGTGTTGGGAATCACCAAAAGAACCCAACTAACAAGATCCGAAACAATAAACACTATCATAATAACCTGACCCAATTAACAAAACCCAATCAAAAAGAAACCTAACATACATCCACACTCACGTACTGAAACACACATCTAGTCGCACCCATTCGTAAAAAACAAAAAGTAACAATGAAGGATGAAGCATATTCGTCTCAACTTTTAAGGATGTGAAGGAAGAAGAAGAAGGTGAGGTCCTGTTAGTAATCCACTATAATGGGGTTTTTATTATAGCTCACTCGGTATGAACGAGGTTCATTAATTAATCTGTGCATTTACCGAAGATAGGGATATATTTAGTTCAAGCCTTGATAATGTGTTATCAGAGATTAATGAACAAAAATGGGCGTTGTTTTTCTGTGATCCTAAAGAATCCCTAGGAAATGGTTTGCATTTGATTCATACTGATGTTGATGTTCATACTTTGTTTGGAATTGCTGAAACAAATGAGTCAGTTGATATCTTCGTAGCCCACAAGCCCCAAAAGTTAGCACACATTTACTTAAAAAACATTAATTTTGAAGTTGTGGGTTGGGTAGAGCAGGATGCTAACTTTAGGATGCTTAGTCAAACACCTTTTAGGACTAGACATCAATGGCAGGGGATAGATAAGAAAAAAATGCAGGGGAGTGGAACCAGGACACCAAGAGTGAAAGGTGGTGTTGTAATCAAAGACGAAGAAGGGGTTGTAGCTAAAAAAAGGGAGATAATTAAAGGAAAAGGAAAAGGAAAGATGGTTGATGAAGAGGATGTTTTGCTCAGAAAAAAAGGGAGAGAAGTTGTTCAAGAATTTAAGCGAGGTTTAGATGGGAAGGGGAATGCCAAAATGGTTGAGTTTGCGGGGTTTGATGTTGAGAACTTGCCCGGTTTTGATGTGGAGGAGAAGGTGAAAGGGTTGGTGGTGTCTTCTGGCGATGTTTCAAGCGGTGTTAAGACACCCTTTAGGAGAAAAGAAAAGATTACAAGCTGCGTCCTAGCAATCGTCACCAAAGGCGACCCTAGGTGATGTTTCAATGATGAATACCATGTCATATATTTAATTCCATTAAGTTGTAACAAGACAAGACATAACTTATATGTTTGTTGTTTGTATACTTGTTTTTGCGAGACAAAGGTAGCAAAGAAGATCATCAATTTAGGGTTCATGTTTTGTCGGTTCAGCAGTTTACGGATATCGATCGAGTGTAGATCATTTGAAGATTCATCAGTTGAACGTTTTGAAGTTGGGCCCAAATTCATCTTTTATATTTTGTAAAGTATCGATATTAACATGTATCGCATAATGACTTCGTAGTATCAGTTATGTTCCAGTTTCATCAAACACTGTATATAGTTGACTGTTATAAGTCAACTAGCTAAGTAGTTGATAATGTATAAATTTGTTTGTTAATCCTGGGTAAAATTCTGTGAGCTCATACTTTCTTTACCAGTTGACTTTTATGAAGTCATACTTAAGTGGTGAGGACTCAGGTACAGTGATATAATTTGTTCAAACAATAACCCCTTTATGTGTTGGTGGAATAGTTCTTGAGTTAGAATTAACTAAGTTGAGTTATAAATGTGTATGGACTATAATACCCTCCAATAACTAACAGAAAAAAGACGTTGACATAGGCGTTATAGGTCAAGGGACGATTCTGGCATTTAATGGCCAAGGTTTGGACCTATTGCGATGAAAAGGTCGAGTTTTGTCCCATAACGATACGTCTTGCCAAGTTTAAGGACCAACGGTGTATTTTAGTCTAAAATTTATAAGTGACCACTGCACTCATCACTCTAGAGTAAAAGCTTAAAAAAATCTTCTTAACGTACTAAAGATATTGTCATTTCACACGACCTAGCTTGTTTATATCTTGTTTGACAATTGAAAAAAGCTAATTTAGTCATTCATAGCTATTCATCTTCTTTATTCTAATTTGAGACAAAAACTATTTTCTCCGGCAAGTACTCCCTATTATCCGACTACCATTCCCCACAACTCCCCGCCAGTGGCTGAACTTGCCTAATTTTCTTAGGAGGGCCGAAATGTAAATAATGAAACTTGAGAGGGCCAATTCATCATATATCTATAAAATCTAAGGTTTATAATGTAAATTGTGTATTAGTATATAAGAGCCCTCGGTACCATGCCATTCACCTTCCGTTATTCTTAGGTGGCTTGCCCTTAACGCGCGTTGCCCTCCAAGTTATGATACCATGACTTTGAGTTAAGGGCAACCGTTGCCCTCCAAGTTACCACGGTAATGCTAAGTTAAGACACAATCTTAAATAAATAAATAAAAATTACATAGCAGCCCTCCAACGTCTATATCTTTGAATTTTTAATAAAAGTGAGGCCCAAAATGTTGAGTTATGATTAAGTTATAATAGTGGGCGTTTTTTGTGAGTTAATGTTAAAATGTTAATGTTGATGTGGCGCTGACGTGACGCTGAGTTATGACATGACCTAAGATCATGATACCAAATGCTGTAAAGGTATATTATGTAAAGCTGAAAAATTCTAAAAGGGCCATCGCCCTCTAGTTCTTATGATGCTCCCGCCTATGCTCCCCACCACTCGGCCACTACTTCCACCATGTCATACCAGTTTTAACAACGTTAAATCAAGAAAGACGTATAATTTAAATTAGAACATTCAATATAATTTAAAATATTCTGCGCGTGTAATATATTTGGAACACCGAACCATGAATAGGCCACCTTCTTCTTTTGACCCGCACTTATCATTTTGCACCAGTGATGTGCCAAACTGCCAACGTTGCTTTTTATAAAATTAATATAATAAGTAGTATGATAAAAGTGTTTTATGAGTAGAAGTATTTATCACTTACCGTTGATTAACACAACGAATTCGATCAATCAATAAACTTGATGGGATGGTCCTCGATCCGTGAGACCAACATGCCCAAGTCTGAGCGTTACAACTTTTTACGATTTACTAAAAGCAATAGGTGTGATGAAGAGCTAAAATTACTCATTCGGGGCTCATGTGATGCCACATCGTTATAACAAACCTTAACAACTAACTCCTCCTCACTCACAACTAACTTCAACTTACTCATTTAGGACCCAGCACTTACAACCTAATTTTTAAAAAAAAAATGTAACGTTTTAATTTTTATCCATTACACAACGTCTTCATCTGAAAAAAGTACAACATTTACCTTCACCGTGCAAACAACGAGGATGAAAACGACAAGCTATAACAAAAAGGGCCGATGTCACGACGAGCCACAAAGAGGCTGCCAAAATGGCACGGCGAGGAAACGCATCACACTATGTGCTCTAACTAATTTGACGTTGACATCATGGTTTCTACTTTCTAAAAATGTTCCAAAACTTTATGTATTGTATGTGATATTTGAGGTAGATTATTAAAATAGAAAGGGTGTGTTTACGTAGGTTGTGGGTTAACCTTTAATGGGTTTGCGTTAAGGTGTGTTAATCACACCGTGATTGTGAGTTAAGGGGGCGTTAACGTGGGTAAATTAATCCCCTAACATGCGTTAAAGTGTTTTTTTTTGTGAGTTAAGGTTCGACTCCCATACCGTGCTGTGTGTTAAGGTTTAACTCTGGTTTTTTTAGTTGAGTTATGATAAAAGTGGAGCCCAAAATATTGAGTTAAGTTTGAGTTATGATAAAGGTTTTTTCTTTTTTTTTTTTTTTTTTTAAGATGAAAAGGTTAAAGTCGATTGGCGTTGACGTAAAAGGTGTTAAGGTTTAACCCAAAGGCATGATACCTCCGCTCTTAAGACCCTTTATTTTACAAGTTGTACCCTTTATTTTTGGTTTATTATTATTATTATTATTATTATTATTTTATTATTATTATTATTATTATTATTATTATTATTATTTTATTTTATTTTATTTTTATAAACCTTACTTTATTAGAAACTCAAAGGATTTTACAAAAGTTAGTGGGAAGTCGAGATACTAACTGGGCTCCCACCCTCTAGCTATAGAAAAGCTAATCCTACTAAAGATATGAGAAGCAACACGTGCTCCAATGTCTTGGGTCATCGAGAACTTTCGGATTCGCTTCAAGAAGGTCACATCATCCATCTCAAGTTCCCAAAAGAAGAGAATGAGAAGGGAGAAACCCATATCCAATATCCGCCAAGACTTGGCCTCATACTTGACGTTTTTACGTTGTGCGACCACAAACACCGCACGACCGTGCACAAAATCAACCATACCGGTTTGCGTCGGCGGCGAAGACCGGTCGGATCAACACATACATCAAGCCCTCCGTCCCATGAGTAGAGCAACATATCACCGGACGTGGGGTTTTTCCTTCTCCACTAAGCCGGATGTCAAGCGCTTTACGGTGAAATCCCGATCGAGAATGATGTCAACCAAGGTATCGCGCACCACGTTATGCCGATGTTTAATACCAATAATGTCAGCACACGATACAGCATGATCCCCATAAATATCCCCAGTAAAGACCCTGGAACAAGCTGGACATGACATCTGAATAGAAAATAAAGGAACACCCAATCGATAACATAACACACACCGATAGGTCCTAGCATTCATAGTCTGCCCTAACCCAGAGATCGGAACCACCCTAAGCCAGTCAGAAGTATGGTCCTCCATCTGAGATTTCCATAAAGCCATTTGTCGAGTAGATAGAGAAAAAGTGGATTCAGCCGTTTGAGTAACACGCGTGAAATATATATCGCCGCTTCATAAGTTTGGGGCGTGATCTCACTTGGATTACTCAAAAGATCAATCTCCATTTTCACATTAAAAGCACATAAAGCATCATCAAAGGAAGGCCGGGGTTACAATACCGTAATGTCGGAGCGACTTAGTTCTGCAAGCTAGCGATTGAGTCTTGACGCAAGAAATGCATAGTTCAAGACATCACCTGCTGAATAAACACCAAGCCCCCCAAACACAAAGGGTAAGGTGGCAAGCCTCCATTGCCAATCACCAAAACCAGGCCCAGAAGCAGTGACAATACGCTCCAAGGAGAAACGAATTGCCGCATCAAATGAACTCTGAGCACGCTCAAAGACCCGGGGAGAACATGTGCGCATAGAAAAATATAACTTGGAAATACCGGCACAAGCACGAAGAAGCAACAACTCACACTGGGGGTCATTAATCTCGGCAACAGCACCCATAAGCTCAATAGTTTTGGCAACCCTTTTCACAACAAGATCACTACTAAAATCAAAGTCCACACTAGCAGGCCCAACCAGTAATTTAACACCGTGCAAAGGTCGGGCAATATTAGGTGGAAAAACACCCGCAATCCTGCTTCTTGGGTCTTCCTTAGGCAAAAAAACCTCAGTTTTATCAATATTGAGGTGCAAACCGCAACGAGGTCCATCCATCATAATAAGCTCTAAAACCTTCCCCACAACCAAAGTATCGCCAATAATAGTGTCATCATCCAAATACCAAGCTTGAAAGGAAAGGCTAAAGGAGTCTCTAATCTTGCATACCAAAGGATGTAACACTAAAGCAAAAAGCAGAGGTCCAAGTGGATCACCTTGTTGCACACCTTGGTGTGACCATAAGGTATGCTCCCCATAATATAATCTAGCTGGGTTGGAGTAACAAAATTCCACCCAACGTGAAATAGCAAGACAACGAAGGCGAACCTCTTGTAGCATAACCTCACGATCCACCATATTGAAGGCATTTTTGAAATCTACCAACAACATCGAAAGACCCACATTATCTCCACGGTTCTCAATCAGTCGATTCACAGCATGAAGAATAGTCTCCCCTCCTCCTGATACACCAACACCGAACTGTAGATCATTTAAATAACCCTCCAAGGAGTGGTCAATCATAGAAGCACTGACCTTGGAAACTAAACACATCCAAATGGTCCCCACAGCAATAGGACGGATACCACCACCTGGCTTGACCAACGGTGTGAGAGGAGCACTAGCAATATACTCACCCAATGCCCTAGGGCATTTACCCTCAAGAAAAAGACTCACCACTTGGGTGATAGAAGCAACTAGCTCATCAGAAATAGCCACAGGGCACCACCTAAACAATCCAAAAGGTGCTGGGCACGCAAACCATCCCCACCACAAGACGTACCACGAGGGAAACTCTTAGCCATTTCAAGAACCATAGCATGAGATGAAACGAGGTGATGAAGATCAGTAAGTAAATGCGGCAAAGAGGGAGCAGGTTTGAAAGGGTGCTTAGCCTTTAAGTCTTCAAGAGTAACATCACTATAAGGAGCAACACCAGAAGAAGAAAGAACTCTTGCAGCCGCAGTATAATGACCATCACAAATGTTTCTCTTACATTGCTTGATATTACGATCACCTAAGTCCAAGTTTTCCTCATCAATATTAGACCATGACGGGGAAGGTTCGGCTAAAACCTCTTTCGCAAGTTGCAAACTACCACCAAGCAAACCCCAAGATCGAATGGCATCAGCAATATACTCTTCCTGTCGTTGAAGCTTAATAGCAGATCGGGACTCGAGATTACTCCTCGGGAAAAAGGTTTTAAGGAGACAAAGGGGCAAGACTAACAAACTAACCCAACAAGATATGTCATTAGGCGTGCATATCACCTTATCAAGAGCACCTTTCAAAACCCGAGAGAACCCCAAACGACACTTGGGAGGGATGGATTTGACAGTACGCAACCCTCTAGAAAGCAAGGTGTCAAGGAGAGACAAATCAAAACCAACATGCTCGTCTAAAACCAAGTCTTCAACATGGGCAACAGAACAAGGAACTTGCGGTTTGGTGAGATCATACAACACAAACTTAACAACACCATCACCACAATCAGGGGGTGACACGAAGTCAGAACCCCCACCATGACGACACTTAGCCCGATAAGTATGCGTTTTGAAACAAACACCACATAACCAAAGCCCCATACGCTTAAGAGTAACCTCGGCCCGTTAAAAAATAACCAAATCAGAAACAAGAGAGTGTTTAGTGATAGCTTGTGCCTCACCATTACAATGTCGGTCGCGAAGATGTGTGATCAATGAAGTCTTGGTAAGCCCATTTCCGCCACCATCACGACACCCACTAAGACCCGCGAAGGGACAATGGAGTCTCACAATAGGCATAGGAAGGATATCCAACTTACAATCAAAAACCCTTTTTCACGATAACAGTGCATTGTAGAAATAAAACCCTTTCACGATAACAGTGCTATGTAGAAACAAAACAACCCCAATATGATCAATAAATCCACTACTGATGACGACGCACAACTGTCGCGAGCGAAAGCAAATACCAATAGCAACAAACAAAACCTTAAAACCTGTAAGTAAGAAGCACAACCTTAAAACCTTAAAACCTGTAGGAGCAAAGTGACCACATCAACAACAAAGCGACCACGTCCAAATGAACCATGAAACTGTTACAACGAAGCTAAACAGATTCGAGGGTAGCCAAAACGCCCAACACTGTTGTTAAATGCAATCTTAAAAACTGTAAAGTAATGATCCCAAGAAAACCCACCACGTTGCTAAAAGCAATCCTAAAACCTGTATAATAATAATCACAAGAAATCCCACCACGTTTGGGAGAAGCGAAGACAGCCACAACCAAAGCGAAGGAAAATAAACCCGAAACAGTTTCGACGGTCGATTTCGAGTAAAACCAAACACTCACAGCAGCAAATGCAATCTGAAAAACTTGTTTGAAAGAATCAAACGCAGCCCTACAATGTTTTGGAGAAGCAAAACGCAACAGCAGTAACCGCAACGAATCGAAAACGAAACCCTAAAAATACTAACTGTACAATGAAGAGATAAAGGGGACCATGGAGAAAGAATACCATTTTGTGGAACACTAATCCAACTGTATGTTGAAGGATCAGATGATCATGAAGAGAGGAGATCTTCATGGTGGAAAACGGTTTCAAATTCGCCCATAGTAGGAAGGAGGAAACGTGTAAAATTATTATTATTATTATTATTATTATTATTATTATTATTATTATTATTATAAAAACATCACTTCATTAGAAAACATAAGGGATTTTACAAGAAATTGGTGGGAAGCCGGGACACTAATTGGGCTCCTACTCCTTTCTGAATACAAAAGCTTAGGGGCTGTTTGATAAAAAATAATGATTTAGCACTGAATGATTCGAAACCCTAAATGATTTAGTAACTCTGAATGAAGTTGGTTCTGAATGAAAATATGATGTTTGACAAATTTTCTGAGCTAGTAACTCGCCTATTTAAATTACCATATAAACTTTCGCACAAATATCATTTTTTTTCCGTTATTAGTTATTTTTAATATAAATTTATGTTTGTTAAATTAAACTATTACTCAACATTTTTATTCTTGTGAATTTCAAGTATTTTAAAATTGCTATTTCCTCATATGTATGTCATTCATAATAAATATCAATATGCCTTCAATGAAAATGAATAAAAGAATGGATTGAAAAAATGTATACATATCAATATAAAAGATAGATGTATGAAGTTATAGTTATTATTATGTGACCTTTTATAAGTTGATATATGTTAATAATAGTTAAATTATAAAAAGACGTGCAAGAGGAGCCCACAACATATTGCTACTGAATGAATTTGTATGGTTTGGATGCTGCTCCATTCAAAGCTAAATAGAATGATACAGAGACATGCAAAAATTTAACAAACAATCATTCACCTCTTACCGATTCAACATATGGCTCTTAATGACCAATTAAGAGGCTATCAAACAACCCCTTAGTCTATGAAAAATAAAAGCCTCACTCTTGACATTATTCGAGTGGCTAACAGCAACAGTCTTGATACGTGAAAGTGTATCCAAGGCTTCCGTGTCAAGCTCCACAAATGTAGAAAAAGCCAACGGAATGAACTTGTAGCCATTTTCTTCACATTTGGACAAATATTTCTTTTTCTTCTTCTCCACAGCGTTATGTAAAGCTACCCCCGGAGCCCACAAATTAGCATCAATACCCGCAAAAGGAGAGATCCCCGTCACATCCAAACACGCATCCTTACCTTGGATCCAGTTAAATAATAGCAAGTCTGTCGGACGTAATTCTTTCCCATCCCTCGAAAGAAACCCCATTGGGGCCTCTTTTTCACCATAATCCCAACCTTGGAACATATGTCGACAAGAATATCACGCACTGTGTTATGTCTAAATTTCACCCCACTTCATCGGAACAAATGAACCCATGGTCTCCCATTGGTCCATACGATGCTTGCAGCTCGGACAAGGACTACCTTCAGAAAACATAGGTATGGTAAGCCTATAACACAGTACCGACCGAAATTGGCGGTGGTTCATCCTTTGGCCTAACCCATCAATAGGTATGGGGAACAGGAAGTCTTGTGCATGTGGAGCCCGGGTACAGCTGAGGATAGCCACTTGTGAAACGAAAAGTGAAACGAAAAGTGCGAAACAAAAAATATAAATTTTAATAAGTTAAAAGTATTAAAGTGGTAATAAGTACGGAACAGAAACTGATAAAAAATTGTGTTGTATATTATAAGTAAATGATCAAGAGGGAGTGAAGATTGTAAAAAAATACAAAACATGAAGGGGGTCTAATGCTAATAAAGGATGTTTTTTGACAGTGTTATTTTCATACTCCGTATTTTGGATGTCCACAAAGATAGTTTTGTGAGTGAAAGGCCTTTTCTTTTACTTTTTACAACAAATAGAGCGCATGCATCTAATGCTACTAAAAGATGTTTTTTGACACTATTTAAACAGACTACTTTTGTTTGAGAGTTGTAAATATATATATGAAGTTTAAAAAGACACTCTAGATGGATTAAAAAACAATTGCAGCAGTAAATAACACTTGAGAAGTTAATCATATAGCAACGTGTGTGTGAAATTCTAATTAAATTCATGTATATAGTCATGAGTCAATGGAGGGCCACCTTCATGCTTTATTCGAAAGTCTTGAGGCAAATGGATGGTTTGGTGGAGCCATTTCACATTGGTAAAGTAGGATCGATGACGAAAAGGTAGACTACTACGACAAGAGTGTCGGGGAATAACCGCGATAATATCTCACCGACTAGGTAAAGGGTGTGAATGTTTCAACACTACAACTATACCCCAAATTAGCTTATTGAAAATTTAGACAATATGAAAGTGAACAAGAGATGAAACACCAAACATTCTTACATATTTCTTATAGAAACATATACTACTTCTACTACAATAAAGAAAGGAAGAGAACACTACAAGATTGCTTGTATGTGTGTTTTGGTGTGCTAAACTCAAAGGAAAACCATATTGTTTATAGGCTCCAAAAAGCATCTCAATGTGCTATCAAATTGACCAACTTGACCAACTTGTATCTCATCAACTAGCATATCTTCAATCTTGCAGAGATTCTTAAGATTTTGGATGAGATTTATAAGATAAAGTGGGTCCCTTATTTGAGCCAATATTCTACAAATCTCCACCTTGGCGAAATACCAATTCCTTCAATCTCGCTGTCAACCATCGTGGTGGAGTCTTCAAACAAATGTTCAACTTTTCACAACATTGATCAAGTCCAAACAATAATTGAACTTGATCCCAGCTAATACTTTAGTCAAGATATCCGGGATTCTTAGAAGTATGGATCTTCCGGATTCGACTCCACCTTCTTCCAAGATCTCTCGTATGAAATGATAACGAACATCAATGTGCTTCGTCCTGCGTGATAAACTTGATTCTTCGCTAAGTGAATTGCACTCACCGCCGAATGCATCGTGACAAATTTCGATTGATCCCAAGTTCACCGAGCAACCCTTGAAGCCAAATTGCCTCCTTTACGACCTCTGAATCGCCATATACTCGCCCGTAGTTGACAAAGCGGTGAGTTGACCGAAGGTTGACTTCCAACTAATTGAGCTTTGCCGAGTAAAACATAGCCTGTAGTAGATCTTCGCTTGTCTAAATCTCCAAAGATAGTCGAATCGCAATATCCCGCTACCCACCGACTACTTCCATGCTCAAATACTAACCCTACATCGGCCGTGTTATGGATGTACCGTAATATCCATTTCACGACTTGCCAATGTCCTTTTCCGAGGTTATGCATATACCGCCACCATCCCAACAAAGATGACTAATATCCGGTCGAGTACATATCATAGCATACATTAAGCTACCGACAGCATTTGCATAAGGCACTTTCTCCATGTACGCCCTCTCTGCATCATTTTTCGGTGACATAACAGCATTGATCTTAAATTGAGAAGCGAGTGGAGTACTAATTCGTTTTGTTTGCTTGTCAAACCTAAAACGCTTTAGAATCTTTCTCAAATATTGTTTCTGAGTCAAACAGAGCTTCCTCAATTTTCTGTCTATGACTATCTCCATGCCGAGAATCATCTTTGCTTCACCAAGATCCTTCATCTCAAATTCGCTTTTCAACCAAGTCTTTAACTTTTCAATCTCGTCTTGACTTTGAGAAGCTATCAATATATCATCTACATATAGAAGAAGATATACGAAGGACCCATCTTGTAGCCTTTTCAAACAGACACAATGGTCGTATTTGCTTCGTGTGTACTTTGACTCAATCATAAACTTATCAAATCGTTTGTACAATTGCCTTGGGGATTGCTTCAATCCGCACAATGATTTATGAAGCTTACATACTTCATGCTCTTTTCCAGCAACTTTGAATCCTTCTGGCTGAACCATATAGATTTCCTCTTCCAAGTCTCCATGTAGAAATGCAGTCTTCACATCCATCTGAACTAGTTCCAAATCCAACTGTGCTACCAAAGCCAACAAAATTCTAATATAGGAATGCTTTACCATCGGAGAAAAACTTCATTATAATCAATCCCTTTTACGAGCATAGCCTTTAGCTACCAATCTTGCTTTGTAGCGAACATCATTCTGGCTAGGAAATCCTTCTTTCTTTGCATACACCCATTTGCATCCAATTGCCTTCTTCCCTTTTGGGAGGTTGGTTAACTCCCATGTCTGATTCTTCTCAAGAGACTGCATTTCCTCGCTCATGGCAATCCTCCACTTCTCGCTCTCTGAGTCTCGAACCACTTTAGAGTAAGTAGTAGGAACATCATCAGCTGCAATTGAAGATGCACAAGCCACCGTATCATTAAAGCGAGCAGGCCTTTTAGTATTTCTTTTGGGCTTGCTAGTAGCAATTGATTCATATTGTTGCTGTGGAGGTTCTTCGGTTTGAACCTCCTCTTCTTCATAATCTCCTTCTACCACAGGAGACTCATCTATTTCTCTATCATCTGGTACAATTATTCTTTTGAACTCCACCTTTTTAGGTGTTCCATCTAACTGCTTAGCATTCACCTTCTTCAACATGGTAGATTCATTAAAGGTGACATCCCTACTAAAGATCATCTTCTTCGTCTCTGGACACCATAGATGATAGCCTTTGATTCCAGAGGTAATCCCCATGAATAATGATTTCTTTGCTCTGGGATCCAACTTTGATTCCTTCACATGATAATATGCAAATAAACCAAACACATGCAAGGAATCATAATCAGAGTGCTTTTCCATACCATTTCTCAAATGGTGTTTTCCCATCAATAGCGATAGATGGCAAACGATTAACGAGGAGACACGATACGCCACGCCTTTCAACCCAAAATTCTTTACCCAACCCAAAGATTGATAACATACACCGAACTTTCTCCAAAGAAAGTTCGGTTCATGCTCTGCCACCCTGCTCGTTGTGGTGTGGTGCACGAAGCGAAGTAACCGATAATGCCTTCGTCTTCACAAAATTTTGTGAACTGATCATTTTTATACTCTCCACCGTTATCTGTTCGGAGATGTTTGATCTTTCTGCACGTCTGAGTTTCCATCATCTTTTTCCACTTGATGAACACTCCTAGCACTTCATCATTTGTCTTCAACGTGTACACCCAAACTCTTCGAGAAAAGCCATCAACAAAGGTCACATAGTAGTGTCTCCCTCCTAAAGATCTTGTCTTTGAGGGACCCCATACGTCAGAGTGGACATAATCCAAGATACCTAGCGTCTTGTGGATAGCAGTCCCAAATTTCACCCTTGTCGTCTTCCCGTTGATGCAATGCTCACAGAGATCCAACTTACAGGAACTCACTCCTTTCAATAATCCTTGCTTTATGTGCAAATTCAATGATTTTTCTCCTGCATGTCCTAAGCGCATATGCCATAGCTTCAGTGCTCTTGAATTTCTATCACCATTGGTAACAGCTGCTACAGTTCCAACAAATGTTCTACCCTTGTAGTGATACGTGTTGTTTATTTTACGAATACCCTTCATTACTACAAGTACGCCAGAGATGATCTTCATAACCCCATCCTTTGCTCTTACTTCGAATCCTTTAGATTCTAAGGTACCAACGGAAATGAGATTCTTCTTCAACTTTGGCGAATAACGAACACCTTTCAAGGTCACGATTGTTCCATCTTCATTCTGTAATCGAACGGAACCAATCGCATGAGTAGTGAGGGGAGTTTTGTCTACCGTATAAACAACTTCCTCATGTTCTTCAAAATTACTAAACCACTCTCGATGTGGTGTAATATGATGGCTACATGCGGAATCTAATAGCCATACATCAGAAGCATTCTTGGTTGACGATGTTGCAAGTGAGAGATCTGATTCTTCATCATCACACTTGGTGACATTCGCCTCAGCTACAGCTTTTCCTTTGTAATGATTGTCCTTGGTTTTCAACTTTGGACAATCTCTCTTCCAATGGCCTTTTTCATGACAAAAGGTGTTAGGTCACCATATTCATAACACAAGCATCAATAGAAGAAATAGATAAGAAGAGATCGGATGAACACAATCACAAACACACGAATAAGAAATAAAGAAAGGTTATGCGTAGGTGAATAATGAAAGTGAACACCCAACCCTCAAGTGAGGGTTTACAAGAGTATTTATAAGGCAAGGAGCTAGGGCAAAACTTCTAGCCACCTTCCCTTCTTATGGGCTTGGGCCAAGGCTCATGGGCTTTCTACATAAGCCTTGGCATGATTACTAACATAAAAGCCATATTAAGCTAACTATTACATATTAATTACTAACACTTGAAATGTAGTTTAGGAGTGATTCCAATAATCTCCCCCTAAGTGTTAGTGATTGATAATATAAACGTTGAAGGTGCTGATGTAATAGTAGCTTTGACGTCTTCTGACATTCTTCTTTCTTGTGAGAAGAATTGCCTTGATTCGAATAATCTCCCAAGTGTAGAGAAATTGTTTCCTTTGAAAAGTTCTGCTTTGACGTCATCATTTTCTTTGTTCTTTGATCTTTGTTCTTTGTGATGATAGTGATAGTATGTTGTTGTTGTCTCGATCAGTCCGCTTCGTTGCTCCAAAGGTTCCACGCCTTTCTCCAACATGCTCACATGCTCTTTAACGTTGGATTTCGCATCGATGTAGTTCTCTTAGTCTTTAAACTTTTAGATTCTTTGACATTGACGAAGAATCATTCTCGACTTTGTGTTGCCTTTGAGAGAACTTCCATTAGTGATGATGTTGGTATGAGCATGTGAAGAATTTGCACGATCACCCACTCCAGAGCTTCCATAAGAAAAACATAAGAATGGTTAGTGATAAGCGGATTCCAAAGACTTACAAGTTTGAACTTGAGAGTGTTAACAAAATAGTGTGAAAACACAACTCTAATTCTCACAATGGTTGGTCCCGAACTGAGTCCCACAAGTGAGATAATGTGATGTACCAAGTACACCTACGGTTTAGATGAGTCGTTGAGGTACACCAAGCATCACCTCACGATCAGACCGCTTGAGACACACTAAGCGTAATCCACGTGGAGTTACCAAGTAACTCCCGCCGTGGTCGCTGATGTTGACCACGGCAGAGTTTCCATTCAATCACCGAGAATCACATATGTGAACCTCTCATAAATGTTCTCGACAGATTGCTAAGATCCGAAGGACACGATAATATATCACTTGCGCTCTTATTGTTGAACGACAAGCGATGATTTGTCAAGTGTACCTAAGAGATCTTTTGATGAATCTCATGGCTCTAGACTCAATAGTGCACTTTGGTTTTCCCGAGCGGAGACTAGGAGAGGGTCTCCTTCTTCAATACCAAGAATCTCTAAGAGAAAGCCGATAGTTTACGTAGGGTTCCCGTGAGAATGAAACAAGCTTATGTTGAGAGAAACTTGAGTGGTTAAGAAGGTTTAGTGCGCGCCATCGGGTCCATGACGACTTTTAATCTTCAATACCGGTGTCACTAAGTGACAACCAAGAGTATATGAATTGAACCCTGTCCGCCTCTAAGTTGAATAACTGGAGGGCTATTTCTTTCAACCTTTTCTTTGCATTTCTTTTTAATTCTTCAACTCCTTCTTTCTCCTATTCTCATATTCTCCTTTTATAATCATACCTAGGGACTTCTAAGTACTAACTATTTGTGATGTCCTTGTAGATCCCTCCGACTCTGGCGGATCATAGAACGGTTATTCCTAACCTTAGTCACCTTATAACTCCATGACTAACCTATGTTGCCACAAAACCATTTTCTTGAAAATCTCTCAAAGTGTTTGTGAATGAAAACATTTTGTACCACCGTGAGAGTTTTATCTTTTAGCGTAAATACTCCCTCCACACGTGCTTAAGTGTTTAGACAAAAATCTGCACGCGTGAGAGAAGAGCGCGACTTTTGAATTAATCGACTCAAGATAGACAATCCTCATGAGACACGGTTACGCTTGCATAGTTAAAGAGTTACATTTTCACTTTTAGGTGACAACTAGCTCTAATAACTACCTTGAAGGTGTGGACAAACCTCGAAAGGTTGTCAAACCCACAAAGTTCATGTCTATCAAGAGTTCCTCGAATAGGTACAATCTACTCGGATAAGTCTAGGAAGACAAATCTTTTCGATTTATGACAGTTTAGAGCTCGTCAATTCATGGGTTAAGTCTTATCACACGAAGATTCAATAGCAAATCAACATATTTCTTATCACATTAATTTTCTCCCCCTAAAAAATGGCATATAAATGTTATTTTTGATAACGTTTTGATATAAAATATGACCATTTCGAGTTTTTTGAGAAGATTACCACGAAGAACATTTTGTTTGAACAAAGATTTAAGCAAATACTCCCCCTCAACAAGTAATACTAACTTTTGAGGTTTTGAAAAACGTAAGGGGAATTACTTGTTCTTTTGAGCAAAAACTTTAAAAAAAGAAAGTTTTGATAAGTTTTACTCAAAAGTAAGAAGTTTTCGCTCCTTTTATAGGATTGTGGCACTGAAGCGTACCACAGGGTCCTTTCATTACAAGAACTGGTTGTACACTGTGATGTGTGCACAAGCCATTGTCATTTAATAATCACACATTCAAATCAATATAGATAATGAAACAGTTTTAGGGGTACCAGGAGTTTCAGGTAGTCCAGCAATAACTCCAGGAATGCGAATGGCGCTGATAGCCGTGAGAGAAACTCGACCGACCACCCACGAAGCTCTCCAATGTTCTCGAATCGTCCCTTCAGACAATCTCTCATCGATCCGAGCGATGATCCTCTTAAAATCCCTTTTCTCCTTAGAATTCCATCTCTTCTTCGACCTGATGCCTTCATGTATCTCCTTTAACCGATAAGCTAACCCATCCCTGACTTTCTTGAGTGTTTGATCTCCAAACTTATGAAGATCTCTACACGCCATCAAACAGTTGCGATGTAGGTCACTACGGTAAACTACTCCAAACGGTTTCTTTGATGAGAGTGTATTGTGGAAGATGGTTGATGTCGGGAAGTTCTAGGCGAGGTCCGTGAAGTTGACACATGTTTGATACGATTCAACGGCAAATTGCAAGTCTTCTACACGCTCTGGATCACTATGCTTGATGAATATGAGCACGGACTTGATGTATTCACGCTCGATTTCAGCTTGAGAATTGTCTCATTCTTCCCTGCACTTGGCAAGGCACGGATCTTCAATGTCGCTGAGAGACAAATTACGAAAGTCCGCTTCACGTAAATCATAGTCCCTTTCGCCTTGTCTTTTGACCACGATATTCTTGAGGAAAGTGTAATCCCATTTAGACGAGAGAGCTATATGCTTAACAAAGAACGATCCTTTATCACCGTACACTTCATGTTTAGACCTTCGAACCTGGCAGCTTTTGTAGTAGATTCTTCGGCATTCCGGCCAATGGTGAATCCCATACATTGCATTGATGTCATACTGTACCACGCTGTTGGAAAACATGTGGGTAGCATTTTCCTCGATGGCTATACAGTTGGAGTATACGGCTACCGGGAATGGAAGTGTAAGTGATGTAGCATATTTCTTTGAACCATCGCTACCGTGTAGAAGAAATTCCAGGTCATTGTTGAACAAGTATCGGAATGGAATCTTAGGTTGATCCGTTGTGTCGTTGGTAGAGGTCTCGTCCAATCGGTGTAGTATGGAGCCTTGTCTTTTCGTGTGAAGTCAATGTTAGCTTGTGGTTGAGCTAATCGATGTTGTTAGACATGGCTCGTGCTATGTTATCAAGATGGTATTCAACTTCGATAGCACTTTCCGAGTTGTCTTTGAGCAATTGAAAAGCTTCATTCTTGATGCGTTTTAATTCTGACTTGGTCATCTTCTTCACTCGAAACTTCTGTTGAAGTAACTTAGCATGCTCCAATGTTCGACCTTCTACCATATCTTGATCACCAGTTAGGGCGGGAGTAGCATCAACAAGTGTAGAAAACCAGTCATACTCGGTGTCATCTTCGTCTAGCCATGAGACGACATCGACCTTTAGTCGACTTCTTCTTCTTCTTTAGTCTAGATGAGGATGTTGGTTTCTTTCTTTGAGCGGAGAGGTGGGTTGTTGTTGGGGCTCGTGGACTTCCTCATCATCACCACCGCAGTATTCGAAATGATCACCGGTTTTCTCGTGGAGGTGGTAACTCGTAGTCCCGAGGTTTATCGGCGAAAGTGTGGAGGGATCGTGTGTCGCTTGGAGTCCTTTGGGGTGGTGGTTGCATGGAGGATGATTCACCGCTTTTTCTTGGACGCTTAGGCTCTTTATCTTTGTCCTTATCCTTATCATCATCGCCTCTTGGGCGCTTAGGCCTTCGACTTGCTCCTTGCATGAAGTCTTGAGTTGATATTCCAAGAATGCCTCAAATAGTTTACTTCGCCGAAGTGAAAGTTGCGAGAATGTTGAGACATTTGTAGAACCGACTTAGAAATCAATTACGCATCGTAGAGAACCGCAGCTCCATTGGATTGATCGTCATTGTCACCGGAGTGGATTGCATTGTTTGCTTGACCAATTTCATGAGATTTGGATAGAGATGTCTGGTAAACATCTCCTTTGTAACACACCAGGAACAGTGTCGAGTAGGAACTTGTGAGTATAGCCCCTAATCATGTCGTTCAGTTCCCCTTGGACATCACGTTGCATGAACTTCTGGATATACTCCCTTTCACTTGACATCTTGTCTATCTCGTCATTTATAAGATTGATCTGTCACTAGTTGATTCAACTTCTTGTTGGTCACGCCTTTCTTCCCGACCGCTTGATGCTTTTAACAATCTTGGTTTTAGCCCCGGATATCCAAGAGTCAGTTGGTTTCTTCACAGATTAGATGTGGATCTTGTTGTTCCTTTGGATGGTGGAAGTGAAGAGTGAGAAGACGAGTCCGATGATGAGGAGACGTGAGGTGACTCGGGTCCTTCGTGGCTCGAAGTTTCCTCCTTGAGCGTCGGACAGTCTGAAGAAAAGTATCATAATCAAGATCTTCATCATTTCGGACTTAGCCGCTTCATCACCTTAGTATCATCACCGTGAGTTTTCTCGGTCTTTTCCATGTCTCGGTTCCTCTATGTCATAGTTGATGGAATCCTCTATCCGCCTTTGTTGTTGTTCGTGGGTGGTGGTACCGCTTCCTTATCCGGTTGATTAACCGCATCGAAATCGTGTGGCATGTTCCACCACTTGACCCTCCGGCCACGAGTTTGATCCAAAGACGAATTCATCGACAAGATATTTGAGTCCGAGGTTCTTTAACTTTTTTGATATTCTCTTTCCTCATCAAATGGTTCTTCTTCGAACTTTCCTTATCATGCTCAAGCACATGAGTTTTCCTTTTCCTTTATCGCCTTTTGACCGGGAGGTTTTGCTCTTGCTTGTATGTCATCGGTTGGAGTTTCAAAGTAGAAGACCTCTTCGCCTCGATTCAAGATTCTCGAGCTTTCATCCACTAGCTTTTGTTGCGGTTCGGGTTTGGGAATAGGAATAGGAATGGCTTCCTTAGAGGGAACTTTCCGCTTGAGAGTATGCACCTCTTGGAAACTTTCTCGACTTCCAAAGGCTTGTAACACTCCCCTCGCACCGCCTCTCCGATTTTCCTAGTAGGAGTACCGAGGACTTTTCATCAAGAAAACCTACTTTGCCTTCATCAACCGCTACCGGATACCTTTTGTATGAATGGAGTTGTTTAACCGCTTGATTAGAAGGTGATTCGCAACACCGCACCTTGTTTCTTTGTTGTAGATTCCTTAACCGACCGAGTGCGAGCTCATATAGCATGGAGTGATTGTTGGGATCATTGGTTCTCGAGGGATATCGTGATTATACCCTAGAGCTCTTTGGATCAACAGTTTGGTATATTTGATATATGGGATCTTGGAGCCAAGCTTTTTGAGGAATGACATCATGCCGTCCCATATCAGAGCTTCAACTTCAATGTGTTTCATGTTGACCAAAGCCCAAAAGATCTGTAGTTCCATGAGCTTGGGATGCTCATAACCACTATCACGTCTAGAAACGGATTTTTGTGATGATAATGTAGAGGGTTCTCCATGGCTGAGGAATATTCTTAAGATCCACGTATGAATGCTTTGTGATTACACATGTAGCTTCGTCATAACCAATGTCGATCATGAACTGCAGAACAACCTCTTCAGTTGGTGTGGCACCGTATTCGTTGGCTCGACAATGTGAATGAGAAGAAACGACCCTTAAGTATGTTGGTGTGATGGTGACTTGTTTGTGGTTGAGAGTCATCACATCGCTAGCTTTGACCTTTGATCTTTCGCATTGTATGCCAAACCGTGAATGTAGATCTCCGCATCTTGCTGCGTAATTGGTGAGCATGTTCGAGAAGGGTGGTTTTTCGTAATGTCCACGGCTATTAAGCAAGAAGACTACGGCGGTGAGACTATCAAAATCAACACGAAGTTGTTCTTTCCTATCTTCATCGGACAGCCATTAGGAAGATATCTTCAACGGTGAGAACGTTTGGTGCTTCCACATTTTGCATTTGAGCGTCCATGTCGTGACCTGAAAGATATTTAGCCAAAAGAACCAACATATCGAAAGACATTACGTTAGTCAACAGTTGATTTTATTTTCTATTATTTGAATGAGATATGTCGATGATTGTTACGAGTCCAATGTCACTTGTTAGTCCAATAGTCCAAAGACGTCGTGAGAAGTTTCGTGAGTTGATTAAATTTGAGTTTTAAAGTCCAAGTTTTCACTTATTTTTCACAACTTATTAAACGTTTAAGCTTATTAGTGACATTATTGGTTTCGTGGCGTTATGATTTATTTATTTACAAGTTTGCACGCCAGAACAATTCACAATTAAGGTCAAAACTAGGCTTAGGCGAGAAATGGCAAGCTTATGCGTAAACAGAGTGATTATACACGTAAACGTAAGCTTATCGCGGGTTCTTGACTTACGCGTAAGAAATATTACGGGTAGGAAAAGAGGGCCTTATGCGTGAGCTTACGCAGCGTGATATGGAACCTGCGCGTAAGGCTTACTCGTGAAGTCAACCTTATGCGTGAGGTTACCGCTTACACATATCCTTCACAAGATACGCGTAGTCCCCAATGTAGAACCTTACGCGTAAAAGTTACGCGTAAGATTTCTCTTACGCATAACATGCTACGCGTAAGGTGATCCTTATGCGTAGATGGCAAGTAACCTTGATTCTAAGTTATACACGCATTGAAACCTGAAATAAATTCACCATATTACCAATATTAACATATACATTCATTCATTTTCAAATCAAATCATGAATACTCATTTAAGCGATTGTCGAGAAACAGTTTACGTAGACCTAAAACCCTTAAGTTTAATTTCTACGAGTAAGATATTTAGCCATAGGAATTGCACCAAACTTTTTCTGGGATGTCTAAGAAGCCTATTGAGTTGTTTTATCCAAGTTTTAACATCAAAATCTAAGCAGATTAAAATTACCCAAATACAAAGGACATAAACCCTAGTTTCCAAATTTAACACAGTTGGTGTTTCTGGGTAAGTTCTGAGCCTAGATATCATCAATTCAACATGAGAACAACATCAAACAAGCAACTAATTAACCAGAAACGTTCACACAAGAAAATACCCTATTCGCGCATAAACCCGAGTTTTCAAAAGTCATTCAATTCGTGTATCTGGGTGAGTTTTGAGGATAGAAATGGCATCATAGAGATTATACAAACATTTTGACACAACCATTTCAACCACAAACACTCACTCTTGATTAGGTGTTCATACGCTTATGCGTAGAACACCAAATCATTCATAAGTTAAGATTTAACCGTTAGTTTTTAAAACGAATCAAAACCTTTGTTTAAAATTTTGTTATAAACACAGAAACACTTACAAAATGATGATCAGAAACACGGATTTGTGGATGGGTTTTTACGCGTAGGATTATGGTTGGTGAAATAATAAATGTTGTAATAAATGTGAAGTATTAGTTTGGTGGAGGTGTTTTGTTAAAAATACTTTGTCATTTTGACACAATTAGTCCCTCCACCTTTACCATTTATATCCCATGTCCATAACTTCCATTTTGGTTACCAAACGAAGGATATTTGGAAAGAAATTTGACGACACTCCCCCTTGACTTAAGAAATAATTAAATTTTATAAATTTTAGTCCGAGGAGTGTCAGTAAACCAGAAATGTAACCACCATTATTAAAGAAACAACCGGGATAAGTTAACATGCAAGTACATGGTTTTATGAAACCGAAAAATATTTGTTTCTCCCCTTCAACACTTGATCGAAAAAATACTGAATTTTGAAAGATTTGAGTGTTGACGGAAGATGTGTACTTGCCATGTTAAAAGAAATATAGATAGAAGAATATTTTTGTTGTTTTATCAGATTTTATGATTTTGTTTTTGAAAAATATTTACAAAAGAGGTTTTGGTATTTGACTGGCTTTAAGAATGTTTTAAGAGTTCATCCAGTTCCTCTTGAGTCAAACACCGCATACCAATCCGGTGGACCAACTCATTAAACCTAGCAGGAGCTAAGGCTTTGGTGAGAAGATCCGCCAGCTTGGTATTCATGCCTCAAAGTATAATTCAACAGACTGCTCCACGTGGTCCTTGATGAAATGATATCAAGATCGATGTGCTTTGATTTGAATGTTGAATGAGTTGCACGAGATCGCAATAGCACTCGATTGTAGCAAGACATAGGAATTTCATCAAATACATAACCATAGTCTTTGAGTTGTGTTCTCATCCAAATGACTTGAGCACAACACGCCGACATGGCTACATATTCGCTTGGTTGAGGACAATGATGTACGCCCCGCTTCTTCGATTGCCATGACACCAATTTGTCACCAAGAAATTGTAATGCTCTGAAGTACTTTTCCGTGAATCTAAGCATCCCGCGTGATCGCCTCAAAAAGCTATTAGTTCAAAACCGTAATCCTTCTGATACCGATCCCCAAGTTAATGGTTCCTTGATGTATCGGAGGATTCTTTTAGCCTCGAGAGGTGGGTTTCATTGGTCTCGATCGATAACGGAGCAAAGATATACTGAAAAAACAATATCAGCCCGCTAGTCGTTAGATACATGAGAGACCCAATAATATTACGGTATTTGGTTGGGTCCACCAATTTCCATGTAAATCAAAGATCTAGCTTCTTGGTATGAGCCATTGGTGTGGCATAGGTGTCACAGCTTTGCATTCCAAATTTGTTTAACAGTTCAAGGGTATATTTGGGTGACTCAAGAAAATACTACACGGGTGATTGATGAACTTGCATTCGAGAAAGAATGTGAGTTCACCCATCATTGACATTTCAAAATGTTTTGTCATTAGTTTTGCAAAAGCATTTGAGTATTTTAAATGTGTTGACCCAAAAATGATGCCATCCACATAAATTTGAACAATTAAGATGTGAGCCCCGTGATATTGTATGAAAAGTGTTGGATCGACCGAACCTTTGGTGAATTTATTGGCAATGAGGAAGGATGATAACTTATCGTACCACGCCCTTGGAGCTTGTTTGAGACCGTACATAGCTTTGTTTAGTTTGTAGACGTGGTTCAGAACTCGATCAACGAATCCTTCAGCCGGTGACATAGACTGCTTTTCAGGTTGACCATTCGAGCGCGCTTTGGCGTCCATCCGAAAGACCGTTATATTCATATGAGCCGCGAATGCGAGAAAGATCCGACGACCTCAAGACGAGCAACCGGGCGAATGATTCTTCAAAGTCAATACCCTCTTCCCATTTATAACCCTTAGCCACCGACGTGACTTGTTTACGATTACGTTCCTTCAAAGATCCAATTTGTTCTTCCAAATCCATTTTAGACCAATGACATAGACCCTGTTGGTCTTTCAACTAGTTCCCATACTTCAAAACGCTTAAACCGATTGAGTTCTTCTTGCATGGATTCAATTCAATTGTCTTTGGTCATTGCGTCTTTAATGTTTTTAGGTTCGATTGGCACACGGTGAGTGCATAAATGCAATGTTCACCATCTCGTGAAGACGTTGTCTTGTTACGATGGTTGATTTGGGTTACCAATAATGTTCTCAAGAGGATGGTCTTTTGTCCAACGATGTGTCGAGGTTGATGTTGGTATACATTGTGCGATTTTGAGGATTCAAATGGCTTGTTGATGATTCCGCAACATCAAGTGCGCAGCTTCATTAGCAAACGGGTTAAAGAATGCATTTGGATCAAAATCTGCGGTGGGTGTACTTCATTAAGAACATCGCAATGGTTCGGTGTCGTTAGGCAGCTTTGTTCAACTGTTGTTGTAGAGTCAATCGGTGGTGCTTCTTCAATAGTAGTTGTTGTAGCGGTGTATCGGTATAAGAGTGTGATCGGGTTGAGCGGCGAAACACATGGAGCACGCTCATCAATGTCATCACTAAGCAGTGGACAAATAGCTTTTCCATTTGTTGACGAGTAAGTCGGGGCTTGGCTCGGTGATGATGGGTTTTGAGGAAGTTTAAGCGGTTGTGACCGGGTTCCAAGTCGTTATGCTCGAAGCCATTATGAAGAAGTTTCGAATCGCCTTCCCCAAACCGACAAATCGCTTTAGCGATTTAAAACTTTGATGAAGTCTACATTTCTCTAACTTTTGAAGGTTTCGTTATGCAACGGAATTTGTAGATGAGCGATAAACCACACAAAGAAAATCTGACTAATTGCGGAAGATCCGTTCAAGGGTAACATGCCAGAAATCAACAAGATCTTCTCACGTATGTAGACGCATCACACCAAACAAACAACGAAAGACGAAATGAAACGACTTCCCCCTGAATGTTGTGGTCTATCGGAATACTAATCACCTGTTAATATGCAATAACTCGATACCAAGACCGTGTGTGAGGCATCATAACATCATATTTTGGTAAGTTCACACAAGATCACCCGTGAAGTTGAGACGATAACACCAAAGTGAGACGTTTGAGCCACAGATCGTCTTATTTCTTCCCCCTAATTGAAGAAATTCAAGAAGGCATTGGGTTTTCGCAAAGAAGCATGTAGAAGAACAAGGAAGCAATGACCACTACACACTCTCCCCTCGATGTTTTCAATGATTCGTAATCATACACCACGATGTTGATAATGAATCAAGATAGCGAAACCATGTATAAGGAGACAAATAAACCATGTATGTTCAATTAATCGACCAAGTATGAAGTATCATAAATATCTCGTGAGAATCAACTCACGATAAAGCGCTTTGTTTAATCATTTTTGATCATCACCGTGTCATTGTTGTTGGAAACAATTTGATCTTATGTTATCGAAGATTCGATTGAGGTGCGATTCTGAGAACGGTTGTTGTTGTAGATTCGTGTATCGAAAATTAGAGTATTATCGGGTTGTGCAATGAAACATTCGATACTTCTAAAGCACGACTTTTGACAGAATCTTTAACCATAGGAGCAAGAAATGTTCCCAAGTTTTGACGATTAAGTATAATGATGGTGCAGCTGATGGATCATTAAGATTTAGACGGTGAGAAACGGGTCCTACGCTATATTGTAGTAGAAGCCATAGCTGTTGTACCTGCATAGAAAAAATAGGAGGGGGACAAGAAAGAAGAGACATGGATCCCCAAGTGTAACTGGGTTCCAGATGTTAGAGGCATAAAGATGTAGTGTCAATTATCTTCTTGACACCTGAAGATGCTATTTTGATAAGTTCATGTCCTACCTCAGGGATGGATGTTGTGGGTTTTACACTTGTGTTGATGCAACTACTTAGTATCTTGCCTGTAGGAATCCACCTAAGACCAATAGTGTTGAAAACTCTACCCGTTGGAATCCATCTGTGGTTAGATCTAGGGGATGTTGAAACTTCTTTTGGGAAGAGTATGCGTCCTATATTCATCCACCTATTAGGTTTATGAAATTTTGCGTTTAGATCAACGGGTTTATTTCTAACTGTTTGTGGATTAAACTTAGGTTTTGGTTTGCTACTATAAGCAGTGTTCAGTAGTACACTAGAAGGTGATACACTAGGTCGAGAACCTAAGATTCCATCCTTTTGGAGTAGTGCCCTTTTCCTAGCCTTTTCTAGATCACTGTTCTTGTATGCGTCATTTGAATCATATGAATCTTTAATTTTAATGCTCGGTTTAGACACGGTGTTCGAACTAGTCCTAGATTGGCTAGAAGCGATCACTTGTTGAGGTTTAATGAAATGAAGCATTATTCAGAGGCCGAGAATGTGGAGGACCGGATTTGACAAATGATTATTCTCAACAACTTGGGAGGCAAACCGTGGTTTTGAAGATTTTGAAGGTTCAGATTAAAAAGCAGTTGTTTGTCTAACTACTGATTGGTTTCTGATTGGTTTTAGAGACGATTTCCCCAAGATTGTTGGTTTTGCAAAATTAGTATCCACACTCTTGTTAGTTAATCTTCTCAGTTTGTTTTGTAAAGCAACATGTGCAAGCCCATTTGCTTGAACTTGAGCCTTTAAATGCTCATTTTCTTTTACTAATGTATCCACATGATTACTTTGTTCATTCAAAGATTTACTATTTGGCTCAGAGTTTAAAATTTTGTTTTGCATTTTAAGTTCAAGAGAGATGCAATGAGCCTCTAGTTTTGAAAATCTTTTCAAACCGAGCAATGGTCTTTTGAGAAGAATGATTTGATTCAAGAGTTTGATTTGACGCTTTAGTTGAATTGTTTGCAAGTAAGGGCTCGGACATAAGATAGTTGTCGGGACATTGTGCAACACATGGTCAACCTCTCCTTCATTCTTGAATTCGAGTTTGCTCAAGATGTTGTGTTGCATTTGCAGCGAGAATATGATCAACGATGATTGTACCTCGACCATCCGCTCGTATCGTTGTCATAGGTGGGTAGATATCTTCCTCAACCATTTGTTCTTTGTCAAAGCGGGTTGAGGAGGATAACTAGTTTGAGCCCACAAAGCAAGTTGTTGATTGTCCGGAAGTGATGGTGAAGTCGTTTGTCCACGGATAACCCTTTCTTTGTCAACTTCTTTTGATGTGGTTTCAAATAGTCGTACAATAATCCGTAAGAAGCATGATGAAGATTCTTCGCAGACGGATGAAAATGACATACTTCCCATTCGGGACCAAGACTACTTAGGAACTTTGTATTGACCGCAATTCTTGGCATGATGATGTTGTGTTTATCCAAATCATTGATGATGTCTCGAGAATCGATGATGATAAGACTCTAGTGTCTCTCCGTGTTCAATCATGAAGTGTTCATAAGCCAAGTAAATTTTGGATTCCATATCCTCTTGATTGAGTGTAGTGCCTTCCATGAGAAGATGAATATGTTCCCACATTGCTTTTGCGCCTTTTGAGCATCAACACTTGAAGAATTGGGTTTGGTAATCCTAAAAGGATATATTGCATTGCTAGCTCATCAACTTCGTAGTGTAGAAGTTCATCACCGTAAAGGTCGCAAGAGTTGCAATGTTTGTGAGATCATCTCTTGGTGGAACATCATTTGGATCTCCGGTGTAACAACAATAGGCATCCGAAATGGACCTTCCAAGATAACCTTCTTTAAGAACTTTCCATGTGGCTTCTTTAGATCACAAAACCTCTGAGAACCTAATCACCCATTGATCATAGTTTCGGAGTGAGCATTGGAGGTCTATCAAGTGATCCTGCCTCATGAATGGATTGCTGGCTACTTAAAGCTTCACACATCTTTGCAAACCAAGTTGGTTCCATCATAGTATTCCTGGATGGATGTTGATTGTAAACGTTTGTGTAAGGTTGTACTTGAAGACTAGGTGGTGGTTGAAACATTTGAGGTGGAATTGCTCCTTGTTGTGGATAATGTTGTTGATTGAATTGTTGTTGATAAATTTTTTGTTGTTGATTGAATTGTTGATGTTGTGGACTTAGTTGTTGTTGTTGTGGTTGTTGATTATAAGTGTAAGGAAAATAGCTAGAGTATGGGGGTTGAGACATGTTGAAAACTTTTGTTGTTAAATGGATCTTTGTAGTCGAATGAAACGTTGTTGATGAAGTATCCTTAGGCGTAGAAAAACCAAGTTTAAGCAAAGCAACACTTAGGCGTAAAAACACCAAACTTACGCGTAAAAGCGAGATTCTGCGTAGGATTAGTTTACGCGTAAGAATTGAGAAACACTAAAGTTATCGTGGCCGAAAGTTAGGCGAGGATTAGCTTATGCGTAAGAGCGAGCTTAGGCGTAAGAAAAATCTTATGCGGAAAGAGTTCTACGATAAGTTTGAGCTTATGCGTAAGATTAGGGTTTTGCCCAAAAATCTTTTACACTATCACAGTGTAAAGGATATCCAAAGTCAAAGTGTTTTAGGCTTATCCAAGCAAGAAAACACCGAGTAAACCACTGGCGAAGAAGATCGATCCAAGGAAAAGTTACGCGTAAAATTAGGGTTTTGATACGCGTAAAACTTGACCAAAAATGATTTACGCTCAACGATGTTTCTAAATCAGATTTTTGTGATGAAACAGCTTCAATATCACCAAAATAACACAAAAGTGTGAAACTTGATGATCCAAAACTTCTAAACACCTTATGCGTAGAAATAAACCCACGAATACAACCAAGCTTAAAAACAATGATCCACACGTAAAGTTTGAAACTTTTTGCCAAAAACAGATATTTTAACACCTAAAAACGTTGAGAGTGCAAGAATCTTGGATTAAAAAGTGTAAAAAATAAGTTTTTAAGCGTGACAAAGTGAGAAACCGTTTTACACGTAAGACCAAAAACACTAACTTCAAAAACAAAACCTTTTCACCCAACTATTTGGCGAATGATACCACTGTTAGGTCACCATATTCATAACACAAGCATCAATAGAAGAAATAGTTAAGAAGAGATCGGATGAACACAATCACAAACACACGAATAAGAAATAAAGAAAAGTTATGCGTAGGTGAATAATGAAAGTGAACAACCAACCCTCAAGTGAGGGTTTACAAGAGTATTTATAGGCGAGAGCTAGGCAACACTTCTACCCACCTTCCCTTCTTATGGGCTTGGGCCAAGGCTCATGGGCTTTCTACATAAGCCTTGGCATGATTACTAACATAAAAGCCATATTAAGCTAACTATTACATATTAATTACTAACACTTGAAATGTAGTTTAGGAGTGATTCCAACAAAAGGCACATTCATCTTTGCTTAGTCTTTGCCTCGACTTGGATCTCCATCTCTTATCGGTGCCCTTCTTCTGCGAACGACCTCTGACCAGCAAAACCTCTGCGTCTCCACTTGAACTAATCTGCTTGTCCTTCCTTCTTAGTTCTTTACTATAAAAGGCGGCACAAACTTCACTAAGAGACACATCATCATTTCCATTAAGTAGAGTTGTTTCAAGCAACTCGTACTCCTCCGGAAGCAATCCCAACAATATCAATGCTAGATCCTGGTCTTTGAACACCTCATCCATATTCATCAAATCGGTTACCAGCTGGTTAAAACTGGTAATGTGATCATTCATCGTGGTACCGGGTACATAAGTGAAGCGAAAGAGTCGCTTCTTCATAAAGAGCTTATTCTGACAATTTTTCTTAAGAAATTTCTCTTCCAACTCCATCCATAGTTTATAGGCAGATGTTTCTTTTGAGAGCATATCATTGCTCTCTCGAAAGACATGAACGAACCGTACCACAAGCTAACCGATTGATGGTTAACCAATTCCTCTCTTCTACATCCTCTGGTTTACTTTCTTCAACGGCAATGTCTAGACCTTGCTGAAAAAGAACGTCTAGAACCTCACTTTGCCACATACCGAAATGGCATGTGCCATCAAAAACCTCCACCGCCAATCTTGCATTCGTCAAGACTGGTCTAGCCCAACTTGGAGATGTTGGATCCACCGATGTGGAAGGTTTGTCAACTATGCTATCCACCATTTCGTGTACAAATTAATTTTCAATAGCTTCAAAAAAAAAAAAAAAAAAACAACGGAATTCTTTTCTGATGTAGAGGATCAAATTTAATTGCAACCACAGAGCATACTAAGAATAACCTCGGCTCTTGATACCACTTGTTGTGGAATAACCGCGATAATATCCCACCGACTAGGTAAAGGGTGTGAATGTTTCAACACCACAACTATACCCCAAATTAGCTTATTGAAAATTTAGACAATATGAAAGTGAACAAGAGATGAAACACCAAACATTCTTATATATTTCTTATAGAAGCATATACTACTTCTACTACAACAAAGAAAGGAAGAGAACACTACAAGATTGCTTGTATGTGTGTTTTGGTGTGCTAAACTCAAAGGAAAACCATACTATTTATAGGCTCCAAAAAGCATCTCAATGTGCTATCAACTTCACCAACTTGTAACTCATCAACTAGCATATCTTCAATCTTACAGAGATTCTTAAGATTTTGGATGAGATTTATAAGATAAAGTGGGTCCCTTATTTGAGCCAATATTCTGCAAAGAGCATGTCTATATGAACGTGACTGGGTTACTTCACTGGGTTGGATTGGGGTTTAGGGTAGGTTTTAACTTGGGTTGATCTAACTTGATCAACCGGTTGAATTAGTTTGTTACGATAACTGGTTTTAGGTAAAAGTTCATGTTAAACTGTCTAAACCATGAACCGAAAACCCGATCATATCAATCAAAAAGTCAGATTTAGAACATTGGTTATATTGTTATTTAAATTTTAATATATTTTTCATCTTATCATACAAAATAGAAATGTGTGTATACAAGAAGATTTGTTACAACTCATCAATTAGTTACCTTAAAATTTAATTTCCCAAAACCATGCACCAAAACAAATTTATAATTGAACACAAAGGCATCCAATCCCTAATAAACAATTCAGAGGATATTATAAAGTTCTTGTAACCATGTCATTCTTTAATGTTATTTAAATACTACTAACACATTAAAAAGTTAAAAGTTATGGCATTGCTGATTGCTGCCTTGCTTTAAACAAAGAGAAAATTACCCATCTACCCATTTTCATGCATGTGTGTTCACACGCCTCACTATCTTCGCTTTCGAAAATAAATTGATCCGTGTATATCTTTTGCAGACATACCGAAACCAGCGTACCATGATTTCGAGTTGACGATTCTAAACCAATGTCGGGTAAAAGTACACAATATACACGAAATTAACAAATTAAAAAAACATGTCGTGTATCTTAACACCCTCTATACACGGCACTGGAGGAATCTCCATTTTCAACTTTTAAACTTACAAAAATCTTTTAACTTTTTGATAATTCTGTTCTTTTATATACAAACTTTATTTATCATATATTTAGCAAATATCTAGCAAATTCGTTAATGGAAAAATATCGTTCTGAAGGCTGCGAATTACGAACAAAAGCAGTCCGATATTGATATCTTTTAGCAGCGTGCGATTTTATAAAAATGTTGAAGTTTGATATATATTTAAAAAAACCTTTGAAAGTATTTAGAATCTTGCCTTTTGAAAATAAAAATACTTACAAAACTACCCTCACCTTTTGATATTTACAACCTTTTATATATTTGACAAATAAAGTTTTTCATTAACTAATTTCTTGACATTTCTTAAATATTCGACAATAAAGTTTGTTATATAAAAAAGTTGTAAATATCAAAAGGTAAGGGTAGTTTTGTAAGTATTTTTATTTTCAAAAGGCAAGATTCTAAATACTTCAAAGGTTTTTTAAATATATATCAAACTTCAACATTTTTATAAAATCGTGCGTCGCTAAAAGATATCAATATCGGACTCGTTTGTTCGTAATCGAGCTCTTCAGAACGATATTTTTCCATTAACGAATTTGCTAGATATTTGCTAAATATATGATAAATAAAGTTTGTTATATAAGAGTTGAATTATCAAAAAGCTAAAGGATTTTTGTAAGTTTTAAAAGTTGAAATGGAAGATTCCTCCATGTCGAGTATAGAGGGTGTTAAGATACACGACATGTTTTTAATTGTTAATTTCACATATCATGTGTGTTTACCCGACGTTAGTTTAGAATCGCTTCAACTCAAATCACAAACATCTGGCGTTGGTTTCGGTATGTCGAAAGATATCTGCGGATCAATGGTATTTTGAAAAGATAAAGTAGGCGTGTGTGACGCATTTAAAAATGGGTAGATGGGTAATTTTCACTTAAACAAAACTATTGCAATGTTAAAAAGTGTTTTAACCAACCGATAATAAGTTTACGACAGCATGATGTCATAATATGATAACAAAATTTGAACCATCTCTTAATTTTGTTTAAATAGTTTTTTTATGATAATATTATCATCACATATGATCAAACAACAAAGTGAGATCATCTTTTAAAATTATTGCCAAATGTGTAACAAAAACTTTGAAAAAGAGTAATGAGTTGCATTCCACCATTTGGATCATGACAGATTCACAGTCCTACCACACACAGGGTATCACGTGCATGAATTTTCATTTTCTTTTCTTTTTTCATTCATTTGTCACGATGCTTTTTTACTATCAATTTTTCACGGTATAAACTTACTATGGAATGCATTTAATCTACACCCAAACAAAGTACTCTCTCATTAAAAAAGAAAAAGAAGCCAATACCAAAACAACATAAAAAATCTTTCTATTCACGTGAATAACTATAGTAGATTTTTTTTTTTTTTTTTTTTTTTTTTTTTAAAAGCAACTATAGTAGAATTTAAGATTAATTTTTTTTGCATGTATCGTACAAGGCGTTGCTTGATTTATGGTCACGGGGCCAAAATATTGTTCCAAACTGTAAGTGCTTGGAGACAAAAATAATTCGCTAAATTTGACAAATACGTTACATGGTATTTACTTTTATGTATATTTGTGAGCTTAGATTAAAATAAGTTTTATATAATGATTATCTATACGCCATATCAAACTCATATATCGGTTAAATATGTTACACTTTTAACTTTAAATGTGTAAAACTGGTCGTGAGCATTTGAGATTCTTTATTGGAGCTGAGTTTCGAGTTCAAACTTCACCGGTAGCAACTTTTGAGGTCTTGTTACTTCAGTGACAACATTCTTGCGGGCCGAAAAATGCAGAACTTTTGTGAAATATGTCATCGGTTTGCTCATAACATCTCTTGATTCATAGCAAGATCTCAACTTTCTCTTTTTATTTGTAGGCTACAACTAAACATTGTTTGAGGTTTGGTCCTTGTGAAAAGGTCACACGTGTGGATCAACTGGACTCAAGTTAAAATTGCTTGTCGACGGTCGAACCTATCTATCTGTGAATATGTTAAGCTTTTTGATCAAATCTGGTATCGAAATTATTGATTTGAGAATGAAAATGAATTAGCACATTAGTAAGATTAGCTAGGTGGGCCTCTGCTGGATGTTATTCTTTCCAAGCCCTTTGTTCTTTGTTTTGCCTCCAACATTCTTCTTACCTTTGACATGTACCTCATTGGCTTGCTCTCCGAAATTAAACTTATCATCACACAAGATGATATGTATAAATGTTTGATTGTTTTACTTTTAAGTTAGAAATGACATTACACAAAAATTAGTAGGGTCACAATTTACAAACATCGATTCGCGTACAATGAAATCATTGTAGCCATCTAGTGTTGATGAAAACGTTTTGAAATTTTGGAATTGCAAATTCACTTTCTTATTGCATATTAAAAACTGTTTGGTTATCGAAATATGAACAATATATGCATTTTAGCAAATTCTAGAGCACCAAGATTACAAGTGCCATGGGAAAGGGGATATGTGACTACGATGGATCTTTAATGGTGTCTACGTTTACCAACCCTCGTCGTCACAATGTGGAAAGCATTATCCTTGTACGAGCATGATCTTTGTCAAAATTATAGATCAACTCAGAATCACAACCACAATACAAAGATCACACCCAGCCAACCACCCTTTCATAAATATTTTTATTACTCAAAAAATCAAGAAGATAAGTCCACAAAGCGTGTACTCATCAAACAAATGCAAAGTAAATGAAGTGGTCCATTTCACAATGATCCAATTTATCTCACTACAATAATCAAATACAACAGCCTCACTACAAACCCTCAGACCAACACTATGAATACCAAACCAATACCAGATGATCAAGAAGATCACTAACCAAACAGAATACAACAGCTTTAAGAGAGACTAAATGTGAGAGAAAACCATAGAATGTGAAAGATACGATTGTGAGTTATGAGGCAGAGCTGGGGGTTGAAAGCTTATATAGCCAATAATTCCACTTCAGCCCTTCAAGTATCATAAACTTGGTAAACAAAGACCAAAGACTAAAATGTAAGAATTAAGTACAGGAGTAGTCCATGTACTTATAACCATGAGAATAACATAAAATTCAACTATCCAACACCCTCTCTCAGTCTCATGTCATAAACATATTCACAAGACCAAGTTTCTCACAAAATCATTTGTGTTGAGTAATACTCAACCCTTTAGTGAAACCATCTGCAACATTATATGCAGACCCAACCTTAATAGTTTTAATCACACCAGAAGACACTTTCTCTCTAACCAAATGTAAATCAATTTCAAAATGCATAGTTTTCTCATGAAAAACTAGGTTAGCAGCAATTTGAATACCAGAACTACCATCAGAAAACAAATTCACAAGAAGCAAACCCTCAATATCTAGATCCTTTAAAATCCTGTTAATCCAAATAATTTCACAAGTAGCAGATGCAAGATATATGTACTCAGCCTCAGCAGAGGATCTAGATATAGTTGCTTACTTCTTACTTTTCCAAGACACAAGGTTATTGCAAAAATAAACACAATAACCAGAAACAGATTTTCTTGTCTTAAGACACTTTGTTGGGTTCAATAAATACCCAAACCCCTTAATCTAGGATTTGAATAGAAAATAGCCTAAGTGTTTAGTCCGTTAAACACTAATTAGGTCACTGAGTGCATAGCCTCTCAGTGAGTCATCTTCGGGACACTCAGTACGAGGCGAATAAGAAGTCTCTCCACCAAGAAGGCGGAACTTAAAGGGTGAAGACGAGTCGAAAGAAGATGATGGATTCGGTGGTGATGACAATAACTCATCGAATCCCTAAGACTACTCTCCAACTCTTACATCAAGACAAACTGAAGTTGAAGATCAAGGATGTAAAGATCAAGAAAGAGCGGGACAAGGCGGGAAAAGTTTGAATCGATAAGACGAAGTCCTTATCAACCAAAGTCAACTTTCCACGAATGGCAAAAGATCGGGCTCGGTGTCATCACCGAACTTAGGAAAGTAGTCTTGTCTCTTACCTAGAATAGTCTTTGTAAATGATACAAAATACATCAAGATTTTGTCTTCAGATGATGTCGGTTGTCACTTAGAAAGAGTCAAAATCATACATGTATAAATAGCATAAGAGATGGAGTGAAAAGGTTACGCTTGTAATTGTAAAAACACATACACGCAGCCATCTTTTCACCCTCCAAATACAACTTAGTTCCCGAGATAGCTCAAATGAGCTTTAAGAGTTGTGCTCGACTTAGCCCGAGCTTAGAGAGAGTCACCCAACTTTGTCATTTCAATCCCAAGTACTATTCCGCAAGTACTTGGGTAATGTATTCTTTGTTGATTTATATCTAATAAGAATATTATGTTGAAAATTACTTAGTGTGTTTTCTTATATTAATTTAGGTCATAGTTCACTATTAACTTGTTTTATAAACTTAAAATTGTATTAAATGATAGTGAACAGGGAACAACAAGTGGTATCGAGCAAGGCTAATTATAAAACTCGCTTTTTAGGCCGCCTAAAAGTTTTAAATTAGGATCCTAAATGGTCAAATTGATGTACCCCAACTAGTCGATAAAAGGGTGGAGCTTATTCAATTTGTTGCCCTAGATTTGAAGTTGGCAAATTGAACAAATGGAAAAGCGAATGCTTTGCTATTTGATTGGGATGGAACCTTATTATATCAAGTGTATAAATGAAGGTCCATTTGTCCCAAAGATCTGAAGGTTGCCCAAACTCAAGCTCGATGGACCTGTGATGAAAGGAGAGTGGTCAACCAGACCAAAGACTCAAAAGTATCATAATATCTTGTCTTCCCGACGATATCATGGAGTCTGTTATAAGTTGTAGTACAACTAAGCAAACCAGGATGACCTAGTTCATAGTCATGAAGGACCATCCGATACTAAGGAAAACAGGATAATGGACACAAACTTGAGTATAACACCTTGTGGCTAAGGACTCGAAACTCTCTCTCAACTTACACGGTATAAAACTCTTTAAATGAATTGTCAAACGATGGTGTTAAGTTGTCCAAACATGAAATCAATGTTGGTTTTGTCAGCAGTCTCCTCGAAAGTGGTTGAATTTCTCTCGGGGACTTAGGAATGCTAATCATATCCAAAATCTTGAACTTCACGAATTTATGGGAAATTTGTCTATGAGGAAAATCTCATCAGCAGACGATACCTCGACTTAAAGAAGTCTCGTGAAGTCAAGAAGTCCTGACCACCACCTCATCACCAATATCAACCGCTTCTATTCTAACAATGTTGTTCAAGATTTTCGGAAAATTCGGATGATGAGCTTGATGAGAGATCAAGTGAGAGTACCTAAATGACCGAACACCGAATTTCGTGAAAGGGCACTCCTTGCTAACTCTCAAGGTTTATAAAAGAAACAAAAGTTTTTGAATGCCAAAGCAAATGAGGACACCAATGCTTTAAGTGTCACAAAAGAGGTCATTTGCAAAAGACATGCTTTTCAAAACAATTTCAACCTCTTATAAACCATCGTGGTCAAATCACCTCGTGCTTTAGCAAATTTCAACCAAAAATCTATCGGTCTCATCAAAATTTTCAAAACAACTCGATCAAAACAAAGCTGTTGACTTTGAAGCTAAGTATAAGAAAGTCAAAGCTAAGCTTGCATTGCTCGAGGCCACCCCTCGAAACAACAAAAGTGTTCAATGCATGCAGGGTAAAACAAAGGCCTTGTTCTTTGAGACCTTCGATCGGGATGAAGAGCCGTGTCATCGATGATGAAATGGTGCATGTCGATGCAATCGATGGCCCTCTCGAAGAGGACAAGCTAGCGCTTGGAAAGAATCATGCGAAACGGGAATGGGTCAACATCACTATGAAGAAGGTAAACATCTTACTATCTATGGATGATGACTCGATTGGCGGTCTTATATGAATTATCTTAATGTTGACCTTAAGTTCGTAGAAGAGCAAAGATTAAATCTCTTTCAAAATACAACAAGCTAAGTTTTGAATTAAACAAGTGTAGAGATGAACCGCTTATTTTAAAACAAGCGAAGCTTGAGGTCACCACCTTGCAAATTCAAAACACCGAACTAGTTAAGAGAAATCGTGCTCTTCAAGACGAACTTAAAAGGAACAAGATATTCTTGATAGTTGGATCGCTAAGAATCCCAAGGTCTTTGATGTTGTGGGTGCCCCAAGAGCAAAAAAGAGAGTCATAGGTGAAGATCATCTCCCGAATCTCGCAACAAAGACCAAAGTTCAAAACCATTTGTGTCCGTGGTATGATTACCAACATGTTGACAACTCCAAATTCCAAAGATTGGATTGAACGGGTTAATCCCGAGAGTAAGCTTCCAAACTTCGATTACGGAAGGATTCTTGAGCACGAGAGCCAAGCTCTTAAGAGCATGCTAGGACTTCTGAGATGACCAGATTAGTCCAACACATCTCCGAGTCTCAAGCAAAATCAAACACCGCCCACCCCGAAACCTCTTGAGGTGCCGATCCAAGCTCGAGCTTACTCCTCTAAAATTCAATCCTCACTCACCAAAGGAAAGATCCGGACTTGGTAGAACCATCCTTCAAAGACAAGCAAAACTAATCCAACAAGAGTCTACTCCTCCGAGACTTCAACATCCTCTATCCCCATCGGTTCGACCAAATTCAAGAATCGATCGAACTTGTGAGGAAGCTTCTTGAGAAAATGGAATCCATTGAAAAGGTCCTGAACCAATCAAGGAGACAAAGTCGCCTTCCTCCAGCCTCAAAGTCTAAGTCAACCTCCAAAACAAACAAAAGTGTGAAATGTGTCATTATACCGGCCATACCATCGACAATCGCTATATAATCCTTTTTGCATGATGCGCAAAAAGATGATCACAGGATCGCAGATCATCTACAAGATGTCACCAAGCAAACTATACCAAAGTTGGTCATCGGTATGCTTCATCCTCCAAAGTCGCTCCAAAGAATAGAGCAAAACCTTTTCCTCTGTGTCCTCACCTGGGTTTAATGATCATCATCGGGATGATTGTCTCATGAATACATGCCGTGATATATGCGGTAATCCACTCATGAGACATCCCAACATGACAAAGGTCATTCATTCAAGGAGAAATTCCAAACAACCCGTAGTCACCGAGTCATCCTCACCTCTAAATGCAAAACCCGTGGTAGCACTATGCACACAACTACTGACCATGAGTCAATTGCAAATTTCAAAGAGACCTTGAGATCCAAGCCCACTTGTAAGTGGGTCACGAAGAGAAACTAATTCGCTTTACTACTTGTGCAGACATGCTAGGAGCCTATTCGCATCTAGACGGTGGATGCTCAAGAAGCATGACCGGTGTGAAGGAATATCTGCACAAGTATATAAAGGAACCAGACCCAAGGTAGTATTTGGTGATAATTCATCATGTCCCATCAAGGTTATGGTTCAAGAACCGCAATGGAATAGTTTTCTCTAGAATAGCCTATGTCAATGGTCTCAAATACAATCTCATCGATGTCACCAACTATGTGATGCTAAATACATTGTACAATTCAATGATAAACAAGGTACCATTTTCAATGCCAACAAGGAAGTTGTGTTGATAGCTCTAGGAGAGATGATGTTTATGTGCTAGACATGTCAACACTCTCCCAAGATGGAACGTGTCTCTTTGCTAAAGCCATCGAAACTATCAATTGGGCGTGGCATAAGAGACTCTCACACTTAAACTTCAAAACCTCAACAACTTGGCAAAACAAAACAAGGTCTTTGGCTTACCATCACCGGGTTTTGCAAAGACAAACCATGCTCGCTGTGAAAAGGGTAAACACCACGAGCATCATTCAAAACCAAACAAAATTTCTCCATCAAAGCGCCTTCACCTCCCCACATGGATCTCTTTGGACCCGTTAGTCCCGGATCAATCCAAAGATGAGAAGTATACACTTGTCATTGTTGATGAATTCTCAAGATACACTTGGGTATACTTTCTTTCCAAAAGAGTCAGCGGTGATACAATAATGTCATTCATCGGGAAGATAGAAAACCGTAATGACATTACAGCTTAAACAAATTAGAACCGACAATGGCATTGAGTTGAAATCAAGAACTTGAGAGTTTACGTGATGAAAAGGAATTTCTCAAAATTTCTCATCTCCTTATACCCCGAACAAAATGGGGTTCTTTGAAAGGAAAACAGAACTCTCATTGAGGTCGCTAGAACTATGTTAAATGGCTCACCCTCTCAAAACATTTCGGATCAAGCGGTCAAAGCGCCTGTTACACTCAAAACAGGTCAATCATTGTCAAAAGACACAATAAAACCCCATATGAGATCTTCAAAGGTAGACTTCCTAACATCGCCTATTTTCATGTGTTTGGATGTCCTGTGTTCATTCATAACCACAAGGATCATCTAGGCAAGTTTGATGCAAAAGTCGATGATGGATACTTCCTAGGCTACTCACCGATCTCCAAAGCCTTGTGGGTTTTAACACAAGGAGACAACAAGTTGAGGAAACCTTTCATGTCACCTTTGATGAAAGTATTGAAAGTATCAGGTTCACCAACACCTCAGTAGAGGAAATAGGAATTGATGACTCATCAAGATATCCTCCTGATGAGTACAACACTGAATTCAATTCCTCATATCAAGCTGATGCTGACATCTCATATTATGTCTTACCTCACAATCTACCCCAACCAACCATAAGTGAGTTCGTTGATAATCAATCAATCTCGGCTGGGTTAGGAAACACTGATTCAAATAATCAGGATCCTGTAACTCATGAATCCCAACCTGAACCAGACATCTCTACAGATGATCTAAATGATTACGTGACTCTTGCACCGAACTCACTTCCAACACCCAAAGACATCATCAAGCTCGGATCCCGGACCACAAAGTAAGTGGACAAGAACTCGGATATTGAGCTTGTAAACATCATTGGTGAACCCACCGAGGCATGCTCACGGAAGCATGGTCGCTAGTCTAACTGCAGCTTGACCAATGAATGTCTCTATCTTGATTACTTGTCGATATAGAACCCAAAAACGTCATCGAGGCTCTAAAATACCCAAGCCGGGTTCGAGCTATGCAAGAAGAACTGCAGGCTTGATAAAAACAAGGTCATGACCTTGATCAAATGTCCTCGGGATGTAGTAGTCATAGGAATGAAGTGGGTTTCGAAACAAAGCGATGAAAACGGCAGCCTTTGTCATTAAAAACAAAGCGGACTAGTAGCCAAAGGTTACTGATCAACAAGAAGGCATTGACTATGATGAGACATTTGCTCTGTTGCAAGAATGGAAGCCATCGAATCTTCCTTGCATATGCAACATACATGAACTTCGGGGTCTATCAAATGGATGTTAAAAGTGCATTCTTAAATGGTGATCTCAAGGAAGATGTGTATGTTCAAGAACCTCCGTGCTTTGAGAGTAGTGAATTCCACGACTATGTCTCAAGCTTGACAAAGCCCTTTATGGACTTAAACAAGCTCCTGTGGCATGGTATGAAACTCTCTCGGCCTTCCCGATACAAAACAAGTTTGTCGAGGAAAGATAGACAACACACGCTTTGTCTATAGAACCCAACAGATGTGATACTAGTCCAGTGTATGTTGACGATATCATCTTTGGCTCAACAAACTACAAACTTTGCAAACAGTTTGAAAACTAATGACAAAGAAGTTTGAAATGAGCATGATGGGGAGCTTACATACTTTCTTGGACTACAAATCGTGCAAACCGATAAAGGAATATCCATCACCAAGAGAAATACACGAAATCTCTTGAAGAAATATGAGATATTTGACTATGCCTCGGTGAAGACACCAATGGTCCCACCTAACAACCTTGGACCCGATCTCACCGGCAAATCACCAATCAAACTCATTTCGTAGGGATTGTTGGCTCACCGATGTATCTAACCGCTACTAGACCGGATATACAATTTTCATCGTCTAATAGCAAGATATCGATCAATCCCAAAGAATCTCACCTCACTGCAGCCAAAAGAATACTCGGTGCACGAAAGGAACCCCAAACCTTGGACTCTATTATCCAATATGCTCGGGGTTTGATCTCGAGGTTACTCGATTACGATTATCTTGGTGCAACATGGACAGAAAAAGTACCTCGTGGTCTGTCAATTTCTTGGAGGAAAACCGGTCTGTTGGAGTGCAAAGAAGCAACAATCGGTGGCTATGTCATCACCGAAGTCGAATATGTAGTCAGCAGGGATGTTGTGCCAATGTATTATGGATGAAAAGTCAACTCGGTGACTACGACATCCATTACAAAATGGTGCCCATCTTCCGTGATAACACTAGTGCAATTGCAATCTCCAACAACCTTGTCCTCCACCAAAGAACCAAACACATTGATATCGATATCACTTCATCGGGATCACATAATGAAAGGAGACATAGAACTTCATTTCATCCCTCTCGAATATCAATGGCCGATATCTTCACCAAACCTTGGATGAACCTACCTTCGTGAGACCGAAAGTCGAATTAGGAATGCTTGACATTGAAAGTCAAGTATCCGAAACCAATCTCGAGAAGTTCTCTCGAAATGATTCATCCTCCCCAACACCCAAAATAAACCTCTCACCGAATGAGAAAGACTCATTCGTGGTCCCCGACACTTGACAAAGAGCATTGAATGAGTAACTAAATGATCCAAGTATCAATTACTTTAATGTCCTAGGTTGGTAACTATGCCAATTTAATAAAGGAATATATGTCTCTTTGTCTTCTTGTCATCCCACTTGGCATTTAATGCCTCTCACAAAATATCAAATTGATATTTTATCTCGCAAAGTGCACTTTACCGCATCGCAATCGTTCCCTTGAAAACGGGATTTTACAATGGGTAATGGAGTGGTAGCATTAAATGTGGAAATTCAAACGCCTTTCAAAAACCGACTCTTAATATTCCCATTTGTGCACAAAACACCCCTCTTATCACTCTATAAATACCCTCTTTCAACACAAACAAACACACACAAATCTTTTCTGCAACTAAACTCTGTCAAAATCATTTCAAAAAAAAAATTCAAAAACATTTGTGTGTGCTCAAAAACTCTTAAAACCTCTTTTGGAAAACCCTTCTTGTAAACATTTACAAAAGTTTTTCATCACAAACTTGAAGAGATCCAATTACTTTGATTGTTCTAGTCAAAACATCATTTTAAATCCTTAAATCTTTGTTAATGGAAATGGCTAGAACACAATCTCTCCAGTTTGCTTCTCAGTGGGTAGGGGATCTTACTAATGTTGAATTTAAAACAAATAATGTCATAGGAAATTTTGAATATCCTGAAAATGTCCCAACCTATAAAGACATTATAAAATTTTTATTCAACCGCCCACTTAAACGGCTTTTGTAAATGCCCTCAAGAGTGTACCCAAACTACCTCGGGGAGTTTTGGGCCACCGCCAGAGCCTTTGACCCGACACCTTCCATCGATGAGAATAACCTTAGACCTCTCGTGGAGTATCTCATCGAGTTCGGTCTAAATGGGGAAACAATACACCGGACTACAAAACGCTTTGCACTACAACAGGTTAGATTATAACAAAGGTGTTTATGTCGCCCATCCCGAACCCTCCACAAGTGAAGGATGGGTTAAAACAAATCGCTTTAGATCCAACTTTTTGGACAAGACCCGATCACTAAAAGCTCATTCCCGTGGCTTGGAGGATCCTCTTCACTTTTGTGATTCGTGTCCTCGGGGAACCACTCATCCACCGAACAAGTTAACTCTATTCGGTTGATGATGGCATACTTCTTGATGAATGGGGTCACCGTCGACATAGGGAAATCATTTACGGTGATCTCAGAACGGTTACTACTGAGCAAAACTAGGACGGCACGTTTCGTATCCTAGGTTTGTCTCTTGTGCTCGGAATCACATCGGGTTCAAATTATACTCGTGGATGAAAAATTTGAAATTTACCGCATCCCGTGCCTTCAAATTTTCAAAGGACCCATCCTCGTCACTCCCATTGAATTGACGCCCACATGATTGTAAACAATCAAAGTGGATCGATGTCTCAAACCCCGCTTCTAAAAGAAAAGGGAAGTCTCGATGGGACTAAGACTAAACCAAAGTCTCGGGGCCCCGAGGCTTCAGAGGAGCACACCTAAGAGGCACAAAAGCCGAGACCAAAAGACACCCACCGACCAAGCAACAACCACCCTAGTGACAACGAAGGACACCGATACATCACAGCCGGTGCCCTTGGTTACACCTACTACTCCCAAGATCCGTAGGAAACATACAACCCGGGTAGGGGCGCCTTCCACAACGCCCAAAGATGACATTAGTAAATCCAAGCCTTTGTCCGAGGGCACACCGATCGATCCCAAAGACTGGGGAAACAAACAACCCACCGATAGGGATACAACAATCACCGACTCCGCCAAAGGCACTGGAACACCCACGGTGTCTCGTGGGTCACTGGGGACAAAGACTCGGAGGAAAGAAACAACCGCCGATACGGAACCCAAAACCAATCGACTCGGAGAAGGCACTGGAAACTCCACCGTTGTCCGAGGGGTCAACGGGGACAAAGACTCGTGAGGAAACATATCACCACGATATGGAACCCATCACCAACCCCCGTTAATCGCTGATGTCACCGGGATATTATTCTCGAAGATGAACTTGCCGAAACCGATGATGAAATCTTATCACCGGAGAAGAAATGGACGCCGAGGTTCAAGTTGAACAAGAACCTCACCGATCCACAGAGCATATCAATCACCAATCAAGCTCGACAATGATGACTCTCTTCATCCATCGATGAATTTGAAAGATTTGATAATGTTCTCCCACTCACCGAAAGACAACTAGTTCGTTGGATAACCAAAGCTTCAAGAAGGTTATATTCTGGGTCATTGACACGCTGTGGAGCAACACACCGAGGTCAGCTGCGAGTTATGCCGATCTAAAGGTCAAGTACATGGCTTTGATGAAAATGTTCATGAGCATAGGGATCGATGTATGACAACATTCACCGATCGGATGAAAACATGGCTAAATTCCTCGGGCATCTTCGTGGTGTAGGTACCACGATAGATGAAATCGTGGAGTTTGTCAAAGAAGACCCAAAGACTCAAAGAACACCTATCTCATCAATCCCACCAACTACATCATCAACAACAACACCGACGAGAATCACTCCAATAACAACAACACCACCACCCCGGTAGCAACTTCATCTTCCTCGTGCCAGACAAAGGAAAAGGCAAGATGGCAACTTCGAGCACGAGAAGATTCCCTATAAAATCGGCGACATCAATACTGCCACACAAGAACAAATGAGTAAACACCGCTAAAGAAGAAAAAGGTTGAAACAAGTCGAGGAAGAGAAAAGAAAAAAAGCACCGAAAAGGTTGTCGCCAAGAAGTCGAAAATATGGGATTAGATCCAAACAAACTTCAAAAGGGTCAGCGGGCAAAAGTTCAAGGAAGCTCAGCGGCTCGATGGTCGCAATGAAAAGCAAATGGAAGAAAAGAAAAGAAAAGTGAAGCTCTCGGGCAAAGCGTAATCGAGGAGTACAATCGACGATGACAAGCAAGGCTTCCTGAAAAATCACGGATGTCGAATCATCCCCAATACCAAACAACCGCCATGAACGTCTATGAGGGTTGATAAAGACACTTGAGGTCCATGATCCCTTCAAATTCACCGACTTTGGGATCATCGAACTTGATGAGCTCGGCCCAATCATTGAAAAGAAGAAGAATGCGGTGGTTAAGGACACGATGAAAATGCTCGAAGAAAGATATGAAAGATCGAGAGATTGTCCAATTTAAATGGAATTCGGCCATTAATCGCACCTCAAGGATCTCAACCACAATCATCCACCGGCAAAAGGAAGAGAGTTGAGTTCCAACACGAGATTAAAGTGCACGGACTGGAGTGTAACAGGAGTGCTGAAGGGTTAAATTTGTGAACTGTCTAGTGATAGAGAAGCACGAAGAGGGCTATTTCACATTGATGTTTATAGAAACCGATTTTCAAAGATGGAGTGACATTGATCAGCCGGTGTAGCTGCAATCTTGAGCTACATACCGTGGCCTCTCAACCAAACCCAAAGAAACATCGAGTTCGCCAAGACCGAATGCCAAGATAAGAGAGCACCCTGACAAAGAAACACTCCTCAAAAAGAAGCCTAAGCTTGAAGCACTGGGGATCCATCTCAACTGACATCATTTTGATTTATCTTTTGTACTAGTGATAGGAACCTTTTGTAATTTGATCAATAAACGATGTATGCTTTGTTAAAATACTCAGTGTTCCTTGTTGTATTCATTAGTACATTCAGTGTAGGAAGAAGCCATTTGCTCACTTACACTGATCAATCACTTAGGCTATTTGTATATCCAAATAGGGAGAGACTGTTGGGTTCAATAAATACCCAAACCCCTTAATCTAGGATTTGAATAGAAAATAGCCTAAGTGTTTAGTCCGTTAAACACTAATCAGGTCACTAAGTGCATAGCCTCTCAGTGAGTCATCTTCGGGACACTCAGTACGAGGCGAAGAAGAAGTCTCTCACCCGATGGGCGGAACTTAAAGGGTGAAGACCGAGTCAAGAAGAAGATGATGGATTCGGTGGTGATGACAATAACTCACCGAATCCCTAAGACTACTCTCCAACTCTTACATCAAGACAAACTGAGTTGAAGATCAAGGATGTAAAGACCAAGAAAGAGCGGGACAAGGCGGGAAAAGTTTGAATCGATAAGGCAAGTCCTTATCAACCAAAGTCAACTTTCCACGAATGGCAAAAGATCGTGGCTTAGTGTCATCACCGAACTTAGGAAAGTAGTCTTGTCTCTTACCTAGAATAGTCTTTAAATGAGACAAAATACATCGATATTTTGTCTTACGTATGATGTCGGTTTGTCACTTAGGAAAGAGTCAAAATCATACATGTATAAATAGCATAAGAGATGGAGTGAAAAGGTTACGCTTGTGAATTGTAAAACACACATACACGCATGAGCCATCTTTTCACTCCTCCAAATACAACTTAGTTCCCGAGATAGCTCGGTGAGCTCTAAGAGTTGTGCTCGGACTTAGCCCGAGCTTAGAGAGAGTCACCCAACTTTGTCATTTCAATCCCAAGTACTATTCCGCAAGTACTTGGGTAATGTATTCTTTGTTGATTTATATCTAATAAGAATATTATGTTGAAAATTACTTAGTGTGTTTTCTTATATTAATTTCAGTCATAGTTCACTGTTAACTTGTTTTATAAACTTAAGCAGTATTAAACGATAGTGAACGGGGAACAACACACTTAGCCCAGTCTACATCTGAAAAAGTATGCAGACCAAACTTTTCACCCTTACTAAACTGAATACGAGTACCTGGACCTTGTTTAAGATACCTCAATACTCTCAAACCTGTACTAAAATGAGACTACAATGGAGCATGCATATGTTGACTCAAACAGTGAACAACATAAGCGATACCAGGCCTTGTATCATATAAGTATATTAAAATCCCAACCAGGTTATGATATTAAGTCAAATTAGCAATAAACTTATCATTTTCAGTTTCAATATGACTCAAAGTCACATTCTGCTACAAAAGAGTAGCAGCAGACTTACAAGCAAATAACCCATACTCACTAAGAAGCTCCAAACATTACTTCCTTTGAGTTAAACAAACACCATTTTCATTTTCAAGAACTTCAATTCCCAGAAAATATTTAAAAAGACCAATATCTTTTATCATGTATTTAGAATTTAAAAACTGTTTGAACTTTCCAGATAAACTAATAAGGCCATAAACACACCCTTATCATTTTTAACATACAAGGAATAATCATTTTTACTCTGCACAAAACCATGATCAATCAAAACAGTAGTTAATTTCTCATTCCATTTCCTAGGGGCCTGTTCAATACCATACAAAGAATTGACCAGTCTACAAACTCTTGTTTCATTTTTATCATAATAACCAGGGGGCAACTCCATATAAACTTCTTCATGAAGATCACCATACAAGAAAGCATTATTAACATCAAGTTGATATAAAGGACAACTATTAGTGACAACTAAGTTTATCAAGGATCTAATAGTGACTATTTTCACAACAGGACTAAATGTTTCTTTAAAATCTACACCTTTTTTTTGACAAAAACCCTTAACAACTAGCTTGGCTTTACATCTGTCAACTTCTCCTGAAGACTTATACTTCATTTTCCAAATCCACTTACAACCTATGGCTTTACTACCAGGAGGCAATTCAGTAAGAGCATAAGTATTATTTCTATGTAAAACTTTCATTTCAGAATTCATAACCTCTCTCTAATTAGGGTCTTGATTAGCCTTATGATAAGACTTAGGTTCAACAGACTTATTCAAAGTAGTAGAAAAGCATACATTCACAGCAGACAACTTAAAAGAATAAACATATCTTTCCAAACCATATATGCAACTACTAGAAACAATGTAATCATTAAACCTGGCAGGCTGACTTCTTTGTCTACTAGACCTCCTAAACTCTGTTTGTGGTTCCTCCCCAATATTACTAGAACCCTCACCATTTTGATTTGTGAAAATTGTTGCCCTCAGAGGTGACCACATTTTCTCTCATCTGGGTTGCAATGATAATTGCTTCATCCTCAACTGTGACACCACAAACATCACAAGCAGCCCTCCTCCCTCTTCATAATTGGGACTTTGAGAACTCTTGGTGGCAAAAAAAACTTAGACTTTCAGTATCAGTTCAACCAAACTCATTTTTATTAACTTTAGACTTATCAAGAGACTGTATTTTAAATGGAAAAATAGTTTCATAAAACCTAACATCCCTTGAAAACAAGATAATATTTCTATCAAGACTGTAAAGCTTATAGGCCTTTTTATCAGTTGAAACCCCAATTAGAACACATTTTTAAGATCTGGAACTTAACTTATCACTATTGTTTAAAACATTTGCATAACATAGACAACCAAAAGCTCTCACATGAGAGAGCCCAGGGTCCTTACCATACACTATTCTATAAGGGGAAGCACTAGACAAGACAGAGGAGGGCAGCCTGTTAATAATATAAACAACAGTTAAAACACATTCAAGCCACATAGATAGAAGAATCTCCTCTGAAACATAAGACTCCTAGTAACATTTAATAGGTGTCTATGTTTCCTTTCAGTAATCCCATTTTGATGAGGAGTTCAAGGACAATAAGTTTGATGAATAATACAAAAATTATTAAACAAATTAGACATTTTATTATTCACACACTCTGTTCCATTATCAGACCTTACAATTTTTACCCTTTTTTCAAACTGAGTAAAGATGAGTTTTATAAATTTTTCATATATCCATAAACTTCAAGTTTAGACTTAAGCAAATAAACTCACACAGCTATGCTAAAGTCATCAACTATGGTCAGAAAGTACTTGTACCCATCTCTACTAGTAACTATATAAGGCCCCCAAACATCAAAATGAACAAGATCACCAACATTAGCAGACTTGTGATCACTAAAAGGGAAAGGCTTCCTAGTCTGCCTAGCCCTATGACAAATGTCACAAGGAGCAGAGTGATCACTATTTTTAAAACAAACAGTTTTTTCCAACACAGACATAACCTGATCAACATGATGACCAAGTCTACAATGACACACATCTCTAGACACATGACAAACAAAACTGGAATTACACAGACCAGAACTTAACTCACCACGAGTATCATCATCAAACAGATACAGACCAGCAGATTGACTACCAGTCCGCACAATTTTTCCCTATTTCAAATCCCGAATATAACACTTGTGTTCATCAAAACCAACAAAATACTTACTATATTTAATCATTTTGTTGACAGATAGCAAATTGACATTATATTCAGGCACAACAAGCACATCAAACAGAACAACATTATGATTCAACTTAAGACTACCAACAATAGTAACTTTTGCCATAGTACCATTAGGGTGACCCACAGTTAACAACAAACTAGAAACACCAACCACATTAAATATATTTTTAGTATAATTAGTCATATATTGATTTGCCCTGCTATCAGTGATCCAACCTAAAGAGACATTAAACCCAGAATTACCAGTTTTAGCATAAAAGAATCTCTCAATGTTCAAATTAAAAAACACATTATAATTTAAAAAACTATGTTTAATACCTGCCATATTAACAGAGGCACCAACAGCAGGCTTCTAATTTATCAAACTCAGAAGTTTCATCATCTGTTCATTAGTGAAATAACCAAACAAAGAACCAGAAGAAGTAGAGGGGATATTTTGAGACAAATCAGAATTAGCATTAAAACTTTTAGCAGCACCAGATTGTTTAACCAAATTTAGGTTTCTTCTAAAACCAGGAGGGTAACCATTTAACTCAAAAAACCTCTCAAGAATGTGACCAATTAAACCACAGTTTTTACAAAGCAAATTTAGGTTAGGACCTCTGTTATTGTTATTAGAATTAGTGTTACCCCTTCTGTTATTATTAGAAAAAGAGTTTGAACTGTTGCTATTACTAGCATTGGTTTTAACAAAAAAAAAGCAGCATGCACACTTTTAGTAGACACAATACTAGGAGTGAAACCTCTATCAGATTTCTCTTTGGAAACAATAGCAAAAGCATCCTTTCCATCAGGTAAAGCATACCTAGCAAGAAGATTACTCCTAACATTTTGGTACACATCATTCAAACCCATAAGAAACAGCATGAGCCTAACAAGCTGATTGTGCTTAAAAGTACCCTCATGGGCAGCACAAGCTCCAAAGGGAGTTGAGTTTATGATAGTACTCAGGAACACACAAATCGCCATGTTTTAACTCATTTATCTTATGAACCAGATTAAAAATAACATATCCATCCATCTTATCATAGGTCTCTTCTAATTCATCCCAAACCTAAGAGGTAACTTCAGAATAGACTTGGCCAAGGTACAATTCTTGATATAAAGACCCAAGAATCCATCCTAACACATACCATTGCATATTTCCCATTGTTGGGCCAGAACAGCACTAGTAACAGATTTAACACAAATACCGTCAATAAACCCCATTTTATTTTTACCTTAAGAACAATTTTCATAGCAGTGGACCACATCTTCTAGTTCTCAAAACCAGTCAATTTAAAGCTAACAATAGACACATTAGAGTTATCATTGGCATGCAAATACAATGGATTACCAGCATCAAGACTACTAATTAAAACTTCAGCCATAATAACCAATCAAGAACAAACAGACAAGCAGCAAAGAAACAACAAATAACAATAACAACTAGATAGACCACAACAAAAAACCACCAAACTTCCAAGACTTCCCAAAAACATGAGCACCAGCGACCTAGACACAAAACAAGACTAAAATTAATAACAAGAAAGCAGAAAACTGAAAACTCACACCTAAACCAACTGTGATACCCAGTTTCACACCTATCAGGGGGAAGAGCATGTATCTTTGCTTCTCAAAGAAGTAGGTCAAGATGTTGTCTCCTGAGTTTGCAATGTAGCCACTAAGATACCCAGATGTTTAAAGGAAGAAAGCAACTTACATCATTTGCTGGTGTTACATCATTTGCTGGTATTGAGAAGGTTGGTGTGTATGTTTTGAAACAACCTTCTACATCATTTGCTGGTGTTACTTCTACTGAACCTAAGAAACACACGTCAAACTTTCGTAGGTTGGAATGTAATAAGAAAGCTAATGGTGTGGATCTTTCTGTCCCGATGAAAGTGGTTGAAGAGGTGAACTCTAGGTTTGAGAATACTTTATATGGGTATTTCCTTGGTCAACGACTTGCTTTTCCTGTTGTTGATTACTTTGTACGCAATACGTGGGCTAAGTTTGGTATACAAAAGGTAATGATGAATGCAAAGGGTTCTTCTTTTTAAGTTCAATTCAAGAAAGGTGTTGATGATGTTCTTGAAAACGGTCCTTGGTTGATTAGAAATGTACGTATTATTCTTAAACCATGGACATTGAACACCAACTTACTTAAAGAGGATTTGACCAACATCCCGTGTGGGTTAAATTCCATGATGTTCCTCTTGCTATGTTTTCGATGATGGCCTTAGTCTCCTTGCCACATTGATAGGCACGCCCAAAAGGTTAGATGCTTTCACTAGCCAAATGTGTAAGGACTCGTGGGGCCGTATTAGTTTTGCTAGATGCATGATTGAAGTGAAGTCGGATGAGGTGCTTAGGGACGACCTTCTTGTTGAGATACCGTTACTTGATGGGTCGGGTTCGACTATTGAGAAGATACGGGTTGAATATGAGTGGAAACCACCTCATTATGATAAATGTAAGATTTTGGTCATACTCTTATTGAATGTCCTAAAGTTGTAGAACCTCCCGCCGACCTACTAAGCGTGTTAATGATGCTTTCAAGACGGTTAATAACAAGAAGAAGGGAAAGCAAGGTGGGTCTACTATTCCGGGTCAAGGAGGGTTTACTAAACCTGTTGTGGGTAAGTAGTTTCAATATCAACCCAAAAAGACTCCTCCTAAACCTAAGAAAGTGGAAGTCCCTAAGAAGAATGCTTCTGATGTGGCTAGTTCGAGTGGAACAAAGATCTCTACATCTAACCAGTTTGATGCTCTTAATATGGAATATACGGATGCGTTTGGTATTCCTTCTAATGACACCAACAAGGATGTGGATTCTGGGCGTATAATGGAAGTTAATGAAGATAAGTCTACTAAGACAGGTACTGTATCACAAGGACCCCTTGTGAGTGATTTGAAAGAGATGGAGTCGGCTGTGGCTCCTAATACTAGTGATTCTTGTAATCCGCCCACCTCTTCTACTAAGAGAGTTAATCCTTTTTCTAAAGTGGGAGATATCGTGGTTTTTGATTCTGATGATGAGGTGGTTGCTAACCCATTTGATGAGTCTGCTAATCTATTTGGTGGTGGTGGCCAAGGGTTTGAAGATGAGTATGATGACTATGACTATGATGACTATGCGAAGCAGGTTTATGATCTTCCAGGGAATTTGGATGCCTTTAATGCCATGTATGGCACCAACCTTCAAGGTCCTAGGAAGTAATTTTCTTCGTTATGTCCTATGTTATCATGTGAGTAGTGGTTTGTTTTCTTGCTTAGAAAATAGGTAGTATCTTGTTATGTAAGCTTTATGCCTATGTAACGGGCTGAGATATGGGATTTCACTCATATCCATTGTACTTAAACGTTTCTTTTGGTTAATATATTTACCAGGGTGCAGGATTACTCCCCTTTACCCAAAAAGAAAGCAACTTATAGTGCAATACTCGCAGCGGAAATGCCAGAACCAATCACCAACAATTGTGATTCACTTAGTTAAGACTGTTAGTAATCAAGAAACCACCCAATAATCACCACAGATCACCATAAATCAAAATCCCCAAAATCACAAATTTGGGTTTCAAGAAACCCTAACTTATCAATCAAGAACCACCAAGATCTTTACCAAAAACATCGATTCACACTACGGTCGTTAAGATAGCAACCCTAATTGAAACCAATTGCACTCCAAACAAGAAACTCCCAAATCTTGGTCGAAACCCTAGCAACCCTAAAAATATCAAGAACCACCAGAGATCAAATCCGTGACGCTGAGACCATGTCAAAATTATATATCAACTCAGAATCACAACCACAACACAAATATCTCACCCACCTAACCACCCCTTGGTGAATATTTTTACTACTTAAATAATCAAGAAGATGAGTCTACAAAGCGTGTGCTCACCAAACAAATACAAAGTGAATGAAGTTGTACCCTTCAGAAGGATCCAACTTATCTCACTACAAGAATCAAGTACAAACAGCCTCACTACAAACACTCAGACCTACACTATGAATACCAAACCAATACCAGATGATCAAGAAGATCACGAACCAAACAAAATACAATAGCTTTGAGAGAGACTAAATGTGAGAGAGAAAACCCTAGAATGTGAAAGATACGATTGTCAGTTATGAGGCAGAGCTTGAGGGTTGAAAGCTTATATAGCCAATAATTCCACTTCAGCCCTTCAAGTATTATAAACCTTCTAAACAAAAACCAAACACCAAACTGTAAGAAATAAGTACAAAAATAGTCCGTGTACTTATAACCATGAGAATGACATAAAATGCAATTATCCAACAATCTTAGCTAGACTTGGCAACATGCCGCATTAGAGCACAAGGTGTCATGAATAACCAAAACTCTTCATTCGGGGCCCACGGGTGCCACATCATTATAACAAACATTCACAGCTAACTCCCCTCCCTTATAACAAACCTCAACTTACTCATTTGGGGCTCACCACTCACCTTCATCTTCCATGTTAACAAAAAAAACAAAAAACAAAAAAAAAAACAAAAAAAAATTTTGTCGTGCAGACGAAAAGGGATCTTATGGCGAGCCACGACGAGATGAAGCGGTGTCACGGCGAGCCACGGCTCGGTGCCACACCCGGTGCTCTTAGATACAATGAGGTGCAACCAATTCAACATGCTAGCTAGTACAATAGAAGAACTTATTGTATCAAAAAAGTACACATTGTTAGTGACCATGTTAGACTATGTTCACTATCAAATTTATTATTATTCTCTTTTATTTTATACCAAAGACATAGTATACGCTTCTTTTTTTCTCATAATTCATGATTACGTGCTTCCCATTTGTAAAATAATGAAATGTAATATTGTATCTGCATAAAGATATATAACTACTCTTAATCTAAACGTTTTAACAAATGTCATATGAATATCAATAAAATATGAGAACGAAAGTGATGTTAGGATTGCAATTAGTTAAGCAGTCGCTTCAAACGTTACCAAACGGCTCCCTTCCACCCACTCTTTGCCGCTCCTTAACCCAATCACCCTAACCACGTTTATTAAAAAACAAAGAATACTATCTAATCAAAACATTATATAAACTAATCATATCATTATCAACTTCATAATAACTTAGTACGGAGTAGTTAGAAATATGTTCCATCTGTTGCAAAAGTTAGCTTTACGACCGTTTTATATCGTAGGAAGTTGATAAAAATGTCTCACCAGTAAAATATTAAGAAAAATGTTAAACATGACCTTAATGGTTATGTTTAGTTAGGACATGCATTATCATTATGTTATTGTAAAACAAGAAATAACCACCCACTCTCTACAAATAACCACCTCCAATCAACTTAATATACAACTATTTATGCATGTTTTTTCCTTTAGTTATAATCCTTACGACTACACCTAGCAAAACTCAAATACTCCACAATTAACCTTTTAAGAGCATTTTCAATGAGACGTAGAGAGATAGTTTTTTCTTCGTTTACAAAATTCTTCTAAAAAGTGTTTCCTTGTTTGACTGATCACTTTTTTTCTCTTTCGAAAACTTTAGGATTCTCGTATTTGAGAAAATGACTTGATTAAATCACTCTCATACCAATTTGATTTTGTATAATAAAAAATACAAAAGAATCCTTCAAATGCCTTTTTGGCAATGGAACTTATTTTGAGTAATAGGTTTTTGTTTGTTAAAAAAGTCTTTAAAAAGCTTAAGTAATTGTGGATGCTCTAAAAGTTTGCTAACCATAGTTGTCCAAAGGTTATAGTTAAACTTGATATGTTCAACATAATTTCAAATCTCATCATTCCTATCTGTTTAATCTCAATTTACAAAGTGATTGTTAAAGTTATATTTAGCAAAACTCAGTAAATATAGTTTGTCCAGGGGCTTTATGTATTTATGCATGGTTTATACTTTATACGGCTGTGAACGAATTAAATGTTCAGTGAATAGTTTATAAATCATTCGGTAAAAAATTCGTTTATATTCACTTATTTATTAAATGAAAAAACATAAACAAAATTTTATATTCCTTTAACTAAATGAATTAACATAAACAAAAGTCTCGTTCGTTCATCGATGTTCGTGAACGTCTTATGTGTTTTAACAATGTCTGTTTGTATTCGTATAATATATCATTTTATCATATACTTTAAAATAGATATCTTTGTATATTTTGCATATTTCTATTTGTTTTTCTACGTTAATTTAAGTTTGCTCGTTTACGTTCGTTAGTGTCTTTTTTTTTTTTTTTTTGAACGGCGGCTTTAATTAAGGCTAGCAAAAGATAGAAAAGAAGCTTACAAAGAAGTAGTCAAAACTAAAGGGTTTTTTAACCAATCTAACCAACTAAACATAAGCTTAGGATTTCTAGAAGAAATCCATAAAAAAGATTGAGAAATAATAGCGTCCCATATCATCGTCTTCTTAGGAGGAGAACTAGAGAAAAGCAAGCGATAACGAAAGTTCCAAATATACCACAAAAGCGATCCCCCAACGCCTTCAAGAAACAAGCGCGCCCTATTAGGGATATGCAAAGAATCAAACCAATCGTACCACTCTATAATGTTAGCGCATATCGGAATATCCAACTCCCACCATTTCGCCAATAAAGCCCACAAATCTCTTGCCATCTCACAATTGAAGAAGATGTGATTAACCGTTTCGACATCACCATGACATATAGGGCAGAGAACGGAACAAATATCTATACCTTTTCTGTCTAGGTTAACTCTAGACGGAAGTTTGTTGAGATTCAATCTCCACAAAAACACGTTAACTTTTATAGGAATGCACTTAATCCAACGAGTAGCAACAACATCCACTTCCAAAAAGCAATCATCAACCAAGGTGCGAGCCGAAGCAAGTCACGGATATAAACAAACATGAACAAAGTCATTTTTTCAATGAACGAACACGAACAAGAAAATTCGTTTGCTAAGGTGTTTATTGTCCGGTTAAAGTTAAACAAACAAACACAAAACAACACTTTATCCATGTTCGTTTGGTTCATCTAGAACCCTATATTCTAACTTATATGGATTAGCTAAAAGAGTCATCGTTAGTAAAACCCGTCACATAGAACCCGATATTATTATAATGGCTTTATGGCAACTTTTATGTCACTTGATTGACTCCTTGTTCTACATGCAAGATGCAATAAAACCAAACGTGTTCACTTGTACGCTTAGCATACGTATCAAGTCGTATCTTTTCTGGTAGCATACAAACATGGTTAAGTTTAATAAAGGCATTTATTCTTCTTAAAAACATGTTAAATATGGATCTGGGTATATTGTCTTTGAGAAAGTCAACACGTTAAGTAAAACGTTAGGTCCCCAAATGCAGCTACCATCTCTCTGTCATATGTTGGTCACACTTTCTTGTCATCTGTTCTTTTCACACACTTTTATTTCTTTCTTTACCCTCTATAGATATTAAACTTAAAACAACTAAAAATTTAAAATTTAAAGCACAACTAGCTAGAAAAAAAAAACAAAAACAAAAAAAACTATATTTAGCTATGGCTTTCTATTTTAGACTGATTTATTTGTTTATTATTATTGATTATAACACTACTATAACTAAAACATTCTTTTCAATAAAATTCCTACAACATATCATCAAAAATACACTACTTACTCACGAAATTAAAAAAATAAATAATATAAATGAATAAATCGGATAACAGGACGTGAATTGTTTGACGATGGACCAATAACATGATGAAGGCGGTGCAATTTGGCATGTTATTGCGGTGACATAGGTGCAAAAATTGCCCTATAACACACAACGTCGCAGTGGACCGGGCTATCTACCATACTTTTTGATAAATAGTTAGGCATACTAGGCTTATTAGTTCTGTTTTAGTAAATGACACTAAAGTATTAGAAAAATACATTTGAAAAGGCATTGAAATTACTAAATTATTGGCGTTTGGTTTGGGTCTATTGTTCCTTCTTAGAAATCACTACTTCCGCATTCAAAGCATTTATTTATATACCATCTAATTCAGAAACAGAAACACAAACACAGACACCCACAAAATGAAGAATATCATTAGCAATGGAAACACAAAGCTCATCCTTCTACATCCCTACATTCAAAGACAAACAAACCCGAACCGCCTTTGGCTCATTGCTCTCGTGTCCATATTCGCGTTAGCATCTCTTCTAACGCTCGTATACACACGAGAATCATTTCAAACAAACACAGCTACAACCACAACTCGTATCACAACCGCGATAAACCAAAACCAACAATCACTCCCTAAATCCGTAATGAAAGCACTTGTACACTACGCTGCAAACGCCAACAGCACTGGTCACATGTCACAAACCGATATTAAACAAATATCTGATGTCCTAAAACAATGTTCCTCCCCTTGTAATTTCCTAGTATTTGGTCTCACACCCGAAACTCTCCTATGGAACGCTTTAAACAGTTATGGACGTACTGTTTTCATTGACGAAAACCGCTACTATGCTGCCTACATAGAGGAAAAGCACCCTGAAATCGAAGCATATGATGTCCAATACACAACCAAGATTAGTGAACTTAAGGAGCTCATAACATCCGTTAAAGAACAAGCACGTAACGAATGCAGGCCCGTGCAAAATTTGTTGTTTTCTGATTGTAAAATTGGGTTAAATGATCTTCCTAACCATATATATGAATTGGAGTGGGATGTGATTCTTGTGGACGGTCCACGTGGATATTGGCCAGATGGGCCTGGGAGTATATCGGCTATATTTACTGCGGGTGTCCTTGCCAGGAGCAAAAAGGGTGGAAATCATAAGACACATGTGTTTGTGCATGATTATAATAGGGAGGTTGATAGGGTGTCTAGTGAAGAATTTTTATGTAAAGAGAACTTGGTTAAGTCTTCTAGGGACTTGTTGGCTCATTTTGTTGTGGAAAGAGTGGTTGAGGAAAGTGGCAAAAGCCAGTTTTGCCGTAATCATCCGGGGACATCCACCTAAGTTGCTCGCTGTGTTACTGTGTATGTTTACGACATAAACGCTACTTGGTGTAGGTGTAAAAGTTGATTAATGGTGTAAATTTGTTTCCGATAGAATGTTCATTTGTTAAGGGGTTCATAAAGTGAAGTGTGACCCTTTGTAAGCCTGTGGTCAATCAAAGAACCTTTTTAGTATACTATGGAGACACTTTCTTTCATTTACAGCAAAATTTAACATGGCAGCCGTCTTTGAGGTGTCAAGGTGCGAATATCATTGCGCCTCTAAAATTTTAAGTACCAAAATTTGTCCCGTTAATAATTATATTCATGTGTAGACATATTTTTCACGAAGAAAAAAATATTTAGATGGGAAAATATCTTAAATGAATAATATGTTAGAACGTTTAGATAATTAATTGCATTATATCTTATAAATTGTGACACTTTATATATAATTGCTTAGCGAAACGCCTCATTATATAATTTCGTACAGGACCCTCAAAAATTTCGCCGATTCATGAGACGGCCCTGACCATGAGCCTATAACATCATCTATTTCATCGTCACTATTATTGTTAAGTGTTTATTATTATCGATCCAAATAATCGTCGAAGAGTTACAAGGTAAACGTATAAGTACCAAAGAAACTGGTTTTGCATCAAGATGGTCATACGGCAAGGTGAGTCACAAGGAAGGCAATTGGCCTGCAGCTTCAATACTCCACATGGATACTCTTAACCAACTTAACACGTTTGTATTTTAAATAACTACTCTATCTATCTTATAATTATAGTTCACTGTTAACTTTTTAAATCTTTATTTTATAACTTTAACCTTATATATTTTTATTTGTGTTATATAATACTTGATAAAAATATACCAATGAAAAATACATTTAAAACTCAATTCATTCATATATTTTGCATCAAGTAATATATAACACAAATAAAAATATTTAAGTTCAAAGTTAAAAACTAAAGACTTCAAAAGTGAACAATGAACTATAATTATGGAATGGATGAAATATAAAAATTACACTTTTTGACTGGTCAAGATGAAATATAAAAATTACAATTTCAAATAACTTGTCAAATATGCCAACCCTCATTCCAAAGATGTATATGAAATACAAACATCGACGGTATCCCGCGTCTAGAAACAAAAATCAACTCAAGATGGTTATCCGTAATATGCTTTACTCTCCAAAAGGCAAAAGGAAATTATTTTCAGCACATGACCGAACATAATTAACAATGCAATTTCATCTTACATGGAGAACCGGACTCATCATAAACTACAGTACTAAAATAACCACTCTGAACCTTATAATGTTATGGTCCTTAAAAGCATCTACAATGCATCAAGTCTCTAAGATTTGATGCATTTAATACATGAAACATTTAGTGATCAAAGCTTGGAGCAAAGACTTGAGCTTTACCAAGTCTTTGTATAAAAAAAATTCAAAATACTTTGGTTGCAATGCCAAAAACTCTTAAAAAAAACTTCTTAGAATAGTAAAAAGCTTTTTACCACTTTACCCATTGTGGATGCTCTAATATTGGATCTGATTATTGGTCTTTGTGGATAGAAATCAAAAGAGGGGTTAGAGTGTTTCTTTGATAGCCTGTTTTTTTTTTTTTTGTTATATTTACTCATGAACTTTGAGAGGTCATTAGAGAGAACTTTCCGATCTCTTTAAACACATATACTTTTCTGGAATGATAACTTCCTTCCTTTTTCTGATTATTTCATATATAAAGATAACTAGAAGATACGACTGTTTATCAGTTACAACTGCAAGAATTGCAGTAATTAACTACCTACAATATATAACTGCATAACTACAAACAACCAACTGATTGTTTGCTTTAAACTAAAAAATAACAGAAAAGTAATTATAACATTTAATCTAGGCATAAAATAGATTATTATGATAGTTTATTGCTACAGCTAGCCATTGGTGATATAACATCACTCCCTTCCCCGACAATGAGCTTGTCCTCAAGCGAAAAGAAGATTTTCAGCAAATGAGAAACGCCATTATGTTTGGCGACACGTAGCAGTAGCAGTAAGTAGTAAGCAGTAAGCAGTAGCAGTAAGCTGAAATTCGTAGTTGTTTGTTTAAAAAATGTGTTTGGCAACGTAACTGTAGCAGTAATTATAAATTGTAAAATTACGAAAATGGTCATATACATATTAAAATAAAATAAATTATTAAACAAATGACGGTATATATGTAATTTCATAAACTAAACGCTTGGAGCAATTGTGGAATGCTTAATCAAGAAGCATTTAGATTGGAGCGGTAAGACAATATTCTAACGCTTGTTGAGGTGTTGCCAAACAAGCTTTTCATCTATAATGCTTACCGCTTGTCGCTCCTAAACGCTTCCAAATGCTTGTTGCCAAACATGACATAAGTATGCGATATATGTGGTTCTTGATCATCATCAGATTCTGACATGCCAATGTAGAATAACTGATTGCAATGATGATCCGCTGACTAGATTTCATCACAGTTAAAACACAAATTCTTCGCTCGTTATGCTATTTTAGCCCTTGATAAACACTTGACATACTGGGTCGTTGTGTGGATGATGGCGTATTAGTTTGACTTAGATCAATTCGTTGAACTTGTGCTAACTGATTTTCATATCTACGTCGGTCATATAGGCGCACGAAGTACATAGCAGAAGTGAGATCAGTTGGTTGTTGTAATTCTACTTCCACTGCAATATAGTCTTGCAACCCGCTGATGAAAATCTCCATTTCTTGTTCTGGTCGAAGATGAGATATACGCGCAACCAGTTTCTCAAATTGTCGCTGGTATTCCTCCACGGATCCGGTTTGTTGGAGTTTAACCAACTCTCCTAACTTATTACGACTACCAGAAGCACCAAGATGTCGGCAAACAATGGTCCTTAAACTCCTCCCAGTCCATATGTGGGCGATCTCTGTCGAGTTTTAAAAACCGATATTGGGCATCATTCTCTAGATGTGGTGCCACAATACTCATCTTCTCTTCCTCAACGACCCGCTGGTGTCGAAAATAGTAATCACAGCAACTTATCCATTGACATGGATCTGTTGACCCATCATAGCGTGTTCCAGTTTGCAGCGGCGATTTGTGCCACTACCACCAGTACCTTCATCATTCCGATGCGTGTTGCGAATCTCACAAGTGGCACTACTGATACTGTTTTCTCGCCTCATCTCTTTAATCTGAGATTATGTGCGTTGCTTATCCTCGTTGTATCGCTCCATGAAAGCCTCAATTGTTGCTGAAAGAGTTGCATCGAGTCACCCATATCTGGTTGCTCCGATACCAAGTTGTTATGGTCCCGAATATTGGATCTGGTTATGGGTCTTTGTGGATAGAATTCAGAAGAGGGGTTAGAGAGTTTCTTTGATAGTCTGCTTTTTTTGTTATCTTTACTTAGGAACTTTGAGAGCTCATTAGAGAGAACTCTCCGATCTCTTTAAACACACACTTTTCTGAAAAGACAACTTCCTTCCATTTATTTCATATATAAAGATAACTAGAAGATACAACTGCTTATCATTTACAACTGCAAGAATTGGAGTAATTAACTACCTAAATATATAATTGCATAACTACAAACAACCAACTGATTATGTGCTTTAAACTAGAAAATAACAAAAAAGTAATCATAACATTTATTATAGGCATAAAATAGATTATTATGATAGTTTATTGCTGCAGCTAGCCATTGGTGATATAACATATAGAAAAATGATTTGTAGACCTAAATAGTGCATCTAAAAATAGACCTACTATTATGATTGGTGAAATTCAAAATTTGATTGGTTAATATGAAGACAGAGAAAAAGTATTTGAAACTTGTCAAAATGTGAATGGTGTAGGCCTATTTGCAAGTCTATTATGTAGGCCTATATATCACAACTCATATAAACTAACAATAGACCCCGTTTGCATATCAGTTATAGGGTCAAATGTTCTTGACATAAACGGGCCTTACAACACCAACATCTCTAAGCCGTTTGACCATACCATAAAGATACTCGAAGCTGAGAACTGATTGCGCATTAAAATCATCTCTTATATGTGGATGAACCCTGAACCACTCCCCTAACATCTTTTTAACATGATCACGAATAATTCTCCATGGCACGGGATACCTTTCACAGAGCTTCAAATATTCAATAACTAAGTCAGCTTGATCCAATCTAGCGTCTTGATTGCCATCTTCATCAGATACCCACTCAATGGTCTTGAATCCGGCAAACAAAGCTGGATTTTCAAGAAGGGTCTCAGCTGAAAGTACTCCATCAGCACCGGTCTCTTCCAAGCATTGTATCACATCATCCATGTGACGAATATTCCCATTTGCAAGGACTGGTATACGAAGAGCATTTTTCACAGCCCGTATTGCGTTCCAATTTGCTCGAATATTTTTCATATCTTTCTCATCACGGGTGCGTCCGTGTACTGCAAGAAGAGCACAACCTGCTTCTTCTAACATTTTTGCATACTTTATAGTGTCTCGCAAATCCGGAAAGACTCGGATTTTGCAAGACACAGGAACAGTGAGGTTAAGAGCCAATTTTTCGACCAAGGACTTCACCAGAGGTAGATTATCCATTAGGAAAGATCCGTAGTTTTCTTGTTTCGCGATAGGCATTGGGCACCTGCAAATGGGTTGACCCAGGTTGAAAGTAGATCAAAATTTATTTAATGTATAACATTTAATGATAAAACCTCCTTAGGTGATTTTATTCGATAGTTAATATTGTTGTTGAAATAATATAATTTTTGTATTCATACTCGGCAAGATAATTATAAGCTTTTGAAAAAAATTGATATGAAACTCTAAGAAAACCTTACCCCAAATTAATGTCAACGTAATCACAATAAGGTTCTAGCATCCGTGCTGCTTCTAGTAAAGTGTCTGGATCATTTGCACTAAATTGTACAAATAAAGGCCGGTCTTCCTGCAAAATTCCATGATCAAACATTCAATTCCATCAATTACATTCACAACAAGATGTTATCAACAAACAAGCTGAAAAGTAAATATATGCATGACATTATTACCTTGCAGGTAGTGAATTCCTGAGAACGATACTTCTCGTTCTCAGCAAAGATGCAAGAGTCGAGCATTGGAGTGTAGGCAGCTTCAGCACCATATTTACGACATAGTAATCGGAAAGGAAGCTCAGAATTATCGACCATGGGTGCTACAATCAGCTTAGGTTCACCGACTTTCTTCCAATGTGCCCACGCTTTCTTGATTCTCGCATCCCATATTGTTTCCGAGCAGATGTCTTTGGTGTTGTTGTCCATGGTTTTAATGGGGAAGGCAATGCTGTCCATGATATGGTATGTCTCTTTGGAATGGCTATTTGGTTCACACCCCTGGAACTAATATATACTTGTATACACAATGACATACACTGATACACATGATATATTACATATGATGTAATATTATTAATGATATAGTATTAGATATTATGATAATATTAATCTAGTATGATAGCATATATATAATATCATGTAACAAATACTGTAATAAGTATTGTATCATATTATTTATGGTATGATATGATTCGAAATATTAACTGTGGCTTAGTGGCACGCTCGATCTTTTTATTATGCTGTTTTTGCAATTGAGAAGTTTGGGTTGTAGTTGTTAGCCTATTCGCCAAGAATATAGTGTTCTAGGGATCATGCGAGGTAATTGGACTAAAATAGGTACATCAGTACACGTGGAGGCCGTAGCAAGGAACAAATTTTAATCATCTGTTGAATCAAGGTGATCATTATGGTAGAACTATTACTGTAGTTTTGAAATATGGGTGTAACATTATGCAAGACTTTCTAACATTTAACATCGGCAGTGATATAACCTGTAATTTCATTCTTACAAATTATAAATGTAGAATATCAATCCTAACAATAACAATAACTATAACAACAGCAATAGCAATAATAACAATAGCAATAACAATAATAATGATAAGTATTCTGTCCTATAATAACAAAGTTTGAATCAGGATAACAATACCAAAGAATGAGTTATAATAAGTGTAATTGACTTGTAACTTAAAACACAGACAATTTTTGATTTGGATTGTGTATCCACAACAATACTACAAACACTCAATGGTATCCCCAGTTCAGGACTAAAAAATCTACTCAAGGCTAAGTGAAGTGCTTATCAAGACAAAAGGACTTTCAGCATATTATCACATGAAATGCGAAGATCTGTTCTCTTGGACCGAAAAGAATATAGATAACTGATTTTATGAATCATGATATACTGGTATACAAAAAATACCACTCAGATGCACCTTTGTAGCTTCTGAAGGCTTTGAAATCACACTAGACCCTGTTTGGAGACATGCCATCAAGACAAGTGTTCTTGACATAAAGAGGTCTTGAGACGCCAAGATCTCTTAGCCGATTGATCATATCATAAAGGAACTCGAAGCTAAGTATGTGTTGCGAGTTAAAATCGTCTCTTACATGTGGATGAATCCTGAACCACTCCCCTAACATCTTGTGAAGATGAGCACGAATCATTCTCCATGGCACCGGATATTTTTCGCATAGCTTCAAATACTCGAGAGCTAGCTCAGCTTGATCCAATTTACCATTTTGATTACCATCTTCACTATCAGATACCCATTCAACAGTCCTGAATCCAGCAAACAGAGCAGGATTTTCAAGAAGAGTTTCAGCTGAAAGTACTCCATCAGCACCCGTTTCTTCCAAACACTGTTTCACGTCATCCATGTGACGTATGTTCCCATTAGCAAGAACTGGTATTTGAAGAGCGTTTTTAACAGCCCGTATTGCCTCCCAATTTGCTCTTATCTTTTTTCCATCTTTTTCATCACGTGTCCGTCCATGTACAGCAAGAAGAGCACAGCCTGCATCTTGTAACATTTTTGCATACTTTAATGTGTCTTCCAAATCAGGGAACAGTCGGATTTTGCAAGACACGGGTACGTTGAGATTAAGAGCCAATTTTTCAACCAACGACTTTACTAGAGGTAACTTATCCATTAAAAAAGCTCCATAGTTTCCTCGTTTGGCAATACGCTGCGGGCACCTGTAAATGAGTATTGTATTAAATTGTTGAAGAACATACAAGGCATAAGGCAATTACGTAAACACTCATATGCTGCAACTATACTAATAGTAGATAGGTTAACGATCTAAACAGAAAGTATATATACTTGTACACGTGGCATTCCTTTTCGAAAGTAAATTCATTAGCTAGATGTAGACCAAAGTTTCATTGTTTATGAAACATGCTGATCGCTTTAAGTCGATTACATAGGTAATTGCTACCAGATATTAAAGGTCTGCAGTATATTTAGCTACTTAGTTGAATACAGATATGGCTTATTAAAAAAAGGAATGAGCACACAAGTTTCCTACTTTCCTAGACTTGAACCTAATGTTACTATGTTAGTCAAGTAAGATTCGGTATCATGTCTTCAACCATGCTTCATGCTCACTTATTCCCAACGTTATCTTGCTAGACATACATATATAACTAATATAAGGACCAATAAATTCCATATGAGGTGCAGATACGTCAAGGAGCATGTATCCTTCCATTAGGGTCTTTAGAGACCAGCAAGGTCTACCGCCACCCCATTTTGGTATAGTGGCGAATCAAGGAATCAAAAGCACGTTATTTCTTAATGTAGTCGCGACGAGTAGTGACAGGATTAATGGGTTAGGCGGGTTGGTTTTAATACTATCTAATATAGATGTATCGTGAATACGAAACATCTCCCAAACATTCAATAATAGTATTAAGGTCCTTGCAATTGTTTCACACGAGGTTTCATATGTTAAAAATTCATCATAATTGCATCATTGCCAAGTCCATCTAGCATAACACTAATTCTTTTTTTTTCACAAACAGGTCTTCCTCAACTAAATTGTTAAAAAATTCCCGCTCCACACTATATATTGCAACCAACTAGGGATGAGCATTTCGAACCGAATCCCGGAACCGAACCGGAACCGTACCGAAACGGTACCGATTCTTGAAATACGGTACGGTACCAGGACCACGAAATAAGGTGAAAAAAAAACCGGGACCACTAATTCGGTACGGGACCGGTACCAAATCGGGAAATTCCCAAAAAAAAGCGGGAAAACCCGATTTCCCGGTACGGTACCGGTACCACTAATTTATGCTCGGGAAAAAATCGGTACCACTAATTCGGTACAGGACTGGTACCGTGCTCATCCCTACAACCGACAAACTCAGTGATATATCTTCAGATAGTCTTGGCAAGGTCTCCAGTTCAATTTAAATAGTTAAACTTAAACCTTTAATCTCAACATAAATCCACAATATAAATTGAAGTTCTGACAAGTACTTGCAGATCAAAATTTGTTCCAAACTCAAATATAATATAGCCATTTGCGTTAGTTCATCCAATATGAAATCTTTACAAGACACTGATTTGTACAAACAAGCCATAGAAAGAAGTAATATCATGTTTAGTTCATAAAAGCGATAGTTGAACTCTCGAAATTGCATATCTATCAACAAATAAAATACATCAACTAGTTATTGGTGTAAGATGCTAACATATAAATAGATCAATCAACTTGGTAAAGGATGTGCATCAACAATAAATCAACGTGTTCTTAGTCAGGTAAGTTATTAAGCTATGAGCTTTGACTACTTATTCATTATAATATGAAAAAATCGCTCATATGCATGGTTCCACCATCATATCCGTCTGAGTAACAAACCCAAATGTAGTCCTTATCCCCCATTCCTAACTCCGTGTGGTAGTTCCTTACAACCCCTAACTTGATAAACTTGCGTTAGGTGGTATTAGTAACGACCTGACCCGTCTAACCTGTTCTTTTGTAGCCTCAATATAAGTTATGTAACCATATGATTCTAACTCATGTACTCGCCACTCCATGGTAGGCTTAAATCTTATTCCTATAAGCCTATATGTATAGGTTATGTCTTAGACATTTAGCAAGTTACTTAGACTACTGCTATACAAAAGATTAGATCTCACAAACTAACTGCCACAACAGAATACTGATTAACAAATCTTTATACGTCACATTCTAAACCTTTTGCAACATCCACATATGTAACTATGTCCTCGTAATCATCTAGCTAAATACACAATGTATCCAACATATAAACAACTATCGTATTCCAGCAACATCATCAATTCATATAACAAAAGGTTGAGGATCAAAAACTTACCCCAAATTAATGTCAACATAGTCACAATAATCCTCCACTCTTCGCGCAGCTTCCAGCAACGTATCCGGATCATTCGCACAAAACTGCACAAACAACGGCCTATCCTCCTACATAATTCCACAAACATAAGTTATAGCAAAAAAAATAAAATAATAAACTACACATATATGCAAAGTAAGTTGGATAGATGTGATTACCTTACAAATAGTAAATTCTTGAGAACGATATTTTTCATTCTCTGTAAAAATACGAGAGTGAAGCATAGGAGTATAAGCAGCTGTAGCTCCGTATTTACGACAAAGTAATCGAAAGGGAAGTTCGGAGTTATCGACCATTGGTGCTACTATTAGTTTTGGTTCACCGAGTGATTTCCAATGTGCCCATGCTTTTTCAGGGGTCATGTGGTTGTTGAGTGTGGGTGAGGGTGATTGAGGATGGGTTTGTGGTGATTCTGAGCAGAATTCATCGTCGGCGTTGTTAGAGGCCATTGACGGCGGGGTTTGGGTTTTTAGGTCGTTTCGTTTGTGGGGGCTTTCGGACTTCCTGAAAATTTGGGTTGACAAAGGTGTCAAATTAATTAATTGAGCCCCACTAACCCGATCTACTTGAACCCGAAAAAACTTCTTCAGTTTAGGTTATACAACACCCGCCGATTACTCGCGGCAACGTTATATAATAAGATTAGTTGGTGCGTGCATTTTTTTTTTCTTACGTATATATGAGTGGTAAGTGAGAGTAAAAAAAAGTTAATTGATTTAAGACAAAAATACACCGTTGGTCCCTAAACTTTCCAGAAAGCATCGCCAGGGCCCCAAACTTGAAAAAATTGTAGCCGTGAGTTCAAAACTTGAGTTTTTTAGGCCGATTGTGTCCCTCGCCCCATAATGCTCAGGTCAATTTCCTGTTATGTGTCCTAAAACCCCGTTATTCGTTTCGTTTGGAGGGTATACTCGTCTTTTGTCTTTTAACCGTGACTATTTTTTCTCTCTCTCTCGATGTACTATCCAGCATACGTCAAATTCATTTTCCCGCCATTATATCTAATATAAGTAGTTCTCGTACTAATTGGTCATCCCCAAACTTGTCTTGAAAGCATACTCAAAAAACCCTAATGCAATGTCACTCAATAATCTAAGTAAGAAATTAACAAGCACCAACCTTGAATTTACTCTATGGCGAATTAAAGAAGAGCTTTCTTTGATGACCATGAGACAGAGCAAAACTCTGCAATCAGGAGATATGGCAAGTGATTTTTGGTGATAATCGTTTACACTAATATGTTTGTACGATTGTTTAAGGCCTTTTCCTTTTAGGTAAGGTAATCGTAACACTGTTTTGTTATGTGTTTCAACAGTTGGTCGATTGGGTCACTTTAGCATGAGCTTTCATCACAATGGTACATTCAGAAACTTCCCAGGTAGAATATACGAAGGAGATAAGGAATGTCTTGTTGATTATGTTGATATGAATGAGGTAACTGTTGATGAAATGGAGGATCTCATGACCGAAATCGGTTATGCTGAAGGAAAAACCAATTACTACTACTTTGTTAAGCCTGGTAGTACATTGGATGATAGGTTGTTTAGTTTTCGTGAATCTGTGAATCTTAAGTTGTTGAAAGACATTGTCAAAGACCATAAATTGATAGATGTTTATGTTGAAATAGGCAAGACAAGATTAGAATTGTCTGAATGTCCCCCAATCAATTAAGACTATATTTTGGGATATGGATGAAGAAAGTAGAAAAGTAGCTAGTGTTGCTATCCATCGTGTTGTAGACGATTGGTTTTATATGACCTTGAAATGAGCCTGTACTCGAGCCTTTTATGAAACTAACACAAGTATCAATGGACATCAGTTGTATTGGGGAATCTAGCCAGTTGCCAAACATTGAGCCTGTATTTTCAACCCTTGATGACATGTCCTTTTCCAGCCAACCTGTTGATTACAGTGAGGGTGCATTAGTACTTATTGATAAGGACAACAATTTTTAGGACCCTAATAATTTTGAGGTTAATCTGTTCCGAGTGACTCGGGATAAACAGTTAGAGAAAGTAGGAAGAGCACTTGTTGATGTCAATAACACCTTTGAGGAGCCTGATTTGGATGTCACTATGTTCCAAGTGATTCAGGATAAGCAGTTAGAGAAAGTAGGAGGAGCACTTGTTGATGTCAATAACATGGAAGAGGAGCCTGATGTTGATACCACTCTGTTCCGAGTAAGTCAAACTAGTCACTTAGGCAATGTAGGTGGTGACACAGTTCTGGAAAATAAAGAGAATATTTGTGAGGAGAGTGATGTACAACTTGCTTTGGTCCAAGGGAGTCAGAGTCCTGAGTTAAGCATGGCAGGAACATCTACTAATATAAGTCATGACATGAATTTGGAAAATGAGTTACATGTGATGGATGATGATGCATTTTACACTGCTTATGCTTCTGACTCAGACATAGGTAACTATGGGATGCCAAGGGTTAGGTCAGATTATGTTCATAATGGTGTTTATACCACATTATTTTACCGTAGTTAAGGCTTTGATAGTGCAAAACATGTCAAAGACAAGGTAAAAGAGCATTCCATAGAAACTAGAAGGGAGTTGCTTTTTCTAAAGAATGACAAAAGAAGAATAAGGGTCAGATGTACGGGTTGTGTTCCACTGTCAGGCCCAAGTGAAACTGCTGGACTGGGTATAGCCCAATTAGATATCCATTAACCAGAAATGGTTTAAATGCATTAATTGCAGGCAAAAATGACCCCTCCCAAATTCTCTGCCCATGGTTATTGTTTGTCGGCAAGGATGGTGAAAAAGGTCCTTTGACATTCAGAAAATATAATGATCAACACACATGTTTGCAATCAAGGGACCTCAAACATTTTGACCTTAACTTTATCTCAAAGCAAATAACAGAACAAATTCAAACCAATCTACAGATTCCAGTGAAGTCTGTTCATAATCAACTTTGTGGAAAACTAGAAGGGGGGTTGAATAGTTTTACCAATTAAAACTTCGTTTTAAAATATTTAGATCGACTTATGTCAATCCATTTAGATGTGTATGTTGGACATTGATAGATAGATATATAAAAGTGTAATGAAAGATAAAGAGTAAGAAGCACATAACCACAACATGAGTATTTATAGTGGTTCGGCTACAAGGACACCTTCCTTGCCCTACTCCACTCCCCGAGTCACCTACTCGAGAGTTCGTAATCACTACACGACACCAACTCCTTATGGCGGAGAAGCCTTCACAACGTCGCCTACTCTTTTTCCGGTACTAGGCTAACCACCGGGTTCTTTCACCAAGGAGAACCACACCTACCACAACGTCGCCTACCCTTTATCCGATACTAGGCTAAGTACCGAGTTCCATTACAATGGAGGAACTACTACCCAACACTACACAACACCTAAACCCAAAGGAGACCCACTCCTTATTACAACACCATCAAGGATATCAATATCCTTAGAAACAAACTATCACTATTTGTATAACGATGCACCTCATTGATTATATGACCTTGGCATCCTTCACTAATGCCACTTGATTTGACTCCTAGGCATCTTTCATTAATGCCCTTAACACGAATGCTTGACACCTTTCACTAATGCCTTCGTCTTGACTCCTTTAGCATTCTTCACTAATGCTTTTGACACGGACGTTAAGCACCTTTCACTAATGCTTACGTCTTGACTCTTTCGGCATCCTTCACTAATGCCTTGGACACAACACTTCTATGGAGGAAGAAAGAATTATCAACAAGAGAACCTCAGTAGTCTTGATGATGACGAAGCATGGCAACTCATGGACTTGAGCTTGCTCGACTTCAAGAAGTGGTGATCTCGCCTTTAAGAGGAACCTAGAGAATCACACAAAAACAAAAGACAAACTACATAGAAAGATCCCTTAGGATCAGTGGTTAGAGAGTTACAATACTTGGGGAAAGTATGTGTGGTAGTGGCAACCCAAAAGAAAGAAATGACTCACTATTTATAGAGGAAAACAACTCTTGTTCCACGGATCCCACGAATCCCTCCTCGAGGGATCCGTCTAGTGTAACCTCGGGATCCGTGGGACGATCCTTTTTGCCCATGGGTTTTTTGGTTATGGGTCATGGGTTATGGGTTGATCCATGGGTATTTCCTTAGATACAATGTATCTAATAGATGCAATGTATCTAGTCAAATAAATATGGGTCAATACCATGGGTTATGGATATGCTCCATGGATTGTAATTTTTACCCATTATAATACATACTAGTTATGTATATATTTACCCAATATGTAAACACTAGTTGTTGTACATATGTTATTATTAAATCATAAAATCACTTATACTTGTTTTAGTGTTTTATGTGAAAACGTAAGTGTGTTAGAAAACTATTGGCTCAAACCATTTATGTATTTTATTTGTTTCGTTAAAATGATTTTACGTTTGTTATCGACAAAACATTAGAAGATCGTAAAATATAAGTAAACGTTTTTACGGCTTATTTGTATTAACAAACTCCCCCTTTTTGTTGATGACAAAACATAAAATTATTTTAAGGAAAAACTAAAATTCGTAAAAGTTCGAATTGGAGTTTTTACTCTCTTCTCCCCCTTTTTGTCGAAACAAAAAGAGCGTCGAAAAGAAACTAACACAATGTTTTAAGAAAAGTATGTAAAAGAAAATGTAGAAAGTAAGTGACGGGAAGAGTTCTCGTCTTAACTCCCCCTTGACGTGCCCATCTCTTTGTGAGGGCGTCAAGTAAATAAAAACTACTTAAGCTAATGTATTGCACCTATGGTTGCAAATGGTTTCGTCGTGGTGACGGTAACGCTCCCCCTTAATGATTGCAACTTTGCAAGGGGACGTAACGAAATGTAATCCATATGTGGATTATATTGCAAATGGTTTTGCAATGTATGGTTTGACACAAAGCTCCCCCTAGCTTAGGGTGTCAAAGTCTTCATGTGTATTTTGAAAATCTACAAAACAAATGTTAGAAAACAAGTATATAGTGCATAATTTCCTGCAAATAAGACTCAAGTTAGTAGAAAATTGGTCTTCTGTTGCACGGATCCCACGGTTCCATTCTTGGAGGGATCCGTCTAGGCAAATTCCAGGGATCCGTCTGTCTGATGACAGAATTCAGAAATGGTGAAATAACAAATAATGTAAACATCAAAGTGAGATATGTATTCAAGCAACACACATATACTCAAAGCAATATGGCATATAAACTATCATTCAATAAAACATAAGAGATAATCAACAAATCTCTAAAAATAAGAGAATGACTTAGCTATGTAATACATATTCTACTAATACTAATAAGTGACTAAAAGCTTAAGAAGCAACAATGTGCTTGAGTCTAAGGATGAGTAGACTTGTTGATTTGGTCCAATCTTTCAAGAAGATGATTAAACATGAAATGCAACTCATTTAGTACTTCTTGAACAAGTCCTTGGGTAATTAGACAATTTGAGCAATTGTTGTCTTGATTGGGAACCAGAGGAAATTGGATGTTTTGAGGAGGCTCTACAAATGATGGTGGAGTTTCATTGAGAGATGTCGGATGAGGTTCTACTAAAAATGAGGGTGGTGGTAATGGAATTTCCTCCATATGATTAAGTCCTTGGTGGTTCCTTGTTTCTAATGAAGGACTAGTTGGTGTTGTAGGTGGTTCCCTATTTAACGAGAAAGTTGGTGAGTGGGAAGTTCTCGGTGATGAATGCTCTAATTAATAGAGATTTAGGTGAGAGAGAGGCTCAGTGAATAAGTGTAGTCCATGCTCTATGAATGAAGGCTTAGACGGCTTGCTAGAACTAGCTATGTTTGGTTTAGAGCTAGATGAACCCTTTTCTAGCCCAAAAGGTTTAATGCTAATTCTTGCGGTTTTCTTAGCAATTGTTGAATGGGTTTGTTGAGGTGGGATTCTAGCATTATTATCTCTTACGGGAGATGATTCGGTGGATGAAATCTCATGAATCATATAACCATTCCTTTTGGATGAACCTTTGGTTGAAGAGTTGTTGCTAAGTGCTTTAGTCATGGTGATGGTGAGGATGCAACATGAGCTTCTAACTACTGATTTTTGAGTACTAGGTAAGAGTGATGACTTAGCCTCAAGAGTGTTTGGTTTATAAAGGATGAATTTGAATTAAGAAATTAAATTCATGACCACTAAGGGGATTAAGCATGCACTAAGATCAGTTGAGATATTTTTCAGCTCTAGGAAAACATTAAATGGTGGCTAAAAGTGTTTAGATTACCAAAGGTGGCTAAAATTTGAAGAGAAAAGCTGTTTAGGGTCTTTCTGTAGACACGGATCCCTCTCACCAGGGATCCGTCTGGTTATAAACCAGGGATCCGTCTGTCAGACAAATGTGTGATGAAATTATTATGCTTTTTGTAAGGTCTAGTACCTATGAATCTTGAGGATTTGACTTTCTTTTGATGTCTTGAGTGGTAGATATCTTAAATGCTCAACCATACGGAGTGAGGATGTTTAATGATGGTTTTGGGTAGGAAAATGGACTTTAGAAAGTCTAACTAAGTGCTTGAGAAGGATACCATTTGATTTGAAATAGGAAAATGATGATACTTAGTCTTAGAAATCAGATGATGACTTAAGAAAAATTTGAGAAAATCCAAAAAAATAAAGAAAAATAAAAAAGCTAGTTTTAGACCTATTTTGAGGTAAAAGTAACTAAAATCAATTTGCTAAAATTGATAGAAATATTTGGAGCGGAAAAATGGTGGATATTGGTGAGTTTGAAAAATCAAAAGTACTTTGGATTTGTTCCTAAGTCATCTACGGATGAATGTGAGACCTACTATGCTTGAGGAGGCCTTAAGTAGTGTTAAAGAATCATGTTTAGCCATCATGATGTGATTGGGGGGGATACCTTGGGTGTATGGTGATCTGTATCAAGATAACTGTCTTCCCGGATCCCACGGTTCCCTCTTGGGAGGGATCCAACTAGTTATAATCTTGGGATCCGCCATCGCAGATCGAAGGCTTTCAAAGAATGTGCAATTCTTGCACTCTTAGCAAATGCTTCTCCTAGTTGTTTCTACAAAGACTAAATGCAAGAACACATCAAGTATAACGCATAGCAAGTGTGGGGGAACTAAAGGTAGCTAAAGATGAGTGACGACGACTACTTGAATGATTTCAAGAAGTCGTAAAATCTCATCCTACACGTTCCTAAGTTAAGATTGTTCAATGCCAAGTTATGGCAATACCTACATACTGCATCCTACTCTACATAAGTATTGTTTAGATGTTACAAACCATTGTTTCAAATTTTTTTCACAAATTAAGATCCTATGACCTTACCTCACTTCCCCATCTCCTTCCACATCACTTCCCGTCTGCACCCTCCCCTCCTTTCTTCATCTCACCATCTCTACTTCTTTTTCTTCAAGAAGTTGGCGAAGCACTTGAAGATCCCTTTGGTTTGTTGCCATTCTTGTGATGGGCTAGGAATGTCCGGCAATTGATTGATGTAATCCAAAGGGTCGAGGTCGGTGTTCCCGAGAGGGTTGCTACTTCCTTCACCTTCTCTTTGCCTCTCCCGTTCATCCGAGGAATCCGTTGGTGGGTGAGGTCTTTTGCCTTCCACCATAAAACTTGTAGTTCTACCCTCGGTCAATGACACCATAACTTTGTTGCAAAATCTATGATCATAGGAGTACGGAGAAGGATCTAAAGCAAAGATGAAATTTGCAAGACGGGTTAGGAGCATTGCGTACGGGAGCACCATTTTGTCCATGCTTTTTACACTTGCCATTCTCTTAATCATGTAATAGGCAAGGTTGAAGCGAGTCTCGGTCACAATGCAATAGATCATGAAACTTAGGCACGCATTGGGGTGGTCCTTGTTCCCTCCTAAGCATAGCACATTCTCCCTTACTACCACTTCCCATTTCCTATACAAAGTATACATCTCGGAGAGCTCCATTTAGAAAGGATCCCTATAGATCACTTTCGAATTTCTAGTGACCCTCGATGGGGATGCCCTTTGCATGAACACGGTATCCCTTACCGTGGTTGCTTCCGGGATTCTCATGTGGTAGATTTCATGATGATCAACCATATCGTGAAGCTCTGCCAAAGACCACTCATTGGAAAACATGCAAACTCCTTGATATGGAACCCGTAGTATTCTTCCAAACTCCACTAGCGAAAGGGTGTACTCATGTTCATTTATGATGAAGACAATTGAGATGGTCCCATCATCATTTCTAACAATCCTCATTGTTTTGTAGAATTCGAGTACGAACACCGGGCAAATTTGTTCGTTTATGTCCAATAAACAATCAAAGCCAATAGTCTCAAAAACTTGTCGGATGTCGATGTTGGCATGAAATCATGGTTCTACTACACGACCTTCATGAAAAAGTCTCTTTTCGAGCAACTTGAAAGCTTTCCTATATTCCGGGCTAAGTCCATCCTTTCTATGGTACATTAGGATGTAGTGGGCGGTATCTTGATAGTCTTGTTGTCGGTTACTTGGCATGATTGTTCCTATACAACACAACCACAATGTGGTGTTAATTGTGAATAGTAACCTAAAGGGTTTGATCACAATTTTGCTCAATTCATATTTATTGAATTCAAGAAATGAGTTTAATTTGTATTAACAATGTTAATTCTTTGATTTAGATTATCTTAGAAAACAATGTGGTAACAAATTATGACAAACCCATTTGAACCCAACTTCTAAAGATGAAAAATTGTAATCCTAGAAATCAAGGAATTAAATTAACAATGTAGTGAAGATTATACTTACACAAGAGATTGTTTTGCTTGAAGGAAATGATCAAATTGCTCCTGTGAACAGTAATTGGGTTTTTGTTCGTGAGTCTTTGAAGGGAAAGTGATAGTGGAACTTCCACAGTGATCATTTCTAACTTATGTTGTCTTCTGTTGCACGGATCCCACGGATCCCTCTCATTAGGGATCCGGCTAGTTCAAACTCAGGGATCCGGCATGACAACAAAAATTCAGCTTAAGCATTCCTTGATAACTTTGGTTTGGGAGTTCTAAAATGCCTAGAGTTTGATGTTTAAGCTCTATAACTTGTTGTTTGGAGTTTTGACGGTTTAATACTAATCCTATTTGACTGGATTCCCTTTTTATGAATTAGTCATAATTCTTGGGAGGTTTTTCAAAGATTATGATAAAATCCCATTTTATCATAATATAAGAAATTTCACATAGATATTCATTGACATAGATGAAGTGTCAATAATCCTTTTGTGATGAATAATGATTGAGGCAACGAATAACCGAGATATCATTATTACAGATTTGTAGTGTAGTATATATAAATCAATCAAAGAATACTATTCTTGATGATGAATTTAATATAGATAACTACTTAAGTAATTACTAATAAGGATTAATCATACAACAAAAACTTTAATAATAATAGGAAAATGTAAATTATTAACGATCATATTCTAAATATTCTTTTAAGAAAGAAATATTTAGAGAAATCTTAGAATCTTCTTAGATCTCATCCATGTGAGGAAAACAATGCTAAATATTCTTTTACGAAAAGAAATATTTAGATAGTTTGTTCATGATCTTCTTGGTATGCCCAAATCCAAGTATGGAGACTTCTTAACAAAGAAAATATTAGAACGTTCTATCATTGTCCAACATTAAACACTATAATGATTTTTAAAGCATGACTTAAAGAATCCTTCTTTGTAGTTTTCAAACATACACGGATCGTATCAAGTTTTTAAAGTACAACATACTCTAAGAAACTTGGTAACGAAGCTCTGATGCCAGTTGTGGAAAACTAGAAGGGGGGGTTGAATAGTTTTACCAATTAAAACTTCGTTTTAAAATATTTAGATCGACTTATGTCAATCCATTTAGATGTGCATATTGGACATTGATAGATAGATATATAAAAGTGTAATGAAAGATAAAGAGTAAGAAGCACATAACCACAACACGAGTATTTATAGTGGTTCGGCTACAAGGACACCTTTCTTGCCCTACTCCACTCCCCGAGTCACCTACTCGAGAGTTCGTAATCACTACATGACACCAACTCATTATGGCGGAGAAGCCTTCACAACGTCGCCTACTCTTTTTCTGGTACTAGGCTAACCACCGGGTTCTTTCACCAAGTAGAACCACACCTACCACAACGTCGCCTACCCTTTATCCGGTACTAGGCTAAGTACCGAGTCCCATTACAATGGAGAAACTACTACCCAACACTACACAACACCTAAACCCAAAGGAGACCCACTCCTTATTACAACACCATCAAGGATATCAACATCCTTGGAAACAAACTATCACTATTTGTATAACGATGCACCTCATCGATTATACGACCTTGGCATCCTTCACTAATGCCACTTGATTTGACTCCTAGGCATCTTTCATTAATGCCCTTAACACGAATGCTTGACACCTTTCACTAATGCCTTCGTCTTGACTCCTTTAGCCTGCTTCACTAATGCTTTTGACACGGACGTTAAGCACCTTTCACTAATGCTTACGTCTTGACTCTTTCGGCATCCTTCACTAATGCCTTGGACACAACACTTCTATGGAGGAAGAAAGAATTATCAACAAGAGAACCTCAGTAGTCTTGATGATAACGAAGCATGGCAACTCATAGACTTGAGCTTGCTCGACTTCAAGAAGTGGTGATCTCGCCTTTAAGAGGAACCTAGAGAATCACACAAAAACAAAAGACAAACTACATAGAAAGATCCCTTAGGATCAGTGGTTAGAGAGTTACAATACTTGGGGAAAGTATGTGTAGGAGTGGCAACCCAAAAGAAAGAAATGGCTCACTATTTATAGAGGAAAAACTAGTTACTGTTCCCCGGATCCCTCCCTTGAGGGATCCGTCCAGTGTATTAACTGGGATCCGTGGGACGATCCCTTTTGCCCATGGGTTTTTTGGTTATGGGTCATGGGTCATGGGTTATGGGTTGATCCATGGGTATTTCTTTAGATACAATGTATATAATAGATGCAATGTATCTAGTCAAATGACTATGGGTCAATACCATGGGTTATGGATATGCTCCATGGGTTGTAGTTTTTACCCATTATAATACATACTAGTTATGTATATATTTACCCAATATGTAAACACTAGTTGTTGTACATATGTTATTATTAAATCATAAAATCACTTATACTTGTTTTAGTGTTTTATGTGAAAACGTAAGTGTGTTAGAAAACTATTGGCTCAAACCATTTACATATTTTATTTGTTTCGTTAAAATGATTTTACGATCGACAAAACATTAGAATATCGTAAAATATAAATAAACGTTTTATCTTACCAACCAATTTGAGCTTCAAAAATTTTAAGGCATAGCAGATGAGGCATTAGATATCAAGCTACAATTTACCATGTTAAGAGACTATGTTCAAGAGTTGCAGAAGAGAAACCCTAATACAACAGTTCTGATGAATGTGGAACAGCCAACAGATGATACTCTTCCAACAAGAGAATTCAAGAGAATGTATGTGTTGTTTAGGTACATTGAAGGAAGGATTTAAAGCGTGTCACATACAGTTGTTGAGGATAGATGCTTTTCCAATTGATGGTCCTTTGAAGGGTCAACTTCTAACAGTTGTGGGAATTGATAGCAACAATGGTATATACCCATTAGCTTATGCTTTTGCAGAATCAGAAAACATAGGATCATGGACTTGGTTTCTTCATTGTTTATCTGATGATCTTGAACTTCAGCCAAAATCAATCTTCACCTTTATTAGTGACATGCAAAAGGAATCCCTTAAACTGGTACTGATTTCAAGTTGCTCTGTTTTTAAACAGATACTAAATATGTGTTTTTGTGCAGGATATCATTACAGCTTTAAGAGAAGTTTTTCCAAATACAGAGCATAGATTTTGTCTTAGAAGCATTCATGAGCATATGAAAATTCATTGGAAAGGTAAGGCCTTCAAAGACCATCTATGGAGATGTGTAACAGCCTCAACTGTTGTACAGTTTGAGAAAGTTATGGATGCTTTCAAGCTATTTAGTCAACCTGCCCATGCTTGGTTATGTAAGATACCACCAATCCATTGGTTAAGGTCACATTTCTTATGTAAGTCATCTATCTGTGTAACTTAAATTGTATATGTTAATGCACTATAAAATGTATAAGTAATACAACTTTATTTGTATTGTTTAGGGAGACCTCATTTTGATGTGTTACTTAATAACATGTGTCAAGTGTTTCATGGGAAAATAATTGAGGGTATAAACAAACCAATTATTACAGCCTTAGAATACATCAGGAAATACTGTATGAAGAGAATAATGCACGTTGTGATGGTCATTGAGAAGAGTAATGGGCTACTAACACCAACTGCACAACACATGTTAGATGGTATTAAGAAAGAGGTTGTTAAGTATGATGTTTTATGGAATGGGGAGATAAGTTTCATGTTAGTGGACCATGAGGATACCAATGTGTAGTTAATGTTGTAGACAAGTCTTGTACTTGCAGAAGATGGGAGATAACAGGTTGTAGGACCTTACAAATATCAACCTTATCACAAACTCACTTAACGAACACAAGTATCACCACGTGAAACCACGCTACGTGTAGAACACGTTCAACACAAACACAAACGTTAAGCTTAGAAGAAAGAAATAAAGATGAGAAAGATGGTGACTTAAGATGTAAACCGTGTATGTATGAAGAGAAAGATGAAAACAATATGTTGTATATTCCAAAGAAAACACATACACACACACACTCAAGCACACCCCTCAAATGAGACTTTGAGGGGTTTATATAGTGCAAGAGACATGATGCCCTAAAAGGCTTTCTATGGGCTTTCGTGGGCCTGGACACGGGTTGGATTGGATATAAGGCAAGCTTAACTAAACTAATACCCATTTAGCTTAGTCCAATCCACGAGCCCGTTAGCTATTCTAACACGATATCTAACACACGTTACAAAGTTCCTAATCGTGAATGACCATCACTTCTAATAAAAAATATTAAGGCTAACAATCTCCCCCTAAGGGGTGGTCATTCAAAAGATGCTCCACTTGATAAGATCTTTACTTTCCTTGAGCTTGAACTTTGCGTGTAGATATAGAATAGTCTTAATTCTTTGTTCCTTCATGCTTTGTGATCATTTAATGTGGTTGTCTGCCGTTGTCAACTTCGTTGGTTAGGTGTCTCCACGTCTTTCTCCACCATGCTCACACTTCTATTTGACTTTGATTTACCAATGACGTGGTTCTCGAGTCTTTAAACTTTGTAGATTCTTTGACATTGACGAAGAATCATCTTTAACTTTGAGTAGCCTTTGATTTTGATGAGAACTTTCATGTGTTGTTGGTATGAGCATGTGGAGAGTCTCGCACGATCAATCCGCCTGAGCTTCCATAAGAAGAAAACATAAAAACAAAGTTAGTAATAAGCGGATTCCGCACTTACAAGTTTGAATTTGAGGGTGTTAACAAGATAGTGTGAAAACACGCCTCTAATTCTAACAAAGGCCGTTCTCGAACCGAGTCCCACAAGTGAGATAACGCGATATACCAAAGTACATCTACGCTCGGATGAGTCGCCGAGGTACACCAAGCATCACCTTACGATCAGAGACCGCTTGAGACACACTAAGCGTATTCCACGGGAGTTACCGGTGACTGCTGTCGGTCGCTGATGGTGACCACAGCAGAGTTTCCATTCAATCATCAAGATCACGATGTGAAACTTCTCATAAATGTTCGGCGGTTGCTAAGATCTGCGTGGGACTCTAGAATATATCACTTGTGTCCTTATTGATGAACAACAAGCGATGTCATGTCAAGTGTTCCTATGAGATCTTTTGATGAATCTCGTGGCTCTAGACTCAATAGTGCATTTTGGTTTTCCCGAGCGGAGACTAGGGAGAGGTCTCCTTCTTCAATATCAACAATCTCTAAGAGAAAGTCGATAGATTATGTAGGGTTCCCAGTGAGAATGAAACAAATCCTTTTGAGAGGAATTGAGTGGCTAGAAGGTTTAGTGCGGTCGTCACTGGGTCCATGACGCCTTTGTCTTCAATACCAGTGTCATCTTAGTGACAACCAAGAGTGATGAGTTGAACCCGGTTTTGCCCTAAGGTTGAATATGGAGGCTATTTCTTTTCACCCTTTCTTTTACTTTTCTTTTAATTCTTCAACCCTTTCTTTCTCCTTTCTCACATTACTCCTTTTTCAATCATTCCTAAGGACTTCTAATACTTAACTATTTGTGATGTCCTTGGGTAGATCCCTCCGGCTCTGGCGGATCATAGGACTAATTTCCTATCCTTAGTCACCTTATAACTCCATGACCGTCCTATTGTTGCCATAAACCATTTTCTTGAAAATCTCTCGAGTGTTTATGATAGAAAACATGTTTGAGACACTCCGAGAGTTTTATATTTTCGTAAACACTCCCCTTCACATGTGCTTATAAGTTTTGACAACTGCACAAGAAGAGTAGAGTTCGCACTTTTGAATTGATCGGCTCATGATAGACAATTCCCCACGAGACACGCTTCGTTGCTTAGTTAAAGAGTTCCATTGTCAATTTTAGGTGACAACTAGCTCTAATAACTAACTTGAAGTTGTAAACACTCCTTGAAAAGGAGGTTAGACCCATGAAAGTGCATATCTATCACAAGTTTCTCGAGATGGTACATTTATCGACTTTGATTCTGTCAATTCATTGGTTCCCGTCCCGAGTCGAGCTCATTTTGAGATTCAAACAACGATCATTAAACATTTTGATCACATTTTAATCACGCTCCTCCCCTCAAAAATAGCATAATCGTGATATTTTTGATATCCACGGATTAAAAATCATTTTTAGAATCTTTTAGGGAGACAAACGGATATGATTTAAGCATGAATTTGGAATATTTTGTTTTATACTCCCCCTTTAATAAACCATAATCAATTAAAGGGTTTTAGAAGGAGTTATCTTGAGCACAAAATATTTTGAAAGATTTTGAAAAATCTTTTTGAACAATCTTGAAAAGGTGCTCAAGATGATGATGATTTCTCACCAGTTTTAAATGTAGTGCACTGAAGCGTACACTTGATTTTTCTTTAAAAACACGAGTTTTGATTTGAAAAATAATCAAAAGTCATCATTTTAGTCCGGGTTTCGTACTGAAGTATACGAAAGCCATTTTATGAAGAAATTTTGAGAAACGACATGTTTTAGAAAACATTTAAAGAACTCCCGCTCAAGCATCTGTACATGCCCGTATCATTGTTGAATGACATTTCTAGAAACGTACAGAATATCGATTATACGAGAGACATGTCGTAAGAGGAATATTTTTGGATTTTTGATATTATATTGTTTTTGAATTTTTTTGAAAGTTTTATATTATTATATTTTTCTTTTGTTGGTTTTTCAAATTCTGTATTTTGTTTTTGATGGTTTTTCAAATTTTGTATTTGGTTTTTCAAAAAATATTTACAGCGAAGCTTTTTGGAAAAATCTTTTCAAGAAGATTCGAGACGACGTTCTAACTCCTCAGGGGTTAGGCTTCGCATTCCAATTCGTCGAACTAAATCGTCAAACCTTTCTTTTGGAAGGGCTTTAGTAAATAGATCGGCGAGTTGTTAATCAGTCTTCACGAAGAATAATTCAACAGTACCATTTTCGACGTACTCTTTGATGAAGTGGTAGCGGACACGGATATGCTTAGTCTTTGAGTGATGAACAAGATTGCATGATATGGCTATGGCACTTTTCGAGTCACAATACATAGGTATTTTATCGAAAGTAAAGCCATAATCTGTGAGTTGTGTTCTCATCCATAGAACTTGAGCACAACACGCAGATAGAGACACATACTCGCCTTCACGTTGAAAGTGCAAGGCAATCTTGTTTCTTTGAAGACCGACTTACTAACTTTTCACCCAAAATTGTGCTCCTCCCGATGTACTTTTTGTCAGAACTTGATCTCCGCGTGGTCCGCATCCGAAAAGGCAATTAGATCAAATCCAGATTCCTTCGGATACCAAAGACCCTTGTGAATGGATGTCTTCAGTACCGAAGATCCTTTAACCTCTTTGAGGTGCGGTTCGTGAGGCTTAGCTCGAAACCGTGCTAATAAGTAAACAAAGAAAGTGAATATCGGTCGACTAGCGTGAGGTACATGAGAGAACCAATCATGCTCCGATATTTCTTCTGGATCAATAGGTTTCCCAAACAAATCGGCTCCAATTTTTGGTGAAGTTACCATTGGTGTTCGACAGAGTCACAATTATCCATACCATGATTTTTAAAATCTCGGTTGTATATGTAGCTTGATTAATAAAAATTCCACGTGGGACCGATGTATTTGTAAACCAAGAAAAATTTTAGTTCCCCATCATGGACATTTCAAATTTGCTTTTCATGAGATTTTCAAAGTGTTTTGAAAGATTCGGATTAGTGGACCCAAAGATGATGTCGTCCACATAACCGAACAATCAAAATGTCATTTTGCATTTTGTGTAAAAAGGTAGGATCAACTGTTCCTTTGGTGAAATTGTTTTGGATAAGGAAAGAGGATGTCATTCATACCACGCCTCTGAGCTTGTTTTAAACCATAGATTGCCTTTTTGAGTTTGTAGACGTAGTCCGGATGTTCCATGTCTGAAGCCTTCCGGTCGACTCACGTACACTTCTTCTTTCGTAGTTCCATTCAAGAACGCGGTCTTAATGTCCATCCGATAAAGCGTGATGTTTTGTGAGTCGCATAGGCTAAGAATATCCCGACCGCTTCTAGTCCGGCTACCGGCGCGAATGACTCTTCAAAGTCTATCCCTTCCTCTTGTCTGTATCCTTTGGCCACAAGGCGTAGGCAATAGACTTAAGCGTAGGATCTTTATGCGTAGGAATCTTAGGCGTAGAGATTATGCTTAGGCGTAGAGAGAACTTACGCGTAATACCCAAGTTACGCGTAACAATAGAGTTATGCGTAGACTAAAAACTTAAACGTAGAATCCTTATGCGTAGGATTTACTTATGCGTAAGACAAGCTTAGGCATAAGAAAATACTTATGCGTAAGAAATTATACGCGAAGATTTAGCTTATGAGTAAATCTAGGGTTTGCCCAAAAATCCTTTACACTATCACGGTGGTAAAAGATATCCAAAAGTCGAAGTGTTCCACAAACTTATCCAAGTGAGGAAGCACCGAGTCACCGTTATAGCTCAAGAAAGTGCACAAAACTCTTATGCGTGAAAAAGGGTTTTGACTTTCTTATCGTAAAAATAGGGTTTTGACTTATGCATAAAAATTTCCGGTGATTCAACCGATTTCGATGCACAAACAGCTTCCAAAATACTCAAATAACACGAAAGTATTGACCTTAATCACCCAAAGTGCCTTTTCTGCTTATGCGTAGAAATGAACAACGAACCAAACACGAGTTTAAAAATGAAGAAAAACACATAAAGCTTCGAACTCTTTGCAAAAAACTGAAACTTTAGCACCAAATAAACCTTAAACCACAAGAATCTTGAATTTTTAGGTGAAAAAATTAAAGTTTAAGCGTGTCAAAGATGTATAACGAGAGCTTTATGCGTACAGTACCAAACTTCAAAACAAACACAAACACTCCTAAACCATTGTTAGGCGATTGATACCAATTGTAGGACCTTACAAATATCAACCTTATCACAAACTCAGTTAACGAACACAAGTATCACCACGTGAAACCACGCTACGCGTAGAACACGTTCAACACAAACACAAACGTTAAGCTTAGAAGAAAGAAATAAAGATGAGAAAGATGGTGACTTAAGATGTAAACCGTGTATGTATGAAGAGAAAGATGAAAACAATATGTTGTATATTCCAAAGAAAACACACACACACACACACACTCAAGCACACCCCTCAAATGAGACTTTGAGGGGTTTATATAGTGCAAGAGACATGATGCCCTAAAAGGCTTTCTATGGGCTTTCGTGGGCTTGGACATGGGTTGGATTGGATATAAGGCAAGCTTAACTAAACTAATACCCATTTAGCTTAGTCCAATCCACGAGCCCGTTGACTATTCTAACACGATATCTAACACACGTTACAAAGTTCCTAATCGTGAATGACCATCACTTCTAATAAAAAATATTAAGGCTAACACAGGTTTACCATGTAAACATGTTGTTGTTACCAATTAGAATATGACTTTAAATGGACAACAAGTAGGAGCTGTAGAAACATGGGCTCATCTTTTTTACTATATTAACACTTGGGAAGCAACCTACAAACACCATGTCCATCCCATAACTAGCAATGAGCATTGGGAAAAATCAGTTGTGCCCACAACAATTGTTCCATCAAAACCTCAAACAACTGCAGCTAACTCAACCTTTAAATGGACAACAAGTAGGATCTATGGAAACATGGGCTCATCCTTGTTACTGTCTTAACACTTGGGAAGCAACCTACAAGCACCATGTCCAGCCCATAACTAGCAATGAGCATTGGGAAAAATCAGTTGTGCCCACAACAATTGTTCCATCAAAACCTCAAACAACTGCAGCTAACTCAACTAGTAAAAAAAGAGTAAGGTTAGCTCCTGAAACTGAAGAGATTGTGAAGAATGGTAAGTTGTCTAAGGCTTGAAAGAGTATAAAGTGTAGTGTTTGTGGCATTTCTGGACACAACCGAAAAACATGTCTTGGCCATGTTGAAACTCAAAGTAGTCAAACTGGCCCTAAACAAAAATGTTCAAGTGTTAAGGGAAAAGGTAAACAAGTGCCTCAAAAGGTTGCATCAAAGAAAACACATCCTACAGGTAACAAAGTTGCAGCAGATAAACAAGCTAAAGGTACAGGTGTTGTTGAAAGTCAAGATGATGCAGCTGAAGGAACTTGTGTTCAATCTAAAATTCAAGATCAAGCTACTCAAGATGTTGCAACAGACAAACAAGGTGAAGTTCCAGGTATTCATTCTAAGATTCAAGTTCAAGCTACTGATGATCCCAACATACATAATGAATCACAGTCTCAATCCCAACAACATGATCAATCACAGTCTCAATCTCCGATGCATTCAAGTAGTGTGCAAGCAGTTTTATGTTTCATCCCAGCCTACTGCACGAAGAATGACTAGGCAGCAGGCTGCACTGGACAGAATGATGGTCTCACCATAGGTCAATTCTGTTATGCTAATGAACTAAACAATGTTTCTTTATGTTTGCTATGGACAAGTTATATACTCTAAAAACATATGTGTGTGTCTAACTCTAATTATCATGCTTCGAAAAGTATGAAATTTTATGCATTTGGAATTTATCCATTTGTATTATCTATGGAACCATGTTATGTTTGTGTATTTTTATTGTGTGCATAATTTGCATCTTGTGTGGACTGTATCTTATAGAAAAGTCTATGGCTGCATCACCTTCTACTGCAAATTGATAAAGGCAAAACTAACCAAAGTCAATACTTCATAAGAATGTTAACAATTAAAAGTCAAAACTAACAAAATTGATAACCATCTGCATAAAGATGAGGCAATCAATCCAAAACTAACCAAAGTCAATACTTCATAACAATGTTGACAATTAAAAGTCAAATCTAACCAAATTGATAACCATCTGCATAAAAATGAGGCAATCAATTCAAAAGTAACCTAAGACAATACTTCATAACAATGTTGACAATTAAAAGTCAAAACTAACCAAATTCATAAGCATCTGCATAAACATAAGGTAAACTCAGCAAAAGAATCTAAAGTTGGAACATACTACATAATAGTTTGGTCAAGGTTGTTACACTACCATGATGGCCTAACAAGTAATTACATTTCCACATAACACAAAACACGGCCATCATACATTAAAGTTAAAAAGTTAACCAAGGGCATAAACAATCAAGAACAATATCCAACTGAGCACCAGGTAAATCTTTCACACATCACCTTGAGCAGCTTCTAAAATTGCATCCAGCTCATTTCTCCCCCTCAAAAGTCCTGGTATGATCATTCTTGAACGAGCACACATTTCAGAATCATACCATCCTATCCATCGATAAGAAGACCCCTAATCATGAATATGACAAGTCATTAAACAACCACCATTGTTACAATGTACTTTGCTACTTGTGAAAACAAACTAATACAATAAATCTTAAAACGAACTTACTTGATCAGGAAAACCATAGAATCGACGCCCTGGGCTGGCCGAGGTCCATAAAGTGCGAGTTATCGCTTGCTTACCACACCAGCAGCGTACCATGTTGAAAGGTTTAATGATTTGTAGAAGAAATGTGTTGGGGGAAAGTTTAGGGATGATAAGTGACGATACAACTATGGCTCAAAGTAATATATGAAACTGGAACACTGTACAACGGCTTGAAACATGACGCTACAGTGAAAGACGATTTTTCCCTCACCAATAATTCATTGACCTGAGCATTACGGGGCGAGGGACGCAATCGACCTAAAAAAATCAAGTTTTAGACTCACGACGACGATTTTCCCAAGTTTTGGGCCTTGGCGATGCTATCTGACAAGTTTAGGGACCAACTGTATATTTTTGTCTTGTTTAAATATTAATTGAGTATTTATATATTTAATAAATTGCATTGACATTAGTCTAACAATATTACTTATTTTCTTAAGTTTTTTTATTTCAAGCAAATGCATTTTCTTTTTATATGTAATATAAATATAGATTGTTCACGTTAACCTAATTAATCCGAACTATTATTTCATTTGGGTCTTGGATTAAAGTGCAATCATTGTTGAGGTTTTGGATTATCTCGAATAACTGGCATAACTATTATTTCATATAGGTTTCTTTTTCCTTTTTTTTTTTTGATAAATTACCCATATCTTAATGCTTATTCGAGTTAACCGAACTGACTTACCCTAACTTGAATAACTACAAAAACTTGAATAACCCGAACCCCTATTAGGTTCATGTACATGTAATGGTATTTCTTCTTCAACATCCGAATAATCCTCATTTGAGTCGTATTAACCCAAATAACAACCCTAGTTATGGATTAATAATAGATTAAAACAACAATTCTATTATTGAAAAGAGTTTTGGCTGTTAAATAGCTATGTACTTTTTCAAATATACCGTTTTGATACGTGTACTATTTTCCGTTCCACTTAATGTTGCGTACTTTCATGTTTTGTTCTATTTTGCACGGCTAAACTTGTTTTACCGAAACCATAATCACTATTACCACGTGTGCACGCTACGTCAGATTTCCACTAACAAAAATAAGTTAAATAATAGAGTAAATTACATTGATGGTCCCTGTGATTTGTCAAAAGTTGCAACTTTCATTCCTGATACGTTTTCGTCCGTTTTTATACGTTTTTCGCTTGTTTTTATACGTTTTAACCCATTTTTATACGTTTTTATCCAGTTTTATACACTTTCGTCCATTTTTATAAGTTTTCGTCCGTTTTTATACACTTTCTTACGTTTTTATCCGTTTTCATCCGTTTTCGTCTGTTTTAATTTGTTTTCTTACATTTTTATCCGTTTTTGTTTATTTTATACGTTTTTATAAGTTCTCGTTTGTTTTTATACGTTTTCATACGTTTTACCCGTTTTTTTTCGTTTTCTTACTTTTTTATCCGTTTTTATACGTTTTTATCCGTTTTTATATGTTTTCGTCCAATTTTATACGTTCTCTTCCATTTTTATACATTTTGTCCGTTTTTATATGTTTTTCTTATGTTTTCATACGTTTTTACCCTTTTTATACGTTTTCTTATGTTTTATCCGTTTTTATACGTTTTTGTCCGTTCTTATATATTTTCGTCCGTTTTTCTACGTTTTTCTTATGTTTTAATACGTTTTTACCCCATTTTATACGTATTCTTAAGTTTTTACCCGTTTTTATACGCTTTCGTCTGTTTTTACCCATTTCGTTACGTTTTCGTGCGTCTGTTTTTACCCGTTTTTACCCGTTTCGTTACGTTTTCGTCCGTCTGTTTTTTTACGTTTTTGTATGTTTTTTAGTTTTCATCCATTTCTTTACTTTTTCGTTCAATTTTTTACGTTTTCGTCTGTTTTTTTACATTTTCGTCTATTTTTTTTTCCGTTCGTCTGTTTTTTATGAAAAAAAATGGACAAAAACGTTAAGAAAATGACGAAAACGTATAAAAAATGAAAATGTAAAAAAATAGACGAAAACATAAAAAAACAGACGAAAACGTAAAGAAACAGATGAAAACGTAAGAAAAAGAACAAAAACGTAAAAAAACGGATGAAAACTCAAAAAAAATAGACGAAAACAAAAAAAACATACGAGAACATAAAGAGACGGATGAAAACTTTAAAAAACAGACGGAAACAAAAAAAACGGACGAAAACGTTAAAAAATTGACGAAAATGGAAAAAAAGAATGAAAACATAAAGAAATAGACGAAAATATAAAAAAAACAGACGAAAACGTAAAAAAACAAATGAAAACAAAAAAAATTGACGAACAGGCGAAAACGTTAAAAAAGGACGAAAAATTAAAAATGGACGAAAACGTAAAAAAATGGACGAAAACGTAACGAAACGGATGAAAACATAAAAAAACAAACAAAACGTAAAAAAACAGATGAAAACTTAAAAAAAACAGCCGAAAATGACCAGAGAAAGTAGATGCAATTTTGGATAAACAAGAAGGACGATCTATGTAATTTACTCAAAAAATATGCCACATAGGCATTTTTGCTGGATTTATACATTCTCAACCGGTTGCCTGTCAACATGCGTGCAAAATAGAACAAAACATGAAAGTACGCAACATTAAGTGGAACGGAAAATAGTACACGTACCAAAACGGTACATTTGAAAAAGTACGTAGCTATTTAACGACCAAAACCCTATTGAAAATAGATGAATGAAATAATTAATAGACTAAATTACACCGTTTGTCCCTAATCTTGTCCAAAAACATCACGCTGAACGGAAACTTGCCTTTTTCATCTTCAACAGTCCAAAGTATGGGTTTTTGAGGCTAAACCAGTCCCTTGACCATTAATGCCCAAGTCAAAGTCCCGTTATATTTCATAAAATCTCGTTATCCATTTTGTGTTAAGGGTAGAATCATCTTATAACCTTGATGTACTATGTTTCATATGTCTAATCTAATTTCCAGCCATAATGTCTAATATAACTAAGTTGTGTACTCATTGGTCATCCGCAAACTTGTTTTGAAAGCCTACCCAGAAAACCCTAATGCAATGTCAATCATGAAGTCCAATAATATAAGTAAGAAGATAACAAGCATCAACTTTGGATTTACTTTATGGTAAATGAGAGAACCTCCTTTCTTTGATGACCATGAGAAAGAGGAAAACTATGCAATTGGGAGATATGGTAAGTCTGTTTTTTTATTTTTTTGTTATAATCGTATACACCTATATTTTAGTACGATTGTTTAAGTTATTCCCCTTTTAGGTAAGTTTATCGTAACAGTGGGTTTTTACATTTTTTATACAGCGGATCGACCAGGTTCCTTTAGCATGAGGTTCCATCAAAAAGGTACATTCAAACACTGGCCAGGTAGAATATATGATGGAGGTAAGGAATGCCAGGTTGATTATGTTGAAATCAATTAGGTATCTGTTGATGAAATGTGTTAGTGCAAATATTACGATATTTAATCTATACAGTCTCGTTTGTTTTGATTGATGACAAACATGTAACTTGTAATACATAACGTAAAATGTACAAGTTACTTGCAATTACATTTGTCTCAACATACATTCAACACCTCTCGATGTCTCAAGTTCTCGTATGTTACAACACAGGTTCGTACATGTTTGTTATGTGGCATTATGATCAAACCCATTAACAAATCATTTAGAATGTTTAAAATACGTTTAGAGTCACTAAGTATTTTAATAGGTTAACCATTCTATTTCGAACCTCATTTTACATTTTGCATTCACAAGTATTTTATACAAATACATCTTTTGTAAAATGTCTAACAAATATATACTTTTATTTGTACAAGTAAACTAACTATAATATTCATACAAGTACTAAAGTTTACTTACACTTAACAAAATATATTTTATTTTGACAAGCACTCAACTAGATATTTTATTTTACAAAAGGTTACTTACATTTTATTTACAAGTAACTTACCTTTTTAATAAGTATATACATTTGTTTAAATGTATTTTTTCTTTTATTACCTTATGCATAGTGTCATCTAAATCTTTAAAAGATTTTGGAAAGATTTTGGAAGATATTCTAAGATATCAAATCTAATAAATTATTATATTTTTGATTACCACTTTTGGTTATAAATACCATCCCATGGTTTTCTCATATCTTCATCCCTTCCAACATACATTCTCTCTAACATTCTTTTATCACTTAGATCTATAGATAAACATGTAGTAGCATACATCAATCACCCTCACCATCACATAATCATAATGCTTCTAACATTCATCTTTGTTGTAAGCATATTTTACATTTTGATCAACAAAGGAAAGTTTAGAGATCTAGCCATCCTCATTCACCAAAGCATATCAACATATGAAGATTCAAGATCTCTTGATATCCTCATTGATTGAAGACTTCTTATTTAAGAAGATCATTTAGATTAGTCATTCATATCCATTAGACATTTATGTCATGGATCATCATTGTAAACATTATTGCATCATCACAACACTTTCACCAAACTAGATTATATGGGTTATGTGTTTGAACCATAAAACACAAGGTTTGTTATGTTGGGCCATAAAACATAACGGAGTGGTTGTACCGAAAAGAACTCGACATCTAGCTTAGTGTCGGAAATATTGTATAGGCGACGTTAGGTTGGTTCTACCTCGAACTAGAACCCGGTATTTAGCTTTGTACCGAAAAAGTGTAAGCGACGATTGTAAGGTTTTCTCCGCGAGAAGGGAGCTTGTTGATTTAGTGAAATAACTCTCGAGTTGGGTACTCGGGGAGTGGAGTAGGGCGGAGAGGAGATCCGTGACCGAACCACTATAAATCCTCGTGTTCGGTTTGCACTTTCCTTTCTTTATATCTTTACTTTTATAATTGCTTGTGATGTGGTTTGATGTTTATGCTTGTGTGACAACTTGGTTTACTATGCTTTATATTAGTCACAAACAATAATTGGTACTTTCATATTATAACAAGCTTCATAAACGATTTGATACAAAAGATCTAACGTTTTTAAACGGAAACGTATTCACCCCCTCTACGTTTTCACAATTGGTACCAGAGCCTCGTAGCTCTTATTTTCAAAACAAATGGTTTTTAAAATGGAGCACGATCCATGTATCAAATTACCATTGAAGCGAAATATAATATGAAAATGTTTTGCTAATTATACTTAGAAATTTTGTTGTTAAATGTTTAGATAAGTCACATTAGTAAAAATAATAAACAAAATATGTGTATTATATTTTTTCTATCAAATCTAGTAAGTCCTACACTTTTTCGATATGAGTAAGTACATTTTTCAACTTTTTGTGAAGACCACGGATTGGGCGGAACCAAAAAAAGGGCTCCTTCCTTGTAAATTTTTTGTTCCTTGGTCTGCACAGTACGCAGTTTTTTTGGCCAACTTAAAAAATTCATAACTTATTAACCGTAAGTAGGGGTGGAAACGAGCCGAGCCGAGCCTGCCAGGGCTCGAGCTCGGCTCGTTTAAGTTTTAAAAAGCTCGAGCTCGAGCTCGGCTCGTTTCGAGCTTTAAATTTTAGGCTCGAGCTCGGCTCGTGGTATGTTATATAGGCTCGGGCTCGGTTCGAGCTCAGCTCGTTTATACAATTTGGCAAAGAAAAGTTAAAGTTTGGTTCAAGCTCGAGCTCGGCTCGTAATATATCTTTATTGAGCTCGTTAATAAGCTCGAGCTCGGCTCGTATATACATTTAATACTTAAAATATCATAATATTGTTTAGGCTCGTTTAGGCTCGCGAGCCTAAACGAGCTTTGTATGTAAAGCTCGGGCTCGGGCTCGATTAATAAATGAGCTGCAACTTAGGCTCGAGCTCATTTAGGCTCGGCACGTTCGACCTTTTTACCGATCCGATCCCGAGCTTTTCACGAGCAACTCGGCTCATTTCCACCCCTAACCGTAAGTCCGTAGGAGTCGAGCCACCTATCATTTTAAAGGGAATTGAGTCTACTTTCATTTAAAACTACTCTCATGACCTGAGTCTAATTTTAAATAAGTAAAATAGACCAAATACTACGAGTATGTCCAAGATATTAAGTTTCGCTTTAACATAAAAACTCAAATTTTTGAGTCAAGCAATTTAAGATGGTATTCTTAGAACATTGATATAATTTATTTTGAAACTAAATAATTATGTAATATGTTTAAAGAAAACTAATCAAGCTTGGTAACATCATCACATTTAAACGATAAATGACTTAAAAGTGTTTTTCTTGTTATGCTATGCTAAATGACCACTTGTTTATGTTGTTTGCATATATGTTGCTTGCTTATTTTCAAATTGTCGTTTACACTTGTTTGTTTGCATAATATAAGTGTCAATCTTGCCATGTTATTTATTCGCTTGCTTGACGATTTCTTGTTTATGCACAATAGGACATTTGCTAGATTTTGTGCACTTAGTTGGAAAATTGTTTTACCATCACTTATAGACTTAGATCACTTCCTTTGCATAGGTTATACTAACATCTCGCACAACTTATGAAATGTCATGACTCGCTTAGCAATGAGTACTAAGTAAATTAGTCAAGTACTTTGAAAAATGGAGGTTTTAAGAGAGTGTTTGGTACAAGGACAAAAACAATGTTGTATGATGTAATTTATTTGTTTTTACTTTGTAGGATGGTAATATGACTTAAAACAATGTTGTATGCTAACCGGTTTATGCAGTGGATAGCACAAGTGTGTTATCAATTTTACCCATTTTCACTTTTATGTGAAAATCGTTAGCCTTGGTCAAAGTCTATGCTCCACTATGATTGTATATGTGTTATCGACTTTTCCTAACTAGAAGTAATTAATGTCACATGTTTTAAGCAAAATTCGTGTTTCGAAAACTCCCGACACCTAAAAATGGGTCCGTGAACTTTTACGGTGTCCACGGATCGACGGCACCAAAATGTTGGTACCGTCGTTATGCATTTTGGTACCGCCATACCAGATGCAGGCGGACCAGCGGAACCAATTTAAGGGTTCCGCCTATGTAAAGAAATGGTACCATGGATCCTACAGGTAAGTTGTTGAATTTTACTAAATCCCGCAATCTAATTTACCAAATCTCGTTTCTAGGATACTTGTTAATGCATATCTTTCAGATCTCACTCAACACATCCTCAATAGATTAACTTAGGATGTTTGACATGATCTTAGACACTTCCATCTCATTAGAAACTACCATCTTTGTATGGATTAACATCAAATAAAACACATCTCTCCGTGAATCCTTAGCTCCATAAATCGACACATTCAGGATGGTCATTTTCACACCTACACTGTTACTTTTTCTTAAGCTTAGCATTTCTTAAAGCAAAGTCAAAATGACTAAATCCTCAACCTCAAATAAACCACTAGGATTAGCATTCGATCTTGTTGCTTCATTAAACTTGAACTCTTCATCCTCGGACTCGTTACCTCTCAACATCTCATAACCCATTCAAGATGTGAACTTTCTAAACTTAAGTACTCCAACTCCACCACCAAAATCACCCATCATTATGACTACTTCACAACCATCCAAAACACCTTCACAACCAAAGTCTCAAAACTTGTACTTTGTGCAACACCACCAACATCTCCTCACCCGCTTATGGATGACTTAGATGACTTACCGAGACTAACAACTGGACTCATTATTTGCAAAGATATCATACACAAGTCTAACATATGACTATAGATATTGTTTTGTATCCACATGTATTGCCTCACGTGGTTAACATGAAAATAATGTGTCATCCTTCAAGACGATAAGTATTTACATCGAGTCATAACTCACACGTATGTTAAAGACATATTATCAAGTCTTGTTATCCTTGAGTTCAATCTAAGCTTTATAATCTCAACAAATTAGGATTGACAACTTAAGTATTTCATCCAAATATTCAAGTACATGTGACTTACGATTGTAGTCATTAAAAGTCATATCCGAAAAATCAACACCCAAGTATTTTAACAAAGACATGTTGAAAAACTAATCCTAAAATGAATCAAACACTTATCCAAAACAAACAACCCATCGTGCCACTTATCCTCTTTGACACCTACTATCCTCTTCCATCTTTTGGCACCATTAAGCGTGTTTCTCATGAACTTCCAAGAGCATCCTTTAAACCAAACGTGCCTTTCAAGGTGAACTTATACCTCACCCCTAAGCTTCATAGACATGACAAAAATTCAAGCACTTCACCCACTAGTTGTAGCAACCAATGAACCATAAGAATTAGTATCCGTACTTTTGTGTTCAACATCTATGGACAAATAATCAACCTAAGTACTCCCATAGCACAACAAACCCCTACATCACCACATCCTTATTTAGACACACTAGAAGACCTACCACCTAGATCAACCAATCCACCATCCTTACCATCATTTAAATTCGTTGAGAGTATTGCTCAAAAAGCCCTTGTGTCCAACACTTGTACTGAATCAAATGCACGTTTGAACAAACTCAAGCATCCTTTCCCACATATAAGGACTTAGATAATTCATTACGGCTAGAACCTCAACTATCAAATAAGCATGGTGCTCTTGGTAATTGTTGTCAATTTCCACTAGGTATAAGTAGTACTACCTTCACAAATTATCAAAGTATTAGTAATACTTTGTCGTTAAACTTCTGCATAAATTTCGTTAAACTCAAATCAACATTTTAACAACATATGTTAAAATGCAATCTCAAAGCCAACATCATACACCCCAAGCAACAATGACTCTTGAGGAGTATACATAAGAAACTCGAGTGAATTCCTCTTGTCATCATCTAGTGAATATAATCTTGAGACCAAGTTTATTTAGATGGGACTATCCGATTAAAACACTTTGGCTTCATATCTTCATTTAGGAAAACATGATGTTTTGAAAAACATTATGCCTATGAAATCATGCGTTAAGTATTTATCTTGTTCAAAGGATATTGTATATCCTATGCATTATTCTCTCCTTGCGACATAAATGGTTGTGTTATAAGAGATTTCATTACACCTCATTGGCTAAATGATCTTGAAACGAACATCTACAAGTTCTATGAACTAGCGTATCCTATTCATCTTGTCATACTTATTTTCATAAGCATGATAACTTTATCCCATGCGATAATCTCATTTGTTGAAAGATACTATTTGTATCCATTTCCTTTCAAGCGTACATCATAACCTAACCTTGCTCAAACCTTGTACACATCCAAGGTTAAAACTACACATCTCTAGAACATACATATGATCTATTGAAGTTAGTAACCTTATTTAGATTCTTGTCAAATAAAGTTCGAAAGAGCTTTCTTGAGAACATTCTTAATTTAACATATTTCATTCCCTAGTCTTAGATAATCAAATCACTTTTAAAGTATACACTTCAACGTAAAAGATGTCATCCATTAGATCATACAATTAGCTATGTAATTTGAACAACCTTAGATTCTAAACACAAGATTAAAACATATTGTTTATCAACACACCATTGTTAAAATTCATGTGTATAACATGAAATCTTCATCACCTTAGTTATATTGCATATTAGTTGCGTCACATTAAGCCAAGTATTGGTAAACTATCATCTTTTATGCACTTTAATAGGCAAAAGTAGGAGTTCCCATCTTTCTAACATGAGAATGACTACTGGAGAACCTATTGCACTAGAAACTCAATTTGACCTAACGGTTGAATTGCTTCCTGGAGAGAAGTTGAGTATGTGGAATCACCCGTAAAAATAGTCGTGTTTAGCCTTAATTGAGCACCGCTAGTAATAATCTCATATTCATTCTCCAACTTGAAAATTCTGTTTTCCTATACTTGCCTAAAGTAAGTGTTAAAACATTGATAGTTTGCCTCGCCTTAGGAATACTAATCAAACAAGTAGTATATATGACTTTTCTTTTAAAACCACTTGCATTGCACTTACATGTGTTGATTACATGTTCTTGTTTGATACGATAAGTTGATTTGACATTATCTTAGTGTTTGATAACTAGTCAAATGTGTAAACCTTAGTACGGTTTTATCTTTATAATGCTTGTATTCTTATTTCATGCTACTAAACGTTTAAACCTAAACTTTATTTGCATGATACTTACTTTTGAATTATTTTTAGCATGATTAACATGTTAATATGCCATTTTGATACGTGATAATTTTGATATGATATATTTGTGTTTGAAAGTTATTAGTTGGCATTCATTACATCTATGTGTAGTACGATCCAAATGATACATGCTCCAAATTGTTATGTCTTAAACATGGCTTGCATGAATCTTTCATCTTGTTTCTTTTGCTTCTTGTCACATCGATGACGATAGTCTATACCCGGTCACGAACCCGCCCAAAGCCCAATAATCGATAAAGCCCAAGACGAAAGGGCTACTGCCGACAAGCGCTTAGGCCCAATGAAGGCCCAAATACGAATCTATTTACGGAATGGATATTGGATATCTCCTAATCAAGGAGATAATCATTCCTCAACCGACTTAGGCGGGATACGCCGAAGGTTGAGGAACACGGAACCAACAAGGATTCCGTGCGTATATAAAGGGAATCACATCCCTCGTTTAAGGTACGATCTACAAACCCTAACTCTCCTTAAACCCTAAAACCGATTACTTACTCTCACGCCGGAGGATAATTGTGGGAAACAATCCCACGATAAGCCTAACGGTGTCTTTTGTTTTTTAGTGCGCAGGTCTCAAGCAACGATTCTCAATTGGTGTAGGAACCGGAGCTCCAAACAAGGAACGTCCAACTTTTGCATCAACAAGTGGCGCCATCCGTGGGACCATTCACTAAGAACCAAGAACTAGAATGACAAAGCGATCGCAATCGGACTTTCTCGAAAGAAGGTGCACAATGGGCAACCCCAAGCGGATCTCGGGACAACCAAGGTCTTGCTAAAAATCGTGGATCGTGCCAGATTCGCCTTCCTCCGTGGAACCACTCTGGGACAACCTGCACAACAACTACCACCACCAGTGCCAGAGACCCGTTGCGCACTCCTTTTACTCCACTCCAATCGGTGCTAGAAGCTAACTTCACAAAAGCACCTGACGCACCCGACAAGAACAAGGGCGTGTTGATAGAAACGGATACCCCTGTCCTAGAGGGAGTCGTTCCGGAATTAGAGCCAAGTAGTTTTGTCTCTCAAAATTACGAAGCCCTAGCTATCCTTATGCAAGAGGAAGCAAATAAAAGACCAAGTCGGAGCCTGCATGCTCGGCTAGACTTTGGCCCAGAGTTTGGGACATCTCCACCGCGTCGTCAGAAGGAGAAACGCGGGAGGGATAATCGCCGACCCCCAGTGTTTAATAGAATCGGAAGGAGAGTCGAGGAAGATGATACGTCTGACTCACAACCTATGACTGAAAGTGAGGAAGATGAGAAGCGAACCAATGTCCACACTAGACTTGGTAGCCGCAGAGTACAAGATAGACTGGGGGAGCGATATTCCCCAAGTGAAAGCCCCCCAAGCATAAATTCTGAGGACAACCGGCGTAAACGCCGAAGGAGAGAGGAACTATCTTCCAAGAATTCCTGACAACGAGGACAAGGAGATCGGACATTGGAAATCCAAGAAAAACCGTGACCAAGAAGAGGAGGATATGTCTCTCCCATGGCGCCGTCGGAAGGTAGATGCATTCACTAGACGATCGTTGATTTTTCAAGAACAAAAAGGCGCATGCCCACTAATGTTAAAACCTATGATGGAGCAGGTGACCCTGATGATCACCTAAAAATTTTCGAATCAGCCGCAACCATTGAAAACTGGCCACAACCTGTATGGTGCCACATGTTCAATTCCACACTGGTGGGAAATGCGCGGAACTGGTTCAACAAGCTTCCACGCAGAAGCATCAATGGCTTTGAAGAGTTGAGGAAGGCATTCCGCCTAAACTTTACTCAACGAAAAAAGTGCGCTAAAAACCCCATTGAACTCGCTAGAGTCAAACAGCGCCAAGGGGAATCCACAAGCGCTTTCATGGAGCGCTTCAAGTATGAGTGCATACAAGTCAAAGCATGTCCCGAAGTACTCAAAATATCAGGGTTCATGAATGGGATCAGCAACCCGGAACTTATTAAAAGATTGAATGACAGGATTCCCCAATCCTTCGATGAGGTTATGAAGCGTACACGGTCCTTCGTACAAGGAGAAGCACCGCAATGATAGCAAGAGAAGCTATTCCAACTACCGGTCACAGGAACAACCTGGGAGACAATCCACAGATCGGAATAGTAACCGTAACAGGAACTATCGCAACCAGGGGAATGGACGCGACAATGACAAATATACCCCGCTTACCAAATCGCCAAAGGAAATACTCGCAACAGAGGGCGCTAACTTCCCGAGACCACCACAAATGCGCACTCCAGAGGATAGGCGTGTCGGCAGTGGATACTGTGATTACCACGCGCAGAAGGGCCACACCACTAACGAATGTGTCCAACTGCGCCAACTCATTGACAAGATGGTCAAAGAGGGTAGATTGGACCATCTGGTCAAGAATATCAAGGAAGGGAAGGACAAGCAAAAGAGTGGCAATAAGAAAGAAACGCCTAAAGACAAGCCCGACACCATTTACATGATACAATCATGGCGGTGGTCACAAAGCGTAAGGTAAGCCGTGATTTTTCGCGGAAAGGAAATCTCGCTCCCCACCTTAATGCGAACAACGCAGCGGTGGAACCACTTACTATAGAGATAAGCGCGGGGTCACGACATCCACCGCATGTATGTTGATGGTGGAGCTTCGCGACATCATGTATGAGCACTGCTTCAAGCGATCGCGTCTGAATACGCAACCGCTAACCCCACCGTAATAAGCAGTAATCGGTTTTACAGCGAAGATATGGCCTATGGGACAAATAAGATTACCTGTCAGCATTGGAAACGAAGAACACTCCGCAACGGCCTGGATGGAATTTATGGTGATTAAATCTCCCTCGCCATACAATGGCATCATTGGGAGACCAGGAATTTCAGCTATGCGAGCAGTGCCATCAACAGCGCATGGGATGCTTAAGTTTCCAATGGAAGGTGGTATTGTTACTCTTTATAACGCCACTGTACCACATAGAGAATGCAACACGATTGCATGCGAGACCGCACCAACCCCAAAGACAATGACGACCGTAATTCCACATCCGAAAGTAGGATCCACCCGTAATACCCGTATCAGAAATATCCATCTGAGGGTCACTATCGACAACCAAGAATCACCGTGTGCGCTCCGCAAAAGAACTTAGACATTTTTGCATGGGAGCCAAAACACATGACTGGGGTACCGCGCTCAATCACAGAACATAACCTGCGAATCCGACAAGGGTACTCGCCTATCCGCCAGAAGAAACGCGGCCAGGCCCCAGAGCGCGCGCAAGCGATCCTGGCAGAAGTACACAAGTTGGTCGATGCAGGAATTATGCGCGAAGTCTACTACCACGACTGGCTTTCTAACCCAGTAATGGTCAAAAAGAGCGACGGTAGCTGGCGAATGTGTGTTGACTTTACTGATCTTAACAAAGCGTACCCACAAGATCGCTATCCATTACCGTAGATAGACCGGAAAATAGAGTCTCGTGCGGGTATCCATTGAAGTGTTTCCTAGATGCGTACAAAGGGTACCATCAAATTCGATGGCTAAAGAGGATGAAGAAAAGACGGCCTTCCACACGCCGCCAGGGTTTATCGTTACACAAAATGCCCTTCGCTTGAAAACGCGGTGCCACCTATCGCCGGTTGGTGGATAACGCTTTCGAAAACAATGGGCCGCAACCTAGAAGTCTATGTCGATGATCTAGTCATCAAGAGTCATACTGAAGATGAGCTAATACGCGACATTGAGGAAACGTTTAAAACTCTACGAGAGATAAACATGAAGCTGAATCCCAAAAAGTGCACATTCGGCGCTACTGAAGGCATGTTCCTTGGATACTTGATTGAACCTGACGGTATAAAACCATGTCCAGAAAAGACAAAAGCGGTCATCGAACTTCCTTCACCACGCACGTTGAAGGAAGTCCAATCTCTCAACGGAAAGTTGGCCGGCCTAAACAGGTTCCTATCCAAATCACCAGAAAAATCGTTACCACTTTTCAAAACACTCGAGAAGTGCATAAAGAAGGGTGATTTTAAGTGGACTACGGAGGCGAGAGAAGCCTTCACTCGCCTTAAACAACATCCGCAACACTCCCAACACTCGTCGCACCCGACCGGGAAGAACGATCATGTACTTGTCCGCGAATCGATGGAGCAATCAACAAAAGATTACTAATGAGATAGGGATTCGGTAAACCCCTATCTACTTTGTAAGCAAAGCGCTAAAGAAGACGGAGGTGAACTACACTGCCATGGAAAAATTGGTTCTTGCATTGGTGTTTGCTGCTAAACGGCTACGCAGGTATTTCCAGGCGCACCCGATTATAGTAATCACCGATCAACCAATCAAGCAGATCATCTCTAAACCTGATGCATCAGGCCGACTCCAGAAGTGGAGTGTATTGATGGGCGAACACAACATCTCCTACAGACCACGCACGACAATTAAAGGACAGATTCTGGCAGATTTCATAATTGAAAAGCCAGACACCGACGAGGTACCTACACCAAATAAGAAGGAACAACATGATCCATGGATCTTGTTTACAGATGGATCCTCTTGCATTGATGGTTCAGGAGCAGGCCTTATCCTTACAAATCCAGAGGGAATGGAATTCACCTATGCACTGCGCTTTGAATTTACAGCGACAAACAACGAGGCAGAGTATGAAGCTCTACTTGCTGGACTACGCATTGTAGCTCGAATGGGTGTACATAACCTAGAAGCAAACGTGGATTCCCGGCTAGTAGCCAACCACGTGTTGGGCGAATACGTGGCTAAGGAGGATAACATGATCCAGTATCTTGCCAAGACCAAGACGCTGATCAAAGGTTTTGACAGGTTCACCATCAAACAGGTTCCTAGAGGGGAAAACCGCAAGGCGGATGCACTGAGCAAGATTGCCTCGACAAGCTTTGCACACCTATCGAAGCAAGTCTTGGTAGAAACACTGAAAAGCAAGTCTATCTCAGAGATGGAAGTCTCCACAATCATAGAGGAGGACGGTCCTACATGGATGACACCGATAATGGACTTCCTGAACAAGGGAATGCTACCCCAGGAGCAGAAGGAAGCTCGCCGGATACGGCGCACAGCGCAACGATTTGAAATCCGAGACAATATCTTGTACCGACGCTCCTTCCTGCAACCATGGCTCCGCTGTGTAGGCCCATTATAGGCAAATTATGTGCTGCGAGAAATCCATGAAGGTTCATGCAGTATGCACTCGGGACCACGATCCGTTGTGGCACGCGCCATGAGATCAGGATACTATTGGCCTACCATGCACCGAGATGCGCGGGACTTAATACGGAAGTGTAACGATTGCAAGTGCATAGGCCTATCCCGCGCCTACCACAAAGACGAGCTAACGCCAATAACATCACCATGGCCTTTCTACAAGTGGGGTATTGACATCGCAGCCCTTTTCCCGTCGCGCAATGGAGGATTAAAATTCTCATAGTCGCTATAGACTACTTCACCAAGTGGATCAAGCAAAGGCGGTGGTAACAATCACGGCAACCAGTGAAGCGCTTCGTATGGGATAACATTGTATGCCGTTTTGGTCTTCCTGGAGAAATCATCTCAGACAATGGAAAACAATTCTGTGACAACCCCTTCAAGGACTGGTGTGAGAAGCTAAGCATCACGCAACACTTTGCGTCAGTTAAACACCCACAAACCAACGGCCTAGTGGAACGGGCGAATCGAAGCTTAGGCGAAGGAATTAAAACACGCCTGGACAAGCACAAAGGGAGATGGGTGGACGAGCTATCACATGTCTTGTGGGCGCATCGCACCTCAATCAAAACCAGCACATGAGATACACCTTTCTCTCTAGTCTACGGGACAGAAGCTGTTATACCAGCCGAGATCGGTATGCCAACCATCCGCACTGCTGAGATAAATGTGGCAACTAATGATGAAGAACGGCGTCTTGACCTAGATCTGCTAGAAGAAAGGCGTGAACGCGCAGCTATACGTGAAGAAAAATCGAAGTTAAAAATGAAGGGATACTATGACGCTAAGGTAAGAGGTGTCTCATTCGCACTGTGTGACTTCGCCTATCGCGCTAATGATGCAAGCCACGCAGAAGACACAGGTAAGCTTGGACCAAAGTGGGAGGGACCCTATGAGGTTACTGAAGCACTAGGAACGGGCGCGTACAAGCTACGGGGCTTGGATGGTCGTGAATTGCCACGTACATGGAACATTTGCAATCTCAAGAGGTGCTAACTATAGAAATGGCTACGGCCAAACGCACAACTATGTAATTTTTTTTTATCATGTTTTTATTTCCTCACAAACACTTGCAAGTATTAATAAAACGTTACGGTTTCTAGCTAACTCCGTGACACATTTTAATTTGTTACTTCCATATACTGTATGTTTTAACATCTATTTTATTTTTGCCTACATGGCGTGCATGCAATATATAAACCCACGATGGTCAAAAGGATAAGTTAACCTAATAAACAACTTGTTGAGTAAGAGGGTTGCAAACCCATCAACGCTGGATCACGTATCCTTGTTAAACACCTTGTTCTCAAGACGTTGGAATAAGCTTTGTGCGCACCCCACGACGGATGCGCAACAATGCACATGTGCACGTTTAACAACTTTGGAACCAAGACACTTGATTCCTTAATTTGGTATTTACGGTACGCTGCATACCATTAATATACACGATTATACTTGACATTTTTTTAGTATCTGCGGATCTTCATACATGATTATGAAATCCTTGTATTATTCACACTTGCATATAAAGATAAACAACGTATACTTCTTTTACGCAAAGATAAACAAGATAAGTGTGTACATCACAGAAAGAAAAATATATTTACAACACACTTCACAAAAGGAGGTCCATTAATGGACTACGAGTTATTTCTCACAGATAGTTACAGCACCAGAGATTAACTAAAAACTATGGCTACGCCTCAAGGAGGAACTACCCACGCGGCTAGTATCATCCCCAATCCTATTCAGCTCCTGCAACAAATCAGCATCTCGACGAGCCACGGTGGCAACACTCACGGGCACCCCATCAGACCGAGGGAGGTGCGCCGCGCCAATACCACACATTACAGCCTTGCCCTTAATACCGTTCTTTTCAGCAAGCCTCGTCGCATGCGCCTCCAACACTTGTTTCAGGGGGACTTCCCTGTCCAGCACAAAAGGATTCAGGATATCTCTAGGGCGCACGAACATAGGAACCTGCAGTTGGGATGCATCGGGTCTAAGATAATAGTCTGGCTGCGCAACAGCCTCTCCACCGAGATGACGGGCTAGAGTCAGACCTGCAAAAATCACGTTTATTGGATAGTCCTGATCACGCTCCAGTTCAGCGATCTTGGGGAGTTCCAAGTCCTTCATCTTCTTCATGGCAGCGACCAGATTGTCATAAGCCTTCGCATCATAAGTAGGTACCTGCTCAACGGGTACCTTTAGCAGCTCAGCCTCTTGCAGCTTTTCAATGGCTTCTGACTTTCCACGCTCCAGCGCACACTTCACCACATCCCCGAAGGAGTCACGAACCTCTTGCGACTCCAGGACACCTAACGCTGCTAGGCGGAGCCCATGGCTTATGAGCCATCTGCGCTCAGCTATGGTGGAGAGAAGTTGCGGATATAACTCCTCGTCGTACTCTATGCTTAGTTTATGCAACTTCTCCTCCTGCGCTTCTAGAGCACTTTTCACAGTAGTGCCGAAGTCTTCAAGCTGGGAGGTCAGTGCGTCTTTGCCATTTTCCAAATATTTAATAGCCCACAGACAAGAAGACTTATAGCTCGCGCCTCCGCTCTTGATTTATTTGGCACATCGCCCATTTTCTCCGGCTAGTTTTTAGCATATGACCCAAGAGTCTCGCTCACCTCCGCACTAGCCAATTGAGCCTCAAGTAGTGCGATTCGCTTGTCTTTCTCCGCACCTTGGCTAGTCTCGCCCGAGCACTTTACCTTTATCCGCCGCAAGTGAGACCGTGTCATCAACAAGTTGTTCCATGGGTGCATCCCACGATCTCAGTTCGCTTTGGCTCTTCAACCCAGATGATTCAGCGCGAATTGGACTTGCTTGGGGGGGTGACTCTGCGGATTGTTCAAGCCTACAAACATGATGAGATAATCATAATTATTCAGTGCTATCTAGCTATATTTTGATACATAATCTTTCAAGGATACTTACGCAGGAATGGAGGTGTCAGGTGATGGTGGGCGCGACGCAACATCACTGGAAGATGACTCCACACTAAAAATAACTGGGCGCTTCTTCCGGGAGGTGGCAGCGCCATCGCCAAGGCTTCTCTTGCGCCCACCGGACTCTTCTTCCTCATCTGTTTCTTCCACGTGCTCCGCCGCTATGGGCGCTGGTTGCACGGGAGGTGTCTGTATTGTTGTACTCGGCATACTCTGTAAGGGAGTTGCTTGGAGCGCCACGGAGGAACTTTCACCTGCCTCGCCTAGGTCCATCGCTAGGGTACGCCCGGCGACCGCAACGAGCACGGGCTCTTCTCCCTCCTTCAGGGGTCGAGTTCCCACCTTTACTACCATTGGCTTTGTCAGTTGCACAACGCTGAACAGGTCCATCTCTGCGCCAAAACAAAGAAATATACACAGTTCACAACAAGTACGCAGAACAAACAAGTAAATAACTTACAGTAATGTAGTTCAATGGGGTGCGAAAGCATGAGCACCCACCCTGACCATCGGCGTCTAAGAAGATAGGAACTTCTTCTGAACTACCAAAATAGTTGTGGCTTAGGCCAATATGCACCAAGAACTCCTCGGGGTAGGAGCTTATAGGGATGTGGTTAGCATTTATTGTTTCCGCATCCTCTGCATTATATGATCCAGGGAGGGGGCGCTCATCCTTTGGCAGTGTCCCCTTAGCGTAAAAATCGAAATGAGACGGAAAACAAGTGTTGTCAATCCAGAAAAAGGTTTCCCTCCAATTTCTGAGCGCATCTAACTTTTCCGTGTAGCATTGGAGTGATCCCGGCGCCATGAAGGAAACCCACCCGCTTGACCACGTGGTGTGGTAAAAGGCCCGAACAGTGGATTGTGGGGTTTATGGCCAATAAGTGGCACCACCTCGGTTAATTAATTTCGCCGCACCTATACAAAGGTACCGGGACAAGTGAATGCGGTAGTAATTCAATACATCACCAAGAATAAGGATATGGGTATGCTACGATTTGCGAATTCGAAAATCGTGTGTATACACCAATTTTCCCATCGGGGAAATCTGCTATTGATGCATTCGCAGCCGGTACTTCCGGGTGTACTGCGCTAGGGATATAATAATCCGATGCAAACTGTTGTAGCTCCTCTTCCGTTATGTCGGATGTAAAATCAGATAATTCCTTAACCATGGTATTGTTATAAACAAGAACAAAGGCGCAGGCGCAGTTACCTAGGGGGTATTTCAGTCTGACGGCTTGGATATGTTGGAAGCTTTGCTAATGGCGGATTGTTCTTCTTACTGTGTGTTGAGACGGTGAAAATGAAGTGAAGGGGTTATATAATCCTCTTCCTCCACGCGATGACCGACACGTGGACTCCACTAACCCTACATATGTGGTGGGGATTGTTTGATGGGACATGGGTGCAGTAATTTTTCCCCGATTTACGAGGTGCCCGTTTCCTTTTTTATGGCTAGATACAATGTATCCTAAGCGTCTTTTCTTAAGCTTCTTGGCTACGTTTCGTTTCTTTTTCATAGAATACGCTAATTAGTCTAGCATCCGTAGTTATGAACTGCACATACTAGACTGGGGGGACATGATGACGTATAGTCTATACCTGGGTCACGAACCCGCCCAAAGCCCAATACTGATAAAGCCCAGCACGAGGTGGGCTACGCTGACAAGCGTTTAGGCCCACGAAGGCCCAAATACGAATCTATTTACGGAATGGATATTGGATATCTCCTAATCAAGGAGATAATCATTCCTCAACCGACTTAGGCGGGATACGCCGAAGGTTGAGGAACACGGAACCAACAAGGATTCCGTGCGTATATAAAGGGAATCACATCCCTCGTTTAAGGTACGATCTACAAACCCTAACTCTCCTTAAACCCTAAAACCGATTACTTACTCTCACGCCGGAGGATAATCGTGGGAAACAATCCCACGATAAGCCTAACGGTGTCTTTTGTTTTTTAGTGCGCAGGTCTCAAGCAACGATTCTCAATTGGTGTAGGAACCGGAGCTTCAAACAAGGAACGTCCAACTTTTGCATCAACACACACTATTTGTTTGCTACGTGTGCACATATAATCTGTCAAAGTGCTTTTGGCATGACAAACTTTTAGAAGCCTTTTTATCTTACAAATTAATCACATAGATTATTGTATATCCAAGTATGCTTAAGTGTCTAAGTCTAACGATAAAACAATCTCATAAATGAAATGTCTTGAATAAAGTCGTATTCTTCCATAATATGATTGTTTTGATGCTATCTTGTGTGGTGATTTCTTGTCTACTAAGTGCAATGTGTTGTTTTTTCTTATGTAATATGTTATCATTTGATTTCTATCATGTTAACATCTTTTGTCACTAACAAATTTGTTTTGTAGGTTGATAACAAATTATTTGTTATCTCACTTGGTTCTAACTTTTATATGCTCATTTTGCATAATCCCCTTTATTGCTACGTAGATTAGTACTATGCTTTATGGGACCCCTACACTTGCATATAGTTTAAAAGCATATAGAATTAAGTTTAGAGGGTTGGCTTTGCATTTTTGTCTTTCAACCGACCTCTTTCCAAATCTCATTTTTGCTTCCACTTTCCAAAAATCATCTCCATCATTATTTTCCTATTAGGAAACCACATGCCTCATCATACGATCATCTCGTATTAATCGAGAAGAGGTACGTGACTTTAAGGATGATGTTCATTGTATGCTAACCATCATCCAGAAAAACATCACTAAGCTCATCTCTTTTGTTAACCCGAATAACCTCCTAAACACTTTGTTGTCATTCCTTATTTGATACATTACACATTATGTTGGATGTCCACCAATTAAGGGGGAGAGAAATCCATTTACATAATTGTCTTTTGTCAAAATTTATGTCTCTTAGACTCTAAAATACCAACACATAGGTAAACACCACTTAGCTAAAACCGGTTCACGAAACCAAAACTAGTTCAACCTTTTTAACTTTTTATCACAAGTTTGCACCAATACCTCATCAAGTGAAAAATGCATCATGTGTTTTTACAAAACATCTTCATCTCCACATATAGGATTTTCCTTAAACTAGCACCTTACAACTTCACTATCTAGAACACCATCATAGGATCTTATCCTTTTCCCGCATATCATGCATGTCATTGTCAGTGCAAACTATATATTAATCAAAACCGCCATTCCCAACACCTTTTCAACACGTTGGTTTATCCAACTCTCAAATGATGTCATCCTCATATAGGTACTCATTATTATTATTATTAGTATTTTTCATATTGTCTTCACTTCTTTTCAATGTGATAATCATCCATGACTGTCAAAACCATGCTAATACTACCTTTCCCATTGTCACCTAGAATAGGTCATCTTTATAATCCGTTTCAATCAATGAACGAATTTATCTTCATGTTATCACTTTTATATTTTTTGGTATCTTCATTATAATATTCTTAGATAGAACACATTATTGATTACTCTTGGGTTGAAGCATATTAGAACTTGCTCAAAACAATAGGTTGTTAGCATCAATAAATCATTCAAATCATAACCCTTATGCATCATTGAAACGCAATGTCCATTCATATTTTTTTTCCTCTTAGCTTTGGTCACTTGACATGACGAAAGGATTGCATGAATCCATATTTTTATATTTGCTATACATACGAGTTTCTAACTCCTTAATAGCTTCCTACCTAATCACCACCACCTTCCATCACCACTTTCACTAATCATCACCACCATGTATTAGCGAAAACTTACTTTTGTAAATCTCGAGTCATCTACCATCACCACATGAATCCTACTAGTAAACCGACACCAACACTAGCACCACTAGTGGCACACCCGGTGGGAGACTCCATATCTTCTTTCTAGGAACTATTTTGTAGGCATTTATCATATTATATTCTCACTTTTCTTATGATTGTAATTAGGAGACTACACTTCATGAGATCTTTGATTATATCATTTATCACATATATACATCTTATTTTTCTTTGTGAAAAAGATGAAATATATTGCACTAATGTTTTTCATTGTAGGTTCATCATCATATACACTCGATTGTATATAACTTACTCATCTAAGGATGAAGTTTGCATCAATTATTTTTCTTATTTTAGGTGCTTCTTGATACCCTCGAACAAGGAGGAATATCCTTTAAGCACTCATATTGCATCGTCTATACACTTGTTTGTATATGACATATTTGTCTAAAGACAAAGCTTCTATTTTACTAATATTTATTTTGAAGGTTCATCTTGACGACCTAGAGCAAGGGGAGCTTCCGTCAAGAATTTATTGAATGCATCTTATACACACTTTGTTGTATATCACTTACTCGTCCAATGAAGAATATAGTTTTGCACTAATATTTGTTTTTTAGGTTTTTAATCATACCGACGCCTCAAACAAGGGGAGCAACCGTCAGGGGAGCATGCACGCATTTAGCATCATTCTCACTTTTCAACAAGCATTTTGCTTCGATAAAAGTGGAGAAAATAGGCTAACATTGCCATGCCTTTTTCTTTTCATATATTTCTCATAATTTTGTTGCATAAAACTAACCTTGATGTAGGTTAAGCCTCTTTATTTGATCCATGGATCCGCTACCAAACAAGGGATGGATTGAAGTAGACGATATAACTTCACTAGGGATGATGCAAGCTCGCCTTTTTAGGGAGAAATTAAGTTAAACTCAAGGACACGCCTTTTGTTTCGACAAAGGGGACAAGAGTGTAAACGGAGAAGGTAATGTAAAGGTAGTAAGGATACAAGTAACTTTTTACATTTTACTTTCTATTACGTTTACATATCTTTGTCATGATCAAAAGGGGAGATTGTTAGTGCAAATATTACGATATTTAATCTATACTGGCCTCGTTTGTTTTGATTGATGACAAACATGTAACTTGTAATACATAACATAAAATGTACAAGTTACTTGTAATTACATTTGTCTCAACATACATTCAACACCTCTCGATGTCTCAAGTCCTCGTATGTTACAACACAGTTCGTACATGTTTGTTATGTGGCATTATGATCAAACCCATTAACAAATCATTTAGAATGTTTAAAATACGTTTAGAGTCACTAAGTATTTTAATAGGTTAACCATTCTATTTCGAACCTCATTTTACATTTTGCATTCACAAGTATTTTATACAAATACATCTTTTGTAAAATGTCTAACAAATATATACTTTTATTTGTACAAGTAAACTAACTATAATATTCATACAAGTACTAAAGTTTACTTACACTTGACAAAATATATTTTATTTTGACAAGCACTCAACTAGATATTTTATTTTACAAAAGGTTACTTACATTTTATTTACAAGTAACTTACATTTTTAATAAGTATATACATTTGTTTAAATGTATTTTTTTCTTTTATTACCTCATGCATAGTGTCATCTAAATCTTTAAAAGATTTTGGAAATATTTTGGAAGATATTCTAAGATATCAAATCTAATAAATTATTATATTTTTGATTACCACTTTTGGTTATAAATACCATCCCATGGTTTTCTCATATCTTCATCCCTTCCAACATACATTCTCTCTAACATTCTTTTATCACTTAGATCTATAGATAAACATGTAGTAGCATACATCAATCACCCTCACCATCACATGATCATAATGCTTCTAACATTCATCTTTGTTGTAAGCATATTTTACATTTTGATCAACAAAGGAAAGTTTAGAGATCTAGCCATCCTCATTCACCAAAGCATATCAACATATGAAGATTCAAGATCTCTTGATATCCTCATTGATTGAAGACTTCTTATTTAAGAAGATCATTTAGATTAGTCATTCATATCCATTAGACATTTATGTCATGGATCATCATTGTAAACATTATTGCATCATCACAACACTTTCACCAAACTAGATTAGATGGGTTATGTGTTTGAACCATAAACACAAGGTTTGTTATGTTGGGCCATAAAACATAACGGAGTGGTTGTACCGAAAAGAACTCGACATCTAGCTTAGTGTCGGAAATATTGTATAGGCGACGTTAGGTGGTTCTACCTCGAATTAGAACCCGTATTTAGCTTTGTACCGAAAAAGTGTAAGCGAAGATTGTAAGGCTTTCTCCGCGAGAAGGGAGCTTGTTGATTTAGTGAAGTAACTCTCGAGTTGGGTACTCGGGAGTGGAGTAGGCGGAGAGGAGATCCGTGACCGAACCACTATAAATCCTCATGTTCGGTTTGCACTTTCCTTTCTTTATCTCTTTACTTTTATAATTGCTTGTGATGTGGTTTGATGTTTATGCTTGTGTGACAACTTGGTTTACTATGCTTTATATTAGTCACAAACAATAATTGGTACTTTCATATTATAACAAGCTTCATAAACGATTTGATACAAAAGATCTAACGTTTTTAAACGGAAACGTATTCACCCCCCACGTTTTCACAAAATGGATGCTCTCATGACCGAAATCGGTTATGATAATGGACAAACCAATTATTACTGCTTTGTTAAGCCTGGTAGTACATTGGATGATGGATTATTTAGTTTTCGTGAAGTTGCTAATCTTGAGTTGTTGAAAGACCTTGTCAAAGACCATAAGTTGATAGATGTTTATGTGGAAATAGGTAAGACAAGATTAGAGTTGTCTGAAATGTCCCTGCAATCTATTAAGACTGTTTTTTGGGAGATGGATGAACATAGTAGAAAAGTTGCTAGTGCTGCTATTCAATCTTGTTGCAGATGATTGGTTTTATATGATCTTGATAATGAGCCTACACTAGATCCTTTTATGCAACTTACAAAAGTACCTATGGACCTCAATTATATTGGTGAATCTAGCAATTTTCCAAACATTGAGCCTATATTTTCCACCCTATACACATCATTTGCCAGCCAACCTGTTCATAACAGTGATCGTGCTTTAGTACTTATGGATGAGGACAATACTACTAAGGAGCCTGATAATTTTGAGGTTACTCTGTTCCGAGTGACTGAGGGGAAGCAGTTAGAGAAATTAGGAAGAGCACTAGTTGATGGCAATAACAGGTTTGAGGAGCCTAATGTTGATGTAAATCTATTCCAATTGGCTCAGGATAAATATTTAGGGAAAGTAGGAAGCGCATCTGTTGATGCCAAAAACATGGAATAGGATCCTGTTGTTGATGTTACTCTGTTTCAAGTGAGTGAGACTAGTGACTTAGGCAATTTAGTTGATGAATCTATTTAAGCAAATGAAGAGAATACTTTTCAGGAGAATGATGCACAACTTGCTTTGGTCCAAGTGAGTCAGAGTAATGAGTTAGGTAAAGCAGGAACAACGACTAATATAAGTGATGACATGAATTTGGAAAATGAGTTACCTGTGATGGTTGATGATGTCTTTTACAATGATTATATTTTTAACTCAGAGGCAGGTAAGTCTGATGTGCCAAGAGGTAGAGCAGAGTTTGCATGTAGAGTGTATACCACATTCTTCTATTCTTGTCAGGACTTTCCTACTGCAAAGGATGTCAAAAATAAGGTAAGAGAGCATTCAATATAAACTAGAATGGAGTTAATTTTTATGAAGAATGACAAAACAAGAATAAGGGTCAGATGAAGGTCCTGGACTGGATATAGGTCCATCTAAAAGTCCATTAACCAGAAGGGGTATAAATTCATTGATTGCTGGCAAAAATGACCCTTCCCAAATACTCTGCCCATGGCTATTGTTTGTCGGCAGGTAGAGCTGGCAATTTAGACCCAACGGGTCTAGATGGGTTTATACGGAAAAGTGGAACTTATGCATTAATGTTCTTCTAAACACCTCATGGGTCTAATTGGTCACTTCTAAAGTTGTTATAACCATGTTGGATTTACCCGGTTTGTTAGACTAGCATCAACGTACAAGTTATCAATTTATGTATATACCCATCTAGACCCGTTTGGGTCTAGATTGCCAGCTCTATCGGCATGCATGGTGAGACAGGTCCATGGTCAGTCAGAAAATATAATGAGCAACACACTTGTTTGCAATCAAGGGCACTCCGAGCTTTTGACCTTAACTATATCTCAAAGCAAATTATAGTACAAATTGAAATCGATCCACGGGTTCCTGTGAAGTCTGTTCATAATCAACTTACCAACCAATTCGAGCTTGAAGTGTCCATGCAGAAGGTTTTAGGGCCCAAAAAATTAGCATTAACATGCATTAGGGGTGAATTCAAGCTACAATTTACCATGTTGAGAGATTATAAGCATTCATGAGAAAATGAAACTTCAATGGAAAGGTATGGCCTTTAAAGACCATTTGTGGAAATGTGCAACAGCCTCAACTGTTGTACAGTTTAAGAAAGTTATGGCTGCTTTCAAGAAATTTAATCAACCAGCCCATGATTGGTTAAGTAAGATACCACTGATCCATTGGTTAAGGTCACATTTTTCATGTAAGTCATATATCTGTTTCAGTTAATTTGGTTTTTAAATGCATTATGAACAATTCTAATTAATACATGTTTAATTGTAATCTTTAGGTAGCCTCATTTTGATGTGTTACTCAATAACATGTGTCAAGTGTTTCATAACAAAATAATTGAAAGTTTAAACAAACCAATTATTACATCCTTAGAATACATCAGGGAATACTTTATAAAGAGGATAATGCATGTTGTGATGGTGATTGAGAAGAGTAATGGGCCACTAACACCAACTGCACAACACATGCTAGATGGTATTAAGAAAGAGGCTGTTAAATATAATGTTTTATAGAATGGGGGAGATAAGTTTCAGGTTAGTGGACTATGGGGTGACCAATGTGTAGTTAATGTTGTAGAAAAGTCTTGTACTTGCAGAAGATGGGAGATAACAGGTTTACCATGTAAACATGTTGTTGCTACCAATTGGAATATGACTTTAAATGGACAACAAGTAGGAGTTGTAGAAACATGGGCTCATCCTTGTTATTTTCTTTACCTTGGGAGGCAACCTACAAACACCATGTCCAGCCTATAACTAGCAACGAACATTGGGAAAAATCAACTGTGCCAACAACAATTGTTCCACCGAAAGCTTAAACAACTCCGGCTAGGTCAAAAGGTAGAAAAAGAGTTAGGATAGCTCCTGAAAGTGAAGAGATTGTGAAGAATGGTAAGCTGTCAAGGGCTTGGAAGAGTGTTAAGTGTAGTATTTGTGGCATTGCTGGACACAACCGGAAAACATGTCTAGGACATGGTGGAGCTTAAAGTAGTCAAACTGGCCCTAAGGGAAATGTCAAACAAGTGCCTCAAAAGGCTGCAACAAAGAAGACACATCCTAAAGGTAATAAAGTAGCAGCAGATAAAGAAGCTGAAGGTACATGTGTTGTTGAAAGTCAAGTTAGTGCAGTTTAAGGAAGTGGTGTACAATCTGAAAATCAAGATCAAGCAACTAAAGATCCCATCATACATGATGCATCCTTGTCTCAATCCCAACAATATCAAGATGAAGCAATTGAAGATCCTAGGATACAAGATGAATCCCTGTTTCAACCCCAACAACATCAAGATGAAGCAATTGAAGATCCCATTATACATGAGCAATCCCGCCTTAATCCCATCAACATGATCAATCACACCGATTCTCACCGCAATCAAGTGATGTGCAAGCGCTTCGCTTCAACCCACCTACTATACGAAGAATGACTAGGCGGCAATTTGCATCGAAAAGAATGATGGCCTCACCATAGGTCAATTTCATTATGCTAATTAGCTAGACAATGTTTCATCTAGTTTATTTCCTATGGAAAAGTTATGTACTCTAAAAATATGTGTGTGTCTAACTCTAACTCTAATTATATCCATTTGCATTAACTATGGAACCATGTCATGTTTTTGTATTTTTATAGATTGACTAAGCTTGATGTGTGAATAATTTGCATCAAGTGTGGATTGTCTATCATAGCAAAGTCTATGACCGCATCACCTTCAACCGCAAACTTTGTCTTTGGTGATGTAGAAGAAGTTGTGTCTTCTATAGTAAGCATGTGCGGAAAGGCAAAAGTAACCAAAGTCAAAACCTCATATGAATGTTGACAATTAAAAGTCAAACCTAAACAAATTGCTAACCGTCTGCATAACCATAAGGCATTAAAAGTAAAAACAAACCAAACTCGAATACTTCATAACAATGTTGACAATTAAAAGTCAACTTTAATCTTAACCATGTGCATAAACATACGTAAACCGAGCATAATAATAAGATTCATAACCTTCGGGACACAACGTTACTACAATTCAAGATAATCAAACATTAACCATCCGCCTCATACATAAAAGCTAAACAAACTATCCCAATGCATAAACAATCAAGAACAATATACAACCGAGCACCATGTAAATCTTCCACTTCACACATCACCTTGAGCGACTTCTAATCTTGCCTCAAGGTCATTTTTCCCTCAAAAGGTCCGTATGATCATTCTTGAACGAGCACGATTTCGTGATCATACCATCGTATCCACCGAAGAAGACCCTGTTCATGATTATGGCAAGTGATTAAACAACAACCATTGTTACAATGTAGTTTGCTACTTGCGAAAAAAATGATACAATAAATATTAAAAGACACTTACTTGAACAAGACAACAAAAGAATCGACGCCTGGTTGGCGTAAGTCCACGAAGTCGAATTATAGCTTGCTCACCACACCAAAGAACGTACCATGTTGAAAGGATTATTGTTTTGTAGAAGATGCTTTTGTAGGATAGATTAGGGATTTTAAGTGACGCCAAATCAGGTAACACGTATATATATGAACTATAAACAATTTATAACGGTCATAATAATGTAAGCTACGGTGAAAGACATTTTGCCCTAACAACAAAACATTGACGTGGGCACTAATGATAAAGGGACCGGTTTAACCTCAAAACCTATACTTTAGACTACCGACGATGAAAAGGCAAGTTTTAATTCAACGCGATGTTTTGGACAAGATTAGAGACCAACGGCGTATTTTAGTCTAATTAATATACCACTTGTCTAATGAACCACTCACTCTTGCGTTGCCATTAAAAACTAAAATAAAAGTTCATATATATTTGGCATTAAACATTGCTAAAGATGTCTTTTAGATATTTAGTAACTCGACGTGTGAAATTCCCGCTTAGTTTTCGAGAAATATTCAGTTAGGTCAAACAATCCTAAGTCCGATAAAAGCAATTCTACTTACCGTATATTAACATCTACATCACTTGTCATGTAGCCTCATCAAGGTGTGCCACATGAGGCTAGGTAGTACCCCGAAAAGATAGGCAGTAGTGATTTAAATGTTCGATGATCAATGTTTATTGAGACATAAAGGTTGTTACAAAGAGTGGTAACAAATTAAGTTATTTAGTATGTTAAAATGACAAGAGGAAGGTTGGATCAAGTGGTTAACACTCTTGCTTCGAGACACGATCAAGGGTTCGATTCTCATCCCTTGCAAGGCCGGAGGTCATTTTTACCTTTGGTACAACCGTAAGCAACCTCTATCTCAAGTAAGGGTAAGGTTGTCACGCCTTAACCTCCCCATATACCGTGAAAGACGGTATTGAGACCTATAACCCGTAGAAGACGGTATTTGAAGTTACTTTTACTTTACTTTTAGTATGTTAAAATGACAAAATTACTCTTTAACTTAAATAATTTGAATTTTTAATTATCTTTTACTACAAGATTTAGTACTTTCAAAATGAGAGTCTTAAAAATTAAGCAAACACACTTAGTTATTATAGAATTATGTTGGTTTTGCTATGAAATTAATAGCTTGCAACATACTCATCTTTATATATAATAAATGAAAAGTTTTTTGAATGACATATTCCCTAATTCTGACGTCATATACTGATGTCATTAATACACGTGTGAGCATTCTAGCCTCCCTTTTTCTAATATACCGATGTCAATCTCTAATACAATGATATCAATTTATCACCGTAAAAATTACCAATCCATCACCATAACTGGTTGAAACCCCTTATACAATCAAATGTAATGTTTTTTATGACGATTTCTAACAACAGGCTCAACAACAATTTGTTTATCCATACGGTTACGGTATTGGAATTATTTAAATTGTATGATTCTGTGATCTTTTTATACCCGATTCGTTTTAGGGCTTTTGTTAATTTGAATCTTCATTTTAATTTGTATGATTTTGTTATTTTAATTTTTGTGTTTCGAAGGTTTTTATCATGATCATTCATATTAGGGTTTTTGTTATGATGATTCATTTTATGGGTTTTGTTAATTTGAATCTTTATATTAGAGTTATGTTACAATGTATTAGTAGTGATCTTTGCAATTCTTTGTACATTGTTTAAATTTAGAGCTATTTTGTTGGTCAATATGTAAGCCACTGCTACAATCTCAAGTTATCAGTCTTACCAGTTGTCTTTTTTTTTTCTTTATGTTGGAATAATGACCGATTGCATGTAAATGTAAGATTTTTTTTTTTTGAAAATCTAACAACCGCGATATGGAAAGCAAGTAATCCACCACAATGTAGAACTAAAAAAGAGCATGTTTTATATATAAGAGACCCATGACATCATCATGTGTTGAATCTAATAAGTGGCGTTTAGTTATGTTCTCTTTGGTTACATTTTAATATGATTTTTTGCAAAGTACTATTGAATTTGTGTGATCCTTAATTTTACAGTGGCTTAATTTGATCGATAATGTTGAAAGAAGTAGAATATGATGAGGATGGTGAGGAAGTAAGAAGGTTACGCTCTTTTACTCTGTAGTATATCTATTTTTATACATTGTTTTCATGCCTCATTATAATTTCAATTATGTTATATATCTCGTTAACTTTTGTGGGCTCTCTAAAGATAGATAGAGGATGCTTGCAATGGCTTCCTAGAGACCCAATAGCACGACGCCAAAGAAGTCAACCCATGACAACAAAGGTACATTTTGGGTTTATGTCCATCATTTTCGTTTTGACCTTGTACCATTTTTATATGACGTATGTAGCTGACATTTTGCATACTATATATGCCCTCTGTGGTGAATGATACCGATTACATGAGATCGTAATATATTAAGGTTGTGAAGAAAATTTTGGTGATGTATTTAAGTATTGATGTCAACTTGCTATGTACACGTGTGTGGAAGTTGTGTGTAGGAAGGATTGTAATTCATAGAACCCATGTTTATATAACCATTGAACTCAACCCGTCAATTTTTTAATAGATACTCAACCCGTCAACTTGCTATGTTCACGCGTATGGAAGTTGTGCGTAGGAAGGATTGTAAATTATAGAACCCATGTTTTGATTCTAATCCTTTCCACTTGATTAATGCAGCAGGTTGGTGTTTGCTCTTTAGGTCTAGGATCCAAGATCAAAAAAGAAGAGAACACGTTATCACTCCTAAATGTGTCGAAGTTAATTTAAAAAGATAAAATCTTTTTTAAATGGCTTTATAACACATGGAAGTTTTAGAGTATCTTTATGTTATAATTTTTTATATAAAGGTTCATTTTGTATAATTTTAGCGTAGTTTATTTTGTATATTTTTATTTTACATATGTAATAGTTTGGGCTATATTAGGGATTTTTAGGAGATTGTTTATTGTAGTATGGTTGCTGATTTGTACAGACATATGGAGCATATATTATGGTGAATATAATTTAGGTTCTCATTTTATCAAATTACATATAACTCTTTATTTGTGTATAGCTTTGAATTGTAAATGTTTTATTTTTAAAAAATATGTATGTGTTGCATTTTTTGAGTTGTTTTTTTCTTTTTTTTAAAGATTTTATATTGCCACCCGCGAAACCCGCGGGTCTATAGTCTAGTTATAAATAAATGCAAATTTTAATAAAATGGATATAATAACATTAGTTGCAACACTTTAAAGCACTTTTTGTAGACATGTTTTAAAACGAATTATTAAAAAAATACAATGTAATTAATATAAGAAAAAAAACTTCTATAACCATAACTAAATATTGACTTTTCAACTCTCTTAATAAATATTATATTTTAAACACCATTAAAATTAAAAAAATACATATTATAAATATTGTATAACTAGTATAACACACAGAATTTCATATAATTTATATGAAAACAAGTTGATTGTACATATAGTTTTAAACCGGACTGGCATATAAGCATCATTGAGAAGCACATTGAACATATCTTTCCATGGCGTTGTATCATCAAAAATTGAAGCTCATCGAAATTTTATTTTTAGTTCCACTCACTAAAAGCAAAAAAAAATGTGGTATCGGTAGTTGTGATCGGATAACATTGGTTTTTTTGTTTGGCGAAAATTACTCATGGCATCTCTTTAGTGATTCTCTAGGCAATATAGAGATGCTTTTCAGATTCTAGACAAGCCATTAGAGATGAGGATATCTTCCTCCAAGTAAAAGATCTTATCGCTCTTGTGGATTTCAAATTGATATGAGTTTTAAGTTAAAGTCAAAAAAAGTCAACACAACACATTATCATAACTGATTTTCATATAACCGTTTTGGCGGGAAAATCAGTTAACACCATTCCTTGTATAAATTCATTCACTTTGTAACCCAGGCATAAAGAAACTCATACATTGTTCATCAGGCAAATCTACTCTACACAACAATCTGTCATAAGCATCAATGTAATCTTAAATACTGCCTACTTGTTTGAGTTTCTTGATTTCCCCCAAAGGGTCATCATAAACAGATCCAAATCTTTTCAAAATTGCTTCTCTATACGCATTCCAAGACACATCTTCCCCAAGATACCTCACAAATTGTCTATGCCACATCAAAGCTAAATCATGTAAAGAATTGAAACAAGATTTACCTTACAGTCATCTTGGATGTTGTCTACTTTAAAGAACTATTCACACTTGAATAACCACCCTCTAAAATCATCCCCTCCACCAAATTTTGGAAACTCAATCTTGGTGACTCTACTAAACTGCATCTGCTGATTACCACCTTGACTTCCAAAATTTCCATTTCTTTGACTGGTGCCTTCTCCATTATTCAATCTAGTCTCCAAGGTTCTGATTGTAACACCCATTTCAGTGATGGTTCGCATGAGATCCTCCATTGTAATCTGCCTATCTTGTTCACTTCTGGCATTCTTAGTGGATCTTGTGCCCACCATGATTACTTTTTACAAAAGAACAGAATTCAAGAACTGAAATGATCGGAATGTATGTGAATGTGGTGGTTAACAAAAAATCAAGAACTGGTGTTTGAACAAGATGATCAAGAACTGATTATGATGGAATAACTCAATTCTAACAGAATTCAATTTGATGTAGTAGATAGGTCTAGGATTGTAGGCTTTGATATCACTTAATATGATCTTTAGATCTTTAATTATAGAAATGGTAAAGATCTTCAACAATATGTGAATACTCAAGAACTAGAAAAGAGTATTGGACAAATTGGTGATTTGTTATTAGGATAGTGAGTTTGTTACAGAGAGAGTAATTGTTTACAATTCAAAGAGATGATCTAAAATGATTACAAAAAACTCAAAGTGAAATTGAGTTAGTTGTAAGAATGTTTAGGCCAAGATCTCTTGTAGATTTGTATGGGTTGTGTAAGTTGGAAGAAGCTAAATTGAATGTGTTGAAACAGAAGCATAGGCCACCACTTTTACCAAAACCAAGATTCCAAAACTCAATTCCAAATACTGGCCCAAAACCTTTATCTTTACATGCACCTAATCCAAATTGGAGAAATAAAATTGTGACTGTGCCAAACACCCCATACAGGAAACAGCTAACACAAAAAGAATTAGATGAGAAAAGATAAAAGAACCAATGTTTTTATTGTGACCAAAGATATACACCAGGGCACAAATGTGGGGGACAAGTGTTTTCTCTTGAAGTTTTAGGGGAGAATAATGAAGAGGTGCTGGAAGCAGTTTGTACTGGTAGTGAAATGGAAGTTGAAACAGAGGAAACAGGGGAAGTGATTGACTATGTGCCACAAATTTCTCTAAATGCCATCAATGGTACCACTACTTACAAGACCTTGAGAGTTTATGGCAATGTAGGAAATCATAAGCTTCATATCTTAATTGACTGTAGCAGTACTCACAATTTCATGGATGTTAATACTGCTAAGAGAATAGGCTGCAGACTTAATAGTACTTGTCCTTTTCAAGTGGACATAGCTGGTGGTGGAAAATTGACCAGTCAATGGGGCTGTAAGGAATTTAAATGGAAGCTGCAAGGTGAGGAGTTTGAGACTGATGTGATGCTCTTGCCTTTGGGAGGATGTGAAATGGTACTTGGAATTCAGTGGTTATCTACATTGCGTAACATACTAGCTAATTTCAAGGAATTAAGGATGCAGTTTAAGCATAAGGGAAGAACTGTGTTGTTGAGAGGAACACAAAAGATTGGAGTACAATGGAAACAAGGGAGGAAAATGCAAATTCAAACATCCCAGGCTGAACTGTCCTCTATGATGTTATGTGTTTACCCAACCACCTCACTGAACATGATTGCAGCAACCAACAATGAGTCAGATGAGGTACCAAAAGAGGTAACTGAGTTAGTTAAGGAATTCACAGATGTTTTTGCAGTACCTACTAACCTTCCACCCCTCAGAACTTTTGACCACAAAATTCCACTTAAATAAGGAACCTTACCCATCCATGTTAGACCCTACAGACACCCACCCACCCACACAGAAAGATGCAAATGAGATCATGGTTAAGGAGTTACTTGACACTGGAGCAATTAGGGATAGCCAAAGTCCATTTTCCTCTCCACTGGTTATGGTTAAAAAGAAAGATGCATGGAACTTGGAGGATGTGTGTGGATTATAGACAATTAAATAGTGATACCATCAAAGACAAGTTCCCAATACCAGTAATAGAGGAGTTGATTGATGAGTTGCAGGGTTCTATGTACTTCACCAAGTTGGATTTGAGATCTGGCTATCATAAAATTAGGATGTACCCTCCTGACATAGAAAAAACAGCATTTAAAACACATGAAGGACACTATGAATTCCTGGTAATGCCCTTTGGTCTCACAAATGCTCCTTCTACCTTCCAAGCTTTTAATGAATTATGTCTTTAAGGAATATTTGAGGAAGTTTTTGTTGGTCTTTTTTGATGATATACTTGTGTATAGTCCTACTTTGGAAGATCATGTACAACAAGTGAGATTGGTTTTGCAAGTTTTGAGGAACAACACACTCTATGCCAAGCAGTCTAAATGTGTTTTTGGTGCACAAAAGGTGGAATATTTGGGGCATGTGATCACTAGTGAAGGTGTGGCTACTGATAGTTCTAAAAATAAGGCTATGAAGAGCTGGCCAGTGCCTGTTAATCTCAAGCAATTAAGGGGATTTTTAGGGTTGACTGGATACTACAAAAGATTTGTTAAGAATTATGCAGTTATCAGTCACCCACTGACTCAACTACTTAAGAAAAATGGGTTTGTTTGGTCAGAAACTGCACAAGTAGCATTTGATAAGCTGAAATCAGCAATGATTCAAGCTTCAGTTCTCAAGTTGCCTAATTTCAATGAATTGTTTGTTATTGAGACAGATGCTTCACAAGGAGGAATTGGAGCAGTGTTGCAATATGGTGGTCATCCAGTAACTTATTACAACAAAAATTTAGCTCCCAAACACCAATCATTGTCTACCTATGAGAAAGAATTGTTGGCAGTTATACAAGCCTTGAGTAAGTGGAGAGGGTATCTTTTGGACAGACACTTTAAAATTAAAACAGACCATTTCAGTTTGAAATATTTTCTGGAACAAAGAATTACAACACCTACACAGATGAAGTGGCTACCCAAGTTGATGGGGTTTGATTATGAGATTTTATATAAGAAAGGGAGTGAAAATAAGGCTGCAGATGCTTTGTCAAGGGTACCTACCAGTGCACAGTTGCTACACTTAGCCCTTTCTACAATTTCAAGTGACTATATGTAGAGGGTACTTGATTCTTGTAAGGCAGATGTGGAATTGCAGAAGATTGTATCTGACTTGGAAGCTAATGCTCAATCACATAAGCACTACAGTTTGGTGCATGGGCAGTTAAGAAGGAAAGGAAGGTAGTAGTTGGTAATAATGAGCAGTTAAGACAAGAGTTACTTCATTACTTTCATGTTGATCTAAGTGGTGGACACTCAGGAGTACAAGCTACTCTCAAAAGAGTTAGTGGCTTATGTTATTGGAAGAAGTTGAGACAACAAGTCAAGGAATATGTGGCCAATTGTAGAGTTTGTCAAGCAAATAAACCTGACTTGTCTGCTTATCCTGGATTGTTGCAGCCTCTCCCTATACCTCAGCAAGTTTGGTCAGAAATTTCAATGGATTTTATAGAAGGTCTTCCACCTTCTAATGGAAAAACAGTTTTGTTTGTGGTAGTAGATAGACTAAGCAAGTACAGTCATTTCATTCCAATGAGCCATCCTTTCACAGTTGTTCAGGTAGCACAAGTTTTCTTGGATAATGTTTACAAGCTCCATGGTCTTCCCAAGGTGATAGTAAGTGATAGGGACAAGGTCTTCATCAGTTTATTTTGGAAAGAGTGATGAGTGTCTAAATACTCATCATTTTTGTACAAAATAAACTGCAAAATCATCTGAAAACACTCAGAAACACATCAAAATGATCAAAATATCACAAATCAGTGTTTTATGTGTTCTAAATGCAAAATATCAAAATCGATGAACAACGATCAAATTTGCAAAATTGGCGCTTTAGTCCCCGAGTTTCAAAAGTTGTCAAAACAGGTCCCCGAGCGCATAATTTCAAAAGTAAAATCACCAAAGGTCCTTTTAAAATCAAAAGTTGTCAAATTTAGTCCTTTGGTGAAAAATATAAAAGTTTGAGAAAATTGCAAAATGGTCCTCAAGTTTAAAAGTTGGCGATTGGTCCTGAAATTGCAAAGTGGCAATTTTGGTCCTTATACTTTTTGAGATTGTCAGTTTTAGTCCTTGGAGAAACCTTTTCAGAATTGGCAGCCTAGGTACTTGAAGTTTCAGAATTTACACCTAAGGTCCCTATATTTATTAAGCCTAATACCCAATTTGGACCCTTGCAACCATTTGACCCCCCTTGTTATTAATATCTGGTCAGTCAAACACTTGGTCAAACAAATAGACCCTTGGCGCCCTTTTTCTTCTCTTCCCCAACCTGCTCTCTGAAATCATTAAACACAATCAACCCTCCTCACCATATCACTCTCATTGTCCCCCACCTCATCACAACTCCAAGAAACATTAAATGCCTCTTCACCCTTCACTCAACCCTCCACCGGCTTAAACCAATTTTGGCGCCAAAATGATCAAACGCCATTATCAACTTAAATCATCCAATGGATATTATTATTGGTGGGAACTATTCAGATGAGGAGAGAAGCTCTTGGAGCTATAAAAGAGAAGAATGAAGCGCTTCAAAGAGTAGTTAGTTAGTTTTTTACACAATGTATTTCGTATTTTAAATTCCTAGACTTAAAAAGCTTTTTATTTGTATTTTCAAGTTAAATTGTACCAAGTTAATTTAGTTAAGTGTATTGCAACTCTTTACAAGTATCAATTTAAGTTTGAATTAAGCTTTCTTAATCCATGGTCACTGTTACAAATTTGAATTTCAAATTCTCATGCTCAATCATCTAGCAGCTTATTTACAAGCTCAAACAAGCTTGTACTAGCTTATTATAGCTATCTGCAAGTTTGTCTTTAAGTTTCTTTCACTTTTGGATTTGGGTCAACATAAGTCAAACTGGACCAAGAATGGCTTTGGTGCTGATAATGGGTGTTGCAGACTTGGACATGGGTTGGATTAGACTAGCATAGAGTAGGTTTGGGTTTGGTTTAGCCTGCAATAGCAGTGGACTCATGTGAGTAAGATTTTCAACTTTTCATTTTAAGCCATTTTGCATTTCTTGCTTATCTATGTATTTGTACTCCTAATCATTAAAATCTGTCTTAATAGTAGAATTTAGAATAGTTAAAGTTAGTTTGATCATGCTTTATGCCTGCTCAATATTTGGATTAGTTTTTGTTTGCTAACAGTGGTAATAAAGGAGTGTTTGATTCATTAGCAAATCGCCTTAAAGGGTCTTGCAGTTGTTAAGATTTGTTTAGTCATGATTGTTTAGCTCATTTAAGTCTTTATCACCATAGTTTGGTCTGCTAAACCACAAAAGTCAAAATTGTGCTTAAAACCATATCACCGTCCAATCGTTGAGAATTTTGGAATTGCAACATCTTATTTTGTGTTTAGAAATGATTAATCTAGCTTGCAGTAGTCTTAATACATCATATAATATCAATTTCAGTTGAGAAAATCAAGATCAAAACTCAATTTGGTCAAACTTTTAGTTTTGTCAAAAGTCAAAAAGTGGAAAACTCTGCTTTTCACCCAACCCAAGGAATTTTCTAGGATTCATTTTTGGGTCTTATTTTGTGAAATTTGTAGTTTTAAAAACCTCTGTTGGTCTACTTTCTTATGGTTATTTTAGTATACTTTTGTGATTTTTTCTTAAAGCTCAAACTAGCTTATCAAATAGGTGCTAAGTGCCCTGTGCAAGGCAATAGGCCTGCACAGAGCTTTTGCAGATCTTGCAGACCCTGCCACAAGCTCATTTGAGCTTGGCAAGGTCTGATCTTTGGGTTTTAGTTAGTCACCCAGGTCATCTTTAGATCTCAATAATTGGTTTTTGCCTTCCAGCTTATTCTAGGGCTTATTTCTTGGCTTGAAGTAGACCTTCCTTTATCGCTTTCTAACTTATACCAAAACTCAAATCTTTGCATCTAGCTTATCGTGGTTAGGGATTGTTGAAACTTGTTCCATTTCTGTTATTTTAGCTTATTAGAGCTTCTCTTTGGTTTGGTAGCCTTTGATTCCATTTGCTTATTGAAGTGCTTATTTCAATAAGCACTTCCTCATCGCTTGCTATTTCCTCTTAACAACCTCCTGTTTTTCTATTTTTCTTATATTCCTTATATTATTTTAGAGTTTTCCTTAATTTTTCAGATTTTTCCTAGCTTGTTTGGTATTTTTCTTGATTTTAATTAGTTTTAAGTATTTTTAAATAGCATTTAATACAAAAATTAAGAAAAGGTTCAAAAATATGTTTTCAATTTTCCTAGATTAAGATAAATATAAATAGCCTAAAAGTATTTTTCCATAATTTTCTTAGTTTAAAAAGTATTTTTAGCATTTTAATTAGTTTTAAATAGTTTTAAATTAATAATAAATAATTAAAAGCCTAAAAATATATTTTCAGTTTTAAAATTAGTTTTATCATATTTTAGACTTTTCTAAGTTATAATTTCATTTTTCTAGGTTAATTTTGTATTTTCTTCTATTTTAGTGTATTTTAAATACTTAATAAATAGTTTTTAATTAATAATAATTACATAAATAGTTATAAAAATAATTTTCTTTTTCTAATAATTTTCTTTTATCATTAGGATTGTAGTAATGTATTTTTCATATTTTTAGGATTTTTATTTCTTAGATTTCACTTTTTATTTTGTACGCTTACGTATTTTTATTTTAAACGTAAGTTTTAGTTTTAAGTTTTAAACGCTCATCACTTTAAAAATAGTGATAGCGTTTATTTAATAGATTTTATCTTTTTAATTTTCTTAATTTGTATTTAAGCCGTTGTTATTTGTTGGCTTTTTCAGTAGTGTAATATTCAATCCTAATCCTTTCCGATCACTATCATTAGTGATCATTCTATCGTCTGAATCAGTGTTTGCACACCATTGAGTCTCCGTGGGACATAACGACCCGGGAATTCAATCTATTCTCCTGGACTTCATTGCATTTGTGCTTAAGCTGTTTTAAGTCTGTTAGACTTGACGGTTTAGCACAGATCAAAATTTTAGCCGCCACGGGAGGCTTTAGCGTGTGTTTAGCCTTTTCGCACCCATTCTTGCACATATTCCATCTTTTGTAAAAAGTTTTTGTAAAGTTATCAAAATCCAAAAGTTCATTAACACTTTTCCCAAGTGTTAACAAACCCAAAATATTTTCATTCTTTGTTTTTGCAAATGTTTTCAAAAATCCAAAAATCCATCTTTACCCTCTCACATCTTTTGATTCTACATTTCTTTTACCCTCTATCCATTTGATTCTTTCTATGTCTCATCCTCACCAATTTGGTTGTGAATGGTGTGGGGACCTCAAAATGGTGGAAATTGCCCCGGTTGTGGCATTGTGAATCCGGAAACGGGTTTGTCTATGACCAAAATCCCTACAATGAAACAACTAATTTCCTCAACCAACCCCGCACTATGGGATGGAGACATATTCTTGTAGTACTGTGGAGGTCCTCACCCGAGTTTTGAGTGTCAAACAGGAACACGCTTGTCATGAGCATAATCCTTGTAACAATTATGACTACTCTTATCATGACCAACCTCCACAAGCACCAAACGATTCAAACACAACCTCTCAAATTCCTCAAGAACTTCTAAAATTGTCTAAATATACTCAAAGATTTAAAAGAATTGGTTAAAGAAGAGTCTCGTCGAAAACGATGTCAAGAACAAGCAGCTAGAGTAAGTTCCCAATATTGGAAACCTCTCGTACGATTATGATGACGACGACGATGATGATTTTGATGAGGAATCTACGACTCGAGTGGCAATCCCACTCCCGTTGAAGAAGGAAAGAGTATGGGAGAATTGTTGGCGGAGGAGAATATGAAGAGCATAGGAGCTATATATGTTTTCGATAAAGTCGATGCTCGAGTGGCAATCCCACTCCGCTTTCGAGCCTTTCATTTCCGACTCTTCCCTTCACTCACGCCGGTTGAGATAAGTGAATTCCTTTTGGAAGAGGTCGATGATCCTATTTCTTTGAAATTTTTGATCCCAAAGACTCTCTCACCATGGGGATAAGCATCTCAAAGACTATTCGAAACGGAATCGTCTAATGTTGAGAACTTTATCCCGATCCCAAGTGAGTCTCGAGGGAATTCTTGACAAAGAGTGTGATGTGTTTTCTCCTCTTACAAATGATTTTGTTGAGACTTTCTCGATTTTGACAAGGATTATAGTGATGCCGATTCTTTATATTCTAAAGACATAGAATTTATTGATGCATTACTTCCACATTCCGAGATCGCCAACTTAGAAGAGGATGTTGACCATGTTGTTTCCATAACAATTAATACGACTATCACTAATCCCTTATTCGAATTCGATTCAATTTACTCTAAATTCGCTTAATCCAATCTTTGATAGTGATGAGTCCGACACGGAGACTATAATGGACGAGGTGCATATTTATAGCCCACGGCACCGCACATGTCCCACCTCCGTATATTCTTCATGAGGAGTTCGCGGTGAACTCACTCATATCATATCTCCGCCGGAGTATGATTGCGTGGATGGCAAAATCATGATCGGGGAGAGAATCTCAATTTGCATAGTTATGACAAATCTTCCCACCCTCCCAACCGAGATGCCTTCCAACCCAAAGAGCTCAACCAATAAAATCCAAATAAGTGCAACTGCACTTAATCCCGAGGAAGAAGATCTAGTCATGATTGTTATCATGATTTTCTTTCTTTTCTTCACCTACTCGGTGACTTCCTTTCTTCTTCACTCCTTCGGGAATGAAGACACTATCTTTGATCCCGGCATTTTTATTTATCATTTATGAGCCGGGTCTTTCTCTGTATATCTCGTCGGTGTGGAACTTTCACGTGCTTCAAATGTTTGTCCAAACATCTTGAATGAAAGTCCGATGGAGATTGTTTCTTCCACTTTGCTTCCCCATGAGCCAATGAATTCGGGGTCGAGTCAAGCTAGCGACTCGGAAATCAAAAACAGTAGCACTCACCATATGGGTTTTCACCCATATTTCGCCTTCTTACCCCTTCTTCCACTTAAGTGTGGGGTGATGCCCCACATGTTATATATATATATATCTTAAAAAAAAAAAAAAAAAAAAAAAAAATCTTTCTAAATAATGGCCGTAATATTTCCTTTTTCGTTTTTGTTTCGCATAACCGCGGTGACTTTGAATATTGAGGGCAATATTCATTTCTAAGTGTGGGGAATTCTCACGAATTTCATATATTATCTACCCGATTCCCCGCTTTTGGCCAAAATTTTTTTGGAGTAAGTGTTTTACACTTACTCAATTGGTTATCATCCGCCATGTTTGATAAACTAAAGGATTGGCTAATCCAGAGCAAACGGCTCTTGGTAAAGATTTCTCAAACCGCTTATATGGCTTGCAATTTGCCCAAAATTGTATGGTTCTCAACTCACCATATCCTAAAAAGTGAAGAGTTGGCTAGCCCAAGGTTATGGCTTGTGGTAAAGGCGAAGGAAAAACCATAATTGGTATTCACCACCAAAGATAATTCGATAATTTATCTAAGAGTTGGCTAGTCCGAGCAAACGGCTTCGTAAAGACAAACCAAATCCGTTGAAAGTCGGTGGTTTGCTCAAAATCACATGGTTATCGGTGTACCATGGTTCTTACTTGAACTGAAACATTTGGCTACTCCGAAGTAATGGCTTTTGGTAAAGAGATTAAAATCCATTATGTTTTCAAATCATTGCTAGGGACTAGCAATATCTCGATGTGGGGATTGATGAGTGTCTAAATACTCATCATTTTGTACAAAATAAACCGCAAAATCATCTCGAAAACACTCGAAACACATCAAAATGATCAAAATATCACAAATCGTTGTTTTATGTGTTCTAAATGCAAAATATCAAAATCGATGAAAACGATCAAATTTGCAAAATTGGCGCTTTAGTCCCCGAGTTTCAAAAGTTGTCAAAAAGCAGGTCCTGAGCGCATAATTTCAAAAGTAAAATCACCAAAGGTCCTTTTAAAATCAAAAGTTGTCAAATTTAGTCCTTTGGTGAAAAATATAAAAGTTTGAGAAAATTGCAAAATGGTCCTCAAGTTTAAAAGTTGGCGACTGGTCCTCGAAATTGCAAAGTGGCAATTTTGGTCCTTATACTTTTGAGATTGTCGCTTTAGTCCTTGGAGAAACCTTTTCGAATTGGCGCCTAGGTACTTGAAGTTTCGAATTTACACCTAAGGTCCCTATATTTATTAAGCCTAATACCCAATTGACCTCGCAACCATTCGACCCCTTGTTATTAATATCCGTCACCAAACACTTGGTCAAACAAATAGACCCTTGGCGCCCTTTTTCTTCTCTTCCCCAACCTGCTCTCTGAAATCATTAAACACAATCAACCCCCCACCTCATCACAACTCCAAGAAACATTAAATGCCTCTTCACCCCTTCACTCAACCCCTCCACCTGGCTTAAACCAATTTTGGCGCCAAAATGATCAAACGGCCATTATCAACTTAAATCATCCAATGGCTATTATTATTGGTGGGAACTATTCAGATGAGGAGAGAGAAGCTCTTGGAGCTATAAAAGAGAAGAATGAAGCGCTTCAAAGAGTAGTTAGTTAGTTTTTACACAATGTATTTCGTATTTTAAATTCCTAGACTTAAAAGCTTTTTATTTGTATTTTCAAGTTAAATTGTACCAAGTTAATTTAGTTAAGTGTATTGCAACTCTTTACAAGTATCAATTTAAGTTTGAATTAAGCTTTCTTAATCCATGGTCATCATTACAAATTTGAATTTCAAATTCTCATGCTCAATCATCTAGCGACTTATTTACAAGCTCAAACAAGCTTGTACTAGCTTATTATAGCTATCTCGCAAGTTTGTCTTTAAGTTTCTTTCACTTTTGGATTTGGGTCAACATAAGTCAAACCGACCAAGAATGGCTTTGGTGCCGATAATGGGTGTTGCGACTTGGACATGGGTTGGATTAGACTAGCATAGAGTAGGTTTGGTTTGGTTTAGCCTGCAATAGCAATGGACTCATGTGAGTAAGATTTTCAACTTTTCATTTTAAGCCATTTTGCATTTCTTGCTTATCTATGTATTTGTACTCCTAATCATTAAAATCTGTCTTAATAGTAGAATTTAGAATAGTTAAAGTTAGTTTGATCATGCTTTATGCCTGTTCAATATTTGGATTAGTTTTTGTTTGCTAACAGTGGTAATAAAGGAGTGTTTGGATTCATTAGCAAATCTGCCTTAAAGGGTCTTGCAGTTGTTAAGATTTGTTTAGTCATGATTGTTTAGCTCATTTAAGTCTTTATCAGTCATAGTTTGGTCTGCTAAACCACAAAAGTCAAAATTGTGCTTAAAACCATATCACTGTCCACTGTTGAGAATTTTGGAATTGCAACATCTTATTTTGTGTTTAGAAATGATTAATCTAGCTTGCGATGGTCTTAATACATCATATAATATCAATTTCAGTTGAGAAAATCAAGATCAAAACTCAATTTGGTCAAACTTTTAGTTTTGTCAAAAGTCAAAAGTGGAAAACTCGTTTTCACCAACCGCAAGGAATTTTCTAGGATTCATTTTGGGTCTTATTTTGTGAAATTTGTAGTTTTAAAAACCTCTGTTGGTCTACTTTCTTATGGTTATTTTAGTATATTTTTGTGATTTTTTCTTAAAGCTCAAACTAGCTTATCAAATAGGTGCTAAGTGCCCTGTGCAAGGCAATAGGCCTGCACAGAGCTTTTGCAGATCTTGCAGACCCTGCCACAAGCTCATTTGAGCTTGGCAAGGTCTGATCTTTGGGTTTTAGTTAGTCACCCAGGTCATCTTTAGATCTCAATAATTGGTTTTTGCCTTCCAGCTTATTCTAGGGCTTATTTCTTGGCTTGAAGTAGACCCTCCTTTACTGTTTTCTAGCTTATAGCTCAAAACTCAAATCTTTGCATCTAGCTTATCAGTGGTTAGGGATTGTTGAAACTTGTTCCATTTCTGTTATTTTAGCTTATTAGAGCTTCTCTTTTGGTTTGGTAGCCTTTGGATTCCATTTGCTTATTGAAGTGCTTATTTCAATAAGCACTTCCTCATCAGTTGCTATTTCCTCTTAACAACCTCCTGTTTTTCTATTTTTCTTATATTCCTTATATTATTTTAGAGTTTTCCTGAATTTTTCAGATTTTTCCTAGCTTGTTTGGTATTTTTCTTGATTTTAATTAGTTTTTAAGTATTTTTAAATAGCATTTAATACAAAAAATTAAGAAAAGGTTCAAAAAAATATGTTTTCAATTTTCCTAGATTAAGATAAATATAAATAGCCTAAAAAGTATTTTTCCATAATTTTCTTAGTTTAAAAAGTATTTTTTAGCATTTTAATTAGTTTTAAATAGTTTTAAATTAATAATAAATAATTAAAAAGCCTAAAAAATATATTTTCAGTTTTAAAATTAGTTTTATCATATTTTAGACTTTTCTAAGTTATAATTTCATTTTTCTAGGTTAATTTTGTATTTTCTTCTATTTTAGTGTATTTTAAATACTTAATAAATAGTTTTAATTAATAATAATTACATAAATAGTTATAAAAATAATTTTCTTTTTCTAATAATTTTCTTTTATCATTAGGATTGTAGTAATGTATTTTTCATATTTTAGGATTTTTATTTCTTAGATTTCACTTTTTATTTTGTACGCTTACGTATTTTTATTTTAAACGTAAGTTTTAGTTTTAAGTTTTAAACGCTCATCACTTTAAAAATAGTGATAGCGTTTATTTAATAGATTTTATCTTTTAATTTTCTTAATTTGTATTTAAGCCGTTGTTATTTGTTGGCTTTTTCAGTAGTGTAATATTCAATCCTAATCTTTTCCGATCACTATCATTAGTGATCATTCTATCGTCTGAATCAGTGTTTGCACACCATTGAGTCTCCGTGGGACATAACGACCCGGGAATTCAATCTATTCTCCTGGACTTCATTGCATTTGTGCTTAAGCTGTTTTAAGTCTGTTAGACTTGACGGTTTAGCACAGATCAAAGAGCTATTCAAGATGTTAAAGGTGAGTCTACACTTGTCTACTTCATACCATCCTCAAACTGATGGACAGACTGAAGTAGTCAACAGATGCCTAGAATGTTACTTAAGATGTATGTCAGGGGAAAAGCCCAAAGAATGGTCAAAATGGGTCTCTTTGGCTGAATATTGGTATAATACCAATTACCATACTGCAACCCATGTTACCCCCTTTGAAGTATTGTATGGTCAACCACCTTCCAGTCCAATAGCTTATGTTCAAGGTCAGAGCTCAGTGGAATGTGGATAGATCTTTGGCTGCAAGGGAAGCTACTATTCAGTTGCTCAAGTTCCATTTGGAAAGGTCACAACACAGAATGAAGGCAATTGTTGATGCTAAAAGGACTGAAAGGGAATTTGACATTGGGCAATGGGTACTCTTGAAATTGCAACCTCATAGGCAAGTCAATGTGAGAATGGGGAAATACAACAAGCTTAATTCTAAGTACTATGGACCATTTCAGATTATTGGAAGGATTGGACAAGTAGCATACAAACTGGAGTTGCCTGCAAGTTCACAGATACATCCAGTTTTCCACATTTCTCAGCTCAAGAAGTATAAAGGTTCAACCCCTACAACAACTCCCATGTTACCAAGGTGCAACAATGAGGGTGAACTAGAAGTTGTTCCAGTGCAGATACTTGATAGAAGATTGGGCAAGGTGGGTTCTTCAGCTAAAGTCTTTGTTCTAGTCAGATGGTCAAATGGGACTTTGGATGATGCAACATGGGAACTACATAGTGACATGGTCAAGCGTTTCCCTGATTTTGACATTGATGCTTGAGGACAAGCAATTGCTGAAGGAGGAAGTATTGATATGAGTTTTAATTGAAAGTCAAAAAAGTCAACACAACACATTATCATAACTGATTTTCATATAACCGTTTTGGCGGGGAAATCAGTTAACACCATTCCTTGTATAAATTCATTCACTTGTAATCATTTTAGATCATCTCTTTGAATTGTAAACAATTACTCTCTTTGTAACAAACTCACTATCCTAATAACAAATCACCAATTTGTCCAATACTCTTTTCTAGTTTTTGAGTATTCACATATTGTTGAAGATCTTTACCATTTCTATAATTAGAGATCTAAAAGATCATATTACAAATCATTGCAAACGCCTTGGTTTTATTTGGCCTTCGTAGGTGCCTCGGTTGTGGGAGCTAGTTGATGGGATCACTTAACTATACCATTGGTATCTTGTTTTGTTTTTTGGTGGTTAATTTTTGTGTTCTCATTACTAATGGCACATAAGTGGTTGTCGAAAATTACTCATGGCATCTCTTTAGTGGTTCTTTGGGCAATATTAAGATGGCGTAATCGTATTATACATACGCTTTCAGATTCTAGACAAGCCATTAGATATGAGTATATCTTCCCCCAAATAAAGATCTTTTCGCTCTTGTGGATTTCAAATCGTTGCAAACGCCTCGGTTTCAATTGGGCTTCATGGGTGTCTCAGCCGTAGGAGGTACTTGATGGGATCATTTAACTATAGCGTTCATGTCTTGTTTTGTCTTTTGTTCTCACTAGCCATTGTTTTATGTTAATATGTCATTTTTCTTTAGTTCCCCACCTTGGAGATATGATGTATCTTTGTGGTTGTGCTGCTAATAAAGTTCATTTTTGCTTTAAGAAAACATTGGTTTGGTAACATTGTTATAGTTTTCAACCACATTAATGATGACTGATAAAACCTTACGCTTTTAGAGCACAAGGTGAGGGAAGAGCGGATAACACGTTATTGATATGTCATCTCAGCGCCGCTTCATCATCTCCCAAATAACACACCAATAACTAAAACACTCTTCCTCATAACACACCACTAACATGTTATTTGGTTCCACAAAATACCCCACTAAAATACCTCAAAAAAAAAAAAAAAAAACCCCAATGGCTTGAGCCATTCAAATAGTTTGGGGACCTTTGGCACACCAACGACACATAACGCCGGTATGATAATAACATGTTATTGGTTTATAGCTGGGACGAATGACATGTTATTTGTATCCCATACCGAGTGTTGTTATAGCGATATAAAAAGCGCCAAGCCTATCTCAAAAACGTATATTAAGCGTCAAGTTTTGAGGACCAATTATCTATGGCATTGAACCAACATGTTGCAAGAAGAAAATGGTTCAAACTTCAACATGAAAATTTTGGTCAAACCAAACTGCCTAGGTCGATATAACAAGTAACCAGTTTTGGTTTGATGAAATGGAAACCTAGATTAGGAGATTACCATTTGACCAAAATTTTAACTCCAAACCAAACAAAATCAAACCATTCACATCCTTGAGCTTGCACCCTTTATTTCTATCCGTATCGTAAATACAAATGGCAACACATTATCAAATTATCAATCCACTAAATTTGACTATCTTGGGTCTATCTTTTGACTGGAGTTAACTGAGTTTTCTTTTATCATTCTCCTAGTCCAGTTTTTCGCAAAGTGCAAACTTTGATGTCTTTTTCCTATTAAATAAAATTCTTATGTAAATTATTTTCAAAAGAAAACCTTGACTGATCGTTGATATCTAATACATAATGATTCTGTTGTAGCTAATCTTTATCTATGAAGAATATCACTCAATTTTATCTAGAGATGAGCTTTAGGGGCGTTTTTTTTTTTTTTTTTTTTTTGGTGGAAAGAATGTAGGATCCATCTATTTAATATTCTTGGCGAAGACCGCACTTCAATGCAAGCAATGCTTCTAGCACAAATAATTAATGATTTGTGATATTGTGGTGAGGTTTTGTGTAGCGTTTAAAATAAAACGTGAACCATGAAAATCAATCGCAAACGGTTGTCTTATACGATAACTAAAGCCTGTATAAAATTCTTAACATCTATCAAACAACATATAAAAACATTTAATGAAAATGAAAGTAAACATTACATCAGTTATAAGATAAAAACTAACAACACACGTTACTTGTCGCGTAAAAACTAATAAAGATGAGATTAATGGTGCCGTTGTTAAGAATAACGCAAGTACCAAAATTAGCATGAATGTGATTAGCCCCAAAAAATAGGCTAATTTTAGCTATTTTGTAAAAAGATTTGGGCACATTTAGCCCCATCTTTTTTTTTTAAATGGACGTATTTAGCCTATTGAAAAGTTAAATGTGCACTAATGGGCACATATTTTCTCTTAATTGTAAAACATTATAATCGTTTTTGAAAGAAAACTTATATATATAATATATTTATATAAATGACGATCGTTTTGTGTTAAAAAAATTATGGGTTCTAAATGAAAATAATAAAAGTTTGAAGATTTGGGATTAAACATAATGTTTTGAAACCCGGTTCGACCGGGGTTCAATCGAATGAACCGTTTGATCGAAAAATGGGTCGATGAACCGAGTCAACCCGACAGTTGGGTCAAACGGGTCAAATTAAAGAGTCAACCCACCGGTTTGAAGCGTCTGGGTCAACCCGGTTTCGATATGTATTAATAGTTTCAAATTTTCACTTTTTACTTTTGGTTTTTCTTTATATATAGTATAGCGAGGTACCCGCAGCGTTGTGGCATGCAGTACTGCGTGACGATTAACCGGAGAAATAGATCTCGATGAGACCGATTCACCGCTTGTATCGGTTTCAACGGCCTCTCTAGTTCGTTTTGGATGATCATTATTGGTTAGCCGAACCGGTGGCGACACCGGTTTCCGGTTGAACCCGTTGATCCGGTCCGATTTTCAAAACTATATGTATCATCAACTTATTAGCTTGTATGAATCTTTGTGTGTTTTATTAATTTGTATCATGTGTATAATAACATGTACTTTTCATTTTAGGGTGTTTTAAAAATAATATTAATTAGTGTGTTTAATTATTTTATATTTAAAATTATGTTGTAGCTTGTTTAAATTGTATATTGTGAAAATTTTATTGTACTTTTTATTAAATGGTGTTTTAATTTGTTGTTTTTTAATTTGGTAGATATGCTTTTAATTGGTTGTACAATGTGAATAAATTATAGTACTTTTAAGTAATGGGGTGTTTTAATTAGAGTATTAATTACACAATGCATTTATCTCACATTTGACTTTCAACTTTTCACTTTTCAAGGTTTGATCGTTTTTCTATTATATGTAGTATAGATATAGTAATAGCGGGTACCCGCGCATTTCGGCGACGGATACCCTGTGAAGATTAACCGGGGAAATAGATCTCGATGAGATCTGATTCACCAGATTGTATCGGTTTCAACGGGTCCTCTCTGGTTCGTTTTAAGATGCCTTTAACTGGTTTGCCGAACCGGTGGCGATACCGGTTTCCGGTTGAACACGTTGGTCCGGTTTTTAAAACTATATGTACCATCAACTTGTTAGCTTGTATGAAGTTTTGTGTGCTTTATTAATTTGTATAATGTGTATAATAACATGTACTTTTCATTTTAGGGTGGTTTAAAAATAACATTAATTAGTGTGTTTAATTATTTTATATTTTGGATTATGTTATAGCTTCTTTAAATTGTACGTTACGGAAATTTTATTGTACTTTTTGGTAAGGGTGTTTTAGTTGGTTGTTTTTAATTTGGTATATTTGCTTTTAATTGGTTGTACAATATGTATAAATTATTGTACTTTTAAGTAATTTGAGTGTTTTAATAAGAGTATTAATTACATTATGCATTTCTCTCTTCATTGACCAATTTCAACATTTCAACAATTCACCTTTGACTGTTTTTATATTATATGTAGTATAGATTAATTTTTTTTGAGCCCACAAATTTCATTATAAAGTGTGAAAATGAAGCTCCTCTTTATTAAGAGGCATTAACAGAGCTCAAACCCACTGAACTCTTAGCTATGGAAAAAAAATAAATACCCCCTTAGTCAAACATCACTCAGTACCGTACCTTGAATCTGAAATTTAGGATGTCTTTGGAATTTCCAAAGCTAGTATGTATTGGCTAGGATTTCTTAAAATAATTAAAGAAAAGAAAAATGAAAGATAAAAAGGAGCGTAATATGGGCCATTCGACCCGTTCAAGTCGTAGGCGAATATGGCCCTTCACACAATTACACAAACGACGTTATGAATACCCTATACTTTAGTATGTTTAATTTCGAACTATATAGTGCCTCAAACACTTTATAACATACTAGCAGAGTACCCGCGCGTTGCAGCGACGGGCACTATACAATTAAAATATTCAGCGAATTTTTTTATTATTATAGATGTACTTATTAAAAGTGTTGTAACAAATAATATTATAGATGTACTTATTAAAATTTGTCATTATTAGCAAGTGTTGAATCTTAATTTTTTAAGCCTTTCTTTTTATGAATGTCCAAAATGCTTTATAATATAGTATACATATGTGTAAATGTGTATAATCAAATAATTAGGAATTTAAACCTTTGCATCGCTTGCTTTGAAAAAATCGTCCGATTTTTATAAAACAAAGTTTTAGTTTTTACTAAGTTTTATTAAAAATTCCAAATCGCGATATGTTGATTCTATGACTCTTGCGATTTAATAATATTTTTGAACATTGTATTTTAGTATGATTTTAAACTCTATCGATTTAACAATATCGTTTGGACGACTTTTATGGGCTAGCCAAACCGGTGGTGACTCCGGCTCCGGTTGAACCGTTGTCCGGTCCGTTTTTAAAACCATATGTACTACGACTTGTTTACATATAAATTGCGTGAAGATTTGTGTGTTTTATTAGTTTGTATAATATGTATAATAACAAATATTTTTCATATTAGGGTGTTTTAAAAATAACATTTATTAGGATTTATTGTTATGGACGTTTTTTTCTTATATTAAATTACTTTGTATTTTTTATTTATTTTTAAAAACATGTCCAAAAAGTGCTTTAAAGTGTTGCAACAAATGCTATTATAGATGTATTTATTAAAATTTGCCATTATTAGCAAGTGTTGAATCTTAATTTTTAGCCTTCCTTTTAGGAATGTCCAAAACGCTTTATAATATAGTATAGATATGTGTAAATGTGTATAATCATATAATTAGAATTTACACCATTGCATCCATTCTTTGAAAAATCGTCCGATTTTTATAAAACAAAGTTTTAGTTTTACGGTATGTTTTATTAAAAAATTCTAAAAGCGCGATATGTTGATTCTCTATGACTCTTAAAATTTAATAATATTTTTAACATTGTATTTTAGTATGCATTTTAAACTCTATTGATTTAACAATATCGCTTTCGGATGACTTTTATGGCTAGCCGAACCGGTGGTGACTCGGCTCCGGTTGAACCCGTTGGCCGGTCTGTTTTTAAAACTATATGTACTATGAACTTGTTTACATATAAATTGCATGAAGATTTGTGCGTTTTATTAGTTTGTACAATATGTATAATAACAAGTATTTTCAAATTAGGGCGTTTAAAAATAACATTTATTAGATATTTATTGTTATGGACGTTTTTTTCATATTAAATTACTTTGTATTTTTTATTATTTTTTAAAAAATGTCCAAAAAGTGCTTTAAAGTGTTGCAACAAACGCTATTATAGATGCACTTATTAAAATTTGGCATTATTAGCAGTGTTGAATCTTAATTTTTAAGCCTTCCTTTTGGAACGTCCCAAATTCTTTATAATATAGTATAGATATGTGTAAATGTGTATAATCATATAATTAGGACTTTACACCTTTGCATCCTTCTTTGAAAAATCGTCCGATTTTATAAAACAAAGTTTTTAGTTTTACGGTAAGTTTTATTTAAAAATTACAAAAGGCGATATGTTGATTCTCGATGCACTTCTTGCGATTTAATAATATTTTTTGAACATTGTATTTTATTATGCATTTTTAAACTCTATTGATTTAACAATATCGTTTTCGGACGACTTTTATAGGCTAGCCGAACCGGTGGTGACTCCGGCTCCCGGTTGAACCCGTTGGCCCGGTCCGTTTTTTAAAACCATATGTACCATGAACTTATTTACATATAAATTGCATGAAGATTTGTGTCTTTTATTAGTTTGTACAATATGTATAATAACAAGTATTTTTCATATTAGGTGTGTTTTAAAAATAACATTTATTAGGTATTTATTGTTATGGACGTTTTTTTTCCTTATATTAAGTTACTTTGTATTTTTTTATTATTATTTTTAAAAACATGTCCAAAAAAAGTGCTTTAAAGTGTTGCAACAAATGCTATTATAGATGTACTTATTAAAATTTGCCATTAATTGCAAGTGTTGAATCTTAATTTTTTAAGCCTTCTTTTTTAGGAATGTCCCAAATGCTTTATAATATAGTATAGATTTGTTTCTCAAATAAGGTTATACTATAAAATCTGATTCAGGATGTTACAAGTACTTAGCAATGCACAAGTGAATTCATAGAAATGCACAAATTACTTAACCTTGAAAGAAAGGGGTTAAACACTAAAAAAAACAAAGAGGCATGTCAAGAGTGAGCAATGCATCAGTCAATGTGTTATAATCGACCTACATGGACGGGTAGTAGGAGCTCACGTAGCAAATTCCTCAACCAACATGTTTTAGCAACAACATTAGCAACATCACAATACTCTGGCTCTTCACTAGAACGAACGTCGGTTAACGGTTAGAGAACCACGAGAATAAGTTGTTGCCAAGAAATATACAATAGTCAGAAGTCGATCTCCGACTAGTAGGTCAACCAACCCAATCAGCATCCGAATAAGCAACCAATGACGAAGTAGAAGATGAAAACAACTGTAACCAATAGTCTAAAGTACCCCGAACATACCGTAAAATTAGCTTAAGAGCTGAGAAATGAGACTCCGAGGATCATGCATATAAAGACAAACCTGCTGCATTGCATAAGAAATATCAAGGGCGAGTAAAAGTGAGATACTGAAAAGAACCCGCAAGACTCCTATATAATGTCGGATCAAAAATCAGATCACCATCATCACCCAGTTTAGACTCAGTATCAACAGGAGTCCGACTGGAGTTACAACATACCATATGAGCCTGCTCAAGAATCTTAGTAGCAAACTTACGTTGAGATAAAAACATCCCCGAAGAATCATGCGTTACAGAGATACCTAAAAAGTAATTAAGAGAACCCATATCCGTCATAGAAAACTCCTGATATTTCTTGTGAAAGACAAAGGAATATGTAGCTCACATAGCAAATTCCTCAACCAACATGTCTCAACAACAACATTGGCAACATCACAATACTCTGGCTCTTCACTAGAATGAACGTCAGTTAACGGTTAGAGAACCACGAGAGTAAGTTGTTGCCAAGAAATACACAATAGCCAGAAGTCGATCTCCGACTAGTAGGGCAACCAGCCCAATCAGCATCCGAATAAGCAACCAATGAGGAAGTAGAAGAAGAAAACAATTGTAACCCATAGTCTAAAGTACCCCGAACATACAGCAAAATTAGCTTAAGAGCTGAGAAATGAGACTCCGAGGATCATGCATATAAAGACAAACCTGCTGCACTGCATAAGAAATATCAAGGGCGAGTAAAAGTGAGATACTGAAGAGAACCCGCAAGACTCCTATATAATGTCGGATCAAAAATCGGATCACCATCATCACCTAGTTTAGACTCAGTATCAACAGGAGTCCGACTGAACTTACAACATACCATATGAGCCTGCTCAAGAATCTTAGTAGAAAACTTACGCTGAGATAAAAACATCCCCGAAGAATCACGCGTTACAGAGATACCTAAAGAGTAATTAAGAGAACCCATATCCTTCATAGAAAACTCCTGATATTTCTTGCGGAAGACAAAGGAATATGCAGCTCACGTAGCAAATTCCTCAACCAACATGTCTCAGCAACAACATTGGCAACATCAAAAATACTCTGGCTCTTCACTAGAATGAACGTCGGTTAACGGTTAGAGAACCACGATAGTAAGTTGTTTCCAAGAAATACACAATAGCCAGAAGTCGATCTCCGACTAGTAGGGCAACCAGCCTAATCAGCATCCGAATAAGCAACTAATGAGGAAGTAGAAGATGAAAACAACTGTAACCCATAGTCTAAAGTACCCCGAACATACCGCAAAATTAGCTTAAGAGCTGAGAAATGAGACTCCGAGGATCATGCATATAAAGACAAACCCGTCAGACCGCATAAGAAATATCAAGGCGAGTAAAAGTGAGATACTGAAAAGAACCCGCAAGACTCCTATATAATGTCGGATAAAAAATCAGATCACCATCATCACCCAGTTTAGACTCAGTATCAATAGAAGTCCGACTGGAGTTACAACATACCATATGAGCCTGCTCAAGAATCTTAGTAGCAAACTTACGTTGAGATAAAAACATCCTCGAAGAATCATGCGTTACAGAGATACCTAAAAAGTAATTAAGAGAACCCATATCCGTCATAGAAAACTCCTGATATTTCTTGCGGAAGACAAAGGAATATGCAACTCACGTAGCAAATTCCTCAACCAACATGTCTCAGCAACAACATTGGCAACATCACAATACTCTGGCTCTTCACTAGAATGAACGTCACTTAACGGTTAGAGAACCACGAGAGTAAGTTGTTGCCTAGAAATACACAATAGCCAGAAGTCGATCTCCGACTAGTAGGGCAACCAGCCCACTCAACATCCGAATAAGCAACCAATGAGGAAGTAGAAGATGAAAACAATTGTAACCCATAGTCTAAAGTACCCCGAACATACCGCAAAATTAGCTTAAGAGCTGAGAAATGAGACTCCGAGGATCATGCATATAAAGACAAACCTGCTGCACTGCATAAGAAATATCAAGGGTGAGTAAAAGTGAGATACTGAAGAGAACCCGCAAGACTCCTATATAATGTCATATCAAAAATCAGATCACCATCATCACCCAATTTAGACTCGGTATCAACAGGAGTCCGACTGGAGTTACAACATACCATATGAGCCTGCTCAAAAATCTTAGTAGCATACTTACATTGAGATAAAACATCCCTGAAGAATCAAGCGTTACAGAAATACCTAAAAAGTAATTAAGAGAACCGATATCCGTTATAGAAAAAAGAGATATCTTCTATTTATAATAATGTAGTTTGGTGCAAAGTATCATTCGTGTGTTGATGTTGTAGAGAGGTGAAGTGTTTCTTTAATATTTATTGATACCGAAACATACTATATAGTGAAACCATATCAACCTGGAGTCGGGCCTTAGCCCATACAAAACATATGATTAACACTCCCCTACAGTTTAAGCGGGAGGACATCGGACACTCAAACTGGTACGAAACTCCTCGAACAAAGCTGAAGGTAAGTCTTTAGTGAAAATATTCGCATACTGATAACGTGAGTGAACATGAAAAACTAATTTGACCATCAGCAACCAAATCCTAAACAAAGTGAATATCAATATTTATATGCTTCGTATGTTGATGCTAAACCGGATTAGAAGATAGATATACAACACTGGCACTGATCAACAACATTGGCAACATCACAATACTCTGGCTCTTCAATAGAACGAACGTCAGTTAACGGTTAGAGAACCACGAGAGTAAGTTGTTTCCAAGAAATACACAAGAGCCAGAAGTCGAGGGATACAGCCTCTGGATTCGGCGGATCCCTCACCTAAGGGATCCGGCCAGTGTAATCCGAGGGATCTAGCCTCTGGGTCATTTAAGTCCGGACTTTGGATCATGGATACCAAACCGGGTTATGGGTTATGGACCATGGGTCATGGACTTTGAATCATGGATACCCAACAAGATAAATTGTACCTATTCAATGGGTCATGGGTTTTGGGTCATGGGTCATGGGTCATGGATCATGGATGATACCCAACATGATTTCATGCATGATGTCATGCAATGGGTCATGGGTTATGGATCAAGCTCCATGGGTATGGGTCATGAGTCATGGTTTTTACTCAGCCTATTACATGTTTTATTACAACACATTTTTATTACAACGTATATGTAAATAAGAAAATGTATATATTTTGAAAAACAACATGTATTCTTAGAATTATACTTGGATAACTTTATATTTGTTATTAACAAAACTTAATGAGATCGCTAAATATAACCAAACATTTTTACGGTTTATTTGTATTAACAACCATTTTAACAACTTTACTATTGATTTTAAAAACATTTACTAAGAAGATCTGACTATAGACTTTGAATTAAAAATTGTTATAACGATGACACTTCGTACGTAGCTAGTTTGTAAGAATGGTGAACATGATTTATCATGTTTGACTCAACTTGAGAGGATTCTAATCCTTTGTAGATAAAAAATTTATTGTTTATCATTAATTTATAAGGCCAATGCTAATGTAAGGTTGATTGCTTGTTTGGTTGCCCCCAATCGAGTAGGTGACCGAGTTATCTGCTATTGTTTATCATTAATTTATAAAAAAATTATTACCTCAGCTGCTATTGACCCTGCTCTTTATGAGACGTTGCTCAGCAAATGGTCATATGTCGCCGCCCCATTATTTACCTAAAGGCATGAACCAAATGCTTCATTTTTGAAAATAAAAGATCAAGAATTGGAATTGGAGAGACTAAGGCTTGCTCAACTACGGGAAATTGAATCATAGTGGCTTGAACACGAGAGACAACAACTTCAGTTTCAATTTGAATAGATGGAATGGCAAAAACAAGAAAAAATGGAGAAAGACATCATGTACTACACTACATCCTATGGGCATTTGACAGGGAAAGCAATAGAGAGGTGCTTAGCCTTGAAGCAAAAAATCAATGAGTGCTACAATCTAGGCTATTAGTTTAAGTTTGTTTTAGTTTTTATCGTAATGATTTTTTAGTTGAATTGTTATCGTAATGTTCGTTATTTTAGTTGGATTGTTATTGTAATGTTTTTAATTATGAATGAAATTTTAATTTTAAAAAAATTAAAATATTACGATCGCCATTGTGGTCACCACTAGCATGTTATGGTTGGGTGTAATCTTTGAGAGAGAAAACTGATGTAACAGGGGGTGACCACAATATTTGTGGTTGCCATTATCATTGGCCTAAGGGTATTGCTTTTAATTTCGCCAGGGCTCTAAATTCTCAAAGATGTCCATGCCCTTATCCACCTTCTATGAGCATGAACAATGCATCAAGTCATAAAAGACTTGATGCATTTAATACAATTAAATGGTGAGTGTAAAAAGCTTTTGCAAAAACATATACCTGCAATGGAAAAAGCTTTTGCAATAGCTTTTACATCTTTAATGATGGTGTAAAACGAAAGTTTAAAACATACAAAACTTTTGTCAATTAATGCTCCAACCGGTTGAAAAATTACAAGCTTTTGAGTAAAGCTTTTTAAAAAGCTTAATCTTGCAATAGTAAAAAGTCTTTCAAAGGCTTTTCAAAATAGTAAAAAGCTTTTGGAAAACTCCTTCATTGCAGATGCTCTAAAAGATTCAAATTCCGTACTTCTAACATCATGTTTGACACTCTATTAATTGAACGATTGCTAACGAAGTAACTAGCAAAATTAGAAAACAACAATTACTTCTTGAACATTGACAATGTTTTTAGCTTGCGCTTCGCAGCGGGGTGTTTGCATACAGAAGTATTATTAAACGTTCGAGCTAAGCGTGTTCCTATTAGATATGTTTAGTATTTTAAGCGTGAACAATATAATTAAGCGGTTGCGAATTTACAAAAAAGTTTGTTATCAAGCCTTCGTTGCGTTGCGTTTTATATAGAGCTTTTTAATTAAAAATGATAAAATGTCGTTATTTAACAACCGTTAAGTAAACAACCGTTAGTAGGAGTATCTGTGTAACAAAGATCTAACATGAAGGACCAATTATGTAAATTCTTTTACATCGTTAGTCTCTAGAGGACCTTTTTGCAACGCAAGTTAAACCTCAAAGACTGTTGTCGCATTTTACTTTTAATAAAAAGTATTGAAAAAAAAAACGTTAGTAGATAATAGACGTTAACTAATGGCCGTTAGTACTTTAGATTTTATTGTTCATTAGGCCCTTAGCAAAAATAGGATTGCCCTAGCAATCTCCCTGGCATAGTTTATGCATAGTGTACTGTAGCTAATGCTTGTGGTGTGTGGAGTTGATGTGGGCCCAAGTGTTGATGAACAGGCTATTATGTTTCTGGAGGCCCAAGATCGCGTGACAAAAGGGGCCTCACTAAAATGGGCATAACTTGGGCTACAAGGCTCCGTTTTTGGCGAATGACTAGTCAAATCGAAGCTTGGAACGAGGAGCGCGTTGTGGGAAACTGACTTCGTTGGTTTCCGGAACTTTCGAGCCCCGAAAAACTCTATTTTATGAGTTATTTGCATTTTAGTGTTTTTTCGGGTTTTTTTGGACTTTGTTTATGTAATAATCAGTTCCTTTGTAATCTTATTTAAGAGTTCCTTTGTATTGTGGAATAATCAGTTCAAAGAAATATCAAAAGTCTATTTTTGGCAGTTATTTTGCTAAGAATCCAAATAGTCGGCATTCGATTTAATCAACGATTATTGGAAGAATCGATCCTGGTATTCGTGTGAATCAACAGGCTCGATTTGTGTTATCTTGTTATTTAGCCTGCATCAGTTGGTTTCAGAGCTAGAAGTTCCTGATCATTATGCCTCCAAGGAGGAATAGGAATACTAATGACGTCTATGAACAAGAATTTGAGCAGCGTCTTATGGCAAGAATGGAAGAGCGAATGGGTCAGTTCATTGATCAATTAACTGATCAGATGACTGACTTATAGAATCAAAGAAGGCCTCGTAATCGTAACCATCGGGAAAGTGAAGACGAACAGTCAGAAAATCCGTTCGGTGAGGGTGACGGTTCATCTTCTGATGAACAACAAGAAAGGCGACCAAGGAAAAATGAAAGGGAGGATAATAGGCGTTGGGAATGGACCGAGGTCAATATTCACGAGTTTGATGGGGATACTTTGAATCCAGGGGTCATTGATTGGCTTGTTGCGATCGAAGAAGTGTTTGAATTCAAAGAGATTCACGAAAACAAGAAGGTTTCACCGATCGCTACCGGGCTACGTGGTAGGGCATCCGCATGGTGGCGACAATTGAAACCGACACGGAGAGAGTTGGAAAGCCAAGAGTCACGACTTGGAGGAAGATGAAAAAGTGCATGAGAGCCAACTTTATTCCTCATAATTACCAACGGTTGATGTACCGGCGGTTATAGAATCAAAGCAGGGGGCAAATCATTGAAGATTACACAACCGAATTTTACCAATTAATTGCAAGGAATGATATTCATGAGGCGATGAACAACTAGTCTCCGTTACATTGGTGGTTTAAGAGTCCGGATCATGGATTACATTAACATGTTTGATCCGGTGACACTTTCGATGCATATCAACGTGCATTATCTTTTGAAAAGCAGAACCGACGCGTGTGGGAGGTTCCTCTTATTCTGCTATAACAGATGTAGTTCGGTTCGAATAACGTAACATCACGTTGTATTCCTAATCGGGAGAGCAGGTGGTAGCAATCTTGGACCGGTTTCTAAAGGGTTGGATGTAGTAGCTAGAAGTGTTTTAAGCGTGGTGAACCCGATCACCGCGGTCGAGAATGTAGAAAAGCGGGGAAAAGGCACCTATTTGCTGATCCCGATGGCAATATGTATACTTGGGAAGTTGATGACGTGGCTAATGAGGGTTATGAAGAAGCCCCAATATTTGATGAAGATGTTGAGTATGAAGAGGAAGTTGTGAATGGAGATATGGGGGTAGCTTTGGTGGTAAGGCGCTCTTGCTTAACACCAAAAGCTGTTGGCGATGATTGGCTCAGGAACAACATCTTTCACTCGACCTGTACTATCTCGGGTAAGGTATGCACCTTTGTGGTTGACCCGGGTAGTTGTGATAATTTGATATCTGAAGAGGCGATTCGAAGTTGGGATGAAGACGAGACCCGTTCAAACCTTACAAGTTACAATGGCTTAAGAAAGGTGGTGAGGTTACTGTTTCCAAGCGTGTCCTTGTTCTATTTTCTGTTGGGACAACCTATAAAGATAATGTTTGGTGTGATGTGGTGCCCATGGATGCTTGTCACTTATTACTGGGTAGACCTTTGGAGTATGATCGTAACACAAATCATAATGGGCGAACTAATACTTATAGTTTCCTATTTGATGGTGTGAAGATAACATTGATGCCGAATAAGCCCAAAGAACTAGTTAACAAGGCCACTGGTACTCTTTACTAACCCTTTCCCAGTTTGAGGACGAGTTGGAGCAGGTAGATGAAGTTTTTGTGCTAATAGGGAAGGAAGTGGCTGAAGATAGTGAAATTCCCGAAGCTATGATTCCTTTACTCAAGGAATTTTCTGATGTTTTTCCTGATGATTTTCCTGACGGATTGCCCCCTTTGCGTGGCATCAAACATCATATTGATTTAGAGCCTGGTTCACAATTGCCTAACATGCCACATTACAGGATGAGTCCGGTAGAGCATGAGGAATTGCGACGGCAGGTGGAGGAACTTGTTTCTAAGGGTCACGTTCGAGAGTATGAGCCCTTGTCTTTGTTCTGCCCTATTGACTCAAGAAGGATGGAACATGGCGTATGTGTGTTGATAGTCGAGCCATCAACAAGATTCTTGTGAGGTACACGTTTCCTATCCCTCGGCTTGATGATTTGCTTGATCAGGTCAGTGGTGCCACTATTTTCACAAAGTTGGATTTGAAGAGTGAGTATTACCAGATCCATCTTAGACCTGGTGATGAATGGAAGACTGCCTTCAAGACTCGTGAAGGGTTGTATGAATGGTTGGTGATGCCTTTTGGTTTGTCAAACGCACCTAGTACATTTATGTGTGTGATGAACCAATTGCACATGCCTTTTATTAGGAAGTTTGTGGTTGTTTATTTGATGATATTCTCATTTATAGTACTTCTTTCAGTGAGCATCTCATCCATGTGAAGCAGGTCTTGACATTACTTCGCAAGGATAGTTTATATGCAACCACAAAGAAATGTGTGTTATGACCCCAAAGGTTCTGTTTTTGGGGTATGTTATTTCTGGTGTTGGAATACAGGTGGATGAGTCTAAAGTAGCAACTGTTCAAGAGTGGCCAACTCCAACTACCATCACCGAAGTTCGCGATTTTCATGGGCTTGCTTTTTTTATAGGCGGTTCATCCCAAATTTTAGTTCCATTATGGCTCCATTGACGAAATGCATGAAGGAAAATCATTTGTGTGGACGGAGGAGGCGGTCGCTTTTGATTATCAAAGAAAAGCTTACTACAAAGACCAATTCGGTATTGCTCGACTTTTCTCAAGTTTTTTAGTCGCATCACCGATGCCTCAAAGGTTGCAATTGGCGGGTTCTCGGTCAAGGTGGTCGACTGTTGCCTACTTTATTGAGAAATTGACAGAGCCAAAGTCTAGGTACACTACTTATGACTTGGGTTTTATGCTATTGTTCAAGCTATAAAGCATTGGCGCCATTATCTGTTTCATAAGGAGTTTGTTTTGTTCATCGATCATGATTCTTTAAGGCATATTCGCACTCAAGATAAGGTGTCACATAAGCATGGGCGTTGGTTGGCATTTCTTGAGAAGTTTACTTTGTGGTCAAACACAAGACCGGTGTTTCGAATCGGTCGTGATGCCTTAAGCGGGAGGAGTAATCTGCTTGTATCTATGAGAGTTGTTGTACCAGATGGATGTCATTTGCAGCGCTTAACCATTGACCCATATTTTTCGTTGTTCGGGTGTGCAATCTAGCCAAAACCGATTTCCTTCTACATGATGGTTTCTTTTCAAAGGGAATCAACTATGTATTCCTAATTCTAGCCTTCGCTTGAAAATTATTAAGGAATTACATGGTGAGGGCATGTTGGTCGTGATCGCACTTTACGGTTGGTGCAAGCTTCTTTTTCGGCCTACTATGAGGAAAGAAGTGGAACATTATGTTAAGCGGTGTCGTGTTGCCAAGTTTCAAAGGGTACAACTACTAATGCGGGACTCTATATGCCTTTACGGTTCCTTTGCGACCATGAGTTGATATCGGCATGGATTTTTGTTGGGGTTACCTCGTACTCAAAGGGTAATGACTCAATATTTGTTGTTGTTGATCGTTTCTCTAAGATGGTACACTTTATTGCTTGCAAGAAAACAACGATGCACTTAATGTGCCCAACTTTTCTTCATGATGTATATCGTTTACATGGTTTGCCTTCATCTATTGTTTCGATCGTGACACTCGGTTTCTAAGTCATTTTGGCGTGGTTGTGGAAGATGGTGAATACTCAACTCAATTTTAGTAGTGCTTATCATCCCCAAACTGATGGGCAGACTGAAGTTGTTAACCGGTCTCTTGGTAATCTGTTGAGGTGTTTAGTAGGTGATCATGTGAAGGCATGGGATCGAAGTTATGTCAAACTGAGTTTGCTCATAATCATGTTGTTAATCGGAGCTCTGGGTTTAGTCCGTTCCAGGTGGTTTATTCTGCTCAACCACGTGGACCTCTTGATTTAATGTCTCTTCCTATTTCTGGTTCTATTCCAAAGAAAGTGCAGGATTTTGTTGAAGGGTTACATGAAGTTCATAAAGCTGTTCATGACAACTTGGTTCGAGCTAACTCAAAGTACAAGCAAGATCTTGATCAAAAGCGGAGGCATGTGGATTTTGAAGTAGGTGACTTTGTATGGGCCGCTTTAACTAAGGATCGTTTCTTGGTTGGTGAGTATAATAAATTGTCCGCTAAGAAAATTGGCCCATTGAAATTGTTGACAAAATTAACTCCAATGCTTACCGTTTGAGTTACCGAGCCATATCCGATGTTCGGATGTGTTTAATGTGAAACACTTGTTGCCTTACTATGGTGATTCTTGATGATGATCTTCTTTGTGAATTCGAGGACTAATTTTGTCTACCCGAGGGAATGATGTGGGCCCAGTGTTGATGAGCAGGCTATTATGTTTACGGAGGCCCAAGATCGCGTGACAAAAGGGGCCTCACTAAAATGGGCATAACTTGGGCTACGGGCTCCGTTTTAGGCTAATGACCAGTCAAATCGAAGCTTGGAACGAGGAGCACGTTGTGGGAAACTGACTTTGTTGGTTTCCGGAACTTTCGAGCCCCGAAACACTCTATTTTATGAGTTATTTGCATTTTAGTGTTTTTTCGGGTTTTTTTGGACTTTGTTTATGCAATAACTTTCAGCCCGTTTTTCTTTTAGGGGCCCGTTTATGTTTTGTAGTCTTATTTAAGAGTTTCTTTGTAATGTAGAATAATCAGTTCAATGAAATATCAAAAGTCTATTTTTGGCAGTTATTTTGCTAAGAATTCTAATAGTCGGCGTTCGATTGAATCAACGATTATTGGAAGAATCGATCCTGGTATTCGTGTGAATCAACAGGCTCGATTTGTGTTATCTTGTTATTTAGCCTGCATCAGGAGCTAGCAAAAAAAGAGAGTACCTAAAGGCGCGTTCATAGATGTACTTTAGTGTAATTATCATCCCATCCATTGAATCGTCAAGTAGGAGTCAGTTTTTGAGAATGACAACCAAGCGTGAAGTGACCATGCCAAATTATACAAGGAAATTCACTACAGTGTCTTGAAAGTGTTAAGGGCTCGTTTGGTTGGGGTGTATGGGTATGGATCTATGACTTTGAAAGTCATTAATGTTGTTTGGTTGGTTATGGGGCCCATCACAATGGAATGAGGATACCCAAATATGAAGGTTTCCTCATATATTATGTATGTGGGTGATTTCTTCATACCATCCATTATTTATAGCGACAATCAAACGCACCCTAAAAGTAAGTTAACTTTCAAAAGTTGATTAATATGGGTAGTATCTTGAAGGAAGATAAGAATCTAGACACTAAAATGAGATGTAAGACAAATTTAATCTAATTAACCATCTAACGAGGCTGGTATGTAAAATATCTATCAGATATTGAGAGTGAAAATGATGCATTATAATAGATGAGTTAAAAAAAGGTGAATCTCTTCACTAACACAATGTATGAGGTAGTGAAGAATGTAAAGTTATCGATGTACATTTGTATAATTTCATACAATTAACGTAAGTTTTTTGTTTCAAGATTAATCCATTTTACACCTTATAGGCTTATACAGTTATACCCATTAACCATCCGTTGTAAGTAAACTTGCAATCAATATCTGAAACCAAAATGGTCCACATGTTGTCAATTCCTCATCCACTAACTTTGACTTATTTGGGTTCTCTTTTTGACTGAAGTTATTGAGTTTCCTCCCACCAGATTCTACTCCAAGTTTTCGCAACGACAAAATTAAATTGTCATTTATTAATTAACATGTCTATCATCATGTGAAGAAATTTCAAACTGTTATTGGTCAATACATCCATGCAATTATTCAATATTAATTTAATTATTTTTCTTTTAAATAATTTTCTTTTAAGAAATGAATCTTTGTCTTCTGGTCATATTTTTATCTATAGACAACCAACGCACAGCTACAACGTGTTTTTTTCTTTATCTTTTAACATGATATAAGTAGATTATGATTTCCTATTTGGTATAGATTTTTCCTAGCGTACAAGTATCTATATGATTTAGTTGTTAAATCCGGATAACAAATCACAATTAGAGACTAAAAAGAATACTAGAAAATATCTTAATATTTGCTTGTAATGAATACAAAATTTATGCACGTATATTTTCAAAAGTGTATCACAACAAACTCACCAAAATCAAATGCACATAACTCACGCAATATTCACCTCCCTCCAAATTTCCAACCCCTCTTATTTTCGTCAATGACGACCCACTTTCTCTCTTATCACTAAAGAAACAGTCAACAAAAGCATGTATGATCAAAATACATGTCTAAAAGACTAAAACATACCATATATGACTTTTGAATAATAAATTATACATAAGACAAGTGGTTATAAAAAATAATATCAAAAACAAAAAGTAAAATCTTGATTTGAAATTGGAATCTTAAAATCAAAGTGTAAACCACAATCAATTGACTAATTGCATAAAATATGTACACATAGAAGACCAAATCAGCATCATCATCATCGTAACATGGCATCCAAAAGAATCAAATCAAATTAATTAATCAACAAAACACATTTAAGTAGATTATAATACCAAAAGATATGGAATTGATTCCAAAGTCTTTACCAAACTTCCACTACCTTAAGTCCTTAATCCCTTTTTCATTTGCATGGGACTTGAAAGTTCAAACCAAACAAACTCCTAACCAAAATTAAGACTAATTGACAATTAACAAAATTAAGATGATTCTAATATAAGTCCACTAGCTTCCGCAATCGAAAGAGCATGATTATGATCTCCTTCATAAGTTACAATCAACATACTTGGATCATCCAACGCTCGTTCCACATGTTTCCTTGCAGGACATCCTCTCACGCTACTACACTTGTAATACCCTCTGTAACAAACAAATTCAACTAATTAGAAACAACTTCATAGCTAACTTTTATACAAATTTAATACTTATATGCTTCATATATTAATTTTACCTTGGATGAGGAGATCCTTTAATCGGTTTTTGACCATACTTCCTCCATGAATAATCATCAGGTGGAATATCCGCAAGCTTCATACTAATCGCCTTAACTCTAACCACTCTCTTCATCCTCAACTTCCTGTAACACAATAATTAATCAATTTAAAATTAATTCGAACAAATAGCAAATTATTAATTAAATCAAGTAATTAATGTGTTACCTTCGTTTAGAACATTGACAACGGCCAGAAGAACCACCGCTACACTTACCAGAACCACCGTTTTCCGATGAACTACACTTCCGTTTCACACAAGACGCCGAACACAACGGTGGTTTACCACCAGCCGACACTTGTTTACCGTCAGAATCACCAGTTAACGACGACATAAACGAACTAGCTCTAGATACAGCAGGTGAATACGAAAAACTGATAGTTTTTGGTAACGAATCCTTCCTTTGAAACATCGCCGGAGCCGGTTGCATCACCGGTGGTGGAGGAACAAACGGTACTTGTTGAATAGGTGTAGGATTATACACTTTAGTTTCACTTTCATCCGAAACGACGTCGTCTTGTTCACTATTTCTTATACTAACAATATTACAATTATTATTATCATTATTTGAATTAACGGGTGGTGCTCGTCTAAAACGAGCATGACCAGTTAATTCTCTATTAGTTCTACCTAGTAAAGAAATAACTCTTTTAAATTTATTAACCGCCATGTCAGCAACAGCTTGATACTCATCTGGTGCAACTTGTTGTGATTGTTGATGTGATAATAAACGGATAAGTTTCTGTACGCTTTCGAGACCTGAGGCAGCTTCTTGTACGGCGTTGTGTTCTGTTGTGGTTGACATGATGAGATCAACGGCCATAATTTGATTGGATTAGATCATGGAGTATGGATTGGAGGTTGTTAAGAAGCGGTTAAAGTGACGGGGTGAGGGGTAAATAAAGGGGAGGAGAAGAGGGTGAGAAAAGAAAAGTAAGCAGTTGGGTGGGTGACTGACTGACTTGGTCGTTTTATCATTTCTGATTAGTCAAAAGTTGGTATGAGTAAGATCCAACCACATAGTCCACCGTTGGTTTATTTTTTATTTTTCTTGACCAAATTAACCTTATAAATTTATTATCTGTGAAATAAATTTTGGTTCTTATATTTTTTATTTCAATCCTGTGGTAGTATTGTTTCTTGGTATATTATTTCCTTTTCTGGAAGGAATTTTCAGGTACACATTATTAAATATATTGTATATACTAAATAAATACTCATGTAAAATGACGGTGTATAATGACAAATAATTATATTTATAAACTTATGTTTTGGTGTGATCTTTGATTCAACATTATGTATTTAATTGGTAGTCATTGCGAGAAAAAACTCTACATGTTATAAATGAAAAATAATAAAAGTTTGAAAATTAAATAATATTTAAACTATTAATTTAATGATAAATATTGTTATCATTTTTTTAATAAAAAAACTTGACATTCAAACCGAATTAGTTACAAGAGTTGAGATCAATATAGATCTCATATTTACCATAGATCCAATGAACCAATCTTAGCCATCAATTTTTAATCAAATTTAATAAAAAACCATTTTTCACCTTTTTTTTGAAAACAACATATCTTGCAAACGGTAAATCTTCAAACTATAAAAAATACGCTATCGCGACGTGAATTAAATTATCTTTCTATTAATATCCACTTTTCTATATTTTCGACAAATTTTTTTTTTCAAAAATTCCGTCCAGAAAAATCATATATGATTTGTAAAATCATATATCACCAACTGATTGATCTCTTCAATAATACACTTCAACTTATCATCACTGTAGACGTTTTCCTTATAAACCCATATCCAAAATCACCTTTCCTTCCTGACCTCGTCTCCACAGTAGACGTTTTCCTTCTTTGCACACCAAGTGTTTGACATTTTGCCTCAACCAAACCAAACCCATTTTATTTTGATTCTTTGACCGTCTTGGTCAAAGAATCAAAATATGAGTTTGTTTTAGGGTTTTGGACCTTCTCATCCCTAAATCAAGTTTGTTTCTCCTTTTGGGCTCCTCCATGGAGGTGAGTGGTTGTTCTTCGGTGGGTGTTTGGCCGTGTCCTTTTGAAAATTTCCATTGTTGCCCAGATGGAATGGCGGGGGCGAAGGGGTTTCCTCGGTTGGTTGCCCATATTAAGCGTCTACATTTGTCGTTGGACGATCGGAGGGGGGCCTTGCGAGAGGCGCTTTCCGCGGATTGTGAATTGTTTGTTTCGGTTGGGGAGGCTTTAAAGGTCTCGGATCGGTGGTTGTGTGGGGTGTGTGCGTCTACATGCTCTCGGTCGGGCATGCCATCATGAGGATGGGTTGGCTCGGTTCTGCTGGGTTACGGAGATGTTGAGGAGTTTATAGTGGGGATCGCTAGGCCACGTGTTGGTAGGAAGTGGTTCCTTTGGGAGGGTGGTGGTGGATGAAGTTCTTCTCGATCGTGTATTCTCCCTACTATCGGGATCATAAGAGCATCCTCATAGCCGTCGATGGCTTTTCTCATGCTTTAGTTGTTGCTCGGGTAAAGTGGCGGCTATGCCAACATCTATCGAGGCGTGGTAAAACTTTTGTTGTTACCGCATTGCACATTACGTGTTTCGTGCCTTCTAACCGTCGGAGCGCAAGTCCGGTAATAGGAAGTCTTTGCAATGCCTTAGTATTCAACGGTCGTTGGGCGCTGGGGTGGGGATGGTTTTGATGAACTTATTCTCTCTTTTGCCCAACCTCGAGGTGGCCCCGGAGAGGATGGGCTTGCTCGGGTCCCAGAGCTCGGAAGTGTTCTAATGTTAAACAATGTTTGAGGAAAGTTTCGGACGGGCATTTCACTGCTACTGTTAAAGTATTATGTTCTTCTGGGGTTGCACCTTATGGTACGGATACTTTGACGGGGGTTGTTGGCTAACATCCCATACTTCCTCCCGGTTATGCTGCTTTCCTTGCTCTCCGAGCCTCACTTGTCGTGATGTTGATTGCGTTCTTGGGTGTATTCAATCTATCCCAAAAGGGACTTCTTGTGGGCGGGACGGATTGATGGCCCAACACATTTTAGATGCTTTTTGCGGAGAGGGGTCGGCGATCGTTGTTGGGTTACTCAAGGCTATCTCTGTGGTGGTTAATATATGTTTGGGGGGGAGGTGCCCTAAGGTTTTGGCGGAGTTTGTTGCATCTGCGCCCCTCACACCGTTGCTCAAACCGGACAATGGGATTAGGCCTATTGCCGTGGGCACGATTTGGAGGAGGCTGGTATCCAAGGTGGCTATGAGGGGTGTCAAGAAGGAGATGTCCAATTACCTTGGTGATTTTCAGTTTGGGGTGGGAGTCCTTGGTGGGCGAGGCCGTGCTCCATAGCGAATGATTCTTACATGAGTTTCATTCGGATGGGTCGTTGGCTATGCTTATCGTTGACTTCTCAAATGCCTTCAACTTGGTGGATCGGACTACCCTTTTAAATGAGGTTCGGACTCGATGCCTGCCTATTTCCCTATGGGTAGATTTTTTATATGGTCAGTCGGCGAGGTTATATGTGGGTGACGACCATATTTGGTCCACCACTGGAGTTCAGCAAGGGGACCCTTTAGGGCCTCTTCTTTTTGCCTTAGTTTTGCACCCACTTGCCCACCGGATTAGGGATTGTTGCAGACTTCTTTTCCATGCTTGGTATTTGGATGATGGTACGATTATCGGTGACACTAAAGAGGTAGCTAAAGCTTTAGATATAATCATGGCTGAGGGCCCCCACCTGGGACTTGAACTCAACATTAAGAAAATAGAAGTTTTTTAGCCCTTATGCAATGGGGTGAAGGTACAAGATGGTTTGTTTCCCCACGGGATTGGGAGGCTGACTGATGAGTGTGTAAATACTCATCATTTTTGGGTCAATCTGAACTGCAAAACGTTTAAAAATGCTCAGAAATGCATCAAAATACTGAAAATATTCCAAAATTGCATTTTATATGTTTCATATGCAAAATGTTTAAAATCAGATGAAAAATGAGCAAAGTTTGCATAATTGCGCTTCGGTCCCAAGTTTCAAAAATTGTCAAAACAGGTCCACGAGCACTTAATTTCAAAAGTAAAATCACCAAAGGTCCTTTTAAAATCATAAGTTGTCAAATTTAGTCCTTTGGTGAAAAATGTCAAAAGTTTGAGAAAATTACAAGTTTGGTCCTCCAAGTTTCAAATTTGGCAAAATTAGTCCTTGGAATTTTGAAAATGTCAAGTTTAGTCCTTATATTATTAAAACTTGTCACTTTTAGTCCCTTGGAAAACTTTGCATAAATGGCAGCAATGGTCCCTTGAATTTCAGAATTTACATCATAGGTCCCTATGATTATTAAACCCTTTATATCACCTTTGGACCCTATCATAATCGCCTTGGACCACCAAAACAATTGGACCCCTCATTTTGGCCCCTTCCTTTAATAATCACGCCTGATCAAACCACTTGGTCAAACAAACACCAATGGCGCCAAAAGTCTTCTTCTCAACTGCCTAAGCCCTGCAACACTCAATCAACCATCCCCCCTCCTCACCTTATCCCTTCCATGTCCCCTCACCTCTCCTACACTCCAAGATGCATTTAATGCACCTTCACCCCTTTACTCAACCTCCCACTGTCAAATACACATTTCCCGCCAAAATCCAATGAATGGCCATGATCACCTTAAGTCATCCAATGGACCAAAAAGGAAGTGGGATTCACTTAGAGAGAGGAGAGAAGCTGTATTGGGGTATAAAAAGGAAAAAAGAAGCAATGGAAGGGAGTAGCTAGTTTTAATAATTTTTCTTAAATGTCGTTTTTTTAAATTAATGTTCTAGTTAAGCCAAAATGTTGTAGTTTCAGTTTATTTGTATCTCATTCAAGTTAAAACATCATTGTATTGTACTTTTGATTATCAATCTAAGTTTTCATATAAGTCTCAAAATTTCATGATTACTGTTTCACATTTCAGTTTCGAATTCTCATGTACAAGCTTCCAATAGCTTTTTTCTCATTCAAACAAGTTAATTTAAGCTTGTTATAGCTTTTGATTAGCACGGAATCGGTTTGAAACAATTCTCATTTATAGTCAACAAAAGTCAAACTGGGCTCAATTTGAAATGGAAGTCGATTTGGGTTGATGCGGTGGTGCTTTGGGGTTGGATTAGATTAGCATAGAGTAGTTATGGTTTTGTTTTAGCCTGCAACATAAAATTTGGACATAAGTGAGTTTGTATTTCATTTTTCAATTTCTAGCCATTTTGCATTTTATGCTTATCTCGTATCTCGTGGTTACCAATGGTTTAGGCTTGTTTAATTAATGGTCTTTAGGTTAAGTGAACTCATGTTGATCATTATTACCGCTTGTTCGAAGAGTTTAAGTAGTTTTATTGCATATCAATGTTTTAAAGTGGTGTTTGGATTTCTTGCTAAACCCGTCTCGTAGGGTTAGTTCAAGTGCTCATAATCTGTTGTTGCATGTTTGTTTAGCTATATTGAACTCAATTCAGTCACCATTTGCACCCTACATAAGTCCCAAGTCAAAATTCCATTTCATCTTTCTTTAATGCTTAACTGTTGAAATTTTTGCAAACCAAAATCTTGTTTTATGTTTAAAACTCTTAGATATAGCTTGCATTAGATCTATTTCATCATGATACATTGATATCAGTCCATAAATTGTCTTCAAATCTCAATTTGGTCAACATTTCATTTCTTCTTCAAAAGTCAAATTGCAAAAATCCAGTTTTGACCCAAGCTAGGGAGATTTTTAGTGGATTCATTTCTGGGTCAAAATCAGCAAAACTTGTGGCTTTAAAAAGTTCACTTGGTCTAGTTTATTGTTGTGATTTTTGCATATTTTTGTAAATTTTCTTTAAGCTCTTAAATAACTTGTCAAAATGGGACTAAATCCCCTGTGCAGGGCACTGAGCCTGCACAGGGATTATGCAGGTTTTGCAGAGCTTGTGCAAAGCTCATTTGAGCTCATCTAAGTCTGTTTTTTGTTTTACATGTTCCCACCCAGGTCTAGTGTAAGTTCCAAGCTTTGGTTTTTGGTTGCTAGCTTATTTGAGTGCTTATTCTTAGGCTTGAAGTAGGAGCCTAAAACTGTTTTGGCTTATAATCTCAAATCAATCAAATCTGTTGAGCTTGTGATTTAGAGGTTTAAGATAGTTGTAATCTGTTGCATTTAGGCTCTTTTAGCTTATCCAAGCTTCTGTTTCAGTTTGGTGGACCTTGGTGCTCACTAGCTTATTCCAAGTGCTTATTTCTTAGCACTTTGCACATCAGTTTCATATTCCTCCACATAACCCCATGTTTTTCCATTTTTCCTAGCTTCCTAATATTATTTTAGACTTTTCCTGAAATTTTCATATTTTTCCAAGCTTGTTTGCTATTTTTCTGCATTTAAATCAATTTTTAGCACTTTTTAAATAGCATTTAATACAAAAAATTAAGAAAAGTTTCAAAAAAATAATTTTTCATTTTTCTTAAGTTTAGATAAATATAAAAAGTCAAAAAAATATTTTTCTAGATTTTCTTAGTTAAATTTGTATTTTTAAGTAATTTAAGTAGTTTTAAATAGTTTTAATTCCTATAAAATAGAAAATAATCGAAAAATACAAAATAGTTTTGAAAATTCTTTTTGTTATTTTAGATTTTCCAAGTCTTAATTTTATTTTTAATCTTTATTTCATATTTTCTTTCATTTTAGGCTAATAGTTAATAGTTAAAATTAGTTTTAATTAATAATAATTAATTAAATAGTTATAAAATAATTTTTTTCTATAAATTTTCTTTTATCATTAGGTTTGTAAAATGTCATTTTCATATTTTTAGGACTTTTATTTCTTAGATTTCACTTTTTATTTTGTACGTTTACGTAATTTTGTTTAAACGTAAGCTTTAAGTTTTAAACGTTCATCAATTTTAAAAATAGTGATAGCGTTTATTTAATATTTATTATCTTTTTAATTTCCTTTAATTTGCATTTAAGCCTCTGTAATTTGTTGGCTTTTTCTGTAGTTATAATCATCTCAATCCCGTTTTCCGTTCAAATTCCTCGATCACTATTCGTTGGGTGATCCATTGCATAGCTCGCTGGGACATAACGACCGGGAAACACTATACTCCCGGATCTTCATTGAGTTCGTGCTTAAGCCGTTTTAAGTTTCTTCGATCGGCCATTCACAAAGTGGCGGTTTGCGTGAAAACTCGACGGTTTCTTGCGGATCAACGACATTGGGTGTGAAACTCCTTGAGGCGCCAAGGCGGGATGCGTGATTTATTAGTAGTTTGGCGTGAAAAGGGCATCTCGTCTTTGTGGAACAAATGAGTTGTCTCACAAGTCTGCGCGACCAATCGAGCTCCTTTTGCTTCGCTCATGTATGGGCGTCGCAAAGTTGATGTTCGGTCTCGAGCGTGCCAACCTATGTATATAGGGGAAGTGTTTGCTTTTTGACAATGGCCTTCTAAGGCAATAGAGGCCATTGTGGTTTGTGGGGCCCTTTTTGGGGATTTTCAATGGAGGCCCGCATCCCTTCCGACTTCGGTTTGGTGGGTTGGGTTTATGTTCTACCGAGGATGTATCTACTTATGCTTTTGTGGCCTCGAGGCGCAATCTTGGAGTTTGCAGGATCACATTCTTGGGATGTGGTATTGATGGGGTTGACTCGATTATGGGTATGCAATGGATCGCTTCATGTGTCCCTTCCCGATTTCGATCTTAGCGGTTTCTTTAACAAGGACACCGCCCACCTAAAGCCCAAAATGTTTTGGCGTGTGCCCTTTTAGTGGAATCATTCGAGTTTGGGAGAAGTTTGATTTATCCCCGGCAAAAGCGGTGTTTGAATGTCTCCGAGCTCCTCATGCTCAAGATTTCTTGACGGTTATCCCCATTGAAGGGCTAGGCTAACATATGTCGGCCACGAGTACCGGACTATCCTGGCACCGGCTAATGATCCTCTGCTTCCTACCGATTAGCCTTGCCCACCGCCACAAGGTTTGTTTAGATTCCTTTGGCGAGCATGCGGTCCATTGCAAGGAGTTACCGGTTTCAAATACTGCATGATTTGGTTAGGGATGTTCAGATGATGTTCTTAAATGAGCAGAATTTCTTCTAAAAAGAGGCCCGTGAACTTTCTCGACGATCCGCTTGAAGGGATGTCTACTTTACTACCACCGATATACTTGTGTTTGGATGGCCCGGGGAAACATGTTTGTGTGGATCTTACCGAGTGTCCCTCTTGTTGGGCTAAGGGACAATGGGTTTGTTGTGAGACAAGCGGCGTTGAAAGCGGAATCGAGCAAAGTTGCTAAACACGAGAAAGCTTGTTTAGAGAATCAACACGTATTTACCCCTTTTGCTTTTGATACATTTGGGTTCCTAGATTCGGCAGTTGTGGAGTTTTTGACTAGGGTTCAACGGGTTGTGCAAAGTAATTTTGCGACCCCTAAGTCACAAAATTTCATTTTTAGTAGAATTGGTTTTGTCATTCAAAAGGGAGTTGCGACATAGCTTGTTGCCCGTTTGCCTGCCATCTTATTGTAATCCGTTATAAAAGTTTAATATAAAAAATATATATATATCAGCTAAAAAAAAAAAATTCAAAAATCAGATTTTTTAAAATCGAATCATATATGATTTTCACAAATCATATATGATTTTAAAAAATCATATATGATTTGTAAAAATCGAATCATATATGATTTTCACAAATCATATATGATTTTTTTGGCCGAAATTTTGAAAAAAAAAATCGTTAAAAATATATAGTAGTGCATATCTATAGAAAGATAATTTAATTCTCGTCGTGATGGTATGATTTTTATCGCGTAACAATTAACGGTTTGCGAGATATTTAATTTTTAAAAAAAGTGTGAAAGTATATATTTTTTTTAAATGAATGGTTATTATTGGTTTATTGGATCTATGGTAAATTTGAGATCTATATTGAACTTTTGCCCTATTTACAATAAGTAACACTTGCCATTTGAACTTATTTTGTAAAAGGTATCTATAATACTATAAAGTTGAACCCCTTAATTTAATGTGCAAGAGGGTTTGTGCACAAAATTATGTACGGTACAACATATGCATTGCACACCAATAAATACAATATTTCATGAATGGTTTAAAGTGGGAGAGGATTTGTGCACAAAATTAAGTACGGTATAAACATGCCATTGTTCCACAAAAGCTCTCAATTGAATGTGATGAAATGAAGGTGAATATGAAGTGTTCTTTGAAGGCCATGAATACGGAAATTAAGTCAGATTTACAACATTCATTCATGTATGATCATTAATCGGAGGTATACGAAGAAACATGAAGTTACATTGTGATCATTAATTGGAGGTATACAAAGAAACAATGCATTTAGTTATTGCAACACTTCATATTCATCTTAAGGAGCCTATAAATAACACATGCATTTCTTAAACTTGCCATTGGATGGCTGATGTTGCTGTAAAGATGGCGAAGGCTTTTGGCCAATCTGCGATTTCTTATTTATACTAAAATGACAGATCAAGCAACTTTCATTGACCTTGCTGCTAATAATTCTGTCAAAGTTGCTGTGGAGTTTATTAAGTTGATCCCATCTCACAAGTAAATTAATTTACGTGTGTAGTTGATGGCTTTTAGTATTTTGAACTTGAATAATACAATTGTAATAACTTGCATCATTTGAAGTTGGTGTATTTGGTCTTTCGCATGATTCGAATAAAGTTTCTTAAGCTTTACTTTATTAGTTTATGATTTGTTTATTCATATATCTTGGTGTTAGAATGTAACTTTAGAATTATGGGATTATTCATTTATTACATCTTTAAGTAAAAGACGCACATTGAAACGATTTTTATGTGGCCATGTTTCAGTTCAACTTATCATCATAAACTTATGAAGTTTATTGATTTTTATCTTACTTTTTAGATATGTTGCTGGAAATGGATTCCACATAGTTGGCGCTCATACTGATAGTCCATGTCTCAAGTAGTCAAGTTGAAGCCTATTTCAAAGGTAATCCATCTTTCATTTTCATTGTTTATTTATCTTCGACTGGTTTCATTGGTATAAACTGCTATGATGTGACATATATCGTAATTGGGTATCAAAAGGTGGTTATCTGGAAGGTGGGTGTTCAGAGATATGATGGTGGTTTGTGGCATATATGGTTTGAGCATGATTTGACCATTGCTGGAAGAATGATCATTAAAGAAGGAAAAGCGACTCAGCGTCTTACTCTCAAGTTCTACTGTAAAAGGTAGGTTGGCTTATGACTACTTATGTAATTGTGTAATTGTATTAAAAATATATTAGTCTTTTTAACTATTAAAATATTTCTGCCTGTTTACCTAATGCTGATATGATGAGGGTCGTCGACGTATTAGCTATTGATGAAGGACAAGCAGAGGGTTGTAGAAGTTAGCCTTGGGACAGTAGCTATAAACATTTAAACGCTTATAGCTTGAGAATTGTATTATATGTGTAAATTTTAATATTATGACAATATCTATAAGTCAGTGCATAGTTGTATATACATGATTGTTTACATAAGATTATATGTTGCATTTCTGTATCTTAAATATCCGACTTGCAAGTATCAATATGATTTCTAAAAGCAAAGATGTAAAGCTTGCTCAATAGTACGTTATTTGACAACTACTGCATGTATTATATATGCTTACCCGATATCACACTTTTAAAAAAGTAACCCAACTCTAGACTTGCAAGTATCAATATTCGTAATAAATCGATGATTGTGTTATTGACTTATGATCCGAAAATAGTTTAAAACATGGGCCGGAACAAATATTATCCAATATGTCTTAATACATATACTTAATTTTGATATAATATTTGGTAAAAAAAATTGGTATTTTGGACTTACAAATTTTCAAATAATGCAAAGAATGTTTACTTACATAACTGTTGTAGATTACCCCCAATCGAAAGTAAGAATTAAGTAATGAACACACAATTTAAGAAACTACATAATTATTACTGCTTCATGTGAATTTTGTAGAATGCTAATTTTTTGTTAAACATTATTTTCATATAGCCGTATGCGTTTAAGCTCATTACACAATGAAGGTGAATATGAAGTGTTCTTTTGAATATAAACCATCTCGGGGTAACTCCAACGAATAATGATGTAAAAATTTATTGCGCATGGTATATGATGTCGACAATCAACTTTGAGCATCAATCATCACAGATCTTTTAGAAGACCTACTTCTTTTTAATATCCGAAATCAAAAGAAAGAAACAATAACAACCGTTATCATTTCTTCCTCTAATTCGTACAAGACAAAATGCCACAACAAGATACGAAAGAAAGAGTAACCTACCCGCGACCTTGATTATTCAAGATCTTGAAGCCAAAACCGATGGATTGCAAGAAACGAACATAAGTTGTTACGGAAATAATATGGGTTAATGTTTTCATGGTTGGGTTAAAGAGATTAATGGTTAGCAGGGTTTGTGAGATTTGTGATTAGATGAGGATGCGATTTGAAGAGTTTGTCTGGAGCAGATGGATGTGATGAGGGAAGGATGCGCTGATCACACATGTGTAGGGTTAGGGTTATATCTTTAAGTACCGGGTATTTGATTTGTGTTATGGATCGGGTTATCTCATTTCTTATTGGCCTGAATTATAACTATGCCTAACATATTAATTGGAGGAGGTAGGACAAAACCTTTTTCTTTTAACTCCTTCATTCAAGATATAATATAAACCGGTGTAGCTTTCTCATATTAATATTGATCTTTCGTATTTGTATACTACTATTTAACTGATTCGTATTTTTTGTAAGTAGATGTGATCCTATAGATATTGATATAGCCATATTTGTATCTATATACGTTTGATTTGCGATCCGTGATATTTATTTATGTATGTTATCAAAAATCAAATTATATAAAACACATTGCCTTTTTTTGAAGTAATAGGTTTCCATTTTATATGCTTAATGCCAAATTAGTGTAAGTTCGGACATCTTAAAATTAAAAAAAAAACAAAACAAAAAAAAACAAACATATACAACCATAGTACATGAAAAACCAACTAAAATATATATATCAGAAAGAAAAACAATATTTGTCAATTGTCACGTGTGCTTAAGTGTAGGGCTAGAATGATTTTAGTATCCAATGTATTTTAATACATGGTGTTAACTTTAGCATCTTAGTTGGCAAACAGAGTGATATTTTGGACTTACAAATTTTCACGGGTTGATAAATTTTACACGGCTAAAGTTTATATTGCTTATAAAATGTGCTTCGAAGATTATTCTTTACTATTATGCAATTTTGAAAACACGTTGGATTACACGTACATGACAAAAAAAAAACATTATTAATATTTACTAAAAATCATAATATTTGTCTTCGAGCTAATTTTTTGTTAAATGGCAACAAATCATACATTTGTCTTTCATTTTAGATGATCGTACATGTTCGGTAATCACACATATTCAACCCTTAACCAATCGGTGCAACGCACGGGTTTTTGTAGCCTCGTTATAGACTATACATGCATTATAAGTAGTTGTATCTTTATATATAATAAAAGAAAACATTTTTGAATGCCACAAATCCTCTTTCTGACGTCATAATCTTACGTCATATTAACACCTGGCAAATCTTATCTCATACAATTTCATCTTTTAGTAACTATTGTTATTCAAGACCTTTAACTATGCCGTATTCAATCAAACATCACCCTCTTATTCCATTACGACAAAAAAAAACCACATCATTATTAATATTTACTAAAATCATAATATTTGTCTTCGAGCTAATTTTTGTTAAATGGCAACAAATCATACATTTGTCTTTCATTTTAGATGATCGTACATGTTCGGTAATCACACATATTCAACCCTTAACCAATCGGTGCAACGCACGGGTTTTTGTAGCCTCGTTATAGACTATACATGCATTATAAGTAGTTGTATTAATTATATATACGTTTATCATAATTTTCATGTGTCACAATGAATAGTAACCAACAATTTAAAAAAAACCTCTCAAGCTGTAAAACATTGATAAAAAAATCCCCATACGCTATAAAACATTTACAAAAAACCTTCTTACGCTATAAATATTTATATATAAAAAAAAAAAAAAAAAAAAACTCCTTACGCTATAAAACATTTACATAAAACCCTTTACGTAATAATAATATTTACAAAAAAACCCTTACGCTATAAAACATTTACATAAATATGTCTAGGGGTGGAAACGAGTCGAGCCACTCGTGAAAAGCTCGGGATCGGATCGGTAAAAAGCTCGAACGAGCCAAGCCTAAACGAGCTTGAGCCCGAGCTCTATACAAAAAGCTCGAGTAGGCTCGCGAGTCTAAACGAACCCTAGAAATATATACGTATATATATTGTATATACATATAAACGAGCTCAAAAGTAGTAAACGAGCTTGAGCCTTATATAATTAACGAGCCGAGCTCCATTTGAAATTTGTTTTCTTTAAAACATCATATAAATTAGTCGAGCCCGAGCCGAGCTCGAGCTTGTGAAAATTTGCACGAGCCGATCTCGAGCTCAAAATATGAGGCTCGAAACGAGCTCGAGCTTTATATACATAAACGAGCCAAGCTCAAGCTCTAGCAGGTTCGGGCTCGGCTCGTTTTCACCCCTAAATATGACACTATAAGTAGTAACCTACAATTTAAAATAACTCCCTTAAGCTATAAAACATTTATGAAAAAATAAAAAAAAAAAAACTTACGCTGTTAGTACTTGGTGGTTAGTTTTCTTACATGTTAGTTCTTAGGTTTTCTTTGTTAATTCTTTCGTTAGTCATTCTGTTTTCATTATTAGTCCCTGAATTATTATTTTTACATTATTAGTCCTTAAAATGTGTGGTCTTAGGTTTTCTTTGTTTGTCCTTCCATTAGCTATTGGGTTTCAATTGTTAGTCCCTTATTTTTTTTAAAAAACAAATATTATATTTTGTCTGCGTAAAAGTTTAATAAGATGATATATATAATTTGTTTATCATTTAGTTTATATTTAAGTGTAATAGTTTGCTAACTAACCGATATTTAAGGAGGTGTTTATGCATTTTTAGTTTTTTAAGAACAATGAATTTTCATTGTTAGTCCATGAATGATATTTAAGGAGGTGTTAATGCATTCTTAGTTTCTTAAGAACAATAAATTTTCATTGTTAGTCCATGAAATTTTCTTTTCATTGTTAGTCTCTAAAAAGTCTAATATTTGATTTAAGTGTGATACTTTTCATTTAAACTACGCAAGATTTTTATTTTAACATGTAATTCATTTAACAAGAAAAAAATGTATCGACTCGGGGAACCTAAAACCCTGGGCACTATTCAATGAATAGTAAAAAATATTATTAAACCTTGGTGGTTAGTTTGTTTACATGTTAATCTTTAAGTTTTGTTTGTCAGTCATTCTGTTAATTATTCGGCTTTCATTGTCAGTTTCTAAAATATTTTTTTTACGTTATAGTCCAGGACGCATGTAGTCCTTAGGTTTTTTTGTTAGTCCTTCCGTTAAGAATTCGGTTTCCATTGTTAGTTCTTGATTTTCTTTAAGAAATCAATATTACATTTTGTTTACGTAAAATTTAATAAGATGTTTAAGGTTTAGGGGTGTTTATGCATTTTAGTTTCTTATCAATAATAAATTTTCATTATCCTGATTCTTTTTACATTGTTAATCCCTAAATGTATAAAATTTGACTTATGTGTGATATTTTATTTTATTTAAATTGTGTAATGCGTTTATTTAATGTACTAGCTATAATACATGTGCACACACGAGGTTTAAACAAAAAAAATTATTCTGTATTAATACTGAATTCTATGTCCTTAAAGGTAATTGCATATATTTATATAGTTATAAGTTTCGTGCATGCACGAAGTGTACACATAAATCAAATTTATTTTAACATTTTAGTTTAGTATATACACATATAAGAATTTGCCCATAAAAATTGTGATATAAATACAACTAATATTTATGCACGAGTTTTTTTATTATGCATTAACATTCATTAGAATTTTGTAAAATATTTGTAAAAATTTCTGTTAGGTAACTCAAGATTTAACTTTATTTACCTAACAAAGATGTTGATGTTATTATTTAAATTTCACTACAATATTATGTTATACACATGATGCAAGTTTAATAGCAAATAATGAGCGTTGATAAAGTTAAAGTATACTCCTTAAAGTTTTTTAAAAATATTTTTCCAGATATCCTTATATAAATAAATAAGAATTACACGAGTCATTGTTATAAGTACAATCGCGTATATTATTTGTATATTAAAGTAACCTGTGATTACAATTTGATAAATAGGTTCCCGTTTTCAGTAACTTAGCCGTATTTTAAATGTAAACTCGTGTTCACATAAGTTAAACTTTTAAAAATGAAATAAATGAGTCCTTATTGAACGTATATAGTAAAAAAAAAGTTGATACTTATAATCTTATGTAAATTTATATGTTTTTATTTTAAAACAACATATACATTGTATTTTTTAAGATATAAAGTATAAATGGTATAAAGTATAAGAAAGTATTTGTTTATAATCCAAAGTTGTTAAAAAATATGGAGGTTTATAATATTACACTTAACTCTATATAATTTTTTAAAATTCAACCACTAAAGTTTTATTAATTACCTCCTCTTTTTTTAAGTTTTTGTTTTCACAAATTTGACACCTATATTTTTATGTGTTTTTTTTATCAACCAATTTTTTCACCAAATTTATTAATTAACGTTTAACCAAAATCAATTTAAGTTTGACTTTTATTAACCAATCACATCACACGATTTTGCTTACGTGGCGGAATCGAGCTCTCCTATTGGCCCGATTGTTTTTTCAATAAGAATGAATTAACAAAATCACTTCGAAATGATGTAATTCATTTATTATGTAAAAGATTGTTATTTAACATAGAAAAAAGGTAACGGTCTAGCTGAACCTACAACCCCGGGTTATAAGGTAACGCGTGTTTCATCGAATTGAATTTATCACAAAAGATAAATTTATTTAATTTAGTCATTGAAATTTATCTCCCGCCCGCAAGCCAAATTAGTCGTTTCAAACATGTGATTAAGTTTCAAAATACGTGAATTCAAGATTTGAATTCTCGATGTTGACCAAGAAGATTTAAAGATGGATCTTTTATTTTCTAAAGACTTTAAGTTCAATGTAATGCGAATATGCTAAACGGTTGTGTTATTACGATTTGGATTGCCTCCTTATGTCAAATTGTTTGAATAAATGTATTATTCGTGTTATATTGAGTGACTAAGTGGACACAAAAAATGATTATCAAAACTAGTTCTTGTAGTAATTTTAGAAGATGAAGGCTATGTTTGGCGAAAGAATGTGAAATTGTAATATAACTCATCGCTTCAACGCTTCTAAAGAAGATTAAAAAATGAGCTTTCCTAAAAAATAGCAAAGCTCACCGCTCCTTTGCCAAACGAGCACTAAAAATAAAAAAGCTCACTGCTCACCGCTCATCACTTTAAAAAGCTTCAAAAAACTCTGCGCCAAACATAGCCTAAAAAGAAGCAAAATTGTAATAAATAAGTTTTCATATATACAAGTTTTATTTGGAATAAAAAGTGTTGATACATCAGATTTCCACTATATAACTCAGAATTATAACTCAACCCAAAAACAGCCTCCTTCATCACTCAAGTTATAAGACACTCCCAGATCTCACAATTTTTATTCTTTTTTCATTTATGACACATTAAAATAAAAAACATTACAAAATTTAAATAAAACAAAACACTACATTTAAACCAAATTGTATACAAAATTTAGAAGAAATCTATACATATATATGAGACTACATTGACACGTCATTAATGCTGACTAGACACTTAAATGTTGACATGGCGTATCATTTGATGAGGTGGAAATGGTGACTAGGCACAACATCCGACAACTTATTTAAAAAAAACTTGTAAATTGCAAGGTTCGAACTCGTGTTTCGGTCAAACATAAGCGCCCAACCAGTGAGCCAATGCACATTTTGTGTTCACACTCTTCTTCCCAAATTAATATTCATTCTCAAACATTACCATCTTAAATAAACATAACTGAAAACCTACTTATTTGGATCTACCATTAATCCTCGCCTTTTTCACTATGCATTTCCAAAATCAAATACCTCTAATAATCAAAACGCATAATCGAATTCAAAAAACATACTCACCTAATATATACCATTTTCATGAGAAGGTTTTCCGAATCACGCTCATCAAATAAAACCCGCGATCATCAAAGTAAAACCAAAACCCTAGATTTAACCCTAATTAATGGGATTAAAAAAAACACGCACAAAAATCTGGTACTATCATCCACTGATCGGAGGTATCTTTTTAATTAACCTATGTTAAAGGTAGTTCTTCTTTTGATTTTATTTTTCGATTAATAAGATTGTTAGCCGATCGGTTTTTGTGTATGATCAATAGAGATTAGTTTTGTATACATTTATGGATTTTGATTGTTAAATTTATTTTTGAAATCAACATTGACTCAATATGAAATTTTATAAATTCGCAGGAAGCCTCAACAGTTACAAGGACCGATACATGCTTGGCCAAGAATGTTTCATCAATATGGAAGTTGCACGGTGATATTCAGGTACACCTTAATTCGATCATCAAGGGCTGCTTTGATTTTGTTTAAAGTCAATAATTTTATTTTCATTTTGGGGTATGTTGAGATTAATAATGTGATTGGGAAAATAGGTGTTCTTCATTGTGACAATTTTGAAGCGATGTTGTTTTCAAAATATGATTACGATAGATTTTGATACTTTTGGTTCACTTTTATGGTTCACGGTATGTGATTTGAAGAATTGAAGGCCGCATGGAAGATGTTCGATGAAATGTCACGGATAAAGGTACTTCATTTTGTAACAAATGTAATCATTTGGGTAATTTTAAAGTCCAATTATATTGGTTCTAAAAGTATGTTGGTTACTTTGTAAAGACTATTATCCAATCTAGAATTACTGTATTACAAAACCATTTATTGTATCTTTATGGAGTAACAATCTTTGCTTGATATGTACCTTGCAATATTGGCAATATGTTTATCTTTGCTTGAATCGATTTAAGTATATATTGCTTAACAAATGACAATATCTTTATCATTGGTGGATTCATTAACTAATATCCATTTTGAAATGTGAAGGGTGTTGGTGGAGCGTACAACAAATCAACAGCTGAGAAAGTATGCCCAACTCTAAAACTATCCCTTGTGAGCAATTTGATAGAGCTTTTCACGTGAGACAACATACTTGATTCACTAAATTTGATCATGTTGCCACTCTTTCATTTGTAAAAGCCATGACTCACATAATATGTAGTCACAGTCATATCTATCAGTTTCTGATATCAGGTAGCATAAACCACTCACATTTTTAATCATAACTTTACAATATTGACTACGCATAAATGGACAATTAAGTTCGACTACAGTGTGATGTTAACTGAGAGTAAATTGAGGGGTGAAGGGCTTGAAACAATGGACTACTTGGTCAACCTTTGTAAACAAAAACACTTTATTGAACAAGGAGATGCCATTAAATATGAGGTAAATCACAATCATGTAATAAAACTCTAGCTTTTACAAAACAAAATTACTAACCATGTAATATAATTTCAGGTGCATCCGACCCACTGCTGAAGAGCTTGAGGATTTCGGCACCCCAGACTTTACAATATACAATGCTGGAATGTTCCCATGCAACCGTTACACTCATTATATGACATCCTCAACAAGCATAGATCTCAACCTTGGTAGGAGGGAAATGGTCATCATTGGAACCCAATACGCTGGTAAAATGAAGAAAGGCCTTTTTGGTGTTATGCATTATCTCATGCCTAAACGCCAAATACTCTCTCTTCACTCCGGTTGCAATATGGGGAAAGATGGTGACGTGGCACTCTTCTTTGGATTATCGGTATAACTTGGAGGTGACAAAACAAGCGGGATGGGTAATGGGTCAAAAGCAGTGCGGGTCTAAACCATCAATTTTAAGCGGGTCGATGTTTTGGGTCAAACCCACTAATTTTTACCCGTTTAGTATTATCACTTGTTACTTTTATGTTAGCTGAATGACATTTTCAAGGCCACTTTTACCCTTTGATCAACTGACAGTTTGGTTTTATAATTCGTGTACCTAGGTATTGGAAAGACCACACAATCTACAGATCACAACAGATATCTAATTGGAGATGACGAGCATTGTTGGAGTGAGAATGGTGTGTCTAATATCGAAGGTGGTTGCTATGCAAAGTGTATTGATCTGTCAAGGGAGAAGGAGCCAAATATCTTCAATGCCATCAAGTTCGGGACAATGATGGAAAATGTAGTGTTTGATGAGCATACAGGAGGTCGATTATTCGGACAAATCCGTAATGTGGTGAAGTAATTAATCCGTTTAGTAGAAGTTTTAAACATTTTTGAAACTTTTGTACCGATAATTGGAGTAAACGTTTAGAGAACACTCGGGCGGCATATCCTATAGAATACATACCGAATGCTAAGATACCATGTGTCGGGCCTCATCCAAAGAATGTCATCTTATTGGCTTGTGATGCGTTTGGTGTGCTTCCACCGTGAGCAAGCTAAACTTATCTCAAACTATGTACCATTTCATCGGTGGCTACATCGCTCTCATGGTGGAGCAAGACGGGATAAAGAGCCACAAGCAACGTTTTCGTGCGGGTTTTGGTGCAATTTTATTATGCTTCACCCGACAAAGTATGCGACCATGTTAGCGAAAAGATGCAAAAGCACGGTGGAACCCGATGGCTTGTTAACACCGGCCGGTCGGTGGAAGGTAAGGAGCAAAGGTCTACTAGATTGTATTAATTTTCTTTTCCAATACTCATTTCTAATGGAGTATATTATTATTCTATCTGATTATGGATCGGTGTTTAATAAAGTTGGCATACACACGGAAAATCATTGATGCTATCCACCAGGGGAGCCTTTTGGAAGCCAAATACACAAAGACGAGATATTTGGACTTGAAATCCCAACCGCAATTGAAGGCGTGCCATCGAGATTCTTGATCCAAAGAACTCCGTAAGTGTCATACATTGTATATTTGCGTAACCATTTATATTTACTTTATTCTTATGATGTTCATGTTGGTTCCTATGGTATTTCATTTTAATCGTGTACTCTCATCTTAGTACCATTTATATTGTTATTCTTATGATGTTAATGTTGGTTCCTCGTGGTATTTCATTTTAATCGCGTGTATCTTCGGGATCTTAATTATGTTGATGTACATGGTCTTTTATTTATGCGTCTTACTTAAAACGTATGTGAATAGAAAGGAAGCCCTCTCGGATGTTGAAGTAGATGATAGCTTAGAATTTGATTCATCAAGTATTATGTGTCTAGCTTAAATTAAAAAATCTTGATCATTTGCTGATTTAATGGTTTATTGTTGCGTCTACTAACTTGGAATCACTGGGATAAAAACTCAAAAGCGATGAAAAATGTGGGAGTTTGATGTATATAGACATATGGTGTGTTCTCAAATTTTTACAGCTAGAATCTCAGGTTTTATGGCTGAGATGTCTTAAAAAATTAGCAAACATTTTCTTTAGCTTTATTTCGGTCAACTTTCTTAAGGGGTTTTTTGTTTTATATGTTTATATACCAATCTTTGTATCACCTATCAAAATGAGGAAAAACTGCTTAGATAGGGGCTGTTTGTGATTTAGTCAATGAAAGTACTTAAATATGGGCACCGTTTGGGATTGCTAATTTAATATGCATAATAATTTCTTATATATATTGTTTAATAATTGCTTATAGATTCTGCTTATATAACGGCTGTTTAGGATCGCTTCTTTAAACTACTTTGTGTGGGTTGTTTTCTGGGTACAATGGGTACAATTGATATTTGGCCATACATTATCAGTGCTCTTTAGGTGACCTTAAGCATGTTTGACCGATCGCTTCTTTAAACTACTTTGTGTGGGTTGTTTTCTGGGTACAATGGGTACAATTGATATTTGGCCATACATTATCAGTGCTCTTTAGGTGACCTTAAGCATGTTTGACCGATCTCACATGGCCATATATTATATATTTTGTTACCACTAACTTTTCCTTATGCAAAAAAACTGGTCATCATTCTTGATGGTGAACCGTTTTTTTTCCTTCCGGTAATGTGTTTTTGTTATTTAGTGTTGGTTTGTAGGTGGCGTGTAGAGGGATTCCGCATTCGGCGCATATTTGGTTGAAGTATCCGTTTATTGATATTGGTATGCTAATTTGGCCCTTTATGAGTTGATAGGAAGCATACTTATCAAGATAGATTTCTTATGATCGTGACCCATGTTTAATTATCAATATAGTGATTCTGACCTTAGTTATGCAATGATACTCATAAGTAATAGGTTACTAATACTCACAAGTCACAGGTATTAGGTATTGGTTACCATATTTAATTTATGGTGTTCATGTCTTTATACTTGTGAATAAAAAGACAATAATATTCAAGTATTAGTTTACCAATACTCACAAATAATGCATGAAAGTACAAGTGGAGGCACAAAAGTTCTTTTATCAGACTAATAGCTGTCCATTTTTTGACTTGTAAGTTTCATGTCGACTAATACCCAATATTAAAGATTGATTAGGATTATTAGGATTATGTTGTTAGCGCATGAAACATAATTAATCACATGTGATTGTATGTAATCTTATCATAATGGAACATTTTAGAAATGAAAAGCTATAGAAATCTATATTCAAATTGTAGCTTTAAAAAATCTTTACTTTGAATATTTGATGTTGTTTTATGTGTTATTTTAGGTGCTTTTATTATATGATGACGGGAATCTTTTTGAAAGCAAAATGTGTTGGTAGAAGAGTGCTTGACATGATCCATAGTTTTTACAATGCACGTGACAATGAAGAGACTTTGTCACGGTTGGCTTTTTGTCGGTGACTATACTTGGGTTCCATGTTATGTTGGAAAATAAGTCATCAAACAAGTAGACTGTTTGATGTTTTAGTCATTTTTGATTTAGTATAAGAAAACTCAACTTGATTAATAATAATTATGCTTTACATGTGTTCTTAGCTGTATAATGGAGTATTAACTTTGATATTCTTTGTTTCACATATGTATTTATTGCATTTATACGCAAATCGTAATTTACATGTTCTTATGCTTTTCATTGTTTTTTACATATACTACATGAACACTTTCTTTTTGTTTTCAATCTTTGGGTCTAAGATATTTGACGTTATTCACTATCTATTTATGTCCAATTAAACTTCGTCAAGTAATATAAGACGGCACTACACAAAGTATACAACAAACACTGTGTACGAAAAAGTTTTATTCAGTCTATTAATAAGTACCATCTAACTATCTAAGTAAGTTGTTCTCATACCTTTCATTCTTTTTTTACTCATATTACATGAACATTTTCATTTTGTGTTTCAATTTTTGTGTCTAAAATATTTGTCGTCATTCAATATTTATTTACGTCAAGTTAAATTACGCCAAACAATATTATGAAGCGAATCCGCCCATTGGGCTGGTCATGAAGCTAGTTGCATATATATATCTCTCCAAAAATGAATAATTGCATATATATTCTTGGTACAAGTTTTTGATGTATATGGTATAATAGTTTTTATGCATGCAATATAAAGTAACAAGGTAAAGCTATTAAAGACTACCTATGTAAAAATAAACAATGAGGGGCTATTTATGTGAACATCTATATCAATAAGGTTTAAAAAGAAATTAAACTTGGGTGGTCTTCTTCTTGCGAAAATTTCCTGAATGGCGCTGCAGAGAAGTGGTTTTCTTGCAGAGGACCACTTTTTCTCACATTACCAAATTGTTCAAGTTGATCGCTGTTTATTAGCAGAGAAGCCAAAAATTAACACGTGTTTAGCCCACATTAAAAATAATCCAAAGTAAGAAGATGCAGCATCCTATTCACCAATTTCGCTGCTTCTTAGCAGCGAATTCATTCAATATGGAGCACATAATTAACGCAACTAAAAAAAAAAACCCACATCACCAATTTCGTTGCCTCTTAGCAACGATCACCAAGCATAAAACAAACATGCTAGTTACTATTTAGACAAGCATTTATTAAATGAAATATAAAAATGTGTAAAAATCACCCTTGAACCTTTTAATATTTACAACTTTTTAATATAACAAACTTTATTCGTCAAATTTCTAGCAAATATCTAGCGAATTCGCTAATAAAAAATATACCGTTGCGAAGAGCTCTGAATTACGAACAAAACAAGTCCAATATCGCTATGCTTTTAACGTACGTACGATTTTATAAAAAATATTGAAGTTTGATACATTTAAAAAAAAAAAAAAAAAAACTCTTAAACCACAGGGGCCAAAGACGTGCAATTCTTCAAAATTAAAAATCGTTAAAAATGACCGGAATATCGTTTGAAAATAAAAACGTAAACATTTATAAACTAAAAACGGTATCCTTTTATTCATAAAACTCTCCAACTTTTTTTTAGTTTCAAATGGTTGCGATGGGTATGAGTTTTGATCATAAAGTTGCGATGAGCGTGAGTTATAATTTATAAATAAAACTTTTAGTTTTATATATAAAATAAAAGTTGGCGAGTTTTATGAATAAAAGGATACCGTTTTTAATTTATAAATGTTTACGTTTTTATTTTCAAACGATATTCCGGTCATTTCAAAAGATTTTTATTTTATTTTTGTAGAATTGCACGTCTTTGGCCCCTGTGGTTTAAGAGTGTGTTTTAAAGGGTTTTTTTTTAAATGTATCAAACTTCAACATTTTTTATAAAATCGCACGTACGTCAAAAGTATATCGATATTGGACTCGTTTTGTTCGTAATCCAGAGCTCTTCGCAATTGTATATTTTTTTATTAGCGAATTTGCTAGATATTTGCTAAATATTTGAAGAATAAAGTTTGTTATATTAAAAAGTTGTAAATATTAAAAGATTTAGGGTGAGTTTTGCACATTTTTATATTTCATTTAATAAATGTAGGATGTTTGTTTTATGCTTGGTGAAGATCTCGCTGCTAAGAGGGAGCGAAATTGGTGATGTTTTTTTTTTTTTTTTTTTTTTTTTTTTTGCGTTAATTGTGTGCCGCATGTTGAATGAATTCGATGCTAAGAAGCAACAAAATTGGTGACTAGGATTACTTTGGATTACTTTTAATGTGGGCCAAACACGTGTTAATTTTTGGCTTCTCTGCTAATAAGCAGCGATCAACTTGGACAAATTGGTAATGTCATAAAAAGTGGTCCTCTGCAAGAAAACCACTTTTCTGTAGGGTCATTCAGGAAATTTTCGCCTTCTTCTTGGCTCGCTGACAACCTGAAATAAAAAATAATAAAAAAAATAAATAATAAAAAAATCAGAAAAACAATAGATCAATAAATATATAAATTAATTAATTTACCTATAACTTTCGTTATGATCAAGACATGAGACCTTACAGCATCACTGATGAAAAACAAAGGGTAAAATTTGAACAAAAAATTACTTTAACAATTAACAACAATCAAATAAGCGGTGGAAAATTAAGACCCTTTAATCCTTTTTCATAACGGTGATCCATATACAACGTATGAATAATCAGAACAACAACAACAACAACAACAACAACTATGTACCTTTTGTTTGCGAAAGAGATCAAAACGAACACGAGATCAAGGGTAAGATCCTCTCATGGTTATTGCACAATAACGTTCCCACGACCACAATAGGGTGCTAGCAGTTGATCCAAAGAAGCAATAAACGAACAGTAATATTGTTAAAACCAAACACACTAATATGTTTGGTATGTTGCTTTGCTTGGCCGAAACACATAAAGAAAGCAGGGAGTATTTAGGGTTTGTGTTTATGAAAACCCTAGAATTATTTCTTTGTATTTATAGACCTTAAGAGATAATACCATAATTAAAAACATGATAATCTCAATAAATAAAAAAGATAATTATTATATTTAAAGATATTATATTATATAATAATATACTTATCCTCTTAAGTAGGTTATTGAACCAAGCCCAACCCGACAAACACCCCTAGGGGGCCGCCAAACTATCGAGACCCAAACGGGCTTGCCATTCGGTTCTTGGTCTAAGCCTATTAATTCTTAAATCGTCTAACTAATTAAGCCCAATGCATTTTCATATAATTACAATAATATAAAAAATTATGGTCTTGCATTATTGTGTGTGACCCCATGGTATCATATGTTGATAACAATATTTAATTATGTTATATCATGCACATATTCTGACAACAATACACGACTATTATGCACATATTATGTTATATGCACTTGGGTATGTGTATAACTTTAGTAGTTAAATACCAACAAGTAGCCATCTAGCAATAGAATTCTGTCTGCCTCTCAAAAATACACGACTTCCGTCCGTTGATGGAACCAAACAACATATCATTAACTCTTTCTTATAAACACTTTGATTGATTTTTCAATGGTTTTATGGCTACGATCTATACCTAATCTTATCACAACTCAATTCTCAAATAGAAATGAGTTATAAGGAGTTTTGAATTAGCTATAATCTCATGGTCCAGCCAGAGCCAGAAGGACCTATCTAGGGACATTTCAAACAGAAAGATTAGAAGACCTTAGGTATTGGAAAAGTATGAAAAAAGGAATAATGCTATTAATGTAAGAGCTATCACTGGAGCAATCACAAAAAGATGATAGTTGGATGACATGATATGCATTGAAGGGTTTGAAGAATGAAAAAGAAAAGTTATGAAAGGGTTAAAAGAAATGAAAACCCTCCATACACTTAGGCAAAAACCGGATCAACAAATCTACTATCGGTTATTACGAAGATGATACTGATATTGAAGACAAACATCATGGACCAAGTGGTGCTATGCACAACCTTCCCCAACAACTCAAGTTCATCTCAAAAGGTTCTTGTTTCGTTTCTCACATAGACAAACACATAATCTATTGACCTCTCATTCTGAGATGTGTTGGTATTGAAAAGGTGGTAGTCTGCTCCAGCCTCCGCTCACTAAATAAAGTGCACTTATCGAGTCTAGAGCCATAATATTCAATAAAAGATCTCCTTAGGACAAAAATTACAAATATATACACTTGTTGTTCACAAATAAGAACACAAAATGTACGAGAGTCCTTCGCAGATCTTAGTAATCTTGCCAGAACATTCATAGTTGTAATGAATTATTATTCTACAATGATTGAATTGAAATCCTGCCAGTGTCAACCTCAAACATAACTCACAGTGTGTCTCGTATTTAATCCTTTATGGATTAAGCATGGATGTTTTTTATGGTGGTTACTTTGTCACAAACGGTCTACAGTCGTTGAGTGATACTCAGGTGTATTCCAGCGGCTCACCTGGATTGTTGTTAGCTTTCTTGAAGGCATCCAATTCAGGTAACGACATGTGGGGTAATCCTTTAAGGTTCTCTGGCACTTTGTGTAACACCCCCAAAATGGCTCAGCGGAAGCACACAAGTATTGGGGTGCTACTAAATCGATATCACAACATAAGCATAGAACAACTGATTTTTATAAATAAACTTTTATTCATTCTTGAAAACAATGTTTACATTATTTATTAGTGCGGAAAACGGCCCATTATCAAAATGTGGTCCCAATACATAAATTAGAGTCGTCTATAACCATGCAATGCCTTTTTCTTGCGCCTCCAAAGATAAACTATCACCTTAAAACCTGAAAATACATGCTAAAAAGTGGCAACACTAGGTTGGTGAGTTCATAGATTTTAATTTGTAAAAGTTTCTATGGACCACAAGATTTAGTATTTAATTCATTTCATTATGTGACCCGTTCACTCGGTCATGTTACCAGTTCACTCGGCTATGTGACTCATTCATTCGGTCATGTATGTACATAGCAAATGCGACCAGTTCAATCGGTCATGTGACCAGTTCACTCAGTCATGCAGGCATAACAGTTTCAAGTACTTGTGTCCATATGTAAAAGCAAGCATTAACTTTACACTAGAATGCATTTAAGCAATCAAGTAACTGGCAAGTAAACACATAATACATTTAGTCAATCAGCATAGTTTGAGTAAACCATTCACTTGTTCAGGTAAAATACGCATTTAGTTTAAGTGAAAACGAGCATGTATTCTCCCCCAAAACAGTTATGAAAACAAGTAAAAGTAGGGGCTATGAAACTCACCTTAGCAATAAGTAGTCCAAAGGTGGATTTCAATGAGTATTGTGGAACTGTACCGACACGCGACAAAAGGAATGTGATGACAATGGAGTCGAAGGCCAACCCGAAAGTCTAACAACACAAACAAACCCAATCCTTCCTGAGCAAGACACAAGCAAGGTCTTCCAATACCTCTAAGGCTTTTTCTCTTATCTTTTGTGGTGAGATTTGAGGTGTGTTACCCTTGGGTTGCCTCGACAAAAAGAAAAGAAAAGATGAGGAGTAGTTTTTGACTAAGCTTTCTAATCTTGGAAGATGAGAAGTAATCAATTTCAGCAAAGTTCACTCTCAACCCTTGTCTTCTAATATTCTCCCTCCTCGTTGACGTCTGGGAATGGTGTAGGGGAAACGACAAAGCTTCTGGGAATAAAGGGGAGGATAGCATAGCCTAATAGATTCTTAAGGGTGGCTTGACTTTTGGCTTGGGCGGCGTTATCGATGGTAAAAAAAGGAGGAACAAAAACATTCACCCAAATGACTCTTGGGTAGGAGAGGTGGAGAAGAAAGTGATTTCTCAGATGCCACATATATCAATTTCCTTTTTTTTTGAGATGATGATCCAGCGAATGAGTGGTAACAAGAAAAGAAGATAGGATTTTTGGGAAATAGGTTTCAGATTATTAAAGTTGTGTGAGAGTGTGAGGCGGCGTGGCTGAGTAAGACAAAGGAGAAACATTTTAATTAACTTAAATAAAATGTATCATTTTAATTTATGAGATAAGGTTTAGTTGTTAAATAATGTAGGTAGATTATAATTGTATTATGTATTTTTGTGTCCTACGGTATTATACCGTGACTGAAGTATTATGATTTGATAATTTTTATACTGAAACGCTTTATGAATACGTTTCTGAAATAGTATTATGTGTATAATGTTTTCTATTCCGGGGATTTACCATAGGTTTATTTTGCCCATCATTGTGTCGGTACGCGTGCGGTGTCGGTCTCAGTGGAAAACGAGATAACCTCTCGTCTCACAATTTTAATCATAAGAGAATTTCAGGACTAAAATATCACAATTCTCTAATTAAATTACAAATGCAAAAGGTTATACAATATGCTACAGTATATGAGTTATCCACTCAAAATGGTCAAGTAAGCCAATGTGTGCTTAATATAATATGCTTAGTAATAATAAATTACAATTTATTATTTAATAATAAGTGAAAAATTACCGTGTGTCACACTTTGAGCTGGAAACCCTACCAAGAAGATTCCTTTCATGAATTGAATCTTGATGACGTAGGTCTATGATAGAACTTATGCACGCCATCTTCTATAAGTTCTTAGGACCGTTTTGGACTCTAGGTTGTTTAGACCTTGATCTAGGATAGACAATAAGCACAAAGATAATAATAAGCACAATGGAATAACATAAAGAATATTATTATTATCAAAGGTTCTCCATCATAATCTCTAAAAACTACAATACACTCCAGCAGCCCCAATACTACACGATTAACTGTAGTACTTGTTACACACCTTGTAACAAGGATCAATTACGTGACCTTGAGGCTAAACACTAGTCGACTATCACCTAGTCTAGGCGTTTACAAACCTACGCCCTAGACACACACACCTTTGGTGTTTTACATCTTGACACACTTAAAACTAATGACCTTTATTCTCTTTATATAATAGAGAATTAGGGTTACAAAGAATATTTTCTAGAATAATAAAAGATCTTCTGCAATCTTTTCTTCTTTGTAAAGTTTCATCCTTTGTCTTCATAAGTCCTTCATCTTTCATGTGTTTCGTCTTTATCAACTTAAATATAATCCCAACAATCTTCCCCTAGTTGATAATGACAAAACCAAATAAGCACGAACTTCCCCTGAAGCTAAAATATATGAAAGACATAGACTTCCCCTTAATCCATGCTATATCACCAAGGCTCTACAAGTTCCAAAGCCTCTATATTACTTCTTCCCCTTTTTGTCATAATCTACTAGGAGACTCTAAGTAGATGAGACTTTGATCTTCACAACCACGAACCACTATCATACTTCTAATCCAGTCTTCCAATGTCTCAGATTACCCACCATTAAGTTTTCCGCACTATAAATGAATCCAAGAAAATAGATACTTAAACCAGTAGTAATAATAATGACTTACAGCAGTAGAAACCTTCCCCTCGAATGATGCATGTAAATGATCAAACACTTTATAAGATGCTTCCCCTGAAATCCAAGTGTTACCCATTTTCTTGATTTTTCAAATCTATAGGCTCTATGTAATGATCACATATGAAGAAAACTAAGTATTACCAACTTGATGTTGAAGTAGAACAACCAAAACTTGTGTCTTATATCTTGTACAATATATGTGACTTCGAACATATACTCAAAATCGATGTATAAGGAGACCGCGATCTCTTGACAATAATCCTTATCTTTAATGAGACACTGATAACTCCTTAAAGTGATAGCAAAACCATCTTGCTAGATTTTGTCAATTCTTCGTCACAACATGAACGCACGAACAAGTTATCTCATGTTAAAAGGTATGATAGAACACAAACCTGTAAAACTCCACTTAACTTTTGTTGGATCGTAAATATTATTGTGTTTGATGATTCGGGTGGCCTTGGATGGTGATTATACAAGTATGCCATGTTTTAGAGAGATAAAGATAAGAGAGGGTGTTCTTGGTAGAGACTTGCTTTACAAAAATGAAAGGTTAGATTATGAGAAGCACCACCCCTTCCAAGGATGAAAGGGGTATTTATACTTACAAACTACACGACCTCCTCACGGCCTGTGGATCAGGTATACAGTGGGTAAAGACCCGTCCTTCCTCCACGGTGTTACACTAAACTATTCTACGCTACTAAATAACTAATTAACTACTAAACAACGTAAATAACGATATGTCTACGAGCTAACATATGCTAGACTATAATTGGGGTGACCGACACTTTAACATGGAATTTCCAATTCCTAACAATCTCCCCCTAAGGGAGGTCACCCCATGTTTTACATTTCGAATCCTAGCATTCTATTTTGTCTTCTGTTCTGAGCTCGTAGACTTCTATTCTTCAAGTTCCGCAATCTTTGTGCATTAGTAGCGATTCTTCAAAGTCCGCATTGATTTGTACTTTTAGTGGAGGCCTTTAACTGATCCACATCTTTGATGATCTTCAAGCTTTCATTGAGATCATCAGCCATAGTAAATCTCTGGATCACCCTTTATTGTGTTGCCATCATGTGAAGTTGTGACTTTCGGACCGACATGCTCACACTTTTGGATCAGACATCATTTCATCATAGTAGCAGAAGCTTTACTGGTTCATGATATTTGCAGCTATCAGAGCCAGGTTATGTAGATAAGCACTTTTGTCATGATTTCTTTAATTAAGTGTGGATACTGTGAGCATGCGGCTTTGGATTGACTCCTCAATTTTGATCAGCTGCAACCGTCCAAATGTACCTGCAAACAACAATTAGCAATAAAACACACGAAAGTGTCTTTGATCACTTTCGTTGAATTGAGGTACACGGCCCACGGTTCCCGTTGATCGAGACAAGTCTTGCTGTGATCGGTATAATTCAAGAATCTCCTTGACGGGGTTTCGCAATGTTCTAGTGTTCTCAAACCGAACGTCTCAAAGAAGACAACACGGAGTGAGTGAACCAAAGAAATTAAGATTCACCGATTGATGAAAAATTGATTTGAAAAACAATCGCGTATTGCTTGAAGAAAGAGTTTTTGTTAGATATTGGATTTCACAAACACATAATACATTCAATATATGGATCGAATTATGCAAGAGAGTTTAGAGAGAAAGTAGTGTGGGAGCCTTTCTAGAGAGAAAGTAACAAAAGAAAGAAGGTTAGATTGAAGGTCCAACCTCTACCTTGGGAGGTAGAGGTATTTATAATTACATACTACACGTCCTCCTTGGATTGTGGATCGGGCATCTGATGGGTAAAGACCCGTCCTTCCTCCACGGTGTTGCACTAAGCTAATAACTAAACTAATAAACAGTAAATAACGATATGTCTACGAGCTAACTTATGTTAGATAATAGTTGGGGTGACTGACACTTCACTATGGAATTTCTAATTCCTAACAATCTCCCACTAAGGGAGGTCACCCCATGTTTACATTTGAATCCTAGCATTCTAGTTTGTCTTACATTACGAGCTCGTGACTTGAATTCTTCACTTCCACAATCTTTGTGCTTTAGCAATGACTCTTCATAGTCCGCATATTTTGTACTTTCGGTGGAGGTCTTTGAACCGATCCACATCTTGATGATCTTCAAGCTTTCTTTGAGATCATCACCACAACAAATCTCTCTGGATCATCCATAGTTGTGTTGCCTTCATGTGATGTTGTGACTTTTGGACCGACATGCTCACACTACGGATCATGACATCTTTCCATCGAGTAGCGGAAGCTTTCTTTGGTTCAAGATATTTGCGCAGCGTAGCGAAGCATAGTATAAAAATATCGAGCGAGTTATGTAGATAGGCACTTGTCATGATCTCTTCAAATTAAGTGTGGATCTTTGTGAGCATGCGGCTTTGGATTGACTTCTCAATTACGATCACCGCAACCGTCAAGTGTACCGCAAACAACAATTAGCAATAAAGCACACGAAAGTGTCTTTGATCACTTTTGTTGAATTGAGGTACACGACCCACGGTTCCCTTTGATCAATACAAGCTTGCTGTGATCGGTATAATTCGAAGAATCTCCTTGACGTGGTTTCACAATTGTTCTAGGCGTTCTCAAACCGAACGTCTCAAAGAAGAAAACACGGAGTGAGTGAACCAACAAATTTGAGATTCACTGATTGATGAAAAGAGATTTGAAAAACAGTCGTGTACTGCTCAAAATAAAGTGTTTTTGCAATACAACGAAGGTTTTAAGGGAAATCAATTATCAATCATAAACATCTTTTATTTTTGAAATATTAATACACAGTCGATGTGCTATGGAAAAGAACGTTTAAGCACAACGACCGGTTTTTCAAAGGTATCCGTCAATCCATTTCCTGGACCAAGGTTGATTCAAGATTGAATCGCCCCATCGTTTCTATCCAGTTGTCACAAGCTTGATCTTTTTCAAGATCTCACATGTCACCCACCAAGAGCTTGTTTGATGTTGGCTCTAGAAGGATTTCCATCTTCATCGTGAATATTAATCATATCACTCGGATGTTCTGGCAATACCACAAGGATAATGCATAGGACTCTTAATATATATAATCTCTTTCCACATTGTGTGAAACAGAGAGTCTTCATTGATATTGTGTCCTAATGAGATATTGTGGATGATCTCTTGGCTCTAGACTCAATTGTGCACATTTGATTCCTATGCCGGAGACTAGGGAGAGGGTCTGTTGGATCGATGTACTCTAACCAAACTAACTATATAGCTTGTTAAGGGTTTAACAACCTTGGATAAATCCTAAGTTATTAACAATGAAACACTGAGTAATCTCTATTAAGTACGCGGAATTTACTTAACAAAGCTAAGAAGAATATAATATTAACTTTCAACTATTTTATTAATAACTCTAAATCTGCTTGTTATGCAGATTCTTAAACAACTCTAAAACACTAATAATAATCGTACTTTAGGATTCTAAAACACATATATCTAATGCCAATCTAGGGGTCCTTTTATAGACTTAAGGATAACCCTAATCGGTTTACAATTTGTATCCTTGTACGACAAGTAATCTAAACAAAGAATATTCTAGAATAACAAAGCTTTCCATAAACGAATATAACAGTTCTTTAGCTTTGCAGTACTTTGACTTCGACAACAGTACTTTGACTTTCTCTTTAGCAGTACTTTGACTTCTTCCAAGATTTTGTCATTCTTGACACTTTCATATCCCAACAATCCTCCCTAACTTGAATTCTACTTGCTTGACTTCAAGTTTCTTTGTAACTTTATCTTTAACATCTCCATCTTCAAGGAAAGATTGTGTCTTTGTCTTTGGATTGTATCTTTGTATTCTCGTGCTTATATCATCATTATCAAAGTATTCTTTAGAAATTATTCTTTACTGATCCTTGATCGGTAATCTCTTTTCGACAACATTCAAAGAAGCTCCATCTTTTCAAAGAACATAAGACAATTTGTACATTAATTCAGTTTAAGTTTTAGTCTATTCTCATCACTTCCGGTGTGTAAGCTCATGAGAGGTGAATCATTTAAAATTTAATGGATTTGATGTCTCTTTACCAAAGCCATTAACTCGGAGTAGCCAAATGTTTTGATGTGTAAGATCATGGTACATTGATAACCATATGATTTTTAGCAAATCATCGACTATCAACGATTTGATTTGTCTTTACCAAAAGTCGTTTTTTGGACTAGTTAGTTCTTTCAATCATGGTGAACTAATTACCATATAATGGTTTTCCATGCCTTTACCACAAGCCATTTTCTTGTGGGCTAGCCAACTCTTCACATTTACTTGATATGGTGAGTTGATTACCATACAACTTATTAGCAAGTTGTCAACTATAAAACGGATTTGAGATATCTTTACTAGAGCCATTTGCTCATGGATTAGCCAATCCTTTTGTAACCATGGTGGATTGATAACCTATTGTTATTACCATCTCAAAAACCATTTATTTCTTTTAACCTTTGTTCCAAAATATTTATCACTTAACAAAAGTTTTCTTTTCAAAATCATTAAGCGGTTTAATCGCAAGCGATACTTTGATGAAAGTCTTGTTTGATCGTGATACTTTGAATAAAATCTTCGATATTTCAAAAATAATTTATTCAATAAAGATTCATAGTAGTTATTCATGCATCATCATCAGCCATAGTCGTCCATCTGATAAACAATTTGATGAACATAAGAGCAATTTCATTATCTTCTTCAACTTCCATTCCATGCTCTAGCATTCTCCTCATGACATCTAATGTAAGCGGATATCTTCTATCTGCTAGCATGTGTATCATAGTCCCATCTTCTAACTCTAGAACATGTACTCCAGTTCTTCAAAGAATCTCCACTAATAATCTCCCAATCTTCTTGATTTTCCAAATCTCTTGATACTTGTTTCTTCGGTTTCCCAAAAGTTGTGAGATCTCCAAGTAAGATTAAACCAACTCCTTACGATGGAATGTGTTCAAAGTATTCTTGCACCAAATGATATAGATGAAACAAATCCTCTCTATCTATTATGTGCAATAGATCCCATAGCATATTAAACACTCAAGCTTTCATCTTCTATGAAACATCGGATAATTTCCATCTTTAGATTCTACAACTTCAAAAGTAGTTATTTGAGACTTTTTCTTCTTCTTTTCATCTTCTTTTACGCATCGCCTTTAGAATACTCAAATTCTACAATTCTTAAGTAATTCCTTAGTTCATCATTAGTATCAGATCTTAACTTAACTTTCTTTGATGGCTGAACATCTTCAACTTCAGTTGTTCTTTTTGTTTTTAAGCTTCCTTTTCTATCATCTTCTTTCTGAGTATCAACCTCTTTATAGTCTTTGATACTATCAACTTGTTTCTGATAAGCTTCTCTAACAGCTTCATACAAACCTTTCATCTCAACATAATTCAACTTATTCAATCCAATATATCCTTGACCTTTCAAATAAGCCATCATGGCATTTCTTTCTTTTGCACGATTTGGTCTTCTTGGTAGAGCAGAAACAGGAATAGGTGACTGTAATGGTACAACAGCTTCAACATTCAATTCTTCTTACAATTTCCTAGCTGCTTCTTTATCCTTAGCATCTTGAATATCAGCTTCATCATTCAATTCAGCTTGTAATTTTCTAGCTGCTTCCTCATTCATAGCAACTTGAGTAGCCCTTATTTGTGCTAAAGTGAGCTTCTTCTTCTTTGTTTCTACCATCTTACCTTTTCCTTTATCTTTAGGATCTATCACAGGTTGAGATTGAGAAACTTGATGTTGTTCTTCAGCAACTCCTGGAATGCTAACACCCCTTGGTTTTGATAAATCATGCAATATTTGACAATGGTTTCATCATCACTTGCGTGTGTATTGGTTTGAGAGTATCGACTTCTTCTTCTTGTGGAATTGTTGAAGGACCAGCTTCTTCTTCAAAATCTAACACTCTTGGTGTAATTAATTCTTGTCGAGATGTTTCTTGAAAGCCAGTACTTTGATCAGCAGTACCTTGATCATCAGTACTTTCATAAAACCAAAAAGCAGTACTTTCCCATTCTCCTCTTTATAATAGCAAACACTTCAAATAAACATGAAATTCCTCCCCTCAAGCAATGCATAGGACTATACTTACAATGTAGCTCAGTAATTAATCATGCCAATGCTTACCACCAAGTGATTGAATCTGGAAACATCAAAGCCTTTGGTGAGTAAGTCAGCTACATTATCATCTGTATGCACCTTGACAACATTAATGAGCCTATGCTCATAACAATCTCTGATGAAGTGGTGCCTAATCTGAATGTGCTTAGTCTTGGAATGATAAACTGGATTCTTCACAATGCAAATAGTACTCTCATTATCACTATTGATAGGAGTATTCTTGAAATTGAACCCATAATCCAATAGTTGATTTTGCATCCACAAAACTTGTCCACAACACTTGCGCAGCCCACATATTCCTTGAGAGGATGTTGCTTTGCAATTGTTTGCTTCTTACACGCCATGAGACTAATCTTCTTCCAAGATATTGGTATCCTCCAAGTGGTTGATCTTGTCATAGTTGTCACTGCATAATCACCATCGAAAAAGTTTCCAAGTGAAAAGGTGAATCCTTTGGATACCACAACCCTAACTTAGGTTGTTGTTTCAAATAACGAAAATTCTCTTTCGCATTCGGATGAGAGACCTTAGGCGAGACTTGATATCTTGCACATAAACAAACAAAGAAACATGATATCGGGCCTAGATGCGATGAGATACATAAGACAACCAATCATTGATCTGTATAACTTGACTTCAACAGGTTGTCCATCCGCATCTTTTCCCAAAGAGTTGATAGACTTGATAGGTGTAGTTCTTGGCTTCATAGCATCAAAATTGAACTTCTTAAGTATGTCGATACATACTTGTCTTGACCGATAAAATTCCTCCTTTGACCGCTTAACTTGAAGTCCCAAAAGAAAGTTAACTCACCCATTGAACTCATTTGAAATTCATTACGCATCGACTTCTCAAACTCCTTAACCATGGACTGTTTGGTAGCTCCAAATATGATATCATCAACATACACTTGAACCAACATGATATCCTTCTTGTCTCTCTGATAAACAAAGTCTTGTCAATGGCTCCCTCTTGTAACCATGTTGCAATAAGAAGGTAGAGAGCCTTTCATACCAAGCTCTAGGTGCTTGATGTAAGCCATAAGAGCCTTAACAACTTTGTAGACTTTGTTTGGATGTGTAGGATCTTCAAAACCGGAGGTCATTTGACATACACCTCCTCGTAATCTTGCCATATAAAAAGGCACTTTTGACATCCATTTGATAAACCTGAAATCCCATATATGATGCAAAGGCAAGGAAGATTCGAATTGCTTCAATCCTTGCTACATGAGCAAATACTTCATCATAATCTACTCCTTCTTCTTGTCTGTAGCCTTGTGCAACTAACCTTGCCTTGTTCTTGATAACATTCCCTCTTTCATCTCTCTTGACTCTGAACACCCATCTTGTACCAATGACCTTTTTTCCATTAGGTAGATCACACAGTACCCAAACTTCTTGAAGCTTGAATTGAAGAAGTTCTTCTTGCATAGCATCAACCCAACTTTCTTTAGTTAATGCCTGAGCTATGTTCTTGGGTTCTTCTTGAGAGATAAAGCAAGTGAACAGGCATGTTTGATGGTCCTTATGATTTAACCTGTTTTGTTTATAAACAAAGCTAAGCAAAGCATTATGAGGTGTATAAAAGCCCTTAGCTTTTTTTCTTGTCATTACTCCAGAAGTAGAAGGACCAATGATTTGATCAGCAGGATGATTCTTATGAATTCTTAAGATTGGAGTCCGTGGAACTTCATAATTATCGCCCAAATTAGTGAAATCGGCATCTTCATTGGAATCGAGAAAATACCTTCATCTTCAAACTCATCATCGGTATCTTCTAAGCCGGGCATGGTAGGATCATCAAAATCATCCAAAGTCATTGTCAGTGCATCGAGACTTTGATCGAAAGCTTGTCAACCAAAATACTGTGAGTGAACTCTGCAGTCTTGTTCTTTTTCCTTGCTTCCTCATAAGCTCTTCTTTGTTCATCATCATAAGAATGTGCTATAACATCTTGAAAAAGCATTTGATTAAGTTCATCTTGAATAGATTGATCCTTAGCAGACAATGAGGATTTTGGCTCATCATTATTTTTCTCCTGCTCAACAGTTTTAGGTTCTTCATCATGAACAGCATCAGGTCTAATATGGACTCCATGAACAACATACTGTAACTATTCTCCATTGTGTATAGGTTGATTTTCTTCTCTAACAGGTACATAGTTCATAGAAGGAGTCAAAACTTCAAGATCAAACATCCAATCAGGACCTTTACCCTTCTGATTTTCTTGATCTTCTAAAATTCAACATTAAGACAATCTTGAACCTTTTGGTGACTACATTGTACACTCTAAAGCCTTTCTTTGTTGGTGCGATACCCTAATAAGTAACCTTCTTCCGACTTGCCATCAAATTTGCCCAAATTATCAATGGTGTTGAGAATAGTGAAAGGGCATCCAAAAGGCTTCATAAATCGAATGTTGGGTTTATTTCCCATCAATGACTCATAAGGTGTCTTCATCGAGGTTTTGTAACGATACTCTGTCACACCCCAAATTACATGCTTTGCGTGGAATGGAAGTCACGGGATTGACTGTCATAGCATCACAATCACAGTTATATTGAACGACCTAAAGTGTCGTTTGAAAAGAACATCGTTTGATTTAATAAAACAATCAGAGTTTACAAAGTAGGTCCCAAATAAAAATCAATTTGTGCGGAAATAAATTTGTTACAATTCAAACGATGTTTAAAGTGAGTAAAACCCAAGTGAGACGCGTCGTCACCGCGACTCTAAGATGTGTCCACATGCATGCCATGAAGTATATGCCTTAGAAACCTGAGATAAAACATGCTAAAAAGTGTCAACACAAAGGTTGAGTGAGTTCATAGAGTTTGTGTTGAAATGTAAAGCCTTTCAAAATCGTTTATGCAGAAAGGCATTGTAAATCCACTCGCCCAAGTCCCGCCCATACAAAACTTGCAACCTGTGTATTCACAACCCATTGCCAAAATGTAATATAGTTTATGCTCAAGCGCATGATGTCAAATGAATTCACACAAAATAGTGCATAACTTAATGTATCCATAGTTACTTAATATAACACCTAATTAAATGCGGTTTCAAATTATTCCATGACCATTAGTGCAATGATTATACCAAGACCATCGGTTCAATGAATGTACCAAGACCATCATCCAATGAATATACCAAGACCATCGGTCCAATGAATATACCAAGACCATCACCAATGAATATACCAAGACCATCGGTCCAATGAATATACCAAGACCATCATCCAATGAATATACTATGGAAATACTACGTATGGTAATATCATTACTTTGCATGACTAAACATTCAGATTCGGATAAACATATAATTTGCAAATAGTCATGAATGTAATAAAATTATTGAGCATGCATCTCCCCCAAAGAGTTTCATAAATAATTAAAACGAGAAAAAGTGGGGCTATGACTCACTTGGACAATAATGCGATGGCAAAAGTGGATACACTGAAATGTAGCGTGAATCTCGAAAATGACCTATTATGAATGATATGATACGTAATGAGTTGCAATGTAATGTTATGCATGCATTTCGTATGTTATTTATACCATTTGCGAGTTTTGAAAATATTACTTATCGTCGAAAAATACTCTTTTGACGTCTTGACCATTCAAAAATCACTTTACAAGTATTTACGTCAAAATGTCATCCTACAATGGTTTTATAATGATTTATGGTAAAATTTTCACTTTTAAATAGAAACAATGTCGTGGAATTTTATAAAAGTAACAAAATGGCTTTGGAAAACTAGTCGTAAAATGGTGTGCGTCGATCGTTAGGAAACGAACTCGACGGTTTTGGAAAGTTTGTATCGAAATCTAGAAGTTTCAGTTCAGGAGTTTTCGTCATAAAGGTCTCCAACATAAAGATAATAAGGGTTAAAGATGGTGATTTTGGCTAATTGTTATGTAAAAGTGAGTTTCGGCCAAGTTTAAACAACCATAATTAATTTATTACAACTCCGCTTTACAAACGGCTTGTCGTTTTGAAAAATATGCTCGGTGATCTTAATTTTATTAGAAGACATTTCGTTCCAAAAGTTCCACATCATGGTTAAAACAGCCCTCAACATGGTCGTTACGACTACGTAACACTTGTATCGTAGAAATAATATAGTTTTTCAGAAAATAATAGTTACGGCAAGTTTATGAAAACGTGCATATCTTTGTCGTTTCAAATCCGTTTTCTACGTATAATACGTCCTTAGCTTCGTATCAAAGTATACTAATATATTTTTGATAAGTCGAAATAATTTGTGAAGCTTAGGACTCGTTTTTGACCCGAATAGAGTAAAAATAGTATGCTGAAATTTCAGAAAATAATATATTTCGTCGTCAAACTTTAAAAATTCATAACTTCTTCGTTATAACTCCGTTTTTATCCGTTCAAGCGGCCACGGATTCGTTTTAAAGTATATTTTCTAAATATCAAGGCCAAAAAGTCGTGCCTACTGTCGGTTTTTCCAGAAAATTAAAACAAGGACAGAACATATATAATACTTATCGAAAATAGTTTTTCTCGGACAAAACCTATTCTAATCCCTTCAAATCAACTCCAAAGCTAATCTAATCCTACCATACACCTTCTTAAGGTGTCATGGGTTCCTAATCACCATCAAGACCAATGAATACCAAGGGGATAATTATAGGATGACTAAATATATATATATATACTCTAAAATCATGTAAAATGGTATAAATCACATATGTCTTGCATGTTTGTACCAAAAATGAAAAGATACATATGAAATGAAAAGGAAACATGAAAAATGAAAGAAACATGCTTACTAGTGAATGTGATGAGGTGCAAGTAACAAGGTTAAACTTAAACACTCTTGGTTTTTATTTCAAAACCTTATAAAGAGTATAAACTAGATTGTTAAAACACTTGAGAAAATTTTTGATGATGATCCCTTTGAAACCCTTGATGTGGCCGGTTTTGTAAGAACTCAAAGAGAGAAGAAGATGTTTTCTTGACTTGAATTTTTGGAAGTGAATGAAGTAAATGAAAGATCTTGAGTACAAATCTAGCTATAAATGAAAATCTACCCACTTTGACTATCCCTCCCCCCTTGGGCCGGATTTGGGGGGAGTGTGTTGGTAACAATATAATTTTTTTTTAAAATGTGTATATATATATATACTTGTGTAATATTGATAAAATGTATAAGTAAAAGGTGTAGTTAAATGTAACTTTTTGGTACAAGTAAGTTTTTAATAGATCAAAATAGAATGTAATGAGATAATAAAAATTGTAAAAATACATTCCTTGTGAAATTTGAGTGATAAAATAATTATCGATAGTTTTTAAGAAAACGTCGTAATAATTTAACTTTAACGATTTATATACTAAATAAATTCAAAACACTAGTTAAACTCAAAATATGGTTTTATAACTAAATGTAAGTATAAAATATGTCGGGATCATTTTTGAAAGTAACGGATTAAATATTTAAAATAATAACTCACGCGATAACGTTTATTTAATATAAAAATTACGCGTTAAATGTGAAATGAAATGTCATGAATGAACTATCATGATGCAAATGATGTTAATGAAATGTAGACTAATCTTAGTCCATATGAAATGTTCGTGATGTTATGATCATGAATTCGCCGCTAAACCATAAAGGTTACGCGAATTTGGAACACGTAAACCTAGTTTACGATAAATGATGAAATTGTGAAGCATGAATTGTTTTGAGAAATGACCTGAAATTGCGAGTTGTCACATACTCTGTTAAGCACATAGCAAGCGGTGCTTGACTTGACCCGAATTGAATAGGTAATAGTGAATCGCAAGCATTGTTCGCCGCTTCAATCAAAGTTCTATTCTTTCTCTGCAACACCATTCTGCATGTGGTGTTCTTGCAATCTTGAACTCCTCTTGATCCCTTTGTTGGCACAAAACTCATCCATAAGCTTGTTCTTGAATTCATCCCATTATCACATCTAATACCTTGAACCTTGAGTCTCAATTGGTTTTCAGTGCTATTATAAGATTATGAATAGCATCAAAGTATCATCTTTAAATCCCAAGAAAAATACCCAACTGAATCTCGCAATCATCTCATCACAACCAAGCGGTACTTTTTCTTGTTTAAACTTGCAATTGAAACAGTCCAAACAAATCCATATGTAACGACTCCAAAGGTTCTCTAATAGTCCTTTCCTCAAGCTTCTTGCATGAAGCTTTGTGTTGTTACCCTTTTGCACGCCAAACAGGGTGATCATTCTTGTAAGTCTTTGAAGGTAAACCTCTAACTAAATTCCTTTGACCGGTTTGTTGATATTCTTGAAATTTACATGGCCCAATCTTCTATGCCACCGATGTGCTTCTTCAGATGTTGCTTTTGCCACTAAACATGTGGCTCTCCCGGAAGAGTGAAGACTCTTCATATCCGTGATCACACATCATTGGTTCTTGGTACTCTAAGAACTACCAAGTTATCATCAACAGCTTGAATTCATGGGAAAGGATGAGACATTACGTGTCGTTGAATAACACGGTGCCTTTTATCACAAATTTGAGATCTTGACAAAGGTTGAACTTGAGCTCCTTCACATATCTAACATTCTCAAAATCTATACGCCCGCTTTGATGGTTCCTTTTCCATAATTCTTCCTCCATTAGGATCATTCCCAAATGCAACTTTTCCTCCATAAATAGATATAAAATCGGCTGAATCTCCTTGTCTCTGTCATGCTTCCGAGCAACCACTATCCACAATTAGATGATCTTTAAGCTCTTCTTCCGGGTTGCCTGCACAAAGATAAAAGAGTTAGTGTCTTTTAGGAACCCAAGCCATTCTTGACTTGTGTTCCCTTTGGAGTAACATACTCAAATTCCTTGAGTATGTAATCTTCACGATTTTGTAAACGTAATCAAACATTATCTTTTGTTTTAAAACTTGTGGTGGATTTTCAAGAAAACTTTCTTTTCAACAAAATCTCCTTTTCTTTTACTACAAAATCGTCTTTATAAAAATCTCTGTTTCACGATTACTTGTTGAAAGTCTTGTTTGTTCATCATCGCACTTTCCTTCTTAACCCAATTAGTTTTAACCTGTGTAGAATCCCTTGATTTAGCTACTTTCTTGGGTTATAACGCTTCTAGATTGATAGTAATTAGATCTCCTAGGGCTCCTATTCCAAGAGATGTTTGGTGAACTGAGCGTTACTTTGAGAAAGTATTGTATTTTGCTTGATGCCTTGGAAAGTGTTTGAAGGTCTTGGAGGTTTTGAAAAAGGTTTTCTCTGGTGAGGTACCTATAGTCCGTGAGAAGTTTCTATGGTTAACCCTATGTGAATAATTCCAAGTGGTCTAGTCTCCCTTGGTTTTGGTTGTGATTCATTCTTTGGGAACTTACTTAGGTACTGAATGTAAGTCACAGTCCTTAATCAAATGATCGGGACTAAAACAAACGAAACAGAGTTTTTGATCCGTAATCCCAAAATTTCTTCTTCTATGTGTATTACCAAACCTATCCCGACGTCTAGGTGAGTGATTAAACTGTTTTGACCAAAATTATCCCAAAAGGTTTAGCATTATTGTGAAAAGGTTTTCTTAAAGGCTACTTTGAAGGTGTAGCAAGATTTTGAGGTGTAGATACTTTAAGGTGAAAGTACTACTTGGATTTTAGCATCATCTACCTTAGGTGTCTCAACTGTTTCTTTTGGGGTTTCAGACCTAGATTGACCAATAAGCTTCTTTCTAAACTCTAGGTTGTCTACACCAAACGAGAAACATCAGGTCTAATGGGTTGATGACTACCAGTGGGATGTGGGACAACATGATAACCCTTGTCTTTCTTATATTCAGGAGGTGGTTCACTAAATGATTCCTCATTACTAGATGTGTCAACATAGTTAATAAGTTCATCATCACTAGTGGTTATATCCTCAAAATCAAGGTCATCCTTATCACTAGGTAGGTTTTCTTCTACGCTACTGAAATCCATACCAAAACCTAGACCACTCCTATTGTAAGCCCTTCTCTGCTTTTTCGACATAAGTGACATGAGATGCACCATATTATTTCCAAGCGACAAACTTTGCAAACAATTCATCTCTCTCTTAGTCGGTTTCTCAATTTGAAATCTTACAATTTAACTTCCATTCACTTAATTTTAGCGATAATCCGTTGTTCATACTTTTACGCCCAAGCCATTTTATTATTTTCATGTGTTATAATTTTGGCTTCCATAGACTCTAAAGTAATTTGATAACCAACTACCTCAGACCTAGCCCTTATACAGTTATCTCTTTCAATCACATAACTATTAAGTACTTTTGATAAAAGTCATGACACTTAGAACATACCTCGGAGATAGGGGTGAGCTTGGTGAAGTGGCTACCATAGCAAGTAGAACAGATCATCTTCACACTCCATGCTCCACCAAAGCTTCCATAACCATCTTTAGACTCCATAGCGGCATGTCCGGGTTCCTCATCAAAAGTCGTGCTCTAGTCAAACTCTTCCACGAAATCCTCCACGGCTACCATACAAGAGGGTTCTTGGTTCATCATCAAACTCGGACTCAGTCAACCTCGATAGATTCTCTTGAGCAACCAAAGCTTTTGTTTCGTAATAGGAATTTCTTTCAACTCTAGCTTTGGTTTCTCGGTCATCTGTTTGCTTGATATTTAGCAAACCCGCATTCCTGCAAAATGTCCGTCTTTTGACAGTTGAAGCATTCAATCTTAGATTTGTCAAAAGTGATTCCTGCTTTGGTTTGAAGTCAATGCCTCTTCCTGTCTTCTTCATAAACTTCTTGATCCTTGCGATGATCATAGCAACTTGCCACCGATATCAATTTCTTCAAGAGCATCCTCTTCAATTTGTGAGAGATCTTCTTCATAGGTGACGGGTAAAGTAGCTCATTGTAAAGAAAGAGCATACGACTTCATCCGAGTGGATGGTAGGTGTTGGTGTGGTTTGGTTGAGCAAAGGTAGGGGTAGAATAGGCAACAAGCTTTGAGCAACAATACTTTGAGTAGGAGAAGCGATTTTTAGTAAGTAACGCCTCTCTTTCGAGATGACAAAAGGCAATCTTGTGAGATTTTGAACTAGTTTGGCCATTCATCTCATGCTCATAAACCTTTAGATGATTGTAAAGATCATCAAAGTCCATAACATCCGCACTGTGTTGTCCTCCGATCATGGTAGCAATCACATGCCATGTCGATGGCAAACTCCTTAAGAACTTTAGATTAGCATCTTCAACTGAAACCTACGCTTTGTATAGCTCCAACATGCTAAGAAGATTTTGGAATCATCATAGGCGACATCAAGTCCTTCTCTTTCTCCAACAAAGTGAATGTTTCAAATTCTTTGCTTCAATGATTTACAGCATCTTCTTGGAAGCATCATTACCTCAAACCTTGTCTTGAGAACAACCAAGAGTTGCTTTGTATCTTTAGCATCATGGAACTTAAGTAGGTGACCATCAGGTATAGCAGACAAGAGTATGTTGAGAGCCTTCTCTTGATTCCTTATTGTTGCTGCTAGTAAAACTGCCTTAGGTGCTTTGGGTTGTCCAGGAACATCAATAGGTTCTGGAACGACTTCATTAACCTTGACAATTACATTCCATAGTGCATGGTATGTAATTGCAATGTACTGCCTCAACTTCATGCTCCATAGGTCGTATTCTCCCTTCTTAATGATTGGTATTACGAGTGAGGTGATTGATGGTGGTGGAACGACTTGATCGACATCTTTAGGTTTTGGTTGTTAACTAGGTTTTAGGGTTTCTTCTTAGTCGAGTTTCCACACAAGCTCGATACCACTTGTTGGATCGATGTACTCTAACCAAACTAACTATATAGCTTGTTAAGGGTTTAACAACCTCGGATAAATCCTAAGTTATTAACAATGAAACACCGAGTAATCTCTATTAAGTGCGCGAAATTTACTTAACAAAGCTAAGAAGAATATAATATTAACTTTCAACTATTTTATTAATAACTCTAAATCGCTTGTTATGCATTCTTAAACAACTCTAAAACACTAATAATAATCGTACTTTAGGATTCTAAAACACATATATCTAATGCTAATCTAGGGGTCCTTTTATAGACTTAAGGATAACCCTAATCGGTTTACAATTTGTATCCTTGTACGACAAGTAATCTAAACAAAGAATATTCTAGAATAACAAAGCTTTCCATAAACGAATATAACAATTCTTTAGCTTTGCGATGACTTTGACGTCGACAATGATGCTTTGACTTTCTCTTTAGCAAGATTTTGACTTCTTCCAAGATTTTGTCATTCTTGACACTTTCATATCCCAACAGGTCTCCTTCTTCAATATCAACAATCTCTAAGAGAAAGTCGATAGATTATGTAGGTTCCCGTGAGAATGAAACAAGCCCTTTTAAGAGGAACTTGAGTAGCTTGAGAAGTCAGTAGTGCGGTCGTCATTTGGGTCCATGACATCTTGTCTTCAATACCGGTGTTACCTTAGTAACCACCAAGTAGCATATGTATTGAACCCTTTATACCCTAAGGTTGAATTATTGGAGGCTATTTCTTTTCACCCTTTCACATTCCAATTCTTTTTCATTCTTCAACCCCTTCAGTGCTTACCGAGACTTCATAACTAGAACCTTGTTGGGTTTATTCTAGTTCTAGCTCTATCTCAGTCCGCACTCTTCCCATATCTCACTTTTCTCATTTTTTCATCATGCCTAAGGACTCTACACTATCTAGTAGATTGTCCTTGGGTAGATCCCTCCGGGTCTGGCGGGATCGTGGGAACGAATACCTAACCTAACCATCCTTATATCACCATACATAAAGTAAATTGGTCGGTCTTTTGGTATTGTTCTTTCCTTCTCGAAACCAATTGAAAATCATTTGAAAAATCAATCAAGGTACTTGTGATACGAGATCAAAGCATTTTGTACCTTAATAGTTTTGATCATTTAGAAAAACCTCCCCCTCACCATGTGCATATGATTTAAAAATTGTTTAGCACATGGAGGCAAGAGGACTTTGAAATATTTTCTTTGATGACAATTTTCATGGAAAAGGCCATTTGATTTTCTTTGGTAAATTCTCCCCCTCAATATGTACGTAGAATATTTTAAATCATTTTATCACATAGAGGAAAGAGTTCTTTTGAAACACTTTCACGATCACATTTGCCATAGAGAAACCATTTCAAACTCAATCAAGGTACATATGATAAAACGTTGAAACCTTTGTACCTTGATAGCTTAACATCTTATGAAATGCTCCCTCAATATATGCTTGAGATTGAAAGTGTTTAGCACATTTGGGAGAGTCGCACGCACTTTGAGTCAAAACGATGACTTGTTATCGATTTCATATTTAAATCACATTTTCTCCCCGATCAAAAATATCAAATCCTTTGAGATTTTGGATCCCAAGTCATTAAATAGGTTTAGAAAACATGGGAGAAAATGTGTTGATTAATTTAATTACGATAGTGGAGCAGATTTAGACATTAAAAGATTGATAGTGTCGTATGATAATTTTTAAGAGATCTTTTAGGCAAAATAAAACATTTTCACAATCAAACAAGAACGTAAAAAATTTCATTTTGAAAGACCTTTAACCTTTGAAGAAAATCATACCATGACATAACATTAAATCTTTATATCACCACTTATTATAACGCATAAACGGACTTTTTGATGAAATATCGTTTGAAAATATTTAATATGAAATCACTTAAGATTTGACAAAATAAAGTCCGGTTGATTTCAAGACTTTGAATTTGATTTATTTTCAAAACAATATTTTTCCATTTTCAAAACAATATTTTCAAAGTTTTAGAAAATGGTATCATCACTATTTTCCCCGCACAAAGATACGTTATGTGGTTGAGTACATACATTGGTGTTCTTTGTAGGTTTGGAAGAAAACCATCTGCAGATGCAGTGAGACTTCTTACGTTGCATTTTTAATGCCAACTGAGGTCAAATTAAGCTTCGTTTCTTCATTTGCTGATGAAGAAAACCACCTGCTAATGCAGTGAGACCTCTTATGTTGCATTTTTCCATGCCAACTCTCCATAGAAGTCCAATTAAGCTCCGTTTCTTCATTTGTCTACTTAAGAAATAGTTACCCTTTCCTTTCGGCATCCAATCATATTCATTTGTGGGATCCGGATCGGGAACATTCTTATATCCATGATATCTGCATACGTTAGTGGACACAAACAAATATATGGTGGTCGACAAAACCCAAACTGCAATCGACTAATAAAAGTCAATTCAACATATCAATCAGTTCATATAAAGCATGGGAATAATGTGTTTATCAAACTCTAATCATCTAATCCTAACAATCATATCCTAGGCACCTAGTCCTTCAACGTAGGTTAACATGATTTTTAATTAAGCATATAGGATAATTAAGAAAGCCCGTTAGATGATATAGATTTGAAAACATTCTCCCCCTCAATCAATGACTCATTTTTGAAAAGTTTAAAAGCTGAAGTCATTGATTGAGTTTTCAATTTATACAAAAGCTGTGAATCGATTGATTTACAAGCAACTCATTTCCCACCATTTTGTTCAAACAAATATTTTTACGAAGAATTTTAGACGGAAAAACATTTGTGTAGGAGCAATGATCCTTCAACATACTTTCCTCATTTTGTTTTAGGATAAGTACACGAAATATTTGAAAATTGTTTAAGTGTAGCACTTTCCTTCTTTGAAAAACAGGTTGCTATCTCGAAATAATAGCAAACCATGGTTTTGAAGAACGAGTTCTGATCAAGTAATCGTAAGCCATATTTAGAGACATGATTAGAAAGAAATATTTATACCTCCTGCTCGAACTTCATCTAAAGTCCCGTGCCATTATTGAATGACATTTCTAAGACCGTAGATGTTATCGATACCAGAAGACATGTCTTAAAAAACAATATTTTTTGTCTTTTTCTAATTTTCAGAATTTTTATGGGTTTTTGTAGGTTTTATATGTTTCTATTATCTTTTTCTTGGTTTTATAATTTTGTATTTTGTTTTTGATAAATATTTACAGATAGAATGGATGATATAGTTTAAGAAGATGATGATACGAGTACCGAGATAAGGATATCGAGCAGCCCCGTTGAAGAAGATAGAAGTCATCATCTCTTAAACATTCATTACCAAAGCATTCAAGGCTTCTAAGAAAATCGTCTGAACATGAGCCTTCTAAATGAGAATCTTTGGTAGCTTCCCCTCAAACCGACAATCCACGTAAAAAGACCATTTCCCAAAGAAGAAGAAGTGAAGCAAACAGTCTAATTGTATGAAGCTCAAGGACCAAGAAGACGATAACATCAAGTAACAAGTTAACACGGATCATTTCGTGGTTATTAAACCCAAAATAAATGATTAAGCCCGATCACATGAACTTGTTGTGCATCCCCGATGTACACATTACTCTTCGGTTTTGAGCAGTTGTCTATTCGGGAGAGCAATATATCAACATCTTCATTTTCACCGGATGCATTCCAGTTATCTTACATATAACCAATCAGCCCATAATGTACACATGTACCCAACAAGTGTAGAAACAACGACATCACAGTAACTTTATCATTGGAATCATCATTACATATCTCTCCCCTGATGGTTGTGACCTCATCGGAATCATCATTACATTGTGTACATGAGTCAATAACCGGAAGCACTTTATCATAAACCGTATATAAGATGTCGATAGGCAGTATCATCTCATGTTCCAAATATTCTTCTCACATTTTTTCCAATATGAACGCTGAAGTAACATATACCAAAGGTCTCCAGAGACCACTTCCCCCAAATAGTTGGAATAATACATTCTTCCCCCAAATAGTTGGAATAATACACCAAAGGGTACGAGTTAAACACTGAGTTTCTCTACGGTTATGACCTTTGTCTTCCCGGGATAAATTCAATCAGGTAGAAGTGTTAAGTTCATCATGTGTACTCGTTGTGCTTTTAGATGTATGTCTCCTTCCCCCATGCTGGTTTTGATACCTCAGAATCAACAACACATTATACATACCCAATAATCATGAAATAGAGAAGAACAAAATTTAGCTTAAATGTATCTTGTGAGAATCAACTACTACGGAAACTCTCCCTGACTATCTTTACCAACCCATATGTGGACAAATTGAAGTGACCAGTGACGAAGAAAACCCGATATACCAAACTTGAAACTGAAGTAGAATTCCCCGCATTTGTATCTTAATCTTGCACTAATGTTGGAAGAATGGTGTCGAGAATTTATGCTCCAAGCAACTCTCTAAGTACTCAATACTCAACCAAAGTATGAGACATTAACACCTCTTGCGATTATCCACAACGACAATTGCGTGTGACACTGAGTAAAAGCTGCAGAACTCCTTAAAGTGATAGTTAACCAGGTCTTCAACCATCCACCCCGACTGCTGGTAACTAGATAAAACAAGTCTTCAACTCAAATTCTTAAGCCCGAGCAAGTTATCAAATAAGAACACGCCTTTGTGAAGGTCAACTTCAATCTCAACTAAGTAATAAATGATTAACTCCGAAATAATCAACTTGTGTCAAATGCCCAACATGTGAATAAACATACGATCGGATGTACATTGATCCACTGAATGAACCGGAACAAATGATTTATCAACATCAATGCCTTCTTCCTAAAGGTATTCATGTAGATACTGATCTGGAAGATTCATCACTAATGTCTTAAAGCGGATGAGGAAGTCATTTTCCATAATGCTCATGTGGTTGATTCACAGAGTGCACATTGGAAGGAACAATAATCCATGAAGATTTGGCAAAGGAATACCAAAGAGCGGATCATTATTCATGAGTGCAACTACAATATTATGATAGTCATTATCAACGCCTTAAGGACTAACTGGAGATTGTGTTTCTTGAGTAGTTTGAGTTTTACTTCTTAGATGGTGCATCTTGATAAATGTAGATTGAAGAAGGTGAACTATTTGAATCAGCAGGAACCGAAGCAGGAGCATCAAGAACTCGATGATCAACATTCGTTATAGTTTGGAAGTACTCATCAACCATATCTTGAAAAAATGAATCCCAGTTATCCTTAGTAAGTGAAGCATTAGGCGTTTGAGGAGAGTTGTATGACCATTATTAAAGCATCCATCAATATGTAGAATATGCACTCTTCTCCCCCTCAAAAATTGCAAATAAAATTTGCCATTTTTGATTTGAACAAGTGAATAAGAATATACACCAATAAACGTAGATCCACTTGAGGGTTGAAAGAGCGTGGAAAAACATGAAGCTTGTTGATGAAGAATGTCGATGATAATGGTCATAAACATGAAGATTTCTCTTCTTTTGAAGATAAAGCGCACTGAAGCGTACACCTTTATCTTCTTTGAGGAACGGTTCCTGAAGTGTTATCTGCAGGCGCCATAATGATGAATTACGAGGCTCGAATCAAGTGAACAAACGTCATAGCCGAATGAATATCAAGATTGAGTTACTTGAACCCGTGAGTTATGAGATATCAATCCATTTGTAATCCATACTTTAAGCCGATCCATGTAGTGAAGGATCAAGTATCTGCAATCGAGTAAGGACTACCGCACTAATATTACAAACTTGATTGCATATATTTTGGTTAGTGACATTAGTATCCAAACCCTTTGGGGTTTCACAATCAACCTTGATTTTGTCATCGGTGAACCGCTTTCCGGTGAGGCATCCACCTAAGTCCAACATCCTTAAAATTTTACAGACGGAATCCGCTTATGGCAAGGTCTAGGATTGGTGACATTCTTATGCATGGAAAACTTATCGTTATTCCTAGACTCCAAATATTTAGCGATTGGGATCCATCTAGGCGAAGTTTTGGACTTGTTTTGCTTCATAACATGTCGAACCTTAGCCATGAAGGTAGTCTTAGTGGATTGTACCTTAGCATGAGAATTAGGAAAATGTTTCTTATTCGGAAAAGACTCAGAATTTCTAGTTTCATTTTCTACATGCTTAGCATTCTTCTTCATATAACTACTCTTAGATGCAAGCCAACCCCTAGTATTTTAAGAGTTCCTAGGTAATGGTTTACTACTACTAGCGGTGCCTTGAAATCTCGTGGAATGCATCACCCTAGGTCTTGCACCTAAAATTCGTCTTTTCGAATCTATGCCTTTTCCTAGCTTCTTTTAGATAATAGTTCTTCCACAAGTCATTCATATCATATGAATTCGGGTTTTAATGCTTGGTTTTGACACTTGTTTTGAACTATTCCTACGGTGTTGGGAGTAGAAGCATTATTCTTAGGTAACTTAGGTGAAGTGACCGATTTTGACAAAACCTTTATCGCATCAACTTGGGAGGCAAACCGTGTTCTTGAAAATTTTGGTCTTTCGGATATAAACGCAGAGGTCGCTTAACAACGAACCGGTTTCTAATGGGATGAGAAACCGGTTTCCCAAGGTTGATGGTTTTGTAAACTTCTTGTTCACACTTTTCCCTACGTTTTCCTAAGCTCATTTTTAAGGCAACAATAGCGAAACTCTTTTCCGAAGTTGAGCTTTGAGTTCATCAATTTTGCTATCAAAGAATTTGTTTGTTCCATTGACTTAGTTCTAGCTTCTTTGACAGAGTCACTTAGTTCTATGTGATGCTTTCTCAAAGACTCATTTTCCTTTAGTAATTTGGTCACACAAACTGCTAATTCATCATTTCTCATTTGAATATCATAAATAGCATTAACATCAGAATTACTTGTAACCAAATTACTTTTCACATGCATACCAGAAATATGTTTCTTCAAATAGTCGATAGTCGAGTTTTTGGCTTGAAGCTGAGCTTTTAAATCATTTATTTCAAAAGTTCACGGAATTTAGGAAGTTCGGATTTTACATGGTTTGTTAAGTTGAAAACTTTCCTCCTTTCTTTGTATTGCAATTTCAAGAGAAATGCAATGTTTTTCAAGTTTTGAGAATTTGTTTGAAAGTTCATCAAAAGCCTTTTATCAACCATATCATTTGTTTTGAATTTTTAGACTCACCTCAACCAAGGAACATATATCGAATCATGTTCAATATTAAGATCGGTTTGTTTAGGTACATTTGCGGATACACTATGTTGAATAGTTAAGGTACCTCATCACATGACACTGCTCATTTGTCGGTCCGATATTTGCATCCACATGACTCTTGGTCGTTTCAAGCTTATCTATCTCTCGAGCCTCTGTATTCAATGTCAACCGATCCATCACCCGATGCCTTCTTGGTCTCAACACTACAATTTATTGATTGTACCCGACATTTATTCACCTTCGATCACAAGATCCACTTCTTGTGTGACGGAGTTCTTGAGTTTGGTTACATCATTTATTGTTGCCTCGACATTACGCATTCAACAACACCCAATTCTTCAACTAATACATTACTCGACTCATCACAAATATCTCTCAACCGCACTGCACTCTCATCCACTTTTTCATCTTTCTGAGTAACTTCCTCAATATACTTCTCCACATTATCCATGAGATGGATAAGTGTCTCGTGAACACGCTTCTTCCATTCCAGTGTGTCTCTTGAAAGATATTTCATCACGTCTTGATCATAATCGATGTGAATTCCTTTAATGAATGATTGAAAATGTTTGTAGATCACTTGAAGTGCAAAGATCGAACTATCCTTTTGAACCTTCTCTTTGTCAAGTTGTAGCTCCAATTGCTCTAGGTTTAACAACAAAGTTCCTGTTAATGTGGATAAGTCCTGATGGAAGAGGGCAATACATGTTCGTTCCATTGTTATGGGTAGAAGTAACATGAGGTGAGAGTGAAGTTGTTGATAAGGTTCAATGCTACTTTCTTTATGCATGGTATTCTGTAGCCTAGAGTGGTGCAATTCTCTCTCATTAGATTCTGAACACGGAGATCTCACATCCTCATTAATTGATTCCATCATCTGTAACCGTTCAGTATAGCTAATATACTCATGGTTGTCTACAACATCATACAGTTTGAGTACTTCTGAAATCACTGAATCAGGAGTGTAAGACATGATGTCGATCCGCGGGACTGTGGATCAGGCATACAGTGGGTAAAGACCCGTCCTTCCTCCACGGTGTTGCACTAAGCTAATAACTAAACTAATAAACAGTAAATAACGATATGTCTACGAGCTAACTTATGCTAGATAATAGTTGGGGTGACTGACACTTCACTATGGAATTTCTAATTCCTAACAGTTTTGCAATACAACGAAGGTTTTATGAGAAAGATCAATTTTCAAACAAAAAATACTTTTTGTATTTGAAAAGAATACAGATTCGATGTGCTAGAGAAAAGAAGAGATTTGCACATCGAACGGTTTTCCCAAAAGTATTTTTTCAATCAGAGATACTTTTTGTGTTTGAAATATGAATACACATTCGACGTGCTAGAGAAAAGAAGGTTTGCACATCGAACGGTTTTTCCAAAAGTATTCACAATTCCAATCTCGGACCAAGGTTGATTCACGAGTGAATCGCCCATTGTTTCTATCCGGTTGTCACAAGTTTGATCTTTAGAAAAGATCTCACATGTCACCTACCAAGAGCTTGTTTGATGTTGGCTCTAGAAAGATTTCCATCTTCATCGTGAATATTTTTACATATCACTTTCGGATGTTCCGGCAATACCACAAGGATAATGTGGGACTCTTAAAATATTCTTACTTTCCACATTATGTAAAACAAAGAAGTCTTCATTAATTTTGTGTCCTAATGAGATATTGTGGATGATCTCTTGGCTTTAGACTCAATTGTGCACATTTGGTTTCCTATGTCGGAGACTAGGAGAGGTCTCCTTCTTCAATATCAACAATCTCTAAGAGAGTCGATAGATAATGTCGGTTCCCGTGAGAATGAAACAAGCCCTTTAAGAGGAACTTGAGTAGCTTGGGAAGTTTAGTGCGGTGCGTCCTTTGGGTCCATGACGCCTTGTCTTCAATACCGGTGTTACCTTGGTAACAACCAAGAGCATATGTATTGAACCCGGTTTACGCCTAAGGTTGAATTATTGGAGGGCTATTTCTTTTCACCCTTTTTCACATTCATTTCTTTTCATTCTTCAACCCCTTCAAGCTTACCGAGACTTCATTACTAGAACCTTGTTGGGTATATTCGAGTACTAGCTCTGCCTCATCCTCACTCTTCCCATATCTCACTTTTCTCCTTTTTCATCATACCTAAGGACTCTACACTATCTAGTGAATTGTCCTCGGTAGATCCTCCGGTTCAAGCGGATCGTGGAACGAATACCTAACCTAACCATCCTTATAGCTCCATGCATAAAGTAAAATGGTTGGTCTTTTGGTGATTCATTCTTCCTTGAAACCAATTGAAAAATCATTTGGAAAAATCAATCAAGGTACTTGTGATACGAGATCAAAGCATTTTGTACCTTAATAGTTTTGATCATTTAGAAATGCTCCCCCTCAACATGTGCATATGATCTTGAAATTGTTTAGCACATGGAGGCAAGAGTTCTTTGAAATAATTTCTTGATCACAATTTCTGTAGAAAAAGCCATTTGATTTTCTTGGTAAATTCTCCCCCTCAATATGTGCATAGGATATTTGAAATCATTTTATCACATAAAGGAAAGAGTTCTTTTGAAGCACTTCCACGATTACACTGCTATTAAGAAACCATTAGAAAATCAATCAAGGTACATTATGTTGAAACATAGAAATCTTTGTACCTTGAAAGTTTATTTTCTTTTGAAATGCTCCCCCTCAATAGGTGCTTCGAGATTCGAAAGCGTTTAGCACATATAGGAGAGCAGCATGCACATTTGAATCAAAACGATCATCTTTTATCAAATTTCATTATTAAATCACAAATTCTCCCCTGATCAAAAATATCAAACCCTTTGAGATTTTGGATCCCAAGTGATTTAATAAGGTTTGGAAAACATGAGAGAATATGTGCCTGATTTAAAAGCTCTTCTGGTTTATGGTTAAATGCTCCTCCACAATCATGTGCATTATGTATTTGAAATCGTTTGGTACATGAGGGAAAGAGTGCTTTTGAAACAATCACCCTTTTAAAACCGATTTAAGATTTAAATCACGATCTCTCCCCCGATCAAAAATTTCAAACCAATTGAGATTTTGGATCCCGATTGATTTAAATCATTTAGAAAATTTTGGGGAAAGACGTGGCAAAATTTAATTTTGAAAAATGACCGAAGAGGATCAATTTCAGACATTACAGATTGTTAGTGTCAGGTATGATATTTTTAAAAGATCTTTAAGTAAAATAAAACCATTTATCAATCAAACAAGAACAGAAAAAATTTCATTTTGAAAGATCTTAGAGTTTTAAAGAAAATCATACCATGACATAACATTAAATCTTTAGATCATCACTTATTATTGTACAAAACGGAACTTTTATGAAGAAATATCGTTTGAAAATATTTTATTTTAAATCACTCTCCCCCTCAATCGATGACCGTAGTCGTTGATTGAGTGACTTAAGTTTTGATAAGATGAAGTCCGGTGATTTCCAAAATTTAGACCAACTTATTTTCAAAATTTTCAAAACAATTTTATCAAATATTTTGAAAAGTGGTATCATTCACTACTTTTCCTGCACAAGATACGTTAGGTGGTTGAGCCGCATCAGAGGTGTTCTTTGTAGGTTTGAAGAAAACCATCTGGCGATGCGGTGAGACTTCGATGTTGCATTTGTCATGCCAACTCTTCATAGAGGTCCAATTAAGCTTCGTTTCTTCATTTGATGATGAAGAAAACCATCTGCTAATGCAGTGAGACCTATTATGTTGCATTTTTCATGCCAACTTTCCATAGAAGTCAAATTAAGCCCCGTTTCTTCATTTGTCAACCCAAGATATAGTTGCCCCTTTCCTTTCGGCATCCAATCATCTTCAATTGTGGGATCCGGATCGAGAACATTCTTATATACCAATATACCTGCATACGTTAGTCGGTTAGTGGACACAAACAGATATATGGTGGTCGACATCACCCAAACAGCAATCGACTAATAAAAGTCTAACCAACATATCAATCAGATCATATAAGGCATGGGATTTATGTGTTCATCAAACTCTAATCATCTAATCCTAACAATCATATCCTAGGCACCTAGTCCTTCAACGTAGGTTAACATCATTTTTCAGTTAAGCATTTAGGATAATTAGATAAGTCCGATAGAAGATATAAATTTGAAAAATATTCTCCCCCTCAATCAATGACTCATTTTATGAAAAGATTAAAAGCGCGGAAGTCATTAATTGAGTTTGAAAATTTATGAAAACTCCGATACTGATTGATTTTCAAGCAACTCATTTACCACCATTAAGTTAAAACAAATATTTTTTCTGACGAATTTTAGACGGAAAAATATTTGAGTAGGAACAATGATCCTTCAACATACTTTCCTCATTTTGTTTTTAGGATAAGTGCTCGAAATATTTGAAAATTGGTTTAGTGCAGCACTTTCCTTCCTTGAAGAGCGGGTTGCTATCGGAAATAATAGCAAGCCATAGTTTAAGCACGCGTTACAGTCTGAATTAACTGCAAGCCATTTTTTGAGACATGTTTTGGAAAAGAATATTTAGACCTCCTGCTCGAACTTCATCTATGGTCCCGTGCCATTATTGTGACATTTCTAAGACCGTAGATGTTATCGATACCAGAAGACATGTCTTGAGAAAACATATTTTTTGACTTTTTCAAATTTTCTGATTTTTATGGGTTTTTGATGATTTTATATTTTTCTATTTTGTTTTGCTGGTTTTATATTTTTGTATTTTGCGTTTTAATAAATATTTACAAAGATAGAGTAGATGATATAATTTAAGAAGATGATGATACGAGTACCGAGATGAGGATATTGAACAACACGTCGTAGAAGATTGAATTTGTCATCTCTTAAAATTCCACCACCAAAGCTTCCGAGGCTCCAGAATAGAAGACATAACATGAGCCTTTGAGAAAGAGAGACTTTGGCAGCTTCCCCCCAAACCGAAAATCCATTAGATGAGAAGATTTGAAGCTCTATTTCAAACTTGCCTTAGCCAGGTGCACAGAGAAGCACACCATTATCATAAATCCCGCTGCTCCTTTTAAGAACGATAATCGAGATTCTCCGTTTGGGGTTATATCATCAACAAAAACAGCATCGTATCATCCCACTCTTTAAATTTCTTCTCATATTTCATTACCACCGAAGTCTGAAGCGATCCATACCAAAAAGTTGTCAAGAGACCACTTCCCTAAGTAGATGAATTGATGCGGTTAGTCTCTTAGACTAGAGCTCACGAACCCGAATACACATATACCCGAAGACGAGAAACTTATACCATCAAGTAGCAGATTAAGTCCAATAGCCAAAGGATAACCCCGATGTATACTTTTCTCTCCCTAAAGAAAGTGTATGAAGCTCAAGAACCCGGTACCGAATGCCCAAAGAGAGAATAACCGATAACATTGAAGAAGCGGGCGAATCATCGATTATCTCTGCGGATGACTATCTCTCGGTTGTCAACTCGAATAAGTGATTATATCTCCGAATCATCGATTAAGCACTCAAGTGAAACAATTGGCGCCTCAATGCACACAATTCTCTCCCCGATGATTGCGATAACATCGAAATCATCACACACTTGTGTACCTCTTTTATCTTGAAACTTTCTTTACATCACTTCCCACGTAGTTGGAATAATAACACTAAAAGCCTTGATGAGTAAAACCTTGAGTTTCTCTCGGTCATGACATTTGTCTTCCGGGATATCTTCAATCACTTAGAAGAATTAAGTTCATCAAGTTTACTCGCTTTGTGTTTAGATGTGTGTCTCCTTCCCTTCTTTGGTTTTGACACTTCGAATCAAGAACATATTATAAGCCCAAATACTTGAAATCTTTTGAGAAGAACATCATTAGCTCGGATGTATCTGTGAGAATCAACTTGTTTGAAAAATGTGAGCAAGTTTAATTGGAGATTAAATCTGACATTACACTCTCCCCAATTAGTGCTCTCCCCTAAACTGACAAAGATTTCAAGTGATCTTCTCAGCCTGGATTAAGAAGAAGTCTTTAGATCATTAAATGCAACTCGTCTTTAGTCTTCTAACATGCAGCAGAAAATGTAGAACAGACTTTAGACTCGACCTTCTTCAATATAGTCCGAGTGGGGAAATAGACAGTTAACATCTTCTTCACACCAAATGCATTCCCGTTAACTTGTAAATAGCAAATCCCTTTAATTAAAATCCCTCCCAATCAAACAAGAACAGAAAGATGTTCATCAAACAAATCAGCCCAGCAACTAGAAGCACTTTGTCATTTAATCATACCAGCCCATGTGAAGATGTCAACCAACGCCTCTTAGAAGAAACTACATGTGAAGATGATCCAATAAGAAGAAGCTCGGTTCTTACATGAGTTAGGAGCCGTTTGACCATATATTCTCAAATATCAATCAACCATGCAGAAAATTCACACTTCTTCTCCCCCTCAAGAATTGCATACGGAGATGCCATTCTTGATTAAACAAGTGATTATCATCCAAATGTATTCTATTCACACTTCTCCCCATAAAATTAGCACATGATGTTGCCATCTTCATTATATTGAGCAAGTGGAATAAGAGTAATTATCGTAGTCCGGTTCACTTGATGATGAAGCGCATGGAAAAAGCATGAAGCATGTTGATGAGAATGGTCATAATTGAGAAGATTTCTCTTCTTGTAAGATAAAGCGCATCAAACGTACACTTTTCTTTTCTTTAGAAACGAGGCTTGAACTGTTGTGTTCAAACGTCATAATCTCTCTTTTCGCCTCTCTTGGCAAAACTTGTTATCAACCCCATTATCATTCAAGAGGCTCTTTTCGTGACGGTGATGGAGAAAACCCAATATGATGAATTTGACCACAGTAAAACAACCCGAACTCGTGATTTAAACTTGCACATATGTAACAAAGAGCGGTGCCAAGACTTCATCCTCCACTGAATCTCTAAGTACTCTATACTCTTCATCCAACCAACCATCAAGCATAAGACGTACATCACCTCTTGAAAATCCACAATTGAATGTGACACTGAGCACTACAACGTAACTCCTTAAAGTGATAGTTATTTCGTGGTGGTAAGAGCCCAATTCCCCCAAGTGGTAAAAGAAAAAGAAAAAGTCACCCAATAATAACTAGATTTCTAAGTCTTCGTTATTGATAATAAGCTCGAACAAGGATCTTGAAGAATCTTCATCCAACCATCCCCGATACCTTCAGATACTAAGTACACTCGCCCGTGATATTTCACTTCAATATCAAATAAATAATAGTGAATTAACCCCATTGTCACATCTTCTAGTTAAAAGCTCAAATCTAGCCTCCTTAGACGTTTTAAGTGAACTTATGATAATGGTTTTCATCCCGACCATGGTTAAAAGCACGTAACCTCGAAAAACCATGTAATAACCAGACTGCCATGAAGAAAATTTAAACACACATCCAATTCATGAAGTACACCCTTTAACCCTTCTTTGAAGCAAAAACTGTAGCACCAGCATCAGATAAGATCCAGAATTACACTTTCCCTTTCTCCAGGATGATGCCATCAACACGGGATTTTACAAATCTATAGTTTAAACCGAGAAATAGTTTCTTTCGCGGGATTTTACAAAACCAAGAATAAACCATAAGATAGATCCGGAAATGCACTTTACAATTACCAGGATGTTTCCGTTGTCACGGGATTTTACAAGTCTATGATTTAAACCGAGAAATAGGTTCTTTCGCAGGATTTTACAAAATCAAGACAAAACCGTAAACAATGTCAGCTTGAATGTGTTATGACAAATTTGGTTTTGGTGAATATATGTATTAGGGGAACATGCAGCGGTTCTTCAACGGTTCATTATCCAACATCAACAACATCATCAACAATTCTCATCATCACACCAAATCACATTGTGAAATCACATTAACAAATCCCGTCATCAAAACTCATGATCGAAAATCTCATATTGTCCAAATCTCATAAACCTCATACCAACAAAACTCATATTAGTCAAATCTCAAATGCACGATCCAATTATGCGAAGCCCATCACTCAATCATCCAATTCATCATATACTTGTTCGGCCCAATCCATCAAGAAAGACACCCGATCCGAAAACAAATTCGCACATATCAATTCAAGCATATATCCGGGTTTAATCTTTGACTTGCCACTCTTGATATAAAAATGATTTAAACAAAATGCATCCAACATAAGTTTGAGATAACACTTTGTTTACAAAGTGAGTCCCATCATTTAAAGTAACTAACAATTAACTTAGATATATGATCATTCATCCCACTTAATTGCTCGTAACATAGCAGCCTAAGATCCAAAATTATACAACCCATATGTCCGTTTGACCATATAACACATATCCTTCCCAATTCCAAACTACACGAACCCACATTCAACTGATAACCTTAATTCATAAGTATTCAATCTCGGCCTAATCTAGCACAACAAACATCCCAATTCAAAAGAGTGACTTAATCATCTTTGGGCCCAATAGTTCTTCTCACGGCCCGGTTGTATTCACACGTCTATAAACCGGATCCAACCAAATCTTACCCTAAATTTAAGGGTATAAAATAGACACATATCACACAAACCCTAAATATACTCCTTATTCCTCCGCCCCCATCACTGATTTAATCTCACACATCAATCACACACCCAAATATTTAACAAAACCTAAAATCTCTCACATGATTAGTACGCATCCTAATATTCCTCAACACACTCATGGCACTTTTCAAATCTCAAATCACAAACCGTTCCACCCAAAGTACTTGACGAAATGATCTCAGATCTTAAAACACATCTTGAAACGAATGTTAATCCTCGGCACAGGGATGGCTGTGAGATGGCTACAGGGATGGCTTCAAACTATTTGATTCGACTTTAAGATTTTTGATTGGTCTCAGGTAGGTGTGATTGAGTATTGATTAAATTTAATTTCGACTTGCATGAACGAATCAAAGAATGAATAAAACAGTTTTGTTGTTGTTCATTCTTCAATATTTTGAATATTATTAAAGAAGGTTATGCCTTTAAATTGATCTATGATGTGAAATCATTTCGTGTGCATGATCTTTATGGTCTCTAAGTTGCTGTGACACACGAAAAGGATGACTGAGATCGATTTAAGTTTTGAGTTAATCATTTAGTTTTGAGTCTTGATCAATGATGAATGTTTATTTCGTGAATGAGACTCTTGATAGTCTTGATGATTTAATAAGTAGCACGAAATATTTTCTGAGATTAACCTTTTGACTCGTTGTAGTTTTGATTTTCCTCCACTGAAATGTTTATCAAAAACTGAACTTGACCCTTTTGTTAGTTATGGATCAATGAGGAAGTTTGTTCAACCGGAATAATCTTTAAAAGATTACAAACAATTTGAGCCAAGCTGAGATCTGTAATGTATTTGTTCCTTTTGAGTCTTGATTGAGATGGAGTGATTGTGAGGGTCTTAGGGTGAGTCTAGATGTAGGTTAAGTTAGGTTCGGATTGGGTTGAGTCTAGATTGGTTTCGGCATCTTCGATTAATACTCTTTCAGTTAACATTCATTTGGACCGATGATGTTTGACATAAACTGAGGTCGAGATTATTGGTAATCTGTGTTGGTCTTGTGGTCGTGGGTCATTTGACGAATCATCTTCTACATCTCCTTTCAGTTCAGACAAGTCGCTACTTGACAAGTCGCTACGACTTGTAAAGACAAGTCGCTAGGATTATTTCAGTTACACAAGTTGCTTCTTTTTGACATTTTCCGGCGAGTTTTTCTGACTAAGATTTTCCGACCATCTTCAAATGTAACCCAGAAACTGTCAACAAGATGCCTCCTTTTAGACCCATTTTGACCATAAAAACAGCATACCAATATACTTGTAACCCATTTGACCACTGTTTGGACCTTAAAAAATCTGACCATATGTCCACATGATGTTTCACAAAGTTAACACAAAGTTGATATTTCACTGTTTGGACACAAAGTTGACACAAGACATATGTAGACATGTAAAGATGTTGAAACCATGACTTTTTAGACCAAAATAGGATACATAAAATTTGTTTAAAAACTGTTAAAACCATAAGATTAAGAAAGACAAATTTTTTCGACCAAAAAGTGATAATTTAAAACAAGATTCGAACCAACATTAATCAATAAAACACAATAACCATGGTACGAAACCACCCAAATCAAAGATAACACAACAACCTTGGCTCTGATACCATTTTTTGGATCGTAAATATTATTGTGTTTGATGATTCGGGTGGCCTTGGATGGTGATTATACAAGTATGCCATGTTTTAGAGAGAGAAAGATAAGAGAGGGTGTTCTTGGTAGAGACTTGCTTTACAAAAATGAAAGGTTAGATTATGAGAAGCACCACCCCTTCCAAGGATGGAAGGGGTATTTATACTTACAGACTACACGATCTCCTCACGGCATGTGGATCAGGTATACAGTGGGTAAAGACCCGTCTTTCCTCCACGGTGTTACACTAAACTATTCTACGCTACTAAATAACTAATTAACTACTAAACAACATAAATAATGATATGTCTACGAGCTAACATATGCTAGACTATAATTGGGGTGACCGACACTTTAACATGGAATTTTCAATTCCTAACAACTTCAAATAGGTGATAAAAACTTTTCTTCGTAACCAATTATAGAAAATAATCCCAAATACAAGCCTTTTAAATCTGTTAAGAACAAATAAAGATAAAAACAAAAAATATCCAAAATAGTGTGTGTCGTCCGAGATCTTCACCCAGTTCTGTCCAAGATCCAAAATCAGTATTGTCCGATATCTGATAAGCTTAGTAACAAAAACATATATCTCGAACAAGGCTAACAGTACAAACAACTTAATGCAGCAATACTAAGTGTTGATAAACAGTTTTAACCACAGTTTCTCAACAACTATTTATCAAATATGTATAAACTAATAATTGTACTTCGAATCATGAACACATATAACCTCATCGCGACCCATAATAGCTCTAAGTTCAACAGCAGTAGATAGTAAGTGAACTCAGCAGCATCAACCTAACAATCAAAACCATGTACTAGCTTCTGTCCAAGATTCAATCCAAATACTGTTCGTGACCCCATGTATGCTAAGAACAGTACTAAACATCTTAGGACCAGTAGTACCAGAAATACACCAGCAATACAAATAACCATAAGCAGTACTAAGTCCAAATTACCAACAGTACAAAGTACTCCTTCCTCCCATGAGCAGTACTAACGTAACCAGAGTAGCAGTACTAACATTGCAGCAGTACTAACCTGTTTGGACCAGCAGTACTTAATGAAAATGCGAGCAGTACTAACAATATGTGGGCAGTACTAACACAAGTAGCAGAGTAAACTATGAACGAGAGCATTATAAATTGAATATCAAACCCTCGTAGCAGTATAAACTTCAATGACACAAGCAGTACTTAACATGTTGAATGATCATCCTAATCAGAATAATACTTCAACGTAGTAATGAATCTTGAACGAGTAATATTTCTGATTCAATGACCATGAACGAGCATTAATCAATCTTCAACGCAGATCATGTAACAACAAACTCCCTTGTAACACAACAACAATATATAGCAGCGATTAGGGTTTCTAAAAACCATTCACAATCAGAATGATCAACAACCCGCTAATACCAGTTAGGGTTTTTTTAACTCTCTCGTGCTTGTATTCTTCAATAATATGCTCCCTTAACTTCTTTATAGAACAACTCACGACAAATCATACATATTAGAAAACCCTAAAACCACAAGGGTATATAACTTATTAAAGCATAAACCCTAATGTCGATCATACTTCAAAGCAGAATCATAGTATAAAGACAACACTTTAAAGTGTCGCTAAAACCATAAAATCACCAAAAATTGATCATACCAGAGAACAGAAGCATGAACCTTCTTCCCATCATGAACACGACTTCAAAACAACCTTGTAATCCCATATATCACGAGCTACCACATGTGAAACTCCTTAAAAACCCTAAAATTCGAAAAAGTATACCTTTCTCTGCAGCAGTTTTTGACAACCTATATCTCACGAATAAAAGCTCCAATTGAAGATCCCTCCAGTGAAAATCTTATTTTATATATAGAGAAATTCAGCAAAAATTTTGTCCCGATCCAACAGTTAACGAATGAGATATCACTATTTGAAAACAGCTCTGTAGAAAGGTTACGAAATGTTTTTTCTGGCTAGAAATTTTACCATTTCTTTGAAAAACCTTGTAGATCCCTAGATTGAGAGCCCCCCGCTCTGATACCACCTGATAGAACTTATGCACACCATCTTTTATAAGTTCTTAGGACCGTTTTGGATTCTAGGTTGTTTAGACCTTGGTCTAGGATAAACAATAAACATAAAGATAATAATAAGCTCATCGAAATAACATAAAGGATATTATTAATATCAAAGGTTCTTCGTCATCATTTCTAAAAACTACAATACACTCCAGCAGCCCTAATACTACACGATCAACTGTAGTACGTGTTACACACCTTGTAACAAGGATCAATTAGTCGACCTTGAGGCAAAACACTACTTGAATATCACCTAGTCTAGGTGTTTACAAAATGTTGGGTTCAGTAAATACCCAAACCCCTTAAGTCAAGGATTTGAATAGAAAATACCCTAAGTAATTATATCCTTAAACACTAACAGGTCACTGAGTGCATAGTCTCTCAGTGAGCCATCTTCAGGATACTTAGTAAGAGATGAAGAATAAGTCTCTCCACTCAGTAAGGCGGAACTTAAAGGGTGAAGACTGAGTCAAGAAGAAGAAGAAGGTGGATTCAGTGAGTGATGACAATAACTCACCGAATCCCTAAACTCCTCACCAACTACTTACATCAAGACAAACCTAAATCAAGACCAAGATCAAGACTATGAAGATCAAGAATGGGCGGGATAAAACAGTTACGTTGGAAACGAAGAAGACGGAGTACTTATCCCGAAAGTTTCCTTTAGTATCAAGATCAAGATCGACATGAAGAAAGTGACTTAGTCCCTTTACCTAATATAGTCTTTGTAAACAGAGACAAAATACATCATTATTTTTTTTTTGCAAATTGTCAGTTTGTCACTTAGGAAAAAGTTAAAACTCATACTTGTATAAATAGCATAAGAGATGGAGTGAAAGTCTAAGCTTGTGAATTGTAAAAACATACACACACAAAAGCCATCTTTCACTCCTCCAAATATAACTGTGTGATAGAAACTAAGAACGTGATGAAGATAGTTTCTTGATCGTTTATGAGCCTTAGGGTTTCACAATAACAATGACAATACGCAGCGGATAAATCAAAACATAATTGTTATTGACAAAAGGTTTTCAATCACTAACACTAACTAATCTTAGACGTTTATAGGAACACATCTACTAACTAAACTAATAACCTAGGCCTTTACAAGACTATACGCCTAGGACACACACACACCTTTTAGTCGACTACATCTTGGAAGACATGTATTAAACCTACACCTATGTCCTCTTTATATACTAGAGGATAAGGACTAATAAATAAAACTTCTTTTGCAAGCAAGTCCTTCCATCTTTTTGTAGGTTTCCTTCTTGTCATATTAAGTCCCTCTTGTTTCATTCTTTTTGTCTTATCAACTCAAACATATAATTCCCAACAATCTTCCCCTAGTTGATAATGACAAAACCATTCTTGAACGAACTTCCCTAGACGGTAGAGAAATTGAGATCGTGATCTCACCATGAATGAAACAAGTATGTTTTCCTTTGTCTTCCCTTAATCCATGCCATGCAACTCAAACATCTCTTCCCTTTTGTTATTATCCAAATAGGGAACGATGCAAATAATGATCTTGACCACCACGAACCAATATCATACTTCCAATCTAAGACTTCCAATGTTTAAAATCGCCCACCATTACGCACCATAAGAAAAATGGATTCAAAACAAGAGAAAACTCCAACTAGCAATAGGAATAATGATCAACAATGGTAAAAATCAAACACTTCCCTTGAGTGATGCATGTAGATGGTTAAACATTTAACAATAAGCTTCCCCAAACCCATATGTTAACCATCTTCTTGATTCTTCAAATCAGAGGCTCCATGTAATGATTACTTGTGAAGAAAATCGAGTATAACTAATTTGATGAAGAAGTAGAATTTCCCAAACTTGTGTCTTAAATCTTGTACTATCCATGGAACTCCATACTTATACGAATCACCAAATATAAGTAGACCACAATCCTTGACAAAATCCTCAACTAATATGAGACACCGAGCACTACAATGTAACTCCTTTAAGTGATAGCCAATGTGCATAGAGCATCATAAGAAAAATCACACATTGCTAGATTCATCAAGCTATATGATAAGAACACAAACCCGTGAAACTCAACTACAACATCAAATAAATGATATTAAACCTTCTTCAGAATCAATTAATCCATAAGAATCAAATACGCTTTTTGAATCCTTTAAGAACATAAACTTCTTCCCGTGTGAACCAAATAACCATTCTGTGTGTGTCGTCCAAACTCTATAAAAATATCACGCTTGACTTCCCTCAATTCCAAAACAGCCTATTAGCAACACTTTTTCTCGCACTAAACTGTCGTTAATCATTCACTATCATGATTGCTCCTTCCTCCCAAATCGCTTAGCGACACAAATTACATTCTCGAATCATAAACTGTCTCAAATCAAAGAGCAAGATTTGTGTCCAAGCAAGATTTTGCGTCCAAGCAAGATTTTCATCGAGCAAGATTTTCAGATCAAGAGCAAGATTTTTCCAAGAATCACCAGTATTAACCATCATACGCAACCAGTTTTAACTTTCAAACAAAATCAATACAGTGGTTCCATGTAGTTGTGCTCAGACTTAGCCTGAGCTTAGTGAGGAGTTACAACACTTTGTCATTTCAATCCCTAGTACTGTTCCGCAAGTACTAGGGTAACGTATTCTTTTGATTTATTTCTAATAAAAATATGATGTTGAAAATTAATCTATGTGTTTTACTTACATGTTTTAGTCATTGATTCACTATTAGTTTGTTTAAAATACTTTAACTGTTATTATACTATAGTGAATAGGGAACAACAAGTGGTATCAGAGCAAGGCTGATTATAAAATTGTTTTTAAGCCGCTTTAAACATTTTTAAATCGGGATCCTAAAATGGCTGAATTTGATGTACCCCAACTAGTCGACAAAAGGTCGGAGCTTATTCAATTGGTTGCCCTAGACTTGAAGTTGGTAAATTTAACAAATGGAAAAGCGATGCTTTACTATTTGACCGGATGGAACCTTATTATATCAAGTGTATAAATGAAGGTCCATTTATCCCAAAGATCGTCAAGGTTTGCCTAAGCCTCAAGCTCGATGGACTCGTGGATGAAAGAAGAGTGGTCAACCAGATCAAAGGCTCAAATGTATCATAATATCTTGTCTTCCGACGATATTATGGAGTCTCATTATTAATCGTAGTACGCCTAAACAAACCAGGATGACCTAGTTCATAGCCATGAAGGCCCATCTGATACCAAGGAAAACATGATAATGGACCTGAAACTTGAGTATAACACCTTCAGGGCTAAGGACTCAGAAACTCTGTCTCAAACTTACACCCGGTACAAAACTCTTTTAAATGAATTGTCAAATGATGGTGTTAAGTTGTCCAAACATGAAATCAATGTTGGTTTTGTCAATAGTCTGCCTGAGAAGTGGTTGAATATCTCTCAGGGACTTAGGAATGCCAATCATATCCAGAATATTGAGCTTCCTGAAATATATGGGAAATTTGTCTATGAGGAGAACCTCATCAATAGACAATACCCTGACTTAAAGAAGTCTCAGGAAGTCAAGAAGTCCCCGACCACCACTTCATCACCAATATCAACCGCTGCTTTAACACAGGTGGTTCAAGATTTCTAAGAAAATTCGGATGATGAGCCCGATGAGAGATCAAGTGAGGAGTACCTAATGACCGAACGTTGAATTTCGTGAAAGGGCACTCCTTGCTAACTCTCGGAGGTTTATAAAAGAAACAAAGGTTTTCAAATGCTAAAGCAAATGAGGACACCGAATGCTTTAAGTGTCACAAAAGAGGTCATTTTGCAAAAGATCGTTGTTCAAAACAATTTTGAACCCTCTTATAAACCATCGTGGTCAAATCGGTCCTCGTGCTTTAGCAAATTTCAACCTAAAATCTATCGGCCTCATCAAAATTTTCAAAACAAATGATCAAAACAAAACTGTGGATTTTGAAGCTAAATACAAGAAAGCTAAAGCTGTTAGCATTGCTCGAGGCCACACCTCAAAACAACACAAACTGTTAAATTTGTGCAGGTAAAACAAAGGTCTTGTTGTCAAGTCTTCGATTGGGATGAAGAGCCTGTCTCATCCGATGACGAAATGGTGCATGTCACAGCAATCGATGGCTCTCTCCGAAGAGGACAAGTCGGGTGTGGGAAAAATCATGCCGTAAATGGAGAGTGGGTCAACATTACAATGAAGAAGGTATATATTTTACTTTCTATGGATGATGACTCTGATTGGTAGTCCTATATGAACTATATCAATGTTGATCTTAAGTTTTTTGAAGAGCAACAATTAAATCTTTTTTCAAAATATAACAAGCTAAGTTTTGAACTAAACAAGTGTAGGGATGAACTGCTTCTTTTAAAACAAAATAAGCTTGAGGCTATCACTTTGCAAATTCAAAACACTGAATTAGTTAAAAGAAATCAGGCTCTTCAAGAAGAACTTAAGAAAGAAAAGGATATCATTCTTGGTTGGACTGCCAAGAATCCAAGAGTATATGATGCTGCGGGAGCTCCCAGTAGCAAAAAGAGAGTCATAGGTGAAAATAATCTCCCTGACTCTCACAACAAAGACCAGTCTCCCAAACCATTTGTGTCTGGTGGCATGATTACCAATATGTTGACTATTTCCAAGCCCAGTGATTGGATTGAACGGGTGAATCTCGACAAGAAGCTTCCTAATTTCGATTCGAAGAATTCTAGAGCTCGAAAGTCAAGCTCTAAAGAGCATGCTTGACTCCCGATGTGCATGTAGTATCGAACACATCTCTCGAGTCTCAAGCGTAATCTTAACCGCCCACCCATGGAACCTCTTCGTGGTGCCGCTCCTAGCTCGAGCTTACTCCATTACAATTCAATCCACACTCACCAAAGGAAAGGTCCGGACTTGGTAGAACCATCCCGAAAAGACCATCAAAACCAAGTCAACATGAATCTACCCCATTGAGACTTCCACATCCTCTGTCCCCACCAAGTCGACCAAATTCAACAACCGATCGAACTTGTGAGGAAGCTAACCGATAAGATGGAATCCATCAAAAAGTCCGTGAATTAATCAAGGAAACAAAGCCGCCTTCCTCTAGTTCCTCAAAGTCAAAAGCCACCACCAAACCAAAGCGTAAGTGTGATCTATGCCACTATACCGGTCATACAACTGACAACTGTTATAGCATCCTTTTTTGTATGATCTGCAAAAAGGAAGATCACAGAACTTCTGATCACTTACAATATGTAAGTTCTCTCAGTAAAGAAAAATATAACAAAGTTGGTCATCAGTATGCTTCAACCTCGAAATCTGCTCAAAAGTTTAGAGTAAAACCCTTCTCTCCTTGCCCGCACTGTGGCTTTAATGATCATCATCCTGATGATTGTCTCATGAACACATGTTGTGATATTTGCGGAAATATAGCTCATGAGACATCCCAGCATGATAATGTCATCAATGCAAGGAGAAGTTCAAAGAAACCAAGAATCACTGAGTCATCCTCAGTCTCTAAATGCAAAACCTGTGGTAGCACAATGCACTCAACCACTGACCATGAGTCGATTGCTAAATTCAAGAAGACCATTAGACCCAAGCCCACTAGCAAGTGGGTCAAGAAGAAACTAATCCACTTTACTACTTGTACAGAGACACGCCAGGAGCCTATCGGCATCTAGATAGTGGATGCTCAAGAAGCATGACCGTGTTAAGGAGTATATGTAAGTATGTAAAGGAATCGGGACCAAGGTAGTATTTGGTGATAACTCATCATGTCCCATCAAGGTTATGGTTCAAGATATCGTAATGGAATAGTTTTCTAGAATAGCATATGTCAATGGTCTAAAATACAATCTCATCGATGTCACCAACTCGTGATGCAAAGTACATTGTGCAATTCAATGACAAACAAGGTACCATTTTCAATGCCAACAAAGAAGTTGTTTTGATAGCTCCTAGAAGGGATGATGTTTATGTCTTAGACATGTCAACACTCTCTAAAGATGGAACTTGTCTCTTTGCCAAAGCCAATGAAACCGCCAACCGGTCGTGGCATAAGAGACTCTCTCACTTAAACTTCAAAAATCTCAACAACTTGGCAAAACAAAACAAGGTCCTTGGCTTACCATCACTCGTTTTTGAAAAAGACAAACCATGCTCAGCCTGTGAAAAAGGCAAACATCAAAGAGCATCTTTCAAAACAAAACAAAATTTCTCAATCAAAAGTTGCCTTCACCTCTTGCATATGGATCTCTTTGGACCTATCAGTCCTAGATCAATCCAGCATGAGAAGTATACACTTGTCATTGTTGATGAGTTTTCAAGATACACTTGGGTATACTTTCTTTCCAAAAAGAGTCAGCAATGACACTAAAATGTCATTCATCGTGAACATTGAAAACCGTAATGACATTACAGCTTAAACAAATCGAATCCGACAATGGTACGAGTTCGAAATAAAGAGCTTGAGAATTTCGTGATGAAAAGGGAATCTCCCAAAATTTTCATCTCCTTACACCCCGAACAAAATGGGGTAGTTGAAAGGAAAACAGAACTCTCATTGAGGTGCTAGAACTATGTTAAATGGCTCACTCTATCAAAACATTTCGGATCAAGTAGTCAAAATAGCTCGTTACACTCAAAACAGTCAATCATTGTCAAAAGACACAACAAAACCCCATATGAGATATTCAAAGGTAGACTTCCTAATATCGCCTACTTTCATGTGTTTGGATGTCCTGTGTTTATTCATAATCACAAGGATCATCTAGTCAAGTTTGATGCTAAAGTCGATGATGGATACTTTCTAGGTTACTCACCGATCTCCAAAGCCTTGAGGTATTTAACACAAGGAGACAACAAGTTGAGGAAACCTTTCATGTCACCTTTGATGAGAGTTCGAAGCATCGTGTTCACCAACACCTCAAGAGAGGAAATAGGAATTGATAACTCATCAAGATATCCTCTTGATGAGTATAACATCAAATCAATTCCGCATACCAAGTCGATCTTGACATCTCATATTACGCCTTGCCTCACAACCCGTCACAACCAACTATCGGTGAATTCATTGATAATCAATCGGTCCTATTTGGGATAGGTATGTAGGATCCAAGATCCGGACTCAACTAGGTATAATAACAATGATTGAATAGATGCACAATGGATAATAATTAACACAATCAAAGTTACCAACAAGGTTTTTCACAATAAACCAATGATCCTCTATGGATCTTTTCACTCTCTAATAAAATTTTTCCGGAATGTTTTTCCGAGGTTTCTAATGTTCAAGTGTCGATAATACAAAAGCTATCGGTTCCTTTTATACACCGTGAACCCTAAATAAACAATAATATAAAATAAATGCATATCACCACCTAAAATAGCTCATGCAAATCCTAACAAACTATAGAATATGCGAATAACTATCTCCAGAAACAAACTATGCGCTAATATAACTTCAAGAGAACTCTTCTTCAAGAGATTCTTTGCACTTGATGAGAATCCATCGAAGTAATGTCGTGAAATTCCTACTTCACGAATTCCCAACAATCCTCCCTAAACCGAATTTGACATGGTTAAGTTCCGGTTTCGATAGTACTTTAACGCTTAGAACTTGAGGATTGTACTCGAACATCGCAAAGAAGAACCAAAATAATTACATCTCTATGATGACAAAACTTTGAAACACCGGATCTTTGCAAAGAACAAATGACAAAAGATACATCAAAACATAGTAGTTTCATACTATTCTCATCACATCCGAGTGTTAACTCCGTGAGAGGTGAATCATTGAAAATAATGGATTTGATGTCTCTTTACCAATATCCATCACTACCGGAGTAGCCAAATGTTTAAGTTCGAAAAATATGGTACATCGATAACCATCGATTTATTAGCAAATCAAGAACTATAAACGGATTTGATATGTCTTTACCGTAGCCGTTTGCTCGGGACTAGTCAATTCTTGGATTCCAAAAGGAATAAACCATGGTGAATTGATGACCATACAAACCTCAGCAATTAAGCATGGGTGGTTGCATACCCTATGATTTTGAGCAAACCATTACAGCTATCAACGGAATTGAGATGTCTTTACCAAAAACCGTTTGCTTTTGGACTAGCCAACTCTTTGATGGAATGTCGTCATCATCATGGTGAGTTGATTAACTTTATGGATTTCCGCAGCCTTTACCACAAGCCATAATCTTGTGGGCTAGCCAACTCTTGTGTCAGAAAGACATGGTGAGATGAAAACCATAAGTTGTGTGGTAATTAACCAACACCAAAACCTGCAAGCAAGAAATAGTAGAAACTAAACACAGACAGGTTAGAGTTTTTTATTTTTTTTATTTTATTTTTTATTTTTTTTATCACTAAACAAAACTAATACGTTTTTTTTTTTTTTTTTAACATAAAAAAATAATACGATTTTTTTTAAACTAAGAAAAAGAAATAATAAGATTTTTTTTAAACGAAATATAAAATAAAGAAAAAATAAATAAATAACCAAAACATGGAAAATAAACCATCAAGCATCAGGAGAAACCAAAGACAGTTGTAGTGTCAGCAGAAACACTAAGCCTCCCCTTAGGTGTATGAGGATCCAACATCTGCAAAAATGATTAGAAGACAAATATACAACAATAAGCCTCCCCTCAATCAATGCACCTGACAAAGATTATTGTTCTTGGGTACCCAGAATGAACCTTTTCTTTGAGTTTTCCAAGAATAACCTTTTGAGGGCTTAACAGCAGTTGCCACTCTAACTCCACCATGTGCCATATTCATATGAGATACATAAGGTGTATATGACTAAAAATAAGAACTTTTAGGTCTATAGGGCATAAGTCTAACATTCTTGCTCCACCAACCAAGAGTAACGGTGAAGAATATCCTCCACCGTAGGAACTGAAAAGGCCTATTAAGCCTGCCAGTGAAAATGATGCATACACCTTTGGCTTACTAGTGGGACCGGTTTACCTACTCTCACATGTGCGACTTTGGGAACAAATGGAGGAATACTAGCAACATTAGTCCATGTGGGTCTAGAAGTCTTATGGCCAGAGGAAACACCCATCTTTTTCTCATGATAATCACAGTCTTTAATAAGATGGAGTTTACTACCACACACAAAACAAGATTTCTTCTTAAAAGATTTATTCTTAACACAACTTTGTTTATTACATTTAAACTTATCAGAAATAAAATTAGAAGCAAAATTGTGTTTAACAGAATAGGTAACAAGCTTTGGTTTGGTCTCATCAGCAACTTTGGACTTGGGTGTGGTCATGGGTGTGTGCCTAGGTAAGGCAGACTTTTCACTTGAATCACATGAGGCATAGTCAGTGGACTTTAGATCTGATGACTTGTCACTTTTAGAACAAGAGACAGAGTCATTAGTTTTGCTACTAAGGTCTGGCAAGTCACTTGACTTTACGCCATATAAATGGTGTGATCCATCAAAGTCAATAGGGATGGATAGGTCAATGGGCATATGCTCTCCTCTAATAGGACCGAGGACGACATGTAATTGACCTTCTTTGACAAAATTAGCTAATCCGCCGGTGTAGATTTACGTGTGTCATCCCTAGCTTCTAAGCCAACATATTTCTTAAAACCTAAAGCCACCGTAGAGTTAGTAGCTTGACTACTATAAATGAAACCGACTAACTTGTTTCCATTCATTAACCATTCTTTATGCCTAGCTACTTCCTCATCTAGTTTCTCTTTTAGCACTTGGTTTTCGAAATAAGATTAGCTTTTTCTTTTCATCGTTTTAAATCAATGTTAGCACAATCTATATCAATTTGTAGCCCTCTTATTTTTTCCTCATAAGCTATCTGATTCTTTTGAAACCATACTTTTTGTCTTTCTAATGTTTTTAAGGCCTGTTTATAAGCCTCAACTTCAACATAACATTCATTATATTTAGGTTTCATTTCATCATAGGCTTCTTTTAGTTCATTTTATTTATCACTACAACCAAACACACAATTTTGGTTTTGTACCTGAGAGATGCCCATGAATGCAAATTGTGGACTGACAAGTTCTTCAGCATAACCTGCAGCATCAGCTTCCTTGCTCATCTTCTTGAATTCAGCCTTTCCACCATACCTTTCTTTAAGTGCATTCTATATACGACTTGCATCATCCATATAACGAAAATCTGCTACATGATCGCAGGAATAGATTTAAGCAAGATAGTTCGGCCTTTGACTCTCTTTGTACAAAGAATGTGTTCATCTGCGATCGTTGGAGGAAGATAAAAGAGGTTTCCATCTTGATCACATCCATCCTTTTCAAGTCATGCCATTTTGGATCACCTTCCAGATATTCATATCATTATTCATGATCCAGTGTTCCATCTTCTTAGCCGAGACCTCGTACTCATCATCCATCAAATAAGGAAACATAACATCATCCTTATTATTATCAAATTCTGCCATTTAATGTGATAACAGCAGTCTCAAAAATATGATATAATCAAACTCACGTGACTCTATCAGCTGCAACAAGCCACGAGGTCAAATACACTACTATGAGAATGCACCAATCAAATTCGTTCTTTGGCAAATCAAATCAGTGACCAACGAATCAATAACTCTTTCAAAGCTTGGACCCACGAAACTCAGCTGCAACTTTTGACCCCTCGAAAATTCAAACTCGTTTGACCAAAAGAATTAATGCGAGTATATTGAATATGAAAGTGTGGTCAATCCACGAGAACATGAAACAATATACTATTATTATCTATGCAAGAGCATCATAACTTCCATGTACCGCATCACAGTGAATTGAAACCCACATAGAGACTTATTAATCTCAAGTGACCTTCAGCAGTAACGGGATAACAATGTCAGTTGCAACATTCTCGTATACTCACCACGTGACAAGCCAATAAAAAACAAATCATATCCCACGTGACAATGATCAATCAATAAAATTCACACAAAGGTATCACGTGATCACAAAAGTTATCACTGTTGAGAACTCGTAAATTAGCAGCAACAATTTTCTTTAAACCGAGCCCCACTTAGAACAAATATTAATAATGAGTAAAGATCATGTGCTCAAAAAGTCACCCAACCAATTAATTACCATCAAAGTTACGTGACCAACATTAATGATTTATATTGGTAACGTGATGTTGAGAGACAAATTAAAGCAGCCAATCAAATCCCACGTATGATGGAACAATCATATATCGAACAACACATGAAGTCAAAAAACAATTCACCAATAAGTACGCTGTATCCGTTTGACCAAATAAACCAATTCGCTGCAATTGAATTAGTACGAGGTATTTATATCAAACATATGAAAAACTCGATACCTCATAATTTTCTGTCGAACCTTGCAGATCTGCTGTAGCTATTAGGGTATAAACCCTAATTAGAGAAAACCTTATCAACCCTAGATCGAGAGCCACCCGCTCTGATACTACTTGTAGGATCCAAGATCCGGACTCAACTAGGGTATAATAACAATGATTGAATAGATGCACAGCGGATAATAATTAACACAATCAAAGTTACCAACAAGGTTTTTCACAATAAACCAATGATCCTCTATGGATCTTTTTCACTCTCTCTAATAAAATTTTTCTGGAATGTATTTCTCCAGAGGTTTCTAATGTTCAAGTGTCAGTAATACAAAAGCTATCAGTTCCTTTTATACACCAGGAACCCTAAATAAACAATAATATAAAATAAATGCATATCACTACCTAAAATAGCTCATGCAAATCCTAACAAACTATAGAATATGCGGAATAACTATCTCAAAAAAACAAACTATGAGCTAATATAACTTCAAAGAAACTCTTCTTCATAGCTTCTTTGCACTTCACAGAATCCATCGCCAGAATGTCGCAGAATTCCTACTTCACGTAATTCCCAACAAGGTAACATCGAACCAAATGTTCGTGAACCCGTGATTCATGAACCCCAACTGAACAAGACATCTCATCGGATGTTCTTAATGATTATGTGGCTCCAGACCGAACTCACTCCTAAGTTTCCAAAGAACCTCTTCAAGCTCGGATCATAGACCATAAAGTAAGTAGACAAAATCTCGGGACATTGAGCTTGTAAACATCATTGGTGAACCCATCAAGGCATGCTCACTAGAACCATGTCTCGCTAACTTAATCTGCAGTCTTGACCAATGAATGTCTATATGTCGCTTTCCTATCGATATAGAACCCAAGAGTGTCATTGAGGCTCTAAAACATCCAAGCTGTGTTCAGGTTATGAAAGAAGAACTTTAACAGTTTGATAAAAGCAAGGTCATGACCTTGATCAAATGTCCTCGGGATGTCATAGTTATAGGAATGAAGTGGGTTTTCGTGAACAAACCGATGAAAATGGCATCATCATTAAAAACAAAGCGGACTTGTAGCCAAAGGTTACATCAACAAGAAGGCATTGACTATGATGAGACATTTTCTCTGTTGCAAGAATGGAAGCCATCAGATCTTCCTTGCATTTGCTACCTACATGAACTTCAAAGTTTACCAAATGGATGTAAAAGTGCATTCTCGAATGGTGAACTCAAGGAAGATGTGTATGTTCAAGAACCTCAGTGCTTTGAGAGTAGTGAATTCCGACTATGTCTGAAAGCTTGATAAAGCCCTTTATGGACTGAAACAAGCTCCCAGGGCATGGTATGAAACTCTCTCAGCCTTCTTGATACAAAACAAGTTTTTCAGAGGAAAGATAGACAACACATTGTTTATCTACAGGACAAAACAAGATATGATACTAGTCCAAGTATATGTTGATGACATCATCTTTGGCTCAACAAACTACACTCTTTGCAAACAGTTTGAAAAACTAATGACAAAGAAGTTTGAAATGAGCATGATGGGTGAACTCACATACTTCTTTGGACTACAAATCAGGCAAATTGGTAAAGGAATTTCCATCAACAAGAGAAGTACACCGTAAATCTCTTGAAGAAATATGAGATATCCGATCGTGCCTCGGTGAAGACGCCAATGGTCCCTCCTAACAACCTTGGACCCGATCTCACCGGAAAATCATCAACCAAACTCATTTCGGAGGATCGTTGGCTCACCGATGTATCTCATCGCTTCGCACTGACATACAATTCTCGATCTGTCTAATAGCAAGATATTAGTCCAATCCCAAAGAATCCCACCTCACCGCAGCCAAAAGAATACTCAGATACCAAGGGAACTCCAAGCCTTGGACTCTACTATCCAAAGTGCTCGGGTTTGACCTCAAAGGGTATTCGGATTCGATTATCTTGCCGCAACATGGACGTAAAAAGTACCTCGTGGTCCCGCAATTTCTTGGAGGAAAACGGTGTGTTGGAGTGCTAAAAAGCAACAATAAGTGGCTATGTCTTCAGCAAAAGCTGAGTATGTGGCTGTTGCAGGGTAGTGGAGGGTGGCATTAAATGTGGAAATTCAAAACGTTTTCAAAAACCGACTTTACAAATCCACAAGTATGCACAAACAACCCCTCTCATCACTCTATAAATACCCATCACAAAATCCTTAAAACATACACAAAGTATTTCTGCTAACAAAACTCTGTCAAAATCTCTTTCAAACCCAGAAATCTTTGTGTTCTTCAAATCTTTTTTGAAAAATCTTCTCTGTAAACCTTTACAAAAGTTTTTCATCACAACTTGAGAGATTCAAAACACTTTGATTGTTCTTGTCAAGAAACCTTTTTTTTCAAAACCCTAAAAACCTTTAAATGGAAATGGCAAGAACACAATCTCTTCAGTTTGCTTCACAGTGGGTAGGAGATCTTAGTAACGTTGAATTTAAAACCAATAATATCATAGGCAATTTTGAATACCCACAAAATGTCCCAGCCTATAAGGACATAATGAAATTTTTATTCAACTGCCCACTGAAAACGACCTTTGTTCAGTGTCCCTCTATATTGTACCAAAACCTCCTCAGGGAGTTTTGGGCAACAACTAAGGCCTTTGACCCGACACCTCTACTAATGAGAATAACCTTAGACCACTCTGTGAATATCTCATCGTGTTCGATCTTAACGGGGACAACAATTCACCTCGGATTATAAAACATTTTGCACTTCAATAGGGTTAGACTACAACAAGGAGTTTATGTCGTCCATCCCGAACCCTCTACGATGAAGGATGGGTTAAAACAAATCGTTTTGGATCCAACATTTTGGACAAGACCCCAACACCAAGAGTTCATTCCCGTGGCTTGGAGGATCCTATTCACTTTTGTGATTCGGGTCCTCGGCGGGAACCACTCATCCACTGAACAAGTTAACTCTATTCAGTTAATGATGACATACTGCTTGATGAATGGGGTCACTGTCGACATAAGGGAGATCATTTACAGTGATCTCGTAACCAAGCTACAGAGCAAAACTAGGACGAAATACGTTTCGTATCCTAGGTTTGTCTCTTGTGCTTTACAAGTGTTACTGGGTTCCAATTATCCTCAGGAAGATAAATATTGTGCTTTACCTGGCATCCTGAGTCAATCAAATTTTCAAAAGGACCCATCCCTTGTCACTAATATTGAATTGATGGCCCACATGGTTGCTCAAACAACCGTAGGAATCGATGTCTCCTAACCTTGCTCCTATAAAGAGAAAGGGAAGTCTCGATGGGACTAAGACCAAACCCAAGTCTCGTGGTCCCGAGGCTTCGTGAACAAAGCCCAAAAGGCAAAAGAAGCCCATCTCGATCCGCCACCCATCGGTGACCAAGCAACATCCACCACGGTGACAACGAAGGTTCTTGATAAATCACAATCGCTGCCCTTGGTCCCAACTACTACTCCCAAGATCCGTAGGAAACAAACAACCCGCTGGTAGGGGAGCGCCTTCCACATCGCCCAATGATGACATTAGCAAATCACAGCCTTTGTCAGAGGGCACACTGAATGATCCCAAAGACTCAGAGGGACCTAAACAACCCGCTGATAGGGATATAACCATCACTGACTCCGCTAAAGGCACTGAGAAAAACCCATCAGTGTCTCAGGGGTCTCAGGGGGACAAAGACTCGGAGGGAAAGGAACAACCCGCCGATACGGAACCCATCACCAATCCTGACTCCGGAGAAGACACTGGGAAAACCCATCAGTGTCTGAGGGGTCAAAGGGGGACAAAGACTCAGAGGGATTAAAACCACCCGCTGATATGGAACCCATCACCCCCACTTTGTTAACTATGGCTGAAGTTACAGGGATACTCTTTTCTGATGATGAAATTTTATCAGCAGGGGAAGAAGTGGACGCTGAGGTTCAATCTGAACAAGAACCTCAGCCTGATCCACAGGAGCATACTGAGTCACCATTTCAACCTAAAGATAATGACTCGGACTCCTCATCATCCAGTTCTGGTGAATTTAGCCGCTATGACAACATTCTTCCAATCACAGAACGACAGCTGGTCATGTGGATCACCAAAGCCTCAAGAAAGATATACTCTAGGGTCACTGACCAAATGTGGGATCAACACACTGAGGCTGCTGCCAGTTATGCTGATCTTAAATTCGATGTGCTCACCTTCAATGCTAACACTGATGAACACAGAGATCTTATGTATGAGCAACTTCACAGATTGGATGATAACTTGGCTAAATTTCTCTAACATCTTCAGGGCTGTGGGACCAAGATTGATGAAATCAGGGAATCACCAAAGAAGACCCATCACTCAACTCAAAAGTCTTTGGAGGCTACCGAGGCTTACTTGAAGAATTCCTCGGGACTTCATCGAACTTATCAACATGTCAAGTCTCGCCAATGTTCGTGGTCTTCAATCTTGATTCGCCTCTTCAGTAACACTGGGCTCTTTGTGTAACACCCCCAAAATATCGCGGCGGAAGATTGTGTCACTGGGGTGCTACTTCATAATACAAAGTAAAAGTTATAGAAAACGACCTCTAAATGAGACGTTTTGAAAAGTTACCATTCGATTGATAAATTCAGAGTTACAAACATGAGGTCCCAAAGTATAATATATAAATGTTTACAAAATGTTTCGAATGGTAAATGATAAAAGCGTAAGTCTTCAAAATATGTCGTGCGACTCTATGCTTCAAACTCTAGCTATCGCCTTATGACCTGAGATAAACATGCTAAAAAGTGTCAACACAATGGTTGGTGAGTTCATAGAGTTTGTTTAACATGTAAAGCCTTTAAAGAATGTTCACACAACAAAGGCATTGTAAATCCACTCAGTTCCAAGTTCCGCCCATACAAAACTTGCAACCTGTGTGTTTACTACCCACTGCTAAAATATAGTACATTTTATAGTCAAGCATACATACAATCATAATATTTCACATTATTGCACTTAGTGTTGCTCCGTCGATAAGGGAGACTTTCAAATTGGACTACTCCGTTTATGTTGGGAGACTTTCGATCGAGAACTGCTCCGTTTATGTTGGGAGACTTTCGAATTGGACTGCTCCGTTTATGTTGGGAGACTTTAGAATTGGACTGCTCCGTTTATGTTGGGAGACTTTAGTTTTTAGTATAACACAATCATGTAAACGCAATCAAGTATAATCTTTTCAAGTATAACGTAATCAAGTATAATGCAATCAAGTATAAATGCTTTGAGTATTTGTAATACTAAAAGCAAGTAGTTGAGCATGTATCTCCCCCAAAGAGTTTGTAAAACAAGCATTAAAAGAGTAGGGGCTATGACTCACCTTAGAGTAGATGAAATCAAAACGTATAACTGAATCGATGGATAAGCCGGGAAGTCTCTACGCGCAACCTAGAATATGTTGTTATGTCTTAGGTTCTAAAACAACGAAGTAAATATATAAACATGCCTTATATAGTTATTACATTCATTATGCTTGGATACTTGATGTTTCTAAATTCATATAAGTGTTTACGTTTCGTTTATTTAAGTTTTCCCCATCTAAATCTACCCGTTATATCTAAACCGTAAATAATCACGACTCGGTTTCTATGTCCTCAGAAAGGTAACTAAATGTACTAAAAATATTAGTGGGTCCTACTGCCCCAGAAATTATTTAACTAATATGAAATTACCAATTTACCCTTTAATTTACTAGTTATTTCAATCAGCAGCAAACTATCTCATGGTTTTGGTCAAAAGTCGAGTTTTACAACTCCGTTTAATGCATGGCCAGCGGCCACGTTCAAGTTAGGGTGTTAGCTAAAACTTTTATTCTTTAACCAACAAGGGGTTATATGCAATGTTTATGAGTTTTAGCCGTTTAAAATCTGTTACTCAGTTTTGGACATGTTTAGCCGTTTTGGCTCTAGTTTATTCATTGGGATGAGTTACGACACGAGCCACCCTGAAAAACGACCACAAGACATATATATATAATACTATGTTATTACCTAAGTTTCTCAGTCCACGAATTTTACCCAGTAACTACGTTTACAGCCCCTGTCCAGTTTTTGTTTTGCAAAACTAGTCCTTTTGACGATTTCTAGTGGTTTAGTCCATTTATCCAAGCACAATCAACCATAATAAGCATATAAAACATATTAAATACATGAAATACTAGTATTTACTGAAATCAAAGGTAAGTATAGGAGTTTGCTTACAATCCTTGTGATGAAATTTAACTAGAACCATTAATCAAGATCACTAAACCTATGTTTGTAACACAAAACCCTAGCTTCCAAATCTTTAACACACCTTGCTAACCCTTGATAGGCTTGATCTAACCTTGTAAGAACAATTCTAACTCAGACCTTTTCACCTTGTATAGCTCCTATTCCAACCATGGAATCACCAAACAAACTCTTGAATCATGTAGGGAATAACTAGGCCTTGAACTTTGATATATAACTTGTAGTTTGAAGATTAAAGAATCATGGTGCTAGGGATTGTGAAGTGAGCGACCGAATGAAAGAAAAGAGAGAGTTTTTGTGAGTTTATCTTGATCTTTTATGTTCTTGTGAGTCATAAAACAATTATATAGTCTTGAAATACTTAGTTGTTAAGTTTACTTAAACATGTATAAGTCTTCCTTTGTAAGTTTCCTAGTCTTATCTTGATGACACATATACAAACACCCCATGTGGTCTAAAATTTCGTTCCATGCCTATCTTGGATGATTAGATATGAGGTTTAATAATATCTTGCTTTTACGGAGTGAGTTTTGGTCCCGTTAATCGCTAACCGCAAGTCGTAAAGTCACGAAACTTAAAACCGGGTATCTTAAAAATATGAAACTTATAAAAATATTAAAACTCATTAATAAAACATATCTTAGCATATTAAATGAGTGATAAGTTTGACGGAGCACGTAAACGCTGTTAAAGCCTATATTAGTAAGATATTTAAGAAGAGAATTTCAACTTGACTTCTCTTAGTGAGATATTTTGTAGATATTTAACTAGGTATTATCTAAATAATATCTAGTTGATGACTAGGTATATGACTTGGCAAGGTAAATTAAAATGTATTAGTCAAAAGGTGGTGCGGGTATCGGGAGTGAATAGTAAAAATAAATAGTAACCCGAGAATGCAAATTGTTACAGTACATACCCCTTAAGAGAACTTCGTCCCGAAGTTTTGTTGATGTTAACTACTTACGGTGTGTATAGTCTAAGTGATTATGTCAAAGCTCATGTATTTGGGTTTCTTATCCATCTAAGTACCTTCTTGCGACTATCGTGACTATTGTGTTCTCTAAAGACGTGCTCTCTTATGGCTAGGTTTGATGAGGAAAACTTTCCCATATTCGAGCATAACCCTCAAAAGACCTTTAGGTAACCGATTTTTACTTAATCTCACAACTCATCAAACAAGAACTGTCATGAGATTAGGCTAAATCGGTTTGAGTAACAACTTGATTCTAGCTTGATCTTCGCAACTCAATCAAACAAGAACTGTCACTTAGATCAAGCTGGGAAACAAGTGGTTTGAAGGAGATCTTTTGAAAATTTGGTTCAATTATGGAATTGCTTACACATATGAGACTACTACTCCGTTTATTGTATGATTCTTCCTGAGTTAGACATAGGTGATTAGGCTATGTATAATTTAGGAGTAACAATGTCGTGCTCAGACTAATCGACTCGTATGATGTTCGGGTTTTGGTCAATTCATAGAAATCTATCTTAGTTGCAAAAACTATGAAAAAGTCTAAAGTATGCAAGGCGATAAGGAGGAAGGTCTCAACGTATATAGTAGTTATAGTCTAGTCTCTAAATGCAACCTAGTTCTCTATAACCAATGCTCTGATACCAATCTGTAACACCCCCAAAATATCGCGGCGGAAGATTGTGTCACTGGGGTGCTACTTCATAATACAAAGTAAAAGTTATAGAAAACGACCTCTAAATGAGACGTTTTGAAAAGTTACCATTCGATTGATAAATTCAGAGTTACAAACATGAGGTCCCAAAGTATAATATATAAATGTTTACAAAATGTTTCGAATGGTAAATGATAAAAGCGTACGTCTTCAAAATATGTTGTGCGAATCTATGCATCAAACTCTAGCTCTCGCCTTATGACCTGAGATAAACATGCTAAAAAGTGTCAACACAATGGTTGGTGAGTTCATAGAGTTTGTTTAACATGTAAAGCCTTTAAAGAATGTTCACACAAGAAAGGCATTGTAAATCCACTCGGCCCAAGTTCCGCCCATACAAAACTTGCAACCTTGTGTGTTTACAACCCATCGCTAAAATATAGTACATTTATAGTCAAGCACACATACAATCATAATATTTCACATTATTGCACTTAGTGTTGCTCCGCCGATAAGGGAGACTTTCAAATTGGACCGCCCGCTTATGTTGGGAGACTTTCGATCGAGAACCGCTCCGCTTATGTTGGGAGACTTTCGAATTGGACCGCCCGCTTATGTTGGGAGACTTTAGAATTGGACCGCTCCGCTTATGTTGGGAGACTTTAGAATTGGACCGCTCCGCTTATGTTGGGAGACTTTAGTGTTTAGTATAACACAATCATGTAAACGCAATCAAGTATAATCTTTTCAAGTATAACGTAATCAAGTATAATGCAATCAAGTATAAATGCTTTGAGTATTTGTAATACTAAAAGCAAGTAGTTGAGCATGTATCTCCCCCAAAGAGTTTGTAAAACAAGCATTAAAAAAGTAGGGGCTATGACTCACCTTAGAGTAGATGATATCAAAACGTATAACTGAATCGATGGATAAACCGAAGTCTCTACGAGCAACCTAGAATATGTTGTTATGTCTTAGGTTCTAAAATAACGAAGTGAATATATAAACATGCCTTATATAGTTATTACATTCATTATGCTTGGATACTTGATGTTTCTAAATTCATATAAGTGTTTACGTTTCGTTTATTTAAGTTTTCCCCATCTAAATCTACCCGTTATATCTAAACCGTAAATAATTACGACTCGGTTTCTATGTCCTCAGAAAGGTAACTAAATGTACTAAAAATATTAGTGGGTCCTACTGCCCCAGAAATTATTTAACTAATGTGAAATTACCAATTTACCCTTTAATTTACTAGTTATTTCAATCAGCAGCAAACTATCTCATGGTTTTGGTCATAAGTCGAGTTTTACAACTCCGTTTAATGCACGGCCAGCGGCTACGTTCAAGTTAGGGTGTTAGCTAAAACTTTTATTCTTTGACCAACAAGGGGTTATATGCAATGTTTTTGAGTGTTAGCCGTTTAAAATCTGTTACTCAGTTTTGGATACGTTTAACCGTTTTGGCTCTAGTTTATTCATCGGGATGAGTTACGACACGAGCCACCCGGAAAAACGACCACAAGACATCTATCTATAATCCTATGTTATTACCTAAGTTTCTCAGCCACGAATTTTACCCAGTAACTACGTTTACAGCCTCTGTCCAGTTTCTGTTTTGCAAAACTAGTCCTTTTGACGATTTCTAGTGGTTTAGTTCATTTATCCAAGCACAATCAACCATAATAAGCATATAAAACATATTAAATACATGAAATACTAGTATTTACTGAAATCAAAGGTAAGTATAGGAGTTTGCTTACAATCCTTGTGATGAAATTTAACTAGAACCATTAATCAAGATCACTAAACCTATGTTTGTAACACAAAACCCTAGCTTCCAAATCTTTAACACACCTTGCTAACCCTTGCTAGGCTTGATCTAACCTTGTAAGAAAACTTCTAACTCAGACCTTTTCACTTTGTATAGCTCTTAATCCAACCATGGAATCACCAAACAAACTCTTGAATCATGTAGGGAATAACTAGGCCTTGAACTTTGATATATAACTTGTAGTTTGAAGATTAAAGAATCATGGTGCTAGGGATTGTGAAGTGAGCGACCAAATGAAAGAAAAGAGAGATTTTTTGTGAGTTTATATTGATCTTTTATGTTCTTATGAGTCATAAAACAATTATATAGTCTTGAAATACTTAGTTGTTAAGTTTACTTAAACATGTATAAGTCTTCCTTTGTAAGTTTCCTAGTCTTATCTTGATGACACATATACAAACATCCCATGTGGTCTAAAATTTCATTCCATGCCTATCTTGGATGATTAGATATGAGGTTTAATAATATCTTGCTTTTACGGAGTGAGTTTTGGTCCCGTTAATCGCTAACCGTAAGTCGTAAAGTCACGAAACTTAAAACCGGGTATCTTAAAAATATGAAACTTATAAAAATGTTAAAACTCATTAATATAACCTATCTTAGCATATTAAATGAGTGATAAGTTTGACAGAGCACGTAAACGCTGTTAAAGCCTATAATAGTAAGATATTTAAGAAGAGAATTTCAACTTGACTTCTCTTAGTGAGATATTTTGTAGATATTTAACTAGGTATTATCTAAATAATATCTAGTTGATGACTAGGTATATGACTTGGCAAGGTAAATTAAAATGTACTAGTCAAAAGGCGGTGCGGGTATCGGGAGTGAATAGTAAAAATGAATAGTAACCCAAGAATGCGAATTGTTACACTTTGGATGTTGAAGTGACCAATTTAGCTAAGGCTTCCTCATCAATGGCTTGGAATCTTGGGCCACGCATGACTGCCTTGGAACTTTCTCAAGCTAATCTGGAAACAAAGGTCACTGGTCTTCAAAAAGATACTTCTGACATCAAGGCTATGGTCACTGAAATCTACCAAGCCTTCAAAGTTTAAGCCACCCAAAATCCCCCAGTGTCAGAGCCAACTCTTTCTCTCACCGACGCTGCAATGAGTTGAGGGGAGAAGACCGTCAAGAGACTTCCTCTCACACCGAGGGGAGCCAACACCACCATCCAGCCATACCAATTTCATCAATCCCACCCTTATCATCAATAACAACAACAATGGCTATGACAATTGCACCCATCACAACCACAAAACCACCACGGTAGCATCATCATCTTCCTCGTGCCAAGACAAAGGTAAAGGCATAATGCAAACTCCCGAGCTCGAGAAGATTCCCTACAAGATCGGCGACATCAATACCGCTCACCACAACAAAGTGCCTATCTTGCAAAAGAAGAAAGGAAACAAAAACTAGCTGAGGAGGAAAGGAAGAGCAAAGAAGCAATGATAAAAGTTGTCGCTGAAGATGCTGAGAACTTGGGAATTGATCCAAAGAAGCTTCAGAAGGGTCATGCAGGACAAAAGTTTAAGGATGCTTAGGCTACTAAGACGGTTGAAATGAGAAAACAGTTGGGAGAAAAGAACAAGAAGTCTGCAGCCATCAGGAAGGCAAGAATTGATCACTACAACTGGTCAATGACTAATAGAAGGCTGCCTGAGAAAATCACAGATGTCAAAATCATCCCCAAGACCAAACCACTGGCCATGAATGTTTACATGGGGGATGATAAAAGACACTTCGAGGTTCATGATCCCCTGAAATTCACTGACTTTGGGATCACTGAACTCGATGAGCTGGGTCCAATAATTGAAAAGAAAAAGAATGCGGTGGTTAAGGAGCTGATGAAAATGCTCAGTAAAAGGTATAAAAGACTGAGGGATGCACCAAGACAACTGGGATTCACCGCTTTAATCGCACCACAAGGATCTCAACCTCGGTCATCACAGGAAAGAGAAAGAGAGTTGAGTTCCAACCGAGATCAAAGTGCACGACTCGAATGCAACAGGAGTCGCTCAAGGTATAAAGTTCATGAACTTTCTTGTAATTGAAAAGCCTGAAAGAGGATTGTCCACATTGATGTCTATGAAAACCCAACATTCCAAAGACGGAGTGACATTGATCAGGCAGGTGTGGCTGCAATGCTGAGCTACATACATGTGGCCTCTCAGATCCAAACACCAGCAAACATCAGGTTCTGCCATGACCTGAATGCCAAGATAAGAGAGCACACTGACAAAGAAACACTCCTCAAAAAGAAACCTAAGCTTGAAGCACTGGGGATCCATCTTGACTGACATCATTATCATTTATCTTTTGTACTAGTAATAGGAACCTTGTAATTGATCAATAAACAATGTATGCTTTTGTTAAAAGATTCAGTGTTCCTTATTATGTTCAGTAGTACATTCAGTGTAATAAGAAGCCATTTGCTCACTTACACTGATCAAACACTTAGGCTATTTGTATATCCAAATAGGGGAGACCTGGGTTCAAGAATACCCAAACCCTTAAGTCAAGGATTTGAATAGAAAATACCCTAAGTATTTATATCCTTAAACACTAACAGTCACTTTGTGCATAGTCTCTTAGTAAGCCATCTTTAGGATACTCGAAGAGGCGAAGAATAAGTCTCTCCACTCAAGAAGGCGGAACTTAAAGGGTGAAGACCGAGTCAAGAAGAAGATGGTGGATTCGGTGAGTGATGACAATAACTCACCAATCCCTAAACTCCTCACCAACTACTTACATCAAGACAAACCGGGCGAAGACCAAGACTATGAAGATCAAGAATGGGCGGATAAAGCAGTTACGTTGGAAACGGAGAAGACGGAGTACTTATCCCGAAAGTTTCCATTTTAGTATCGAGATCAAGATCGACATGAAGAAAGTGACTTGGTCCCTTTACCTAATATAGTCTTTGTAAATGAAACAAAATACATCAATATTTTTTCTTCTGAAAATTGTCAGTTTGTCACTTAGGAAAAAGTTAAAACTCATACTTGTATAAATAGCATAAGAGATGGAGTGAAAGTCTAAGCTTGTAAATTGTAAAAACACACACACAAGCCATCTTTCACTCCTCCAAATACAACTGTGTCCCTGAGATAGCTCAGTGGTTCCGTGTAGTTGTGCTTAGACTTAGCCTGAGCTTAGTGAGGAGTTACAACACTTTGTCATTTCAATCCCTAGTACTGTTCCGCAAGTACTAGGGTAACGTATTCTTTTGATTTATTTCTAATAAGAATATGATGTTGAAAATTAATCTGTGTGTTTTACTTACATCTTTCAGTCATTGATTCACTATTAGTTTGTTTAAAATACTTTAACTGTTATTATACTATAGTGAATAGGTAACAACACAAACCCACGCCCTAGAGACACACACACACCTTTGGTGTTTTACATCTTGACACACTTAAAACTTATGACCTATATTCTCTTTATATAATAGAGAATTAGGGTTACAAAGAATATTTTCTAGAATAATAAAAGATCTTCTGTAATCTTTTCTTTTTTGCAAAGTTTTATCCTTTGTCTTCATAAGTCCTTCATCTTTCATGTGTTTTGTCTTTATCAACTAAAATATAATCCCAACATTCTATACTTGGATTTATCTAATGTATTGATATCTATCCTTAATGGGATTCAGAGGCTGATTCGCCTGACCAAGATGAATGGAATCATTCATCAGTAAAATAATCGTAGTGGAACAATTCTCTAAGAAAAGGTTCATAATGATCAATTGGCCTGACATTATTATTATCCACATTTTTTGTGACAAGTAATGATGAATGCAGCCGCTCCTAAAGCACCACCATATACATCAACATCTTCAAACATCACATACTCTTACTCAAGTAATCATTCCTCAACAAGTTCAAGACAAAGAGATACATCAAATCCAAAGTCAAGAACAAGTTAAAGTCAATAGAAGAATCAAGGAAAGAATAAAGATCATAATATAAAAAACCTAGAAGAGGTATGAGTATGTCAGAGTGAACACAACAACATATCAAGTGAAGATGTTGATCAAAGGCAAGAAAAAATATCACATGCAGGAACGGAATGAAGAAATCTATCAAGTCTATTACAAAGAAGGTTCAAGATCAAGATACAAGTATTGAAGATTCAAGATCCAAGTATCAAGACTGAAAACATGTCATTTGTAAATGACCACCCCTTAGAGGGAGATTGTTAGCTTTATAAAAGTGATGGACATTTATCATTATGAACATTAGCTTTTAATAACTAGTTATAGATCAAATGGTGGGCTTAGGGACTTATATGGAATTATATAAGCTAATATGTTACTTGTAATAGGCCTAGTTCAAGTCCAATCCAAACCAAGCCCACTAAGGCCCAAGTTGGCCACCCTTGTAAAAATATAGACGCATCACCCTTTGATTTGAGAAGGTATAAGACTCAATTGGAATAAACATTTCACTTAGTTTTCAACTTACTTCTCCCACCTCTCTCATTTCCATCTATCTCTATTCTCTGCACTTTACTTTCTCTCTCTAAACCTCTAAACTAATATTTGTGTGATTGAAACACTATGTAAGAGACCTTACAACAAGGGACTCACTCAACTTACACTCCTCTTGTTTGAATAATGCTTCAAGCTTTCCCTTACAAAGTACAGGGGTTAAACTTGTATAAATAAAAGTGTTATCTAATAGTCGTTCTTTGTGAGGGGCTTGTTTGGTTATGTTGTGTATTTGAGGGACTGAAGTGCAAAGGTGATAATCTAGGCTTTTATAGAAGAAAAAAAACTTATGGTTTCACATCATCTTATCATTTTGTCACACACAAGTTTTATATCTCTTATTCACTCTCAATGTTCTGTTTAATCGTCTGACTGATCAAATATATTGATAAATTATTTCTATCTTTATGAGTGTTGTAGTAAGGTGTTCTTGCTGAGAGTTTTATGTTCTTGATAGTTTACAGTTTGTAATCTATCTTTTTTCTTTCTTGTAATAAAACATTTTAAGTAATAATTTGAACCAATGGGAGGTTGGTTAGGTTCATTGATACATGTTTAATCATTTCAACATAGTATCATATCCTACTGTTCGATTGGGTGGTTAATTTGAAGGGTTTACTACCATTTGGGGGTTTTTACAAATTGTTTGTGATATGATATAATCTTCGTTGATTCAACAGTTTTTTATTAAGTCTTAGTCTGTTTGGGTTGTTGTCAATATGATCTTGTTGGTTCTTGGTTAAATTTGTTGGATCTAGTTGGTTCTTGGTTAGATATGTATGACTAATGGTTGATTTAGTAGTTTCATGTTTGAATATTGAAACCTAAATTTTTCAAGATTTGGGAGTTTTGCTTCTGGAGTGGTTATTGGTAATTGTTGATTCAATTGGGTGTCATAATCATCTTTTGACTAAGTGAATCAAGAGTGATTGTGATTTGCTATTGTCTTGTGTTGTGATTTTGAATTGCGTGCTCTGTTACACATCTCACACTCTTTTATTATTATGTTCTTTATTTTTTTTTTATAATTGTTAGGTGTGGGGTTATTTCCTGTGAAGTTTAGAGATTGATTGGTGGATAATTTTTGTATACGTGGTGTTTGGTGGTTAATTGATCTGACTTGCATTTGTTTTGATTACCTAAACATAAAACCCTAAGATCCTGGTTTATCTTGAACTACTTCTTAAGAAGCAAGGAATCCTGCTCTGAATCTTTACCTAGTTTTTTTATTTTTGGTCCACTTTGGGGTTTGGAATATTTTAAGTACTATATTGTGGTTTTTAATTGTTACTGTTTGTTTGTTTTATCCGTTATTTCTTGTTTGTATGTCATTGTTATTGTTCATCAAGACTGGGGGTGCCAGTGGTGTTGGTGATGTGTGGATTGGCAGTCTTGATTTGGGTAATCCGTTGCATTTGCATGCTAATGATTCTAATACTAATACTATCATTAGTGTGAAGTTAATTAATACTGAAAATTATAGAGTATGGGCTACTGCAATCAAATTGACTATTCATACTAAAAATAAAACTAGATTCATTGATGGTACTTATAAGAAATTTTCTTATGGGTATAGTCTTCCATTGTTTAATCAGTGGGAAAGCTATGGTTGTTGAATTCTGTTTCTGAGGATTTTTTTTTGAGTTAATTTTTTTCTGACAATGTTGCTGATGTTTGGGTTGAACTTAAAGAAACTTATGACAAGTTAGATGGGTCTATTGTTTTAAATTTAGTGCATAAAGTTAATGGTATTGAACAAGGACAACTGTCTATTCCAGAGGATTATCATAAACTTAATTCTCTTTGGAGAGAATTTGATATTTTGACCAAATTGCCTAAGTGTACTTGTGCTGCAAGGGAAGATGTTTTATAACATAGTCAACTTATGAAACTTATGGATTTTATTATGGGATTAAATGATGTTTATCAGCCTATTAGGAGCAGTTTGTTGTCAAGAGATACTCTTCCTGATGATGTTTTTTCTATCGTGTCAAGAGAAGAGTCTCATAGAGGAGTTCCTTCCTGAGCTGCTTCTGTGTCTAAACCTCGAGTTTCTAGTTTTGTGTCCAAAACTAATTTTTTCGATAATGATACCAAAAGATTTGACAATAAGAGGTTTAGTAACACTAGTAACAATCCTGGAAATAACAATTGTAACAATGTAGGGCCCAATCTTAATTTGACTTATAAAACCTATGGTAAAGTGGGTTATACTAATGAATTTTTTTATTTGATTGGGTATCCTCCTGGCTATAACAAAATTCCAACAAAAGATTATGGTTTCAAATCTTCTTTTAATGCTAATTCTAGCACTTCTTTTAATGAGAATGGTACTACATTGTCTTTCACTAATGAACAGACGATGAAATTGATGAGTTTCATTAATTATGTGCCTTCTAGCAACATGCTTGCCAACATGGCATGTATGCCATGTTTTTTCAACAACAATGTGTTTTCAACATAAAGTTTTGCATATTTTTTAATTACGAACACTGTTCTCAACAATATAACTTTGGGATGGATTATTGATTCTGGTGCCAACCAACATATGACAGTTTCTACACTTAATATGAAGTATCATTGATATTACTGATTTAGATTTTACTCTTGGTCATCCTAATGGTACTCTTGCAAAAGTAAAATATGTTGGAAATTTAAAACTTTCAGAAAATGTCCTTCTTTTTGACGTGTTGGTTGTGCTTTAATATTGTGTGAGTCTTTTATATGTTCATTAGCTTATTAAACATAGCTGAATGTCTGTTGGATTTGATAAAAGTAAATGTTATATACACGATTTGATTCAAAACAAAATCTTGGGGACTGGTAGTGAGATTGGTGGTCTTTATTTTTTTTCGACTTACCATCTTCCTCACTGATTCTTATTTTAGATCACGTTTTAAATTTAAATTTTTTTCGTATACCTATGATCTACTTATGCACTAACGGGCAGAGAACCCGATTGTGTGTAATGTAGTATTCGGTAAAGCCGAGATCGTCCCAAGAGCTAATGGTCGGTTTCTAATTCAAATTTTAATTTTCACAAAGTTGGTTTTTGTTTAATTAACTAATTTTCAAGAAATATTTAACAAAAATGAAATGAGTTGGATTAATCAAGGGAGAAAGATATGTCAATCTAGTTACTACATTATCAACGCAATGATCCCGTTCCTAAGTGCAATGTCTACATCTCATTAATATCATTAGGCCTGATTGGTCATCGTAACCTAACCTATAATCTCTATGATCTCAACCCCCGTTGGTCACGAAATTCGGGTATCTAGTTCATAGTTATTAAACCCCCAAATATCCTAAAAGACCTATCTAATGTCGATGATCCCACTAACCGACAGTCAAACCTCGTTTGGTCCATATAAGGTTTACCCACGCTTCTTAAGTACCTATTCTAGTGTAGGTGGTAATCTGGTCAATTCCTACACTCGGGTGATGGTCACACTTTTAGCAAACTATTAGACTAGTGTTCAAATGTTTATCTAATAACTAGCTAATAAAGTCTACACTAGCTTCAATACTACCAAAACGCGAGGATTAATCGACAGGCTCACTACAAATCCACATAAAATAGTAAATAGATAAAGGAACTAGAATCAAAGCATTAATAATGTCATAACCAAGCTAACACATAAAGTGTTTAGCCTCTCATGTCATAAAATACAACAAGCATAATAAAAGTAATAATGATTAAACTAAACATTGAGTTTGGTACAAATTGATGAATTGCTAAAGCTATGAATGAATTCAAGTGAATTCTCCCTTTGAAAGTGGTTTGGGAATGCTGGAAACTGTCTTGGATTAGAACCCTAATCGTCCTTTCTATGTTGTGTGAAATGGAGATGATACACCAAAACATGGTCTTATACACCAAAACATTTGGCTACTCCAGAGTTAATGGCTTTGGTAAAGAGAACTCAAATCCATTAAATTTACAATGATTCACCTCTCACAGGAGTTTACACACCTGGAAGTAATGAGAATAGACTGAAACTTAAAATGAATTAATGTACAAATTGTCTTATGTTGCTAAAAAGATGGAGCTTGCTGAATGATGTTGAAAAGAGATTACTAATCAAGGATGCTGTAAAGAATAATTTCTAAAGAATACTTTGATAATGATGGTATAAGCACAGAGTCTACAAAGATAAAATCCAAAGACAAAGACACAATCTTTCCTTGAAGATAGAGCTGTTAAAGATAAGTTTACAAAGGAACTTGAAGTCAAACAAGTAGAATTCAAGTTAGGGGAGGATTGTTGGGATATGAAAGTGCTGAAGAATGTTAAAGTACTGAAGATTGACAAAGTCAAAGTACTGCTAAAGAAGAAGTCAAAGTACTGTTGTCGAAGTCAAAGTACTTGTTAGGTCACTAGTTTTACAACACAAGCAACATAGAAAGAGATAGAGAGGCGGTTGAACACGTTAAACACACACACACACGTATAAAGCTAGACCGGTTATGCGTAAAGGTGTAAAGGAGTGAATAAAATGAACAACCAACCCTCAAGTGAGGGTTATACAAGAGTATTTATTGGAGGGAAGCTAGGGCAACACTCCTAGTTCCAATCTTTTCTCCTATGGGCTTGGACCTAAGCTCATGGGCCTTCTACATAAGCTTAAGCTAATAACAAACATAAAGGCCATAATTAAGCTAACTATTACATATGAATTACTAACACTTGATTTAGGTTTAGGAGTGATTCCAACAATATCCCCCTAAGTGTTAGTGATGAAGAATATAAACGGTGAAGGCGTTGATGTAATAGTAGCTTTGACATCTTCTGAAATTCTTCTTTCTTGTGAGAAGTATTGCCTTTATTCGAACAATCTCCCCAGTGTAGAGAAATTGTTTTCTGTAAACAGTTTTACTTTGACGTCATCTTTAACTTTGTTCTTTGATCATTGTTCTTTGTGATGGTAGTGATAGTATGTTGTTGTTGTCTGCATCAAGTCTGCCTCAGGTCTGCTTCGCTGAAGGCGTTGTGTCTCCACGTCATTCTTCAACATGCTCACACGCTCTTTGACGTTGAATTTTAGTACTGATGAAGTTCTTTAACTCTTTAACTTTGTAGATTCTTTGGCTTGACGAAGAATCATTCTGACTTTTGTGTTGCTTTTGGATAGAACTTCCATTAGTGATGATGTTGGCATGAGCATGTGAAGAATCTGCACGATCAGTCCGCTCTAGAGCTTCCATAAGAAGTAAACATGAAAACGGTTAGTAATAAGCGGATTCCGCCACTTACAAGTTTGAACTTCGAGAGTGTTAACGACATAGTGTGAAAACACAACTCTAATTCTCACAAAGGCCGTTCTGAACCGGAGTCCCACAAGTGAGATAACGCGATGTACCAAGTACACCTACGATTCGGATGAGTCGCCGAGGTACACCAAGCATCACCTCACGATTGTAGACCGTTTGAGACACACTAAGCGTAATCCACGGGAGTTACCGGTGACTGCTTTGTCGGGTTGTTTGATGTTAACCCGGCAGAGTTTCCATTCAATCACTGAGGATCACAGATGTGAACCTCTCATAAATTTTCTCGATAGATTGCTAAGATCTGTGAAGGACTCGATAATGTACCACTGATGTTCTTATTGTTGAACATCAAGTGATGAAATGTCAAGTGTACCTAAAAGATCTTTTGATGAATCTCGTGGCTCTAGACTTAATAGTGCATTTTGGTTTTCTTGAGCGGAGACTAGGGAGAGGGTCTCCTTCTTCAATACCAGCGATCTCTAAGAGAAAGCCAATAGTTTACGTAGGGTTCCCTGTGAGAATGAAACAAACTTACGCTGAGAGAAACTTGAGTGGCTAAGAAGGTTTAGTGCATGCGTCATTGGGTCCATGACGACTTTTAATCTTCAATACCGGCCATCAAGTGACAACCAAGAGTATATGAATTGAACCCGTGTCCGCCTAAGTTGAATAATTTAGAGGGCTATTTCTTTTCACCCTTTTCTTTGCATTTCTTTTTAATTCTTCAACTCCTTCTTTCTCCGATTCTCATTTTCTCCTTTTTATAATCATACCTAAGTACTTCTAAGTACTAACTATTTGTGATGTCCTTGGGTAGATCCCTCCTGCTCTGGCGGATCATAGGACGGTTATTCCTAACCTTAATCAACTTATAACTCCATTGCCATAATACCATTTTTCATGAAAATCTCTCGAAGTATTTGTGAATGAAAAACATGTTTGAATACTTCAAGAGTTTTAGATTTTCAGAAATACTCCCTCTCCACATGTGCTAAGGAGTTTTTACGAAAATCTGCACAAATGAGGAAAGAGCGCGCACTTTATGAATTGATCAACTCAAGATAGACAATCCCCATGAGACACGGTTCGTTACATAGTTAAAGAGTTACATTGTCGACTTTTAGGTGACAACTAGCTCTAATAACTACCTTGAAGGTGTAGACAAACCTCGAAGGTTGTCGAACCCGTCGAGTTCATGTCTACCAAGAGTTTCTTGAAAGGTACTTTCTACTCGGACAAGTCCTTTGCTAGACACGCTTTACATTACTAGCGAACTAGCTCGAAATTATTACCCGTCTGGACAAGTCTTTTCGAGTTACTAACGCTATGTACCGTCAATTCTTTGGTTAAGTCTATAGCACAAAGATTAATTTGCATTTAAACAACATATTTCTTATCACATAATTTTCTCCCCCTCAAAAATGGCATATAAAGTGTTATTTTTGAAAAGTTGAGAATAAATATGACCATTTCGAGTGTTGCGGGAAGATGACCACTATGAACAATTTGTGAACAAAGTTTTAATTCAAATACTCCCCCTCAACAAGTGATATAAATGGTTGAGGTTTTGAAAAACTTACGGGGAAGTACTTGTTCGTTTGAGCAAAACCTTGAAAAATGAAAGGTTTGATAGGTTTTACTCAAAATTAAGAAGCTTTCGCTCCTTTTATAAGGATTGTGGCACTGAAGCGTACCACAGGGTCCTTACTTGACAATTACGGGTTGTACACTGTTATGTGTGCACAAGCCATTGTCATAATAAATCATACATCCAAAATATTATGAAATAGAAGCGGTTCAAGGGTACCGAAGTCCAAAGGTGATGTTTCTAGGAGTGCGAACAGGCATTGATAGCGGTGATGTTAATCTGGGTCGACCACCAACAAAGCTTTCCAATGTTCTCGAATCGATCCCTTCGATACAACCTTTCATCAATCATTCTCGATGATCCTCTCGCACATCCCTTCGTCACGAGAGTTCCATCGCTTTTGAGACCCTATGCCTTCATATATCTCCTTCAACCGATAAGCCAATCCGTCCTAAACTTCTTCAAAGTATGATCCCCAAACTTGTGAAGATCTCTACACGCCATCAAGCAATTTCGTTGAAGTTCACTGCGATAAACGACGCCGAATGGTTTCTTGATGAGTGTGTATTATGGAAGATGGTTGATGTCGGGAAGATCTAGGCGAGGTGGAGTGAAGTTGCCACGGTCCGGTATGATTCAACCGCAAGTGAAGATCTTCTACACGTTCTGTATAACTATGCTTCGATGAATATTAGCAAGGACTTGATGTATTCACGTTGTACTTGATCGAGAAGTGTCTCATGCGTCCCTGCACTTTGGCAAGATCTGATCTTCAATGTCGTTGAGAGACAAATTCGAAAGTCCGCTTCATCGAATGCATAATCTCTTTCGTCTTGTCTTTTGACCATGATATTTTTGAGAAAAGTGTAGTCCCATTTAGACGAAAGATCAACATGTTTAACAAAGAACGATTCCTTTAGTAATGAACACTTCATTTTGAGACTTCGAACTTGGCGACACGTAGTAGATTCGCTCGGCGTTCCGGCCAATGGTGAATCCATACATTACATCACGGTCATACAATTCCACATTGTTAGAAAACATGGGTAGCCTTTTCCTCGATGGCTATGCGGTTTGAGTATATGGTCATCGGAAGCGGAAGTGTCGGAGATGTAGCATATTTCCTTGAATCATCACTGCTGTAGAAGAAATTCCAAGTCTTTGTTGAAGAAATAGCGAAATGGAATCTTAGGTTGATCTGGTTGGCCAATTTTCGGTAGAGGTTTAGACCAGTTGGTGTAATATGGAGGGTTGTCCCGTTTGGTGAAGTCGATGTTTGCTTCTGGGTTGAGCCAATCCATGTTGTTAGACATAGCTCGAGCAATGTTTTCAAGGTGATATTCAACCTCGATGGCACTTTCCGAGCTATCTTTTAACAGTTTAAAAGCTTTATTCTTGATTCGCCTCAACTCGCATTTCGTCATCTTCTTTACTCGGAATTTTCTTGCGGATCTTAGCATGCTCCAATGTATTACCGCTCACCGATCTTGACCTTCACCGGATAGGGGTGGAGTTAACATGTGTAGAAACCATTCAAATTCTTCATGTTATCTTCATCTAGCCATGATACGACGTCGACCTTGGGCGCCTTCTTCTTCTTTTTCTTAGGCTTAGATGAGGATTACGGTTTCAGACTTTGTCGGGAGAGGCGGGTTGTTGTTGCGGCTCATGGAGTTCCTCATTGTCACCACCCGTATACTCAAAGTGATCACCGGTTTTACGAGTCTCGGTGGTAACTCGGAAGAATCTGAGGTTTTCGGTAGAAGAACGAGGAGGAGACCTTTGTTGTGCCGTGAGTCCGTTTGGGTGGAGGTTGCATAGAAGATGATTCACTGACTTCTTCGAGCTTTTATGCTCGCCATTCTTATCCCGATCCTTATCTTCATCGTCGCGTGGGCGTTTGCCTTCGACTTCTCTCGGCATGCGATTTGAGTTGATATTCGGCAGAATGCTTCAAGCAATTTACCTTCTTGAGAGGCAAGTGTCGCAGATCGTTTGGACATTTGAGCTACCACCGGTCAACTAACTCAAAGATCGGAGAAGATTATGGGATCAATCGGATTGATGCTCACGTGCATTGGTGTTGATTTCATAGTGCGCTTCGCGGATGAAGTAGATTCGGATAGAGTTGTTTGGTGAATAACTCCTTTGTAACTTTAGGAACAAAGTCAAGAAGGTAGTTGTGAGTGTAACCTTTGATCATTTCGTCCATTTTCCTTGAAGATCATCTTTCATGAGCTTCAACATACTCCTTTCAACTTTCATCTCGTCATTCTCATCATGAAGATATTGTATCGATCGGTAGAAATTCATCTTCCAGTAGAGCATGTCTTTCTTTCGACTTGTTTGACAAAGATTCACAATTCTTTTATGAGTATGAAATCCAAGATCGAGTTGGCTTCTTTACCGATTTGGATGTTGATTTGGTTGATCTTTTAGATGGTGGTGGTGAGGAATGAGATGATGAATCGATGATGAGGAGACATGAGGAGGTTTAGGGTCCTTTGGAGGTGCAAAAGTATCCTCCTTGGAACAATTGGACCGTTGAGAAGATAATCATCATAATTCCCTTCGTTATCTTGTCCGGTTAGCTTTTACTTCCGTCGAGCTCGGGCTTCTTCATCGATCTTTTCTTTCTCGGACTTATCCTTTTCGGTTCTTCAATGTTATAATCAATAGAGTCTTCCACAAGCTTTTGTCATTGCACAAGAGTGGTGGCACCAGCCCCTTATCGGGTTGATTAACCGCATCGGAATTGGTGAAGAGTGACACCACCACTCGACCCTCCGACACGCATTTGATCTTGTTCAAATTCTTTAGCTTTTGTAGGTATCTAACGATTTTAAACTTCTTCCTCGTAGGATGTTTCCGCTGCTCTTCATCCGAGCTTGAGCTTTCATCATAAGGTACAAGTCTCGAGTCTTCCCTTTTCCTTGGATAGGCGGTGGATGGAGGTTTTGCTCTCAAGGAGGTACTTGATTCTTGATTTAGAGTAGAAGACCTCTTCGTCCGATTGTGTATCTTCGAGCTTTCGTCCACTAGCTTTCTTTGTGGTTCAAGCTTTGGAATGGGAATAGGACCAGCTTCCTTAGAAGGAAGTCTTTTTACGTGGAGGATTCTTTTGGGAAATTTCCTCGACTCTCGGTGCTTGCAAGACTCCTGCACCGCCTCTTCCGGTTCTCCGTGTGGGTGTCCTAGAAGGTTTCTCATCAAGATGAACAACTTTGCCTTCTTTCACCGCTACCGGATACCTTTTGTATGTCTCGAGCTTTTTGATTTCGTTTGACGTAAGGTGATCGGTGTACAAGACCCTATTTCTTTGTTGACGATTCCTTGATTCCGACGGATAAAATATGCTCACCAACATGTCGTGATTTTCGGGTCATTGAGCCTCTTGGGAATATCGGGATGAAGTCCAAGTGCTCTGGATCAACAGTTTAGTGTATCCGACATAGGGAATCTTTGAGCCAAGCTTTTGAGAAATGACATCATGTCATCCCATATCGAGCTTCAAGCTCGATGTGCTTCATGTTGATTAATGACCAAAATTTTGCGCTTCTATGAGTTGGGATGCTCATGGCCGCTATCACGACCGAGAGACATTTGGTAATGATGATGTAGAGAGTTCTCCATGGTTGTGGAATGTTCTTAAGCTCCACATGAGAATGCTTAGTGATAATTCACAAGTTTCATCATAGCCAATATCAATCAAGAATTGTAAAACTGTCTCTTCAGGTGTGGCATAGAAGTCGGTTGGCTTGATGTCGGGGATGAGAAGAACAGCCCGTAAGTCCGCATGTGTGATGGTGACTTGTTTGTGATTGAGCGTCCATCACATCGCACTTTGACCTTTGATCCTCTCGCATTGAATTCGAGGCTGTTGAATGTAGATCTCCGATCTCAGTAGCGAGAATGTGAGAGCATGTTCGGTAGGGATGATTCTTGAGAATATCCATAGCAATCAAACAGGAAGATTCAGAGGCGGTGAGGGTTTCAAAGTCAACCCGAAGGTTGTTCTTTCCAATCTTCCTCGGATAGCCATTAGGGAAGATATCGGCCATTGTGAGAACATCTGGTGCATCCACATTCATTTGAACAGCCATGTCTTGATCTGAAATAACATTAGCCAAAAGAACCAACATATCGAAAGACATAATGTTAGTCAACAGAAGGTTTTATTGTCTAATTATTGAATGTACAATGTCAATGATTGTTACGAGTCCAAAGTCACTTGTTTGTTCAATAGTCTAATGAAGTCGTGATAAGTTTCGTGAGTTAGTTAACTTTAAGTTTTAAAGTTTATGTTATCACTTATTTTTCACAACATATTAAACGTTTAAGCTTATTAGTGACATTATTGGTTTCATGACTTTATGATTTATTTATTTACAAGTTTGTACGCGTAACAATTCATAATGAAGGTTTGATCAAGGCTTAGGCGTAGAAATGGTTGCTTATGCGTAAACAGGAGAAGTATACACGTAGACGCAAGCTTATGCGTAGGATCCTTACTTACGCGTAAGAAATGTTACGCGTAGGAAAAGGGAACCTTATGCGTAAAGCTTACGCCAGAGGCGTATATAAAACCTTACGCGTAAGGCTTACTCGTGAGAGTAGACCTTATGCGTGAGGTCACTATTTACGCATATCCTTCACGGGATACGCGTAGTCTCTTTGTAGAACCTCACGCGTAATAGTTACGCGTAAGATTTCTCTTCGCGATAACTTGCTACGCCGTAAGGTGATCCTTATGCGTAGATGGTTAACAACCTTGATTCTGAGTTTTACGAGTAGCAAGCCTGAAATAACATCATCATAACATCAATATTAACATTAACATTCATTATAAAACAGATCATGGCATGAATATTCATCAAACATTTTACGCGTAAAAACCCTTACGCGTAAGACAAAACCCTAAAGTTCATAAATTACTCGTAAGAAATTTAGCCATAGGATTTGCACAAAAATGATTCTGGTAGTACTAGTATGCCTATAGAGTAGTTTTATCCAAGTTTTAACATCAAATATGTCATGAATCATGTTAGGTCACTAGATTTACAACACAAGCTTAATAGAAAGATAGAGAGGCGATTGAACAATAAACCAAACACACACACACACACAAGATAATAATACGGTTTAGGCGTAGGAGTGAGTGAAGGAGAAATATTGAACAACTAACCTTCAAATGAAGGTTTACAAGAGTATTTATAGGCAAGGAGCTAGGGCAACACTCCCACTCCTTCCCTTTTCCTTATTGGACATGGGCCTAAGCTTATGGGCGTTCTACATAAGCTTGACCTTAAACAAACATAAAGGCCATAATAAGCTACCTATTACATATGAGTAACTAACACTTGACTTATGGTTTAGGAGTGATTCCAAAAATCTCCCGCTCAAGTGTTGGTGATGAAAAACGGTGAAGGCGTTGATGTAATAGTAGCTTTGACGTCTTCTGACATTCTTCTTTATTGTGAGAAGAATTGCCTTGATTCGAACAATCTCCCGGTGTAGAGATAGTTTTCTTTGAGCAGTTATGCTTTGACGTCATCTTTAACTTTGTTATTTGATCATTGTTCTTTGTGATGAAAGTGATAGTATGTTGTTGTCCGCATCAAGTCTCGCCTTCGTGTTCCGCTTCGCACATAAAGTGTCTCCACGTCATTCTTCAACATGCTCACATGCTCTTTGACGTTGGAATTCATCTTGATGAAGTTCTTTAAGTCTTTAACTTTGTAGATTCTTTGATTTGACGAGGAATCATTATGATCATTGTGTTGCTTTTGGATAGAACTTCCATTAGTGATGATGTTGGCGTGAACATGAGAAGAATCGCACGATCATCCCGCCCGAGCTTCCATAAGAAAAACATTTCAAACGGTTAGTAATAAGCGGATTCCGCACTTACAAGTTTGAACTTCGAGAGTGTTAACAACATAGTGTGAAAACACAACTCTAATTCTCACAAAGGCCGTTCTGAACCGGAGTCCCACAAGTGAGATAACGCGATGTGCAGTACATCTACATTCGAGATGAGTCATTGAGGTACACCAAGCATCACCACGATCGAGACCGTTGGAGACACACTAAGCATAATCCACGGGAGTTACCAAGTGACCGCCGTCGCTGCTTTGATATTGACCTGGCGGGAGTTTCCATTCAATCATCGAGGATCACGATGTGAACCTCTCATAAATGTTCTCGACAGTTGCTAAGATCTCGAAGGACTCGATAATGTACCACCGAAATTCTTATTGTTGAACGTCAAGTGATGAAATGTCAAGTGTACCTAAGAGATCTTTGATGAATCTCGTGGCTCTAGACTCAATAGTGCGTTTGGTTTTCCGAACGGAGACTAGGAGAGGGTCTCCTTCTTCAATACCAACGATCTCAAAGAGAAAGCCAATAGTTTATGTAGGGTTCCACAGTGAGAATGAAACAAGCTTCAGAGAGAAACTTGAGTGGTTAAGAAGGTTTAGTGCATGCGTCACCGGGTCCATGACGACTTTTAATCTTCAATACCGCGTCACTAAGTGACAACCAAGAGTATATGAATTGAACACGGTATCGCCCTAAGTTGAATAATTTGGAGGGCTATTTCTTTTCACCCTTTTCTTTGCATTTCTTTTAATTCTTCAACTCCTTCTTTCTCTCGATTCTCATTTTCTCCTTTTATAATCATACCTAAGGACTTCTAAGTACTAACTATTTGTGATGTCCTTGGGTAGATCCTCCGACTCTGGCGGATCATAGAGACAGTTATTCCTAACCTTAGTCACCTTATCACTCCATGACTAACCTATGTTGCCATAAAACCAATTTTCAAGAAAATCTCTCAAAGGGTTTGTAAATGAAAACATGTTTGAACCATCGTGAGAGTTTTATCTTTTAGCGTAAATACCCCTCCACATGTGCTTTAGAGTTTTGACGAAATCGACCTTTGTGTGGAAAGAGCGCACTTTTGAATTGATCAACTCAAGATAGACACTCCCCGCGAGACACGGTTACGTTGTATAGTTAAAGAGTTACATTGTCGACTTTTAGGTGACAACTAGCTCTAATAACTACCTTGAAGGTGTAGACAAACCTCGAAAGGTTGTCATACCCGAGTTCATGTCTACCAAGAGTTTCTCGAATGGTACTTTCTACTCGGACAAGTCCTTTGCAGAAACGCTTACATTACTAGCGAACTAGCTTGAAATTATTACCCGTCCAGGACAAGTCTTTTCGAGTTACTAACGCTTTAGTACCACAATTGTTGGTTAAGTCTATTACACAAAGATTCATTTGCATTTACACAACATATTTCTTATCACATAATTTTCTCCCCTCAAAATGGCATATAAAATGTTATTTTGAAAAGTTGAAATAAATATGACCATTTCGAGTGTTGGGAAGATGACCACTATGAACAATTTGTGAACAAAGTTTTAACTCAAGTACTCCCCTCAACAATTGATATAAGCGGTTGAGGTTTTGAAAACATACGGAGAAGTACTTGTCCTTTTGAGCAAAACCTTGAAAATGAAAGGTTTGATAGGTTTTACTCAAAAGTAAGAAGCTTTCGCTCCTTTTATAAGGATTGTGGCAATCGAATCGTACCACGGGGTCCTTTCTTGACAATTACGGGTTGTACATTTGTTATGTGTGCACAAGCCATTCACATATATAAATCACACATCCAAATATATAATGAAAGAAGCGGTTCAAGGGTACCGGGAAGTGCGGTGATGTTGCCGAGTGCGAGCAGGCGTTGATAGCCGGTGATGTTAATCTGGGTCGACCACCAACAAAGCTTTCCAATGTTACGAATCGATCCTTCAAACAACCTTTCATCAATCATTTTGATGATCCTCCTTACATCCCTTCGATCCCGAGAATTCCATCGCTTAGGAGACCCAACCTTTTGACGATATCCTTCAACCTATAAGCCAATCCGTCCCTAACCATCTTCAAAGTGTGATCCCCAAACTTGTGAAGATCACTACACGCCATTAAGCAACTTCGTTGAAGTTTACTACGAAACGACGCAATGAATGGTTTCTTCGATGAGTGTATATTGTGAGTGGTTGATGTCGGGAAGATCAGTCGAGGTGGAGTGAAGTTAACACGGGTTTGATATGATTCAACGACTAGTCGGAGATCTTCTATACGTTCTTTGATGACTATGCTTCGATGAAGATGAGCGGTGACTTGATGAATTCACGTTGTACTTGATTGAAAATTGCCTCATGCGACCACTGCACTTTGGCAAGGTACATGTCTTCAATGTCGTTGATAGACAAATTCTCAAAGTCGACTTCATAGAATGCATAATCCGTTCATCTTGCCTTTTGACCACCATCTTCTTGAGAAAAGTGTAGTCCCATTTGGTCGACGGATCAACGTGTTTGATGGCAACGATATCCTTAATCTTGAACACCGCATGTTGAGACTTACGAACTGGCGACACGTAGTAGATTCTTGACGTTCCGCCAATGATGAATCCAGACATTGCATCTCGGTCGTATGCTTCCACTTTGTTGGAGAACAAGTGATTAGCTCTTTCCTCGATAGCTATGCGGTTTGAGTATATGGTCTGCTGGGAATGGAAGTGTCAAAGATGTAGCGTATTTCCTTGATCCATCGCCACCGTGTAGAAGAAATTCCAAGTCTTTGTTGAAGAAATATCTCGAATGGAATCCTAGGTTCATCTGGTTGGCCAATTGTTGGTAGTGGTTTAGACCGATCGATTGTAATATGAAGGGTTGTCCCGTTTGGTGAAGTCGATGTTTGCTTGGGTTGAGCCAATCCATGTTGTTAGACATAGCTCTAGCAATGTTTTCAAGGTGATATTCGACCTCGATGGAACTTTCTCGAGCTATCTTTCCACAGTTGAAAAGCTTCATTCTTGATTCGTCTCAACTCGGATTTCGTCATCTTCTTCACATGGAACTTTTCTTGCATAATTTTAGCATGCTCCAATGTATTACCGTCACGGATCTTGACCTTCTTGTGGTAGGAGTGGAATTGACAAGTGTAGAAAACCATTCAAATTCACGTGTTGTATCTTCATCTAGCCATGATCTGACGTCGACCATGGGCGCCTTCTTCGCCTTTTGTTTTGGCCTAGATGAGGATTCGGTTTCTTAACTTGTTTGGGAGAGGTGGGTTGTTGTAGGGCTCACGGACTTCCTCATCGTCACCACCCGTATACTCAAAGTGATCACCGATTTTACGAGTCTCGGGCGGTAACTCGTAATCCCGAGGTTTATCAGTAGAAGAATGAGGAGGTAATCTTTGTTGTGCAGAGTCCGTTGTGGTGGAGGTTGCATCAGTCTTGAATGAGGATGATACATCGACTTCTTTGAGCGTTTGGGCTCTTTATCCTTATCCCGATCTTTGTCTTCATCATCTCTTGAAAGTTTGGGCTCAACGACTTCTTCTTGGAATGAGGACACGAGTTGGTATTCCAATAAAGCTTCAAACAGTTTAGCCGTGTGAGGTAAACGTTGCGGCGCGTTCGACATTTGTGCTACTAGCGGTTCACCAATTCATCATCCGAGAAGATTGTAGATTCAATGGATTGATGCTTAAATTCATCGGAGTTGATTTCATGGCTTGTTTGGCTAGATGTAAGAGATTTGGATACGCTTTTACGGTATACATACGCTTTGTCGATTCGAACGACCTCCATAAGGAATCGGTGAGTGTATCCTTTGATCATTTCATCCATTTTCCTTGAAGATCATCTTTCATGAGCTTACGGACATACTCCTTTCTCTTGCATCTTGTCGAGATCATCATGAATATCAGATTCGATCGGCATAGAAATTCATCTTCCTTTGGAGGATGTCTTTCTTTCTGACTTGTTTGACAGCATTCTCAATTCTTTTATGAGCATGAGATATCCAAGATCGAGTTGGCTTCTTCACTAATTTGGATGTTGATTTGGTTGAACTTTTAGATGGTGGTGGTGAGGAGTGAGATGATGAATCTGATGAGGAGGAGACATGAGGAGGCTCAGGGTCCTTTGGAGGTGCAGAAGTATCCTCCTTGGAATGAGTTGGACTGTTGAGAAGATAATCATCATAATTTTCTTCCGTCTGAGCCTTAGCTTCTTCATCAGTCTTTACTTTTCGCCTTATCCTTTTACGGTTTCTCAATGTTAAGATCGAGACCTCCTCAAGCGTTCGTTGTTGCACAAGAGTGGTGGCACGGATCCCTTATCGGGTTGATTAACCGCATCGGGACACGGTGAAGAGTGGACACCACCACTCGACCCTCCGGGCCACCCATTTGTTCTTGTTCAAATTCTTTAGCTTTTGAAGGTGTCTAACTAATTTAAACTTCTTCCCGTAGGATTTATCCGTTGCTCTTCATCACTTTCGAGCTTTCTTCATATGGCACAAGTCACAGAGTCTTTCCTTTTCCTATGTTAGGCGGAGGACCGGAGGTTTAGATACCGTTGTGATTTCATCTTTAGCAGCTTTGAGTATGTAATCTCTTCTTGATTCATTACCTTCGTGTCCTCGTCAATTAGCTTTCTCTGCGGTTCGAGTTTAGGTAAGGAATGGGAGCGACTTCCTTAGAAGGAGCAGTCCTTTTACGAGGAGGATTCCTCTTGGGAAACTTCCTATGACTTTCGATGCTGCGAAGACTTCACCTGCCTCTTCGGTTCTCCTTATAGGTGTTCCGAAGACTTGTCATCGAGATGACCAACTTTGCCTTCTTTTACCGCAACTAGATACCTTTTGTATGTCTCGAGCTTTTGATTTCTTTAGGCGTAAGGTGATCGGTGTCTGACACCACCTGTTTCTTTGTAGACGATTCCTTGATTACGAATGATAGGGTAGGCTCACCAACATATCGTGATTATGCGGGTCATTGAGCCTTTGTGGAATATCGGGATGAAGTCCAAGTGCTCTCTGGATCAATAATTTTGTGTATCTGACATAGGGAATTGTCACACCCCCAAATTACATGTTTTGCAGCTGAATGGAATTCCTGGGGATTGACTGTCATAGCATCACAATCACAGTTATATTGAACGACCTAAAATGTCGTTTGGAAAAATACATCGTTTGATTTAATAAAACAATCAGAGTTACAAAGTATAGGTCCCAAATGAAATTTACTATTTGCGGAAAGTAAGTTTAGTACAAGTCAAACGATGTTTTTAAAGTGTATAAATCCCATGTGAGACGCGTCGTCACCACGACTCTATGATATGTCCACATGCATGCCATGAAGTGAATGCCTTAGATACCTGAGATAAAACATGCTAAAAGTGTCAACACAAAGGTTGAGTGAGTTCATAAAGTTTGAATTGAAATGTAAAGCCTTTCAAAATCGTTTATGCAGCAAAGGCATTGTAAATCCACTCAGTTCCAAGTTCCGCCCATACAAAACTTGCAACCTGTGTGTTCACAATCCACTGCCAAAATATGTAAAGTTAATGTTCAAACACATGATATCAAATGAATTCACAAAATAGTGCATAACTTAATGTATCCATAGTTACTTAATATAACACATAATTAAATACGGTTTCAAATTGTTCCATGACCATTAGTTCGAGATTGTACCAAGACCATTAGACCATGATTGTACCAAGTCCGTTAGTACATGACTATACCAAGTCCGTTAGTTCATGACTATACCAAGTCCGTTAGTTCAACATTATCCAAGTCCGTTAGATCGTGATCATACCAAGTCGATTAGCTCAATGATTCATGATATAGAAATTCTAAGTATGGCGATCTTTGTTACCATATGACTATCATTCGATTCGAGATAAACATATAGTTTGCAAATAATCATGTTTGCCATAAAAGTTGTTGAGCATGTATCTCCCCAAAGAGTTTAATAAAAGCATTAAAAAATTGAAAATGGGGCTATGGAAACTCACTTGGTACAATGATGCGATGGCAAAGTGAGTACAACGAAATGTAGCGTGAATCTCTAAACTTGACCTATTATGAATGATATGATATGTAATAAGTCATGATGTAATGTTATGCATGCAATTCGGATGATATTTATACCACTTGTGAATTTTTGAAGATAATGTTTATCGTCAAAATATATGTTTACAACATATCGTCATTTTATAAAATACTTTACAAGTATTTACGTTGAAACAACCTCCTCGATAGTCGTTTAGTGATTTATTGTGAAGTTATAACTTTTCGTCGTAAAAATAATGTCATTGAAAATTTCATGAAAGTGACTAAACGGCCTCTAAAAGCTAGTCGTAAAATGGTGCACGTCGAGCGTTAGGAAACAAACTCAACGGTTTTAGGAAGCTCGTATGATAATCTCAAAGTTTTAGTGTTTAAGTTTTCATCCTAGAGGTCTCGAACATAAAGAAAATAGAGGTTAAATATGGTACTTTTAGTCCAAAATATAGTTTAAGGATGGTTTTTCGGCAAAGTTTGAGTGACTCTATGTTATTCGTTACAACTCCGCTCAACAAACGGTTGGACATTTTGGAAAATATGCTAGGCGAACTTACTTTTACTAGAAGACATCACGTTATAAAAAGTTCTACATCATTGTTAAAAACGTCCGCCAACATGGTCCTTTAGTTGCTGTATTATGTTTTTAATAGAGAATATATTAATTTTGCTAATAGAATAAAGTTACGGCAACTTTTGTTTATCGCGTGTAATTTGCTCGTTACAAGTCCGTTTTCTACGTTTTCTACATCCTTAGATTCGTGTCAAAGTATACTAATATATTTTGATAATTCGACACAATTTATAAAGCTTAAGACTCATTTTGACTCGTAAAGAGTGACATTTTCATGCTGAAATTTCCGAATTTATAGTTTTTGACGCTCAACTTGAAAATTCATAACTTCTTCGTTATAACTCCGTTTTAATCCGTTCAAGCGGCCACGGTTTCGTTTTAAAGTATATTTTCTAAATATCTAGGCCAAATATTTTTGTTCACTGTCGGATTTTCCGAATTAAATTTTAAGGACAGACCCTTTTCAAAGCGTGTTGAAATGAGTTTTTCTCGCGCAAACCTATTCTAACTCATTCAAAACAACTCGAAGCTATTCTAATCCTACCATACACCTTCTTAGAGTGTCATGGGTTCCTAGACATCACCAAAACTAATATATAACAAGGAGTAAGTATAGGATGGATTATATATATTTAACACATAAAAACTTAAAACCTTTAAAATGGTATAAACATCATGAGACTTGCATGTTTCTCAAATAAAATGATATGACCATATAAATGAATGTAAAATAAAAATATGAATATGAATGCTTACTAGTGATATGATGAGGTTTATGGACAAAAGGTTTTTCCTAATCACTTGAGGTTTGTATTACAAAACCTTTGCAACAAATGATACTAAGGTAATTAAAATCTTGTCTTGAAAAAAATAAAATGGTCTCCTCTTGGTCTCTTTGTTGATTGCCGGTTCTATGATGAAGGAAAGAAAGAGATATGTTTGCTTTTCACTTTAAGATATGAATGTATGTGTATGTTTAGTGTATATGAGTATAATATACTTTAAGTCTAAGATATTATGCAAATTTGTGAATGACTCACCAAGTGAATGTCGACTAACAAAAAAAAAAAAAAAGTAAAAGAGTTTGTATTTTTGTATAAATTAAATGTACAAGTGTAGGGTAAATGTATATTTGTATAAGCATAGTTGGTAATGTGTATATATTTAAGCATTTAGGGTAGCGTTAATTAAAAATAAATTTTCACGGGTCAAGATAAAATATATTGAGATCATAAAAACTATAAAAATACATTTCTTGCAAAATTTGAGTGAAATAATAATAATCGTGTAGAATTTAAGAAAACCATCGTAATTATATAAATATAACAATTTATATACAAAATAAATTTAAAACACTGGGTAAACTCATAATATTATTTTTATAACATAATATGAGTATAAAAATATATCGGGATGATTTTTGAAATTTATGGATCAATTGTTCAAAATAATTAATTACGCGATAACGTTTATTTAATATGAAAATTACGCGTTTAAGGTAAAATGCAAAACTATGCATGAACCGATATGGAATGATGTTATTGATGATATGTAGACTAAACTTAGTCTATATGAAATGTCCTCGATGATATGATCATGAATTCACAGCTAAACCATTACGGTTACGTGAATTTGATACTCGTAAACCCAGTTTACGATAAACGATAAATGATGAAGCATGAATAATGTTTTGAAATATGACCAAAATACGAGTTGTCACATTCGCCCAACAAAAGGAATTCATCCCACGAATTCGATTAGTGTTAGTCTATCAATTTTTGAGTTTGTGATAAATAACGAGGAAAGAAGACATGAAGAGATGTCGTTATGGTTATCGATGATTTAAAGCGTATAAAACATCATAGTAAAGAAAATGTTGGATGAATCTCCATGAGTAACATTTTGACTTTGGAATATGTGAAAACCACGCTTGCACTAAGACTTATAAATAATCGCTCCCAACATAACATGATCCCTCCGATTAGACATAGTTAGCTAGGCTATGTATAATTAAGGAACGATGATGTGACGTTCGGTTTAGTTGTTATAACTCTCAATGTTTACAAAGATTTAAACCGTGTCGTTAAACTGGTCGTTAAAGAAAAAGGAAGTAAAATTCTCGTAAGTTATAACAAATCGAAAAGAAAACAAAGTACGATAGATGAGAATATTTTACAACGAGTGGTTTATCAAAAAGTAATACATCTTAAGTTATAAAGATCCGGATACGATGGAAGACATAAACTTAGTCCGACATAGTACATAAGGAAAAATAAGATCATTAGTTTCGAACTTCTTGGTCTTCCGCGTTGTTGAAATCTGTTGAGCTTCACCTCCTTCTAATATGTATGCATTCCATGAGCACCTTCAACTTGTTGACCTCCGTTTTGGGGACATTGGTTCCGATAGTGTCCTTGTTCCCCACATCCAAAGCATGTGACTACGGCTTTACCTCTACAATCCACAGCTAGGTGTCCTAATTTTTGGCACTTGTGGCACTTGGCGAGCAAGGACCCGAGTGATGAAACTTACATCGATTACATAGTGGGTGTGTTCGGCATAACCTCTGCCTTCTATTGGTGCGTGACATAAACCATTCCAGCTTCTTGCCTTCTATTTTGTTGTTGATGATGGTTAGTGTTACGGTTTTGGTTGTTGCTGTTATAACCTCCTTGGTCGTTTTCCCATTTTCTTTTGTTGTTGATTTGGTTATCGTTATTGTTGTTGTTGTTTTGGTTATTGTTGTAGTTGGTGCGGTTGTTGATATTGTTGTTACGATTGATGTGGGTAATGTTTCCTCTCTTTACTACTTGTGCCATGAGTTTTTGGGATACTCGAACAGATTCTTCAATTGTTTGCGGATCAGAGGAAATCACATCACCTTGAATAATCTCGGAAGTCCTCCAATGAAAGCCTCCAGGTAGCTTCTCATTATCCGAAACCATAGATGGGCATAACACGGCCAATTCTTGAAACCTTCGAATGTAAGTATCAATGTCATACCCAATAGTTACCAGTTCATAGAATTCGGTTTCTAACTTTTCACCTCCGTCACGCGGACAATATTTCTTCGTTAACAACCCTTTGAATTGCTCCCAAGTAAGCTTGAAAGCATTTTCCATTCCCATTGGTTGAGCATACGAATTCCACCACGACATCGCCCCATCCAGTAGTGTACTCGTAGCAAACTTAACCTTGCTATCCTCCGGGCAATTACATAACAAAAACACGGACTCCATTTTCTCGAACCATCTAACCATGGCAGTTGCCCCTTCAGTGCCCTTGAATTTAGTAGGATCTCCACTTTTAAAATCCTTATATGAACAACTTCTAACCCCAGACCCTCCTGCAATTCCTGCAGCAGCAGCAAGTCTAGCGGCTTCAGCTTCCCTCGCAAGTCTAGTAGCTTCAGTAGTTGCCGTAGCCACGGCGGCATTAGCAAGCCTGGCGACTTGAAGATTAGCTGCGACCTCGGTGGCGATGGCGAGTCTAGCGGCCAAGAAGGGTCGCAGCCTCGGCGGATTGGCAAGTCTAGTGGCTTCGGCGAGGCAGTAGCCTCGTGCAGCAGCAGCCGCCACTGTTGCCCTTTCAATCCTTAATGCATTGGCTATACTATCCCTCACAAAATTTTGCATAGCCTCTTGAGTCAAAACTTGTGGAGCTTTCTTTGGCGCCATAACTTCTTCAAAATAAGAGGAAAGGTGAGACGTAGCAAAGTCTGATGTTAATAATAAACGCTCCAAAGAGATATGATATGAGGTGATAAGTTTGAGGTTATTTTTCAAAAATGAATGATGGATTCCAAAAAGATGGGTTATGAGATGTCGTAAATGCTTCAAATGTACGATGGTTTAGTGACTTAATGTGTGAATAACGTGTAACTCGACATGTTAGTGGTGAAACAAATGAGTGAGAGTGACTTTGCTCTACTTAGAGGTTTTGTCTCGGCATTCGACGTTATCGGTGATGAATCAGCTGATATTAAAAATTACGATAGGGAATGACAAAGCATTCTCCACATTAGAGTATGAAGAAAGGATAATGGAATGGGTATTTGAAGGCATCCATGTGACAATCGTTTTGAAATGAAAGTAAATAACTCGAAAATGTGCGTATAAACCGCATGTAAAGTGAACATGCACTTATGATGAAATGATGAGATGCTATGATAATGTAGTTATAGTCTAGGGTCAATGATGCAACCTAGTTCTCTATAATCAAGCTCGATGCCAATCATCACACCCCAAATTACATTTTTGCGTGAATGGAATTCATGGGGATTGACTGTCATAGCATCACAATCACAGTTATATTGAATGACCTAAAATGTCGTTTGGAAAAATACATCGTTTGATTTAATAAAACAATCAGAGTTACAAAGTATAGGTCCCAAATGAAATTTACTATTTGCGGAAAGTAAGTTTAGTACAAGTCAAACGATGTTTTTAAAGTGTATAAATCCCATGTGAGACGCGTCGTCACCACGACTCTATGATATGTCCACATGCATGCCATGAAGTGAATGCCTTAGATACCTGAGATAAAACATGCTAAAAAGTGTCAACACAAAGGTTGAGTGAGTTCATAAAGTTTGAATAAAAATGTAAAGCCTTTCAAAATCGTTTATGCAGCAAAGGCATTGTAAATCCACTCAGTTCCAAGTTCCGCCCATACAAAACTTGCAACCTGTGTGTTCACAATCCACTGCCAAAATATGTAAAGTTAATGTTCAAACACATGATATCAATTGAATTCACAAAATAGTGCATAACTTAATGTATCCATAGTTACTTAATATAACACATAATTCGTACGGTTTCAAATTGTTCCATGACCATTAGTTCAGGATTGTACCAAGACCATTAGACCATGATTGTACCAAGTCCGTTAGTACATGACTATACCAAGTCCGTTAGTTCATGACTATACCAAGTCCGTTAGTTCAACATTATCCAAGTCCGTTAGATCGTGATCATACCAAGTCAGTTAGCTCAATGATTCATGATATAGAAATTCTAAGTATGGCGATACTGTTACTTCGTATGACTATCATTCAGTTCAGATAAACATATAGTTTGCAAATAATCATGTTTGCCATAAAAGTTGTTGAGCATGTATCTCCCCCAAAGAGTTTAATAAAAGCATTAAAAAAATTGAAAATGGGGCTATGGAAACTCACTTGGTACAATGATGCGATGGCAAAAGTGAGTACACCGAAATGTAGCGTGAATCTCTAAACTGACCTATTATGAATGATATGATATGTAATAAGTCATGATGTAATGTTATGCATGCAATTCGGATGATATTTATACCACTTGTGAATTTTTGAAGATAATGTTTATCGTCAAAATATATGTTTACAACATATCGTCATTTTATAAAATACTTTACAAGTATTTACGTTGAAACAACCTCCTACGATAGTCGTTTAGTGATTTATTGTGAAGTTATAACTTTTCGTCGTAAAATAATGTCATTGAAAATTTCATGAAAGTGACTAAAACGGCCTCTAAAAGCTAGTCGTAAAATGGTGCACGTCGAGCGTTAGGAAACAAACTCAACGGTTTTAGGAAGCTCGTATGATAATCTCAAAGTTTTAGTGTTTAAGTTTTCATCCTAGAGGTCTCGAACATAAAGAAAATAGAGGTTAAATATGGTACTTTTAGTCCAAAATATAGTTTAAGGATGGTTTTTCGGCAAAGTTTGAGTGACTATATGTTATTCGTTACAACTCCGCTCAACAAACGGTTGGACATTTTGGAAAATATGCTAGGCGAACTTACTTTTACTAGAAGACATCACGTTATAAAAAGTTCTACATCATTGTTAAAACGTCCGCCAACATGGTCCTTTAGTTGTTTGTATTATGTTTTTAATAGAGAATATATTAATTTTGCTAATAGAATAAAGTTACGGCAACTTTTGTTTATCGCGTGTAATTTGCTCGTTACAAGTCCGTTTTCTCGTTTTCTACATCCTTAGATTCGTGTCAAAGTATACTAATATATTTTTGATAATTCGACACAATTTATAAAGCTTAAGACTCATTTTGACTCGTAAAGAGTGACATTTTCATGCTGAAATTTCCGAATTTATAGTTTTGACGCTAAACTTGAAAAATTCATAACTTCTTCGTTATAACTCCGCTTTAATCCGTTCAAGCGGCCACGGTTTCGTTTTAAAGTATATTTTCTAAATATCTAGGCCAAATATTTTTGTTCACTGTCGGATTTTCCGAATTAAATTTTAAGGACAGACCCTTTTCAAAACGTGTCGAAATGAGTTTTTCTCGCGCCAAACCTATTCTAACCCATTCAAAACAACTCCGAAGCTATTCTAATCCTACCATACACCTTCTTAGGGTGTCATGGGTTCCTAGACATCACCAAAACTAATATATAACAAGGAGTAAGTATAGGATGGATTATATATATTTAACACATAAAAACCTTAAAAACCTTTAAAAATGGTATAAACATCATGAGACTTGCATGTTTCTCAAATAAAATGATATGACCATATAAATGAATGTAAAATAAAAATATGAATATGAATGCTTACTAGTGATATGATGAGGTTTATGGACAAAAGGTTTTTCCTAATCACTTGAGGTTTGTATTACAAAACCTTTGCAACAAATGATACTAAGGTAATTAAAATCTTGTCTTGAAAAAAATAAAATGGTCTCCTCTTGGTCTCTTTGTTGATTGCCGGTTCTATGATGAAGGAAAGAAAGAGATATGTTTGCTTTTCACTTTAAGATATGAATGTATGTGTATGTTTAGTGTATATGAGTATAATATACTTTAAGTCTAAGATATTATGCAAATTTGTGAATGACTCACCAAGTGAATGTCGACTAACAAAAAAAAAGTAAAAGAGTTTGTATTTTTTTGTATAAATTAAATGTACAAGTGTAGGGTAAATGTATATTTGTATAAGCATAGTTGGTAATGTGTATATATTTAAGCATTTAGGGTAGCGTTAATTAAAAATAAATTTTCACGGGTCAAGATAAAATATATTGAGATCATAAAAACTATAAAAATACATTTCTTGCAAAATTTGAGTGAAATAATAATAATCGTGTAGAATTTAAGAAAACCATCGTAATTATATAAATATAACAATTTATATACAAAATAAATTTAAAACACTGGTAAACTCATAATATTATTTTATAACATAATATGAGTATAAAATATATCGGATGATTTTGAAATTTATGGATCAATTGTTCAAAATAATTAATTACGCGATAACGTTTATTTAATATGAAAATTACGCGTTTAAGGTAAAATGCAAAACTATGCATGAACCGATATGGAATGATGTTATTGATGATATGTAGACTAAACTTAGTCTATATGAAATGTCCTCGATGATATGATCATGAATTCACAGCTAAACCATTACGGTTACGTGAATTTGATACTCGTAAACCCAGTTTATGATAAACGATAAATGATGAAGCATGAATAATGTTTTGAAATATGACCTGAAAATACGAGTTGTCACAGGAATCTTTGAGCCAAGTTTCTTGTGAAATGACATCATGTCTTCCCATAACAGTGCTTCAATTTCGATGTCCTTTTTGTTGATTAATGACCGAAAATTTGTAGTTCCATGAGCTTGGGATGCTCATATCCACTATCACGACCGAGAGACCGATTTGGTGATGATGATGTAGAGGTTCTCCACGGTTGAGGAATGTTCTTAAGCTCCACATGAGAATGCTTAGAGATAGTTCTGAAGCTTCATCATAGCCAATATCAATCGAGAATTGAAGAACTGTCTCCTCGAGAGGTGTGGCAAAGAAGTCGGTTGCCTCGATTTTAGGAATGAGAAGAACGACCCATAAGTCCGCATGAGTGATGGTGACTTGTTTGTGATTGAGCGTCCACCGTCATTGCACTTTGACTCGTGATCCTCTCGCATTGAATTCGAATTGCTGAATGTAGATTTACGTGCTGTAGCGAGTGTGAGAGCATGTTCGGTAGGGATGATTCTTTAGAATATCCACAACAATGAGACAAGAAGATTCGAGCATGTGAGGGTTTCAAAGTCAACCCTAAGGTTGTTCTTTCCAATCTTTCTAGGATAGCCATTAGGGAAGATGTCGAATTGTGAGAACTTCGTGCATCCACATTCATTTGAGCGACCATGTCGTGATCTGAAATAACATTAGCCAAAAGAACCAACATATCGAAAGACATAATGTTAGTCAACAGAAGGTTTTATTGTCTAATTATTGAATGTACATTGTTAAAGATTGTTACTTGTTTGTTCAATAGTCCAATGTCGTCGTGATAAGTTTCGTGAGTTAGTTAACTTTAAGTTTTAAAGTTTATGTTATCACATATTTAACGCAACATATTAAACGATTAAGTTTATTAGTGACATTATTGGTTTCGTGACGATATGATTTGTTTATTAACAAGTTTGTACACGTAACAATTCATAATGAAGGTCTATCAAGGCTTAGGCGTAGATTTGGCAAAGTTACGCTGCGTAATGCAGTGATATACTGGCGTGAGCAGCTTAAGCTTGCGTGGGATCCTAACTTACACGTAAGAAATGTTACGCGTGGGAAAAGGGGACCTTATGCGTGGGGCTAATGTGTGGGCGTATAAAGACCTTACGCGTAAGGCTTACTCGTAAGAGTAGACCTTATGCGTGAGGTCATCGCCACGCATATCCTTCACGTGATACGCGTGGTCCCATTGTAGAACCTTATGCGTAGTAGTTACGGCGTGGATTTCTCTTCACGCATAACCGCCACGCCGTAAGGTGATCCTTATCGTGAAGTAACAATCGACCTTGATTACGAATTTTACGAGTAGCAAGCCTGAAATAAATCATCATATCATCAATCTTAACATGTATAGTCATGTTAAAACAGATTATGGCATGAAACATATTACACAGTTTACGCGTAGAAACACATACGCGTAAGTCAAAAACCCTAATAGTTCAAGAATTACGCATAACAATTCTAACCATGGAATTTGCACCAAACATTTTCTGGTAGGTCTTAGGTGTTGTGAGAGTCTATAAACCAAGTTTTAACACCCAATTCACAGTGAATCAAAAATACCCAAACTCAAGAACATTAAACCCTAATTTCTAATTCGACTTAATTAGTGTTTACGGGTTGTTATAGGACCGGATATCATCAATTTAACATAATATAAACATCACACAACAATCTTTTTGACCAAAACCCTTCACATTTGAAAACGCCCAATTCGACTCAAGAACCCTAATTTTGAAAAACCATCATTTTGTGTTTCTGGGTGGATTCAGAGGGTAACAATAGTATCCTTGATGTTAAATAACCGTTTTGACCCATTTATCTTAACCTCAAACACATAAGTATGATCATGTGTCCTTACGCGTATGCGTATAACACAAAATACCCCATACACGTATTTTTAACCGTTGGATTCGTTTGAAAATCAAAACCAATGTTTAGAAACGTGTTACAAACGCAAAAACACTTACAGATTTATGATCAAAACTTCGGATTTCTTGTATGAATTCTATGCGTAGGATTAGTTGGTTAGGAGTAATAAATGTGAAGTGAAATGTTAGGTGGAGAGTGTTTTTATTAAAATGACTTTAACATTTTGACAGTTTTGGTCCCTCCACCTTTTCCTTTTTCATTCAAAGCCATTTAACTTCCATTACGGTTACCAAACAAAGATTTTAGGAAATAACTTTGACGACACTTCCCCTTGACTTAAGAAAATGATGAAAGGTTATAAATTTTAGTCCGAGGAGTGTCATTGAACCAGAAACTTTACCACCATTGATAAAAGAAACAACCGGGATATGATAACATGCAAGTACACAGATGTTTTGAAACAGTTAAGTGATAATTTTCTCCCCCTCAACACTTGATCGGAAAAATACTGAATTTTGAAAGATTATAGTGTTGATGGAAGAAATGTACTTGCCATGTTGAAAGAAAATTGATTAGAAGAATATTTTTGTTGTTTTATCAGGTTTTATATTTTTGTATTTTGTTTTGGAAAAATTATTTACAAAAGATATTTTGGTGTTTGATGTGTTTTTAAGACTGCTTTAGGAGGTCATCCAATTCCTCTTGAGTCAAACACCTCATACCAATCCGTGGACCAACTCATTAAACCTAGCGGGAGGCAAGGCTTTGGTAAGAAGATCTCGCCAATTGGTATTCGAGACCACAGTATAATTCAACTGCACTGCTCCACGTGGTCCTTGATGAAATGATAGCATAGATCGATGTGCTTTGATTTAGTCTTGAATCGAAGTTGCACGAGATCGCAATGGCACTTCGATTGTCGCAGACATCGGATTCATCAAATACGTAACCATAGTCTTTGAGTTGTGTTCGCATCCGGATGACTTGAGCACAACACGCCGACATGGCTACATATTACGCTTGGTGATGACGACGATGTACAATCCTCGCTTCTTTGATTGCCGGACACCGTTTATCACCAAGAAATTGTAGTGCTCTCAAGTACTTTTCCTCGAGTCTAAGCATCCTGCGTGGTCGTCAAAAAGCGATTAGTTCAAAACCGAATCCTTCGGATACGGATCCCCAAGTTAATGGTTCCCTTGATGTATCGGAGATTCTTTTAGCCTCGAGAGGTGGGTTTCGGTTGGTCGCGATCGATAACGGGAGCATAGATAAACGACAAAGAAAATATCGTGTCGCTAGTCGTTAGATACATGAGAGACCCAATAATACTTGGTATTTGGTAGGGTCAACTAATTTCCATGTAAATCAAAGATCTAGCTTCTTGGTATGAGTCATTGGTGTGGCATAAGTATCACAGTTTTCATTCCAAATTTGTTTAATAATTCAAGGGCATATTTGGATCGACTCAAGAAAATACCACGGGTGATTGATGAACTTGCGGTCCTAGAAAGAACGTAAGTTCACCCATCATGGACATTTCAAAATTTTTCTTCATTAGTTTTGCAAAAGCGATTGAGTACTTTTTATGTGTAGACCCAAAATGATGTCATCCACGAAATTTGAACAATTAAGATATGTGCCCGTGATATTGTATAAAAAGAGTAGGGTCGACCGAACCTTTGGTGAAATTATTAGCAATGAGGAAAGATGATAGCTTATCATACCATGCCCGAGGAGCTTGTTTGAGACCATAAAGAGCTTTGTTCGGTTTGTAGACATGGTTCGGGAACTCGAGATCAACGAATCCTTCGGTTGGTCGACATAAACCGTTTCTTCGCTTGTCCATTGAGAAACGCAGCTTTGACATCCATCCGAAAGACCGTCATATTCATATGAGCATGAACGCGAGAAATATCCGAACGACCTCAAGACGAGCAACCAGAGCAAAAGATTCTTCAAAGTCTATTCCTCTTCCCGACGATAACCCTTAGCAACTAGATGTGACTTGTTTCGGATTACGTTCCCTTCACATCCAATTTGTTTTTCCAAATCCATTTGAGACCAATGACGAGACCCCGCTTGGTCGCTCAACCGCCCCATACTTCAAGACGTTTGAATTGGTTGAGTTCTTCTTGCATGGATTCAATCCGCTTGTCTTTTGTCATTGCGTCTTTAATGTTTTTAGGCTCAGTTAGCGGACGGTGAGTGCATAAATGCAATGTTCACCATCGTGTGAAGACGTTGTCTCGTAACGGTTGGTTGATTCGGGTTGCCAATAATATTTTCGGAGGATAGTCTTTTGTCCATCGATGTGTAGAGGTTGATGTTGGTATACATTGTGCAGATTATGAGGATTCAAATGGTTTGTTGATGATTCCGCGACATCGTGTGCAACAAAGTCATTAGCAAACGGGTTAAAGAACGATTTGGATCAAAATATACGGTGGGGTACTTCATTCGTAATATCATCGGCCGGTTCATCATTGTTGGAAGCGGTTTGTTCAAGCTGTTGTGGTGGAGTCAATGGTGGTGCTTCTTCAACAGAGTTGTTGTAGCGGGTGTATCGGTATAAGAGTATTATCGGTTGAGCAATGAAACAGCGGATACACCGAGCACGTTCATCAATATCATCACCGAGCAGTGGAGCAAATAACCTTTCCGTTTGTTGATGAGTGAGTGGTGCTTTGTTCACCGATGGTGGGGGTTGAGGAAGTTTAAGCGGTTGTGACCGGGTTCTAAGCTATTATACTCAGAAGCCATTTCCGTAAGTTCATCAAAATGAGCATGAATCGTTTCCATCACCTATTTTGTACGACGATTCCAGATTCGGTAACCTTTAGAATTCTCACAGTATCCAATAAGTACTCCAATGTCGGCTTTGGCTTTGAGCTTTCCAAAATCATCACGATCATTATTCGGATAGCAAAGGGATCCAAATACATGAAAGTGTTTGAGATTCAGTTTATGGTTGTGGACAAGCTCGAAAGGTGTTTTGTTGTGGCGTTTTATTATCATAGAACGGTTTACGACAAATAACACAAGGTGCATTAGACTGAATATCAAAAGTACTTAAAGGTTTAGCATTCGTTACAACACTATTTCTATTACATTTGCCAGACGAAATATCTATAGTGGAAGCAACGTGAGTCTTATTCATAGTCCTAGGTTGTTCTTCTACTTTAGCATTCCTTATTGATCTTTTCTTAGGTCGCAACTTCTTATTCTTCGATTGAGTGCTCCTAGGCTGTGAAGTGCGGACGTTTGGAAAAGACGCAACTATTCCTGTTTCAAGAGAAGGAAGCACGTTAGCAACTTGTGATTTGGCGGTAGGGATTCTAGGTGCACGATTACTAAGTGTTACTGGTGCTAATCTCTTAATGATGGTTGGCGGAAGTTGTTCATACTTTCCTAACATTTCTCTTAACTTAGAGATAGTGTGAATCAAATCTTGATTTTCAGAACGAATATTACCATCAAAATTCATAACTTCTCTAGTGTGAGCAAGATAGTGATCAAGTTCATTTGATGCTTCATGACGAGTCTTATTGAGTAAATCAAATATGACACCATATTCCTGTTTAACTGTTACAAGTTCTTGTTCATATTTTGAGATTTGACTTTTCAAATACACGTTTTGATCATCCAGTTGCTCAAGTTTAGGATCAAAAGATTTCGTTTGCAACTGAGCGATTTTCTTTTGAAAACCAAGTTGTTGATTGTGAATATCTTTTTCATACCAATTAAGACGACGTTTTGCATTGTAAAGTTCGTTAAGTAATCGTTCATTTTCAGCTTTTAAAGACTCGATCTGAAGCACATTATCGATGAGTCTCATGAGCTACCACGAGTCAACATTATCGCAGAGATATAATCGATGCATGTGGCAAAGAATGGAATAACACAACATTATGGATATCAAGACGGATAACATCTTTCAAGAGTCGATCAACATCTTTTCTCAACATTTTCTTTTTACGTTTAGTATTAGAAATAGATGTTTCAGCTTTTCTCAAACGACCTTCATGACTCCAACTTCCTTATGAAAGTCCGTTCCCAAGACAATGCACAACTTTTCAAATTTTTAACATTTGGTAAAAGATTTTTCTGAAAATGTCTCTTTGTTCTCGCGCGAGGCGATTGAAAGTGTTGAACTTTGATTTCGAATGATATTCTATATCATGTTCTAAATTTTGAGGTCACCATGAAAATATAAAATATCTAAGAATTTTGCGATTTTCGTGTTTTGAGTTTACTTCATCGATGGAAGGTAAAGGACCATAAATTTGTACATAATCGGTTGGGGATTAACATTAGAAGACTCGGTGTTTTGATGATAACCCTTGGTGTGTTAGAAGAATCCGTTGGTGTGACAAAAGTGACCGGTTTTGAATAATTAAAGGTTTGTTGTAAACAATGCTTTTAATTTTGATCGACTCTCCTCTTACGCATCTAATTCCTCTTGACGATGATATTCAACAACACTCATAATGTAATTATCAATTTTATATTACGCCTTTGGAAACTTCGTGGATTTGGTTTGAATGTTTTGGTTGAAAGCTTTGGTTTGTCATTAGCAAGATTTGGTCCATATCCTTTTGGATCAAGTTTTAAGGTAAACTTTTCAATAGCGATTCTTGACTCACCATGTTTATAAACAACGCTTTTAAACTCTTTAAGTTTATGTTGCAAGTCGATAATTTCTTCAAGATGATTATCTATTCGGTTCGTGGAATGCTTTTTGTATGCAGAGAACTGTTTTGACAAGTTAACAACTCACCTTAGCTTTTTAATTTTCCAAGGTGAGGCGTTAATTTGCTTTTTATGTGCATGTTTCGTTGTTCTATCTTAGACAATAAAGCATTCTTCAAGCGGCTAGATCACGATCTGTCTCTAAATATTTTTCGCTTTGATGAGATTTAGTAAAGGTCGCTTCAAAACCTTTTCACGTTTTCTTGAGTTTTGAAAAGTTGAGTTGCTTTTGTAAACATTCAAAATCCTTGGTTAACAAAGCATTTTACTTTTAAGTCCTTATTTAATGCACAACATTCTTCAATTTGGGATTGCTTGGTCTTTAAGTAAGAGAGCAAGATCCGGATGAGGCAAAAGTTCGCTTGTTCAATGAAGTTACCACATGATCATTATTTAGATCCTCAAGTATAACCACGGAGTCAATTTGATTATCAAAGGAAACCATAAGGTCATCTTGATCGTCAAATGTAACTACGTGGTCTATTTGAAAATCGTTGGAATGATATGTAAATGACTCATTTTGAACGATGCCGAGCCTTGCCGGATTCGGATGTTGGCTAAGATATTAGATCGAGATAAATATGGTTTGTTCGTGCACCGAGACAAGCCATCGAGTGTCATACATTGGGCATGTGTCACTCATGTGTAACTCATGCATATTAGCCATCAACATAATCTGCTTTGCATTGGCTGCAAATCCTCCATATCATCATCTCGAGTCTCAGATTTGCCATAAAACTCGTTCTTTGTCCGTGAGAGATCCACCACTTCATCCTTAAGAGCCAAAAGAAGAGCCTCTTTGAAATAAGCACCGCCCCTAGTCCTCGGCTTTGGCCATGCATTAGCCAGTGTCCTTCTCATGGCGCTTGTAGCATCGAAGACCATTCAACCCATTACGAGCATTTCCTGCTCCACCACCGGAGCTCTGTTGTTATTCGACCCATAGCATTAAACCCTTGACCACCGCCCAACCGACGACCATAACCACGATTACGAACTTCAACTCGTCCATTATTGACAACAACTGATTGCGTGTGTTAGATGAGGAACGAATACGATTGTTGGATTTGTTGGTATAACGCCAAAAGCATTAGCAATCATAACAAATCCTTGTTGTAATGCATCGAACGGATCGATATCCTCATTAGCTTCACCGACAATTGGTTGAGCATTGTTGTTGTTGTATAGAACCGCTTGATTTTGTTGAGATTGTTCTTTGTGAATGATTGTTTTGTGTGATGAGGCGGTTGGTTGAGTTGCTTGTTGAGGAGGATAACTTTGTTGAGCATATAAGGCAAGTTGTTGATTTTCCGGATGTGTGGGTGGAGCAATTTGAGCACGGAGAATCCTTTCCCGATCAACTTCCTTTTCATGAGGCTTCAAGTAATCGTACAACAATCCATATGTATAATGATGCATATTCTTCGCAGACGGAGAAAAATGACATACTTCTCCCATTCGGGACCAAGACTACTCGGAACTTAGTATTCACCGCAATTCTTGGCATGATGATGTTGTGTTTATCCAAATCATTGATGATGTCGAAAATCTATGATGATAAGACTCTAGTGTCTCTCGTGTTCAATCATGAAGTGTTCATAAGCCAAGTAAATTTTGGATTCCAAATCCTCTGATTGAGTACGATCCTTCCATAAGAAGATGAATATGGTCCCACATTTCCTTGCGGTCTTTTGAGCATCAACACTTGAAGAATTGGGTTAGGTAATCCTAAAAGGATATATTGCATTGCAAGCTCATCGACTTCATAGTGTAGAAGTTCTTGAGGATTCAATTCGCAACAAGAGCAATGTTCGTTTGTTCATCTCTTGGTGGAATAGCATTAGGATCTCCGGCACAATGACGAGGGCATCTCAAATGGACCTTCCAAGATAACCTTCTTTAAGAACTTTCCATGTGGCTTCTTCGATCACAAAACCTAAAGAACCGTATCACCCATTGATCGTAGTTTCGGAGTGAGCATTGGAGGTCTATCAAGTGATCTAGCCTCATGAATTGATTGTTGGTCGCTTAAAGCTTCACACATCTTTGCAAACCAAGTTGGTTCCTTCATAGTGTTCCTTGATGGATGTTGATTGAAGTCATTTGTGTAGGGTTGAACTTGAAGACTTGGCGGTGTTTGAACCATTTGTGGTGGAGGAATTGCTCCAAGTTGTGGAGTATGTTGTTGATTAAATTGTTGTTGATAAATTGCTTGTTGTTGATTCCATTGTTGATGTTGTGGACTTAGTTGTTGTTGTCGTTGAGAATAAGTGTAAGGGAAATAGTTAGAGTTTGGTGGTTGTGACATGTTGAAAACTTGTGTTGGTAAAGATGGATCTTTGTAGTCGAATGAACCTTAGTTGTTGAAATGTCCTTAGGCGTTGAAATCACAATAATCCAAGTAGCACTTATGCATAAAAACACCAAAGTTACGCGTAACAATCACTAGTTACGCGTAGAATTTAGCTTACGCGTAAGTATGGAAAAGACTCTAAAGTTATGCGTAGACACAAAGTTAGGCGAGAAACTTGTGCGTGGGATTACCTTATGCGTAAGACTTGGCTTAGGCGTAAGATGAATCTTATCGTAGGATTTCTCGCGTAAGCTTTATGCTTATGCGTAAGTTTAGGGTTTTACCAAATGATCTTTTACACTATCACAAAGGCAAAAGATATCCAAAGTCGACGATTTTCGTGCTTATCCAAGCAAGAAAACACGGAGTAAACCACTAAAACGAAGATCAAACCAAGGATAATCTTACGCGTAGTTTTAGGGTTTTGCTACGCGTAGGATTACTCGTAAACCGATAATGCCCAAAGATGTTTCTCAACTAGTTTTTGTGTGATGAAATAGCTTCAATAACACCAAAAGACACAAAAGTATGAAACTTGATGATCCAAAGCTCTTAAAATGTTATGCGTGAGGTTGAAACCCTCGTACAAAAACTAGATGAAAACAATGATCTACACATAAAGTTTGAAACCTTTTGCCAAAAACAGAAGTTTAACACCTTATAACATTGAAATGACAAGAATCTTGGATTAAAAGTGTAAAAATACGTTTTTGATCAATCCAAAGTTTCGGATACGCAAGTTAAGCGAGACCAAAACTCACTTCAAACAATACGTTCACTCAACTATTAGGCGATTGATACCACTGTTAGGTCACTAGATTTACAACACAAGCTTAATAGAAAGATAGAGAGGCGATTGAACAATAAACCAAACACACACACATACAAGATAATAATACGGTTTAGGCGTAGGAGTGAGTGAAGGAGAAATATTGAACAACCAACCTTCAAATGAAGGTTTACAAGAGTATTTATAGGCAAGAAGCTAGGGCAACACTCCCACTCCTTCCCTTTTCCTTATTGGACATGGGCCTAAGCTTATGGGCCTTCTACATAAGCTTGACCTTAAACACACATAAAGGCCATAATAAGCTACCTATTACATATGAGTAACTAACACTTGACTTATGGTTTAGGAGTGATTCCAACAAATCAAAAATACCCAAACCGTATGAACTAAAACCCTAATTTTCAATAAATTAATATTCATTGTTTCTGGGTTGATTATGGGCCTAGATATCATCAATTCAACATGAATACAACACTTTTCAAGCAATCATTTAACCAGAAACGTCCTCAAATGAAAACACCCAATTTTACGCACAAACCCTAGTTTTCCAGAATCAATCAATTCGTGTTTCTAGGTGTGTTTTAATGATCAAAATAGTTTTAATGATGTTATATGAACGTTTTTATACAATCTTTTTAACCAAAAAACACACGAATGAAAGATTTGTGTTCATAGCTTATGCGTAGAACACAAATCACATTCAAACTCATTATTTGACCGTTGGTTTCGTGTAATAATCAAAACTATTGTTTAAAAACATGTTAAGATTATAAAACAACTTACAAAATGATGATCCAAAACACGGATTTGTTGAATGATTCTTAGGCGTAGGATTAGTTTGGTTATGAGTAATAAATGTGAAGAGAAAGGTTAGGTGGGGAGTTTTATTAAATAACTTTAAGCTTTTTGGCAGTTTTAATCCCTCCACCTTTTCCATTTTCATCCAAAGCCTTTTAACTTCCATTTTGGTTACCAAATGATAGATTTTAAGAAAGAAAATTGACGACACTCTCCCTCGATTTAAGAAATAATGAAAGGTTATAACTTTTAGTCCGAGGAGTGTCATTGAACCAGAAAATGTGATCACCATTTAAAAGAAACAACCGGGATATGATAACATGCAAGTACACAGATATTTTGAAATAGTTAAGTATATATTTTCTCCCCCTCAACACTTGATCGGAAAAATACTGAATTTTGAAAGGTTATAGTGTTGACGGAAGAAATGTACTTGCCATGTTGAAAGAAAAATAGATAGAAGAATATTTTTGTTGTTTTATCAGGTTTTATATTTTTGTATTTTGTTTTTGAAAAAAATTATTTACAAAAGAGATTTTGGTGTTTGATGTGTTTTAAGACTGCTTTTAGAGGTCATCCAATTCCTCTTGAGTCAAACACCGCATACCAATCCGGTGGACCAACTCATTAAACCTAGTGGGAGGCAAGGCTTTGGTGAGTAGATCTTCCAATTGGTATTCTGCACTCCATGGTATAATTCAACTGCACTGCTCTACATGGTCCTTGATGAAATGATAGCGAAGATCGATGTGCTTTGATTTGAATCTTTGAATCGAGTTGCACGAGATCGCAATGGCACTCCGATTGTCGCGATACATCGAGATTCATCAAACACGTAACCATAGTCTTTGAGTTGTGTTCTCATCCGATGACTTGAGCACAACACGCCGACATGGCTACATATTCTCGCCGGTTGATGACAATGATGTACAATCCTCGCTTCTTCGATTGCCAAGACACCGCTTATCACCAAGAAATTGTAGTGCTCTCAAGTACTTTTACGTGAATCTAAACATCCCGCGTGATTAGTATCCGAAAAGCGATTAGTTCAAAACCGAATCCTTCGGATACGGATCCCCAAGTTAATGGTACCTTCATATATCGAGGATTCTTTTAGCCTCGTAGAGGTGGGTTTCAGGTTGGTCGCGATCGATAACGGGAGCATAGATAAACGGAAAAGACAATGTCGTCCGCTAGTTGTTAGATACATGAGAGACCCAATAATACTTGGTATTTGGTCGGGTCCACTAATTTCCCATGTAAATCGCGTCTAGCTTCTTAGTATGAGTCATTGGTGTGGCATAAGTGTCACGGGTTTTCATTCCAAATTTGTTTAACAATTCAAGGGCATATTTGGATGACTCAAGAAAATACCACGGGTGATTGATGAACTTGCAGTCCTAGAAAGAACGTAAGTTCACCCATCATGGACATTTCAAAATTTTTCTTCATTAGTTTTGCAAAAGCGATTGAGTACTTTTATGTGTAGACCCAAAAATAATGTCATCCACGTAAATTTGAACAATTAAGATATGTGCCCCGTGATATTGTATAAAAAGAGTAGGGTCGACCGAACCTTTGGTGAAATTATTAGCAATAAGGAAAGATGATAGCTTATCATACCATGCCCGAGGAGCTTGTTTGAGACCATAAAGAGCTTTGTTCAGTTTGTAGACATGGTTCGGGAACTCGGGATCAACGAATCCTTCGGTTGGTCGACATAAACCGCTTTCTTCGGTTGTCCGTTGAGAAACGCAGCTTTGACATCCATCCGAAAGACGGTCATATTCATATGAGTCGCGAACGTGAGAAATATCCGAACGACCTCAAGATGAGCAACCGAGCAAAAGATTCTTCAAAGTCTATTCCTCTTCCCGACGATAACCCTTAGCAACTAGACGTGACTTGTTTCGGATTACGTTCCCTTCAAAGATCCAATTTGTTTTTCCAAATCCATTTGAGACCAATGACGAGACCCCGCTGGTCGCTCAACCGATTCCATACTTCAAGACATTTGAATTGGTTGAGTTCTTCTTGCATGGATTCAATCCGGTTGTCTTTTGTCATTGCTTCTTTAATGTTTTAGGCTCAGTTAGCGGACGGTGAGTGCATAAATGCAATGTTCACCATCTCGTGTGAAGACGTTGTCTCGTAACGATCGGTTGATTCGGGCCGCCAATAATATTTGCCGAGGATGGTCTTTTGTCCATCGATGTGTAGAGGTTGATGTTGGTATACATTATGCGATTCGAGGATTCAAATGGTTTGTTGATGATTCCGCGACATCAGTGCGCAGATGTCATTAGAAAACGGGTTAAAGAACGCATTTGGATCAAAATCGCGGTGGGGTACTTCATTAAGAACATCATCACCGGTTCATCATTGTTGGAAGCGGTTTGTTCAACTGTTGTGGTGGAGTCGATGGTGGTGCTTCATCAATGATGGTTGTTGTACTGTGTATCGTATAAGAGTAGTATCGGTTGAGCAATGAAACATCGGATACACACGAGCACGTTCATCAATATCGCCATGAACAATGGAGAAAATAGTCTTTCCATTTGTTGACGAGTGAGTGGGGGCTTTGTTCACCGATGATGGGGTTGGGGAAGTTTAAGCGGTTGTGACCGGTTCCAAGTCATTATACTCGAAGCCATATCCGTAAGTTCATCAAAATGAGCATGAATCATTTCCATAACCTTCTTTGTACGACGATTCCGCATCCGTAACCTTTAGAATTCTCACAATATCCAATAAAGACGCTAATGTCGGCTTTGGCTTTGAGCTTTCCAAAATCATCACGATCATTATTCGGATAGCAAAGGAGCCAAATACATGAAAGTGTTTGAGATTCGGTTTATGGTTGTGGAAGCTCAAACGGTGTTTTGTTGTGGCGCTTATTAATCACGAACGGTTTTGAGTATAGCATGCGATGAATCGACACGCCCATAAGTAATCTGGAAGTTTAGCATCGATTAACATTGTTCTTGCAGCTTCCACTAACGCTCGGTTTCGCTCTTTCAACAACTCCGCTTTTGTTACGGTGTACGTGCAATAGATGTCCGACATCAATTCCCACTTTCTCATAAAATTCACGAAGGGTTTGGTTAACAAATTCGGTTCCTTTGTCTTTTTATTTGCTTGGACGGTGTTCCGGAGTCGAACTTGAATTTTCGTGAGAAAGGTGATGATCATTTGTGGAGCTTGGTCTTTGCTTGAAGAAAGTAGACCCAAGTCCATCGTGAATGGTCATCAACAATTACTAAGATGTAGCGTTTGCCATTGATCGCTTGCACGCGATCGGGCAACACAAATCCATGTGAAGAAGATGAAGCACATCTTTGAGAGTCGTGTTCCACCTTTGAAGGAAAATGAGCACGAGTGCTTTTCCTTGTTCACAAGTCGAGCAAAGGTGATCTTTAGAATACCGGAATCGTGGGAGACCTTCAACTAGTTTGTGTCGAGCAAGATTGGTTATAGTTTGAAAGTTTAAATGTGAGAGACGACGTGCCATAGCCGGATTTTATTGATGTTGCCTTTGAAAGTAAGCGGATGGGAGATGAAGCAACCATGTCTTGCATAGAGATAGTATAAAGACTTGAGTTACGCAAGCCGGACATAAGGTCGCTTTCCTTGTTGATCACGAATGAAACAAGATTTCTCCCCAAAGCAACCTCCAAATCTCCATCATAGAACCGACCCATCGAAAGCAGTTGTGACCGAGGCCTTCCACATAATAAACCCCGCAAATTTTGATGTTCCCATTGATATAGTCTCCGTAGCCCATGATAGTCGCTGAGTGATCATTCCGAATCTGACAAAGGCCAATGAACTTTGCAATAAAGTTTGATAACAGCTTTAAGGTTGCTGTCATGTGTCGGGAACATCCGCTATCAACAATCCAGAGAATGATTTGTATCACCGCATTACAAGCGTATTTACACGGATGGAATAGAAGTAGATGTGGAACCCGAAATGTTAGAGGGTTCCGGAGCAGTTATAGTAGACATACACACATCAATAGCTTTAGGCATCCATTTGAATCCTAGTGTGTTATATATCCATTTCTGCCATCTATAACTACTATTTGCTTTAGTCTTAGTGAATGCACTAGGTGGTACTACATTCTTTGGAGGTGAAACTGGAGCCACAGGGACAGCAATGTTTGCCTTAGAATCTAAAGAAGGCGGTTTACCAAGCACATACTTAGAAAGATTAGTGGGCCTAGAGGTATTCCGATTCTTAGGATTCCGTAAACGAGAGATTATAGCTTTAGCAACACATTTGTCATGACAATCAGAATTCATACTTTTACGACAAATAACACAAGGTGCATCAGACTGAATATCAAAAGTACTTAAAGGTTTAGCATTCGTTACATCACTATTTCTATTACATTTGCCAGACGTAATATCTATAGTGGAAGCAACGTGAGTCTTATTCATAGTCCTAGGGTGTTCTTCTACTTTAGCATTCCTTATTGATCTTTTCTTAGGTCGCAACTTCCTATTCTTCGATGTAGTGCTCCTAGGCTGTGAAGTGCGGACGTTTGGAAAAGACGCAACTATTCTTGTTTCAGTAGAAGGAAGCACGTTAGCAACTTGTGTTTTGGCAGAAGGCATTCTAGGTTCATGATTACTAAGTGTTATTGGTGATATTCTCTTAATCACGGTAGGCGGAAGTTGTTCATACTTTCCTAACATTTCTCTTAACTTAGAGATAGTGTGAATCAAATCTTGATTTTCAGAACGAATATTACCAGCATAATTCATTACTTCTCTAGTGTGTGCAAGATAATGATCAAGTTCGTTTGATGCTTCATGATGAGTCTTATTGAGTAAATCAAATATGACCCCATATTCTGCTTAACTTTACAAGTTCTTGTTCATATTTTGATATTTGACTTTTCAAAGACACGCTTTGATCATCCAGCTTGCTCAAATTTTGGATCGGAAGATTTTGCACGAATCGAGCGATTTTGTTTTGAAAAACAAGTTGTTGATTGTGAATATCTTTTGACACCAATTAAGACGACGTTTTGCATTGGAAAGTTCATACAATCGCTCATTTTCGCTATTAAAGACTCGATCCAAGCACATTATCAAGATCCTCAACAGCTTACCACGAGTCAACAATGATCGCAGAGATATAATCGATGCATATGACACGTAATTCAATAACACAACATTATGGATATCAAGACGATAACACCATTCAAGAGTCGATCAACATCTTTTCTCAACATTTTCTTTTTACGCTTAGTATTAGAAATAGATGTTTCGCTTTTCTCGAAACGACCTTCATCACTCAAGTTCCTTATGAAAGTCCGCTCCCAAGACAATGCACAATTTTTCAAATTTTTAACATTTGGTAAAGATTTTTCTAAAAATGTCTCTTTGTTCTCGCTCCGGGCGATTGAAAATGTTGAACTTTGATTTCGTAATGATATTCTATCTCATGTTGTAAAGTTTTGAGGTCACCATGAAAATGTCAAAATATCTAAGAATTTTGCGATTTTTAGGTTTTGAGTTTACTTCACCGATGGAAGGTAAAGGACCATAAATTTGTGCATAATCGGTTGGGGATTAACATTAGAAGACTCGACGACGTTTTATGATAACCCTTGGTGTGTTAGAAGAATCCGTTGGTGTGACGAAGTGACCGGTTTGAGTAATTAAAGGTTTGTTGTAAATAATGAGCTTCTAATTTTGATCGACTCTCGTCTTCTGCATCTAATTCCTCTTGACGATGATATTCAACAACACTCATAAAAGAATTATCAATTTTATATTTTGCACTGGAAACTTCATGATTTGGTTTGAATGCTTTGGTTGAAAGCTTAGGTTTGTAATCCCCCACACTAAACTATTGCTAGTCCCTAGCAATGATTTATGAAAATTTAATGGATTTTATCTCTTTACCAAAAGCCATTACTTCTGGAGTAGCCAATTGTTTCAGTTCAAGTAAGAACTTTGGTACAATGATAACCAAATGATTTTAAGCAAATCATAAGCTTTCAACGGATTTGATTTGTCTTTACCGTAAGCCGCACCATACGGACTAGCCAACTCTTAGATAAATTATTAATATTATCTTTGGTGAGCCGATTACCAATTATGGATTTTCCATCGCTTTTACCACAAGCCATAACCTTGCGGGCTAGCCAACTCTTTACTTTTTAGGATATGGTGAGTGAACACCATACAATTTTAGGCAAATTGCAAGCCATAAACGGATTTGATATATCTTTACCAAGAGCCGTTTGCTCTCGGATTAGCCAATCCTTATGTGGGTTAGACATGGTGGATGATTACCATTTGTTGTGTTTAGTACATAGTACTTCCACTAAATAAAAATTTTAAAATTTGGCCATTTTGGGGAAAAAGGGACTAAAGGGTACATTTATGATCAAATTCGCTGAATTTCCCCCACACTTAGAAATGAATATTGTCCTCAATATTCAAAGTACCCACTATTATGCTCGAAACTTAGAACGTAAAAGATAATAAACCTAGCTAAGTGTAGAAACACAACAATTATTCTCTTTTTTATATTTACAATTTTCATTCATTTTAAGGTCTATATACAACATGTGGGCATCTCCCCACTGTGGTGGTACACACGGTGAAAACCCATGTTTAGCTCTTCGTTTTGATTACCGAGTCGCTAGCTTGACTCGACCCGAATTAATTTATTCATGGGAAGCAAAGTGGAAGAGACAATCTCCATCGGACTTTCATTCACGATGTTTGTATAAACATTTAAGTACATGAAAGTTCCACACCGATGAGATATACTGAGAACCGCTCAAAAATGATTAATGAAAATGCGGGATCAAAATAATGTCTTCATTCGAAGGAGTGAAGAACAGGAGAAGCCATGGGATAGATGAAGAAAGAAAGAAAATCATGATGAAAATCATGACTATCTCATCTTTATCCATTGGAGAATTCATGATTTCGGATCATGAATTTCATCATTTAAGCTCATTTGATTTAGACATATGATGGGTGGGAGGGATGGTATTTTGATATCAAGCAAGTTCTCATGGTTGAGAACATTTCCCTCCGGAACATAAAGATCATTTATGTCTAGATCAAAGTGGAAGTTATCATACTCTGGTAGAGATATGATATGAGTGAGTTCAAAGGAGAACTCCTCGTAAAGAGAATCATTCACAAGATGTAAATCTGTGAATTCTTGTTCCACTGTAGATTCATCACTATCCTCGTCAAAGATTGGATTGTTAGAAATCCAAGTGAATTCAGATTCGAATTCAAATAAAGGATTGGTGAAAGTAGCTTTGAATGTTTCAGGAACAAGGTGATTAACATTCTCTATTGGACTGTTAGGGTGAGAAGTGAGTGAACGATCATTATAAAGGAGATTTTCAATTTCTCCTCGGTTGGCTTTGAAATCAAAGAGATCATCATCACTTTCTGATGAAAGTGGAATGATGTGAGTGAGTTCATCAGTAAACTCCTCAAAAAGAGAATCAACATCACAATGTAAAAGTGATGCCTCAACATTCTCAATGTCTCCATAAGATTTACAATCATCACTAAGATCGGAGAAAGTCTCAAATTGATCATTTGAACACTCAAGGGGGGAAGAAGAATCACACATAAGATCAGAAATTCCCTGTGACTCTCTCGGGATTGGGATAAGGTCCTCAACACTAGACGATTCCATTTCGAATAGTGCTAAAGCTCATCCCCATGTTTAGAGAGTGAGTGGGAATATCGTGTGATAACAACAGATCGAGGAGATTAGATGGACTAGCATACATATGTTTTATACTTTCCATTTGATCTTACGCTAGTAATTCCATCATAGTCTTTTCTCCCGATTCTTCATGGAAGGAGTTTCAACCGATGAACTTGATGAACCGTTATAAAATTGTAGGATATCAAGGATATCTTCATCATCATCGCCATCGAAATGAAACGGAATCGAGAGTTAGATTTGGCGGCTTTTTCTTTTGCAATTGATTCCCTAATGCATTTTTCAAACGCAACTGGGAATCTAATTTAGCGACCGCTCTTGACTAACAAAACTTCCATGGATTTCTCATTTGGATTATCTTGGGAGGACATAGCCGACTCCTCCTTAAGTTCTTTTAATAACTCAAGACTCTTGATAGAAGGTCCGTCGTAATTTCATGAGGAGTCGCTTGAATCATTTGGTCTTGTAGAAGTTGGTCTTGATACTGAAGAGTCGTAATTGTTACAAGGAAATGGGTTCCTGTTTGACAATCCGAGCTAGAGTGAGAACCTCCACAATACTCACAACAATAGAACCGATGTGGTGTGAGTGGTATGTGTTGTAGTCATAATTGTTATCGTGAACCCGCTCATAGACAAGCGTGTTTCGATTGACAATCGAATCGAATGTGAACCACCACAAGACTCACAACAAGAAATCGCCGAGTTTCACAATGTGGTAGCCGATGGAATAAATCGATCGTGTTATGGTAGGAATAGGGATCTTGGTTATAGATGACCCGCTTTCGATTCCACCATGCTACAACTGGGGCAATTACCACCATTATAAGGACCACCACACCATTGACAACCAAGAGGGTGAGGATAAGACATAGAAAGAATCAAATGGTTCTAGAGGGTAAGAAATGAAGAATCAAAGATGTGAGAGGGTAAAGATGGATATTTTTGGATTTTTGAATAAACATTTTGAAAAAACAAAGAATGAAAATATTTTTGGTGTTGTTAACACTTTAGGAAAAGTGTTAATGAACTTTTGATTTTTTTTTTTTAACTTTACAAAAAAAACTGTTTACAAAAAGGTGGTATATGTGCAAGAATGGATCTGGAAATGCTTAAAACACGCTTACAGCCTCCCCGGCAGCGGCGCCAAAATTTTATTGGGGTCCGAACCGTCAAGTCTAACAGACTTAAAACTGCTCAGGCACAAATGCAAATGAAGATCAGAGAATATAGGGAATTCTCGGGTCGTTAAGTCCCACGGAGGATGAATTGGTGTTTAAAACAACTTCAGATGATAGAATGATCACTAAGGATAGTGATCAGTAAGGATATCGATGGAAAATTACCTAAAGAAAAGATTTACAAATTAAAGCGACTTAAATGCAAATTAAAAAAAATTAAAAAGTTAAAATCTATTAAATAAACGCTATCACTATTTTTACAGATCGATGAACGTTTATGATTTTATGAAATAAAATATCTTAAATAAACTATATTAACTAAAACGTAAACTCAAAATGTCTAAAAACGTTACTTAAAATGAAAACGAACGTTATTTACGAAAATGGCGCTGGAGCGCAAGATAAAACGTAAATTTTATGAAATAAAAGTCCTACAAGTGTAAAACTAATTTTCTTACGTACTATTTGATAAAAGAAAATTTTAGGAAAAAGAATTATATTTTTTTGACTTTTATATTTTTTATTATAAATTAATTAAGATTTTACACTAATTAAATATTTAAAATACTAAAACTTATGAGAAAAATCAAACTTTTGTAAAAATACTTAATATTAATATAGATTTATGAAAATTAGAAAACTTGAAAAAGCTACTCTGAATAAGCTAGTAATAAGCTAAAAACACTTAATAAGCTAAACGGGAATAAACGTTTATAAGAGATTATCTTATGCAAACTAAAACAGAAAAAGACCCAAGGGCGCTTTGGCTTGCAGGTACAATGCTAACACTCTCCTATAAGGGGGAGGTCTCAGGTTCGAGCCTGCCTACCCCCTTTTTGCCAAAACATTTTATTTTTCAATTTTTCTTTTTGCAAATTCTTAAATACAAGAAAATAAGCAACTTTTATAACTGGAGCTTTTTAAGAAAAGTACAAATAAGCTGAGTTTGAGCTTATTGTTTCCAACAGTGGGCTAAAAATAAGAATAAGCACAAGATTAAAGCCAAGTTGGCTTATGAGCTAAAAAATAAGCAACATGTTAAATGAAATAAGCTAGGTGACAGATAATAAGCTAATAGAACAGCTGAATAAGCATTATTACTAAGAATTAAGCACAAAATAAGCACAAATAAGCAAAACTAAATACTGTTACTCAGTACACTATGGTTTTGTAGGCAACTTCTAGCTAATTAATAAGCACTTTAATAAGCTACAAATTGAAAATAAAAACTGCAATTAACTAGCTAACCAACTGAGCTTTACAAAAACCTAATTTACAAGGATTGGCTTATTCTAATAAGCTTATGAGAAGCTTATTAAGAAACTGAAAAACCATGATTACTAGATGTACACAGGAAATGGACAAAATAAAAAACACTGAGCACCTAGGAAATAAGCTAGAAATTGAGAATAAGCAACTGAACAAGCTAGTTGACCAGCTGACCTCTCTAAAAAGCTAATTTTCAAAGTTTGGCTTACACTAATAAGCTCTAGAGGAGCTTATGAAAATCTGTTGAACACTGACTTATCTGTTACACTGACTAAAATGGACAAAAACAAAATTCACTAGCAGCCCTATCTAACAAGCTTAAAATTGAAAATCTCAAATTGGGGATTCAAGATGAGTTGGTTAGCTATCCACAGAAACAAATTTCACAAGATTTGACCAAGAATTAAACTCTGTGTGAGCTTTTGATTAAGCTTATAAATCTGGTGCACAGGACATGTTTTGAAACAAAGGATGAAATAAGCTAAAAGAAAAGTCGCTAAATAAGCTATTGAGAAAATATCAAATACACTAGGATAGAGATGAGCAACTAGATTTTTATATTCCAAAGGCTCAAATCATGAAACTCAATATTAAGTCCTATATAGATTATTCTATTTTATCCAAAACTGTGAAACCGAAATATTTGACTTTTCTAAAAACAAATAGTTTGACTAAAATGAATTTTAACTTGATTCTATGAACTTATAAGGTTATAATAAGTGAGATAAGATTATCTATGGCTATGGAGACAACTTTTAAGCATGTAAACTGATTTTGGCTACTCAAAATCCCAACAAAGGATCGCCAAAGGCAATCACATAAGATTTTGACTTTTCTTTGTTGCAAGTGCGCTTTAATTGGACTTGAATGAGTTAATTACAACTAAACAAAGGTAACACCACGGACATTAACCATCGGACCTTCCATTTATGCAGATTAACAAGCTAAACCAAACACCTCTTTAAAAACTGATTTGAAGATTTAAACAATGAAACAGATTTTAAAAGCAAAGGACCTATTAATTAGCTTATATTAACTGCAATGAGACAATATTAAGACAGGATTAACAAGTTTTAACTACTGAAACTAAAAAATGCAATATTTAAGAAAATGGCTTACAAAATGATTTCAAGTGTCAAACAGAGAAGTGAGGATCAAGAACACACCTATTGCTTCCCATGAAGCACTAAACCAAGATATAATCCAAAACAGCTATGCTTCACCCAATATCATGAACCAGTTCAATTTATGCCTTAACAGTTGACTTATGTTGACTTTTCTTTGTTTTTCTAAATTATAACACTAGATTATAATACAAGCTTAGGAAAAGATGTAACAAGCTTATCTTAGCTTGTCTGAAGGTCAAAAGAGCTTTGTTGACTTATAAGAAGTATAAATGACTTAGTACGATTTGACAAGAAACATAAAAACTTGAAATTTTATAAAACTGGAATAATTACAATACAACAAAGACTTTAAACTTGAAATGAACTTAATTTTACACTAAGAGCTTGAATTTAGATTAAAATGACATTAAAATAACTTTTACACTACTAATGGTCTAAAACATGCGACCCTCTTCCTTCCGACTTCTTTCTTCTTTATAATCATATTTTTGAGCTCGTCGACATCCTCGAGACTTTCCCAAGATATTTGAACCATTGGATCAATAGATTTCATCACATTCGCAAGTGTAAAATGGCGGAAAAGTCTTATGAAGGTGTTTAAGCATTTAATGGGCTTTTGGTTGTTTGTGTAGGTGGAGGGAGTGGGTAGGGAGTCAGTAAAGGTGGAAGGGGTGAGGTGGAAGGGCATGTGTTATCACCGTGGTGGAAACAGTGTTGGGGAGTGGAAGATGAACAATGGGCGCGCTTCTCTGTTTTTAAATTCTGGGTCAGGTTTGGATATTGGGCCAGTACTGGGTTTGGGCTTATTAAATACAAAGGGTCCGTTTGTATTAGCTTAGTACCCACAAGGACCATGGTTGTAAATTGAGCAAAGTTAAGGGGCTGATCTAGCAACATTTCCAAAGTTTGTAATAAGGACTAAACCTGCCAAATATGGTTAGTACAAGGACCTTAGATGATTATTTTTCATTTTTAAACTTAAAAGGACCTTTTATGTCATTTTCTGAAACTTGAAGGGTTAAACTTGTAATTTTCCAAAAGTTTATCATAAGGACCAATATTTCCATTTATAAATAGTACAAGGGTGTAGTTTGATAAATTTCCATTTTAAAACACCTGTGGACTAATTTTGACACTTTTGCAAAGTTGAGGACCAAAATTGTAATTTTTAGATTTTTAACTTCAAAGGATTATTTTGAACAACTTGAATCCCAAGGACCTAAAATGATATTTTACAAGTTTTTGAATTACCAGGACCGATTTTGACAACTTTTGTAACTTGGGGACTAAAACGCCAATTATGCAAACTTGATACATTTTTCACCGATTTTGATGTTTTGCATTTAAAACATATAAAACACTTGTTTGTGATATTTTATCATTTTGAAGCATTTACGAGTGTTTTCGGATGTTTTGGCATTCTAACAAGATAAAAGTGATGAGTATTTAGACACTCATCAATCCCCCACACTAAACTATTGCTAGTCCCTAGCAATGATTTATGAAAATTTAATGGATTTTATCTCTTTACCAAAAGCCATTACTTCTGGAGTAGCCAATTGTTTCAGTTCAAGTAAGAACTTTGGTACAATGATAACCAAATGATTTTAAGCAAATCATAAGCTTTCAACGGATTTGATTTGTCTTTACCGTGTCGCACCTTCCGGACTAGCCAACTCTTAGATAAATTATTAATATTATCTTTGGTGAGCCGATTACCAATTATGGATTTTCCATCGCCTTTACCACAAGCCATAACCTTGCGGGCTAGCCAACTCTTTACTTTTTAGGATATGGTGAGTGAACACCATACAATTTTAGGCAAATTGCAAGCCATAAACGGATTTGATATATCTTTACCAAGAGCCGTTTGCTCCTGGATTAGCCAATCCTTATGTGGGTTAGACATGGTGGACTGATTACCATTTGTTGTGTTTAGTACATAGTACTTCCACTAAATAAAAATTTTAAAATTTGGCCATTTTGGGGAAAAAGGGACTAAAGGGTACATTTATGATCAAATTCGCGAATTTCCCCACTTAGAAATGAATATTGTCCTCAATATTCAAAGTACCGGCTATTATGCCGAAACTTAGAACGTAAAAAGATAATAAACCTAGCTAAGTGTAGAAACACAACAATTATTCTCTTTTTTTTTATATTTACAATTTTCATTCATTTTTAAGGTCTATATACAACATGTGGGGCATCTCCCCCACACTAGGGTGGTACACACGGGTGAAAACCCATGTTTAGCTACTGTTTTTGATTACCGAGTCGCTAGCTTGACTCGACCCCGAATTAATTTATTCATGGGGAAGCAAAGTGGAAGAGACAATCTCCATCGGACTTTCATTCACGATGTTTGTATAAACATTTAAGTACATGAAAGTTCCACACCGATGAGAAATACAGAGAACCGGCTCAAAAATGATTAATGAAAATGCCGGGATCAAAAATAATGTCTTCATTCCCGAAGGAGTGAAGAACAGGAGAAGCCATGGGATAGATGAAGAAAAGAAAGAAAATCATGATGAAAATCATGACTATCTCATCTTTATCCATTGGAGAATTCATGATTTCTGGATCATGAATTTCATCATTTAAGCTCATTTGATTTAGACATATGATGGGTGGGAGGGATGGTATTTTGATATCAAGCAAGTTCTCATGGTTGAGAACATTTCCCTCCGGAACATAAAGATCATTTATGTCTAGATCAAAGTGGAAGTTATCATACTCTGGTAGAGATATGATATGAGTGAGTTCAAAGGAGAACTCCTCGTAAAGAGAATCATTCACAAGATGTAAATCATGAATTCTTGTTCCACGTAGATTCATCACTATCCTCGTCAAAGATTGGATTGTTAGAAATCCAAGTGAATTGATTCAATTCAAATAAAGGATTGGTGAAAGTAGCTTTGAATGTTTCAGAACAAGGTGATTAACATTCTCTATTGATTTATTAGGGTGAGAAGTGAGTGAACGATCATTATAAAGGAGATTTTCAATTTCTCCTCGGTTGGCTTTGAAATCAAAGAGATCATCATCACTTTCTGATGAAAGTGGAATGATGTGAGTGAGTTCATCAGTAAACTCCTCAAAAAGAGAATCAACATCACAATGTAAAAGTGATGCCTCAACATTCTCAATGTCTCCATAAGATTTAAAATCATCACTAAGATCGGAGAAAGTCTCAAATTGATCATTTGAACACTCAAGGGGGGAAGAAGAATCACACATAAGATCAGAAATTCCCTGTGACTCTCTCGGGATTGGGATAAGGTCCTCAACACTAGACGATTCCATTTCTGGAATAGTGCTAAGAAGCTCATCCCCCATGTTTAGAGAGTGAGTGGGAATATCGTGTGATAACAATGATCGAGGGAGATTAGATGGACTAGCATACATATGTTTTATACTTTCCATTTGATCTTCGCTAGTAATTCCATCATAGTCTTTTCTCCCCGATTCTTCATGGAAGGAGTTTCAACCGATGAACTTGATGAACCGTTATAAAATTGTAGGATATCAAGGATATCTTCATCATCATCGCCATCGAAATGAAACGGAATCGAGAGTTAGATTTGGCGGCTTTTCTTTTGCAATTGATTCCCTAATGTTTTTCAAACGCAACTGGGAATCTAATTTAGCGACCGCTCTTCGCTAACAAAACTTCCATGGATTTCTCATTTGGATTATCTTGGGAGGACATAGCCGACTCCTACTTAAGTTCTTTTAATAACTCAAGACTCTTCAGAGAAGGTCCGTCGTAATTTCATGAGGAGTCGCTTGAATCATTTGGTCACGTGGAAGTTGGTCTTGATACGAAGAGTCGTAATTGTTACAAGGAAATGGGTTCCTGCTTGACAATCCGAGCTAGAGTGAGAACCTCCACAATACTCACAACAATAGAACCGATGTGGTGTGAGTGGTATGTGTTGTAGTCATAATTGTTATCGTGAACCCGCTCATAGACAAGCGTGTTTCACGATTGACAATCGAATCGGAATGTGAACCACCACAAGACTCACAACAAGAAAGCTACGAGTTTCACAATGTGGTAGCCGATGGAATAAATCGATCGTGTTATGGTAGGAATAGGGATCTTGGTTATAGATGCACCGCTTCCCGATTCCACCATGCTACAACCGGGCAATTACCACTATTATAAGGACCACCACACCATTGACAACCAAGAGGGTGAGGATAAGACATAGAAAGAATCAAATGGTTCTAGAGGGTAAGAAATGAAGAATCAAAGATGTGAGAGGGTAAAGATGGATATTTTGGATTTTGAATAAACATTTTGAAAAACAAAGAATGAAAATATTTTTGGTGTTGTTAACACTTTAGGAAAAGTGTTAATGAACTTTTGATTTTTTTTTTAACTTTACAAAAAAGCATTTACAAAAGGTGGTATATGTGCAAGAATGGATCCGAAATGCTTAAAACACGCTTACAACCTCCCGGCAAGCGCCTAAAATTTTATTGGGGTCCGAACCGTCAAGTCTAACAGACTTAAACCGCCGAGCACAAATGCAAATGAAGATCGAGAATATAGGAATTCCGGGTCGTTAAGTCCCACGGAGGATGAATTGGTGTTTAAAACAACTTCAGATGATAGAATGATCACTAAGGATAGTGATCGATAAGGATATCGATGGAAAATTATCTAAAGAAAAGATTTACAAATTAAAGCGACTTAAATGCAAATTAAAAAAAATTAAAAAGTTAAAATCTATTAAATAAACGCTATCACTATTTTTACAGATCGATGAACGTTTATGATTTTATGAAATAAAATATCTTAAATAAACTATATTAACTAAAACGTAAACTCAAAATGTCTAAAAACGTTACTTAAAATGAAAACGAACGTTATTTACGAAAATGGCGCTGGAGCGCAAGATAAAACGTAAATTTTATGAAATAAAAGTCCTACAAGTGTAAAACTAATTTTCTTACGTACTATTTGATAAAAGAAAATTTTAGGAAAAAGAATTATATTTTTTTGACTTTTATATTTTTTATTATAAATTAATTAAGATTTTACACTAATTAAATATTTAAAAATACTAAAACTTATGAGAAAAATCTGAAACTTTTTGTAAAAATACTTAATATTAATATAGATTTATGAAAATTAGAAAACTTGAAAAAGCTACTCTGAATAAGCTAGTAATAAGCTAAAAACACTTAATAAGCTAAACGGGAATAAACGTTTATAAGAGATTATCTTATGCAAACTAAAACAGAAAAAGACCCAAGGGCGCTTTGGCTTACAGGTACAATGCTAACACTCTCCTATAAGGGGGAGGTCTCAGGTTCGAGCCTGCCTACCCCCTTTTTGCCAAAACATTTTATTTTTCAATTTTTCTTTTTGCAAATTCTTAAATACAAGAAAATAAGCAACTTTTATAACTGGAGCTTTTTAAGAAAAGTACAAATAAGCTGAGTTTGAGCTTATTGTTTCCAACAGTGGGCTAAAAATAAGAATAAGCACAAGATTAAAGCCAAGTTGGCTTATGAGCTAAAAATAAGCAACATGTTAAATGAAATAAGCTAGGTGACGGATAATAAGCTAATAGAACAATTTAATAAGCATTATTACTAAGAATTAAGCACAAAATAAGCACAAATAAGCAAAACTAAATCATCAAGTACTCAAGACACTATGGTTTTGTAGGCAACTTCTAGCTAATTAATAAGCACTTTAATAAGCTACAAATTGAAAATAAAACCGCAATTAACTAGCTAACCAACCGAGCTTTACAAAACCTAATTTACAAGGATTGGCTTATTCTAATAAGCTTATGAGAAGCTTATTAAGAAACCGAAAACCATGATTACTAGATGTACACAGAAATGGACAAAATAAAAACACCGAAAGGCACCTAGGAAATAAGCTAGAAATTGAGAATAAGCAACCGAACAAGCTAGTTGACCAGCTGACCTCTCTAAAAAGCTAATTTTCAAAGTTTGGCTTACACTAATAAGCTCTAGAGGAGCTTATGAAAATCATGAACACCGACTTATCTCGTTACATCGACTAAAATGGACAAAACAAAATTCACTAGCAACCTATCTAACAAGCTTAAAATTGAAAATCTCAAATTGGGGATTCAAGATGAGTTGGTTAGCTATCCACAGAAACAAATTTCACAAGATTTGACCAAGAATTAAACTCTGTGTGAGCTTTTGATTAAGCTTATAAATCGGTGCACGTGACATGTTTTGAAACAATGATGAAATAAGCTAAAAGAAAAGTCGCTAAATAAGCTATTGAGAAAATATCAAATACACTAGGATAGAGATGAGCAACTAGATTTTTATATTCCAAAGGCTCAAATCATGAAACTCAATATTAAGTCCTATATAGATTATTCTATTTTATCCAAAACGTGAAACCGAAATATTTGACTTTTCTAAAAACAAATAGTTTGACTAAAATGAATTTTAACTTGATTCTATGAACTTATAAGGTTATAATAAGTGAGATAAGATTATCTATGGCTATGGAGACAACTTTTAAGCATGTAAACGATTTTGGCTACTCAAAATCCCAATGGGATCGCCAAAGGCAATCACATAAGATTTTGACTTTTGCTTTGTTGCAAGTGCGCTTTAATTGGACTTGAATGAGTTAATTACAACTAAACAAAGGTAACACCACGTACATTAACCATCGGACCTTCCATTTATGCAGATTAACAAGCTAAACCAAACACCTCTTTAAAACCGATTGAAGATTTAAACAATGAAACAGATTTTAAAAGCAAAGGACCTATTAATTAGCTTATATTAACCGCAATGAGACAATATTAAGACAGATTAACAAGTTTTAACTCATCGAAACTAAAAATGCAATATTTAAGAAAATGGCTTACAAAATGATTTCAAGTGTCAAATGAGAAGTGAGGATCAAGAACACACCTATTGCTTCCCATGAAGCACTAAACCAAGATATAATCCAAAACAATATGCTTCACCCAATATCATGAACCGCTCAATTTATGCCTTAACAGTTGACTTATGTTGACTTTTCTTTGTTTTTCTAAATTATAACACTAGATTATAATACAAGCTTAGGAAAAGATGTAACAAGCTTATCTTAGCTTGTCTGAAGGTCAAAAGAGCTTTGTTGACTTATAAGAAGTATAAATGACTTAGTACGATTTGACAAGAAACATAAAAACTTGAAATTTTATAAAGCTGGAATAATTACAATACAACAGTGACTTTAAACTTGAAATGAACTTAATTTTACACTAAGAGCTTGAATTTAGATTAAAATGACATTAAAATAACTTTTACACTACTAATGGTCTAAAACATGCGACCCCTCTTCCTTCTGACTTCTTTCTTCTTTATAATCATATTTTTGAGCTCTGTCGACATCCTTGAGACTTTCCCAGCATATTTGAACCATTGGATCAATAGATTTCATCACATTCGTGCAAGTGTAAAAATGGCGGGAAAAGTCTTATGAGCAGGTTTAAGCATTTAATGGGCTTTTGGTTGTTTGTGTAGGTGGAGGGGAGTGGGTAGGGAGCTGTAAAGGTGGAAGGGGTGAGGTGGAAGGGCATGTGTTATCACTGGTGTGGAAACAGGTGTTGGGGAGGTGGAAGATGAACAGTGGACGCGCCTTCTCTGTTTTTAAATTCTGGGTCAGGTTTGGATATTGGGCCAGTACTGGGTTTGGGCTTATTAAATACAAAGGGTCCGTTTGTATTAGCTTAGTACCCACAAGGACCATGGTTGTAAATTGAGCAAAGTTAAGGGGCTGATCTAGCAACATTTCCAAAGTTTGTAATAAGGACTAAACCTGCCAAATATGGTTAGTACAAGGACCTTAGATGATTATTTTTCATTTTTAAACTTAAAAGGACCTTTTATGTCATTTTCTGAAACTTGAAGGGTTAAACTTGTAATTTTCCAAAAGTTTATCATAAGGACCAATATTGCCATTTATAAATAGTACAAGGGTGTAGTTTGATAAATTTCCATTTTAAAACACCCAGGGACTAATTTTGACACTTTTGCAAAGTTGAGGGACCAAAATTGTAATTTTTAGATTTTTAACTTCAAAGGATTATTTTGAACAACTTGAATCCCAAGGACCTAAAATGATATTTTACAAGTTTTTGAATTACCGTGGACCGATTTTGACAACTTTTGTAACTTGGGGACTAAACCGCCAATTATGCAAACTTGATACATTTTCACCGATTTTGATGTTTTGCATTTAAAACATATAAAACACTTGTTTGTGATATTTTATCATTTTGAAGCATTTCGAGTGTTTTCGGATGTTTTGGCATTCTAACAAGATAAAATGATGAGTATTTAGACACTCATCAAATAAGCACCGCCCCTAGTCCTCGGCTTTGGGCATGCATTATCCAGATGTCCTTCTCATTGCGGTTGTAGCATCGAAGACCATTCAACCCATTCTGAGCATTTCCCTGTTCCACCACTTGAGCTTTGTTGTTATTCCTACCCATAGCATTAAACCCTTGACCACCGCCCATCTGATGACCATAACCACGATTCTGAACTTCAACTCATCCATTGTTCACAACAGCTTGATTCCGTGTGTTAGATGAGGAACGAATACGATTGTTGGATTTGTTGGTATAACGGCTAAAAGCATTAGCAATCATAACAAATCCTTGTTGCAATGCTTCAAACGGATCGGATTCCTCATTAGCTTCACTGACAAATGCTTGAGCATTGTTGTTGTTGTATGGAACCAATTGATTGTGTTGAGATTGTTGTGATTGATCATTTGGTGTGATAGTGGCAGTTGGTTGAGTTGCTTGTTGAGGAGGATAACTGTTTTGAGCATACAAGGCAAGTTGTTGATTTTCCGGATGTGAAGGTGAAGCAATTTGAGCACGGAGAATCCTTTCCCTATCAACTTCCTTTTCATGAGGCTTCAAATAATCGTACAACAATCCGTATGTAGAATGATGCATGTTCTTCGCAGCGGAGAAAATGACATACTTCTCCCATTCGGGACCAAGACTACTCAGAACTTAGTATTAATCGCAATTCTTGGCATGATGATGTTGTGTTTATCCAAATCATTGATGATGTCGAGAATCGATGATGATAAGACTCTAGTGTCTCTCGTGTTCAATCAAGAAGTGTTCATAAGCCAAGTAAATTTTGGATTCCATATCCTCCCGATTGAGTGCGATCCTTCCATAAGTAGATGAATGTGTTCCGCATTGCCTTTGCGATCTTTTGAGCATCAACACTTCAAAGAATTGGGTTTGGTAATCCTAAAAGGATATATTGCATTGCAAGCTCATCGACTTCATAGTGTAGAAGTTCTGCTGGATTCAGTCCGCAACATTAGCAATGTTTGATTGTTCATCCTTGGTGGATTAGCATTTGGATCTCCGGCACAATGACGAGGCATCCGAAATGGACCTTCCAAGATAACCTTCTTTAAGAACTTTCCATGTGGCTTCTTCGGATCACAAAACCTAAAGAACCTAATTACCCATTGATCGTAGTTTCTGGAGTGAGCATTGGAGGTCTATCAAGTGATCCGACCTCATGAATTGATTGTTGGTCGCTTAAAGCTTCACACATCTTTGCAAACCAAGTGGGTTCCTTCATAGTGTTCCTTGATGGATGTTGATTGAAATAATTTGTGTAGGGTTGAACTTGAAGACTTGGTGGTGTTTGAACCATTTGTGGTGGAGGAATTGCTCCAAGTTGTGGAGTATGTTGTTGATTAAATTGTTGTTGATAAATTGCTTGTTGTTGATTCCATTATTGATGTTGTGGACTTAGTTGTTGTTGTCGTTGTGAATAAGTGTAAGGGAAATAGTTAGAGTATGGTGGTTGTAACATGTTGAAAACTTGTGTTGGTAAAAATGGATCTTTGTAGTCGAATGAACCTTCGTTGATGAAGTATCCTTAGGCGTAGAAATCACAATAAACCAAGTAGCACTTATGCATAAAAACACCAAAGTTACGCGTAACAAGAAGAGTTACGCGTAGGTTTAGCTTACGCGTAAGTTGAGGAAAAAGCACTAAAGTTATGCGTAAAACAAGAAGTTAGGCGTAGAAAACTTAGGCGTAGGATTACCTTATGCTTAAGACTAAGCTTAGGCGTAAGATAAATCTTATCGTGGGATTTTCTCGCGTAAGCTTTATGCTTATGCGTAATTTTAGGGTTTTATCCCAAGTGATCTTTACACTATCACAAAGGCAAAAGATATCCAAAGTCGACGTATTTTCGTGCTTATCCAAGCAAGAAAACACGGAGTAAACCACTAAACGAAGATCAAACCAAGGATAAAGTTACGCGTAAAACTAGGGTTTTGATACGCGTAGCTTTACTCGTAAAAATGATTTTGCCCAAAGATGTTTCTAAACCAGATTTTTGTGATGAGATAGCTTTAATATCACAAAAATAACACAAAAGTGTGAAACTTGATGAACCAAAACGTCTAAATAGGTTACGCGTAGAACGAAACCCTCGAACAAAAACAAGCTTAAAAACTTAGATCCACGCGTAAAGTTTGAAACTTTTTGCCAAAAACAAGTATTTTAACACCTTAAAACATTGAAACGACAAGAATCTTGGATTAAAAAGTGTAAAAAACGTGTTTTTAAGCTAACGAAAGTATCAAGGACGAAACGTATTTCTTACGCGTAGGACCAAAAAACGTTCACCCAACTATTAGGCGATTGATACCACTGTTAGGTCACTAGTTTTACAACACAAGCAACATAGAAAGAGATAGAGAGGCGGTTGAACACGTTAAACACACACACACGTATAAAGCTAGACCGGTTATGCGTAAAGGTGTAAAGGAGTGAATAAAATGAACAACCAACCCTCAAGTGAGGGTTATACAAGAGTATTTATAGGAGGGAACTCCTAGTTCCCATCCTTTCTCCAATGGGCTTGGGCCTAAGCTCATGGGCCTTCTACATAAGCTTAAGCTAATAACAAACATAAAGGCCATAATTAAGCTAACTATTACATATGAATTACTAACACTTGATTTAGGTTTAGGAGTGATTCCAACAGTACTGCAAATCTAAAGAACTGCTATATTCGTTTATGGAAAGCTTTGTTTATTCTAGAAAATTCTTTGTTTAGATCACTTGTCGTACAAGGATACAAATTGTAAACCGACTAGGGTTATCCTTGAGCCTATAAAAGGACCCCTAGATTGGCATTAGATATATATGTTTTTAGAATCCCAAAGTACGATTATTATTAGAGTTTTAGAGTTGTTAAAGAGTCTGCATAAAAAACAGATTTAGAGTTATTAATAAAAGATAAAGTTATATTCTTCTTAGATTTGTTAAGTAAATTCCGAGTACTTAATAAAGATTACTCAGTGTTTCATTGTTAATAACTTAGGATTTATCCGAAGTTATTAAACCCTTAACAAGCTATTTAAGTTAGTTTGGTTAGAGTACATCGATCCAACACCAATCTTCTTCAAGTCCCAATGATGACGGGATGTATACAAATACCCCCCATGATGATGGCAATGCACATTATTGCCCCACAAGTTTAAATACTTCTGATGAGTGTGAAAATAGTGGCACTGCAGTTTCCATGGGTGATAATACTTCCTTTGATGGAAATGTCCCTATTTATTCTCTTGAGTTATTTTAAATCAAAGGGAGATGTCTGGAAACTTAAGTCAAGTGCAACTTGATATTAGAAGATCTAGTAGGTTTGGAAAAATGTCAACTAAGTTTAATGTTTATGTGGTGGAAAGTAATGTTAAATATGGTCTTGGGAAACTTGTGAATTAATCTAATATGATTCTATCTGATTTTTGTTATTATACTACATTGAACAAATGTGTTGAACCTAATACCTATCTTGAGGCATTAAAAGATAAAATTGGATTGAGGTTATGACTAATGAGATAGAGGCTTTAAATAAAACTAACACTTGGACTATTTGTGATCTTCCTAAAGGAAGAAGACCTATAGGATGCAAGTGGGTTTTTAAGATTAAGTATAAGTCTTCTGGAGAGATTGATAGATATAAAGCCAGGTTTGTTACCAAAGGCTACAATCATAGGGAGGGATTGGACTATGAGGAGACTTTAGTCCAATGGTTAAAATGTCTTCTGTTAGATGTTTGATTAATGTAGTTGTGTGCAATAATTGGTGTTTGTTTTAGCTTGATGTTAACAATGCATTTCTTTATGGTGACTTAGTTGGGAATGTCTACATGACATTACCTCTTGGATTTGATAGAGAAAAGTCTAAAGTGTGCAAACTGAATAAGTATTTATATGGACTTAAACAGACACATAGACAATGGAATGCTAAGTTTACTTATGCTCTTGTTGAACATGGTTTTGTGCAGTCAAAATATGACTATTCATTGTTTGCTAAAATTTTTGATGATATTTTAATTGCTTTACATGTTTATGTAGATGATATAGTTATAATTAGAAATAATGTTTCTTAAATTGAAAAGTTTAAAGAGTTTTTTAAATCAAATTTCAAATTAAATGAGGTTTTGGAAAATGATAAAGGTGTGTGTTTAAGTCAAAGGAAGTATTGTCTTGAGTTACTGCATGAATATGGTATGTTAGCTACTAAACCTGTATTTGCACCATAGCCATAAAATACCATCTTGAATTATATTGAGTATAATGATGATAAGTGTTTGAAAAATGTTGGAAATTATCAAAAACTTGTTGGAGAGTTGATTTACCTTACTAATACCAGACCTAATATTTCTTACTCTGTGCACTGTTTAAGCTAATATATGCATGCTCCACTTAAATCACATTTAGATGTTGCATTAAGGGTTTTAAGATACTTAAAAGGGTCACCAAGACCTGGCATTCAGATGAATAAAAGTGGCAATCTTAAGCTTAGAGCTTATGCAAATTCTGACTAAGCTAAATGTTATGTTACAAGGAAATATGTTATTGGTTATTGTACATCTCTGGGTGATTCTTTGATTTCTGGGAAAGTAAAAAGCAGTTAACTTTGTCTAGGTCTTCTGCAAAAGCAAAGTACAGAAGCATGGCTTCTGCTACATGTGAAACCATTTGGAATTCTAATTTGCTTGGTGAAACTGGTATTAAGGATATGTTACATGTTGTTCTTTATTGTGATAACAGTTCTGCTTTGCAAACTGAAACAAATGTGTGTTTCATGAAAAAACTAAACATTTTGAGATAGATGTTCATTTAGTAAGAGAAAACGTTATTGCCAGTGTGATAAAAATTGAGAAAATTCATACATCTCAGAAGATTGTTGATATTCTTACTAAAGCTTAGGATTCTGGTCAACATAAGATCTTGTGTGAAAAGATGTGTCTTATGGACATGTTTAAAGTGCAAATTTGAGGGAGAGTGCTGGAATAATGCTTCAAACAAGACATGTTTAAAGTGCAAATTTGAGGGAGGGTGCTAGAATAATGCTTCAAACCTTCCCTTATAAAGTACAGGGGTTAAACCTTTACAAATAAAAGTTTAACACCCCAACCCGACACAGGTCAAAATGTCACATTATGATGTCATACAAAGCATATAAACGCAAGCGGAAGTCTTATTAACTTAAATACCAAGTCATATAAACGAATGACTTCTAAAGGAAATACATAATTAAAAATGTCTAAGAGAAATGAAATATCAAAACAAATGCTCTTCAAAATGAGTCCAAAATGATAAGGGAAAATAGGGTCGGTTCACACAAATGCTCCTACTCTCAGCCCATCAAAGCCCAACATCCCACTTGGTACCTGCCGCATGGAAAAGAAAATGCGGCTGAGCTTAAAAAGCCCTGTGAACAGATATAACAAAATGAAAGCTAAACATAATCAAAATACAAAAGCGAATAAAAGGATACTGATAACGAAGTCGTAACGAATGAGCACAATGAGTTAATGAGGAACATGCAGAACACAATATTAACAGATATCCAGAAGGAACACAAATCAAAGGAGACCAAAGCAAAGCAACACATCCGTGGACGAATATAAGCACATATAAATATCCAAAACATACCAGTATCGAAACATAATCAAATAGGAGTTGATGAACAATATCATAATCAAAACAAGTAACCAAACAGTGTACAAGCATATCAGCCAGAGGAACAACTAAAAATGAATTTGGCAAAACAACAAATCAGATAATCAGATATATATATACGCTAAGCTGAGTTCTATAAGCAGGCGGAAGCAACTGAATGGAATGTAAGCATGATAGTCACACAAGTTAGATAATCAATAATTAAAAAACAGAACAAATATCATAACAAGCGAAAATATCAACTGAACTATAAGCATGTTAGACACATGTATCGGGTAGGAATACTGAACGAACATCATAATTAAATGAAGTAACTGAACAAGAATATAGCATGGCAAACTAAACGAGTCAATTAAACAGATAACATAAGTTGAACCAAATTCCATCATCAAACGGTAGCATGAGCAGAAGTTTAGGCATTGTAGATCAACAAATCAGGTAAACATCAATTACTACGGCCGAACCTATATCATATGCAACAGAAAATACCAAACAAAAGTACAAGCATAGTAGTCACAAATAGCAGATAGGAATACTAAATGATAATCATAGCCCACGGAAATAAGTGAACGAATGTATAACATGGTAAACGGATAAGTCAAATAATTATATAATAGCACGGTAAACGGATGAAGTGGTGATCTAAAGTGTAATCTTGGTAGCCAACCGAAATGGAATGAGAGTATAGAAAATCAAATGAACTGTAGTATAGTATGGTAGTCGAATGAATCACATAAGGATACTGAGTGAATGTGCAATCAAATGGAGAACAGGATAAAGTATGACATAGCAACCAAATGAATAAGAATGTCAGAATCACATAGTCACAAAATCAGAATACTTCCCACGAGCTCAAAAACTAAAGGAGATACTCCAATAGCCACGTATCAAATCATATATCATAATCCGTCAAATCATATATATACGCTTAATATATATATATATATATATATATATATATATATATATATATATATATATATATATATATATATATATATATATATATATATATATATATATATATATATATCCTTCGTTTAAACCGCGTCGCCTTATAACATATATACTTACTTTCCGCACATCGTCGTTTGGTTATCATCAAACCGAAGCCTCATTCATCCTCGATATTCTTTCCATTATATACTTATACACTTCCATAAGCCAATACATAAAATTTTGAAAAAACTGTTTTCAGACTTAAATGACGCCACACAAGCAACAACAACAACAACACAAACACTGAAAAAATTATAAAGTTTCGCTAAACTTTATCGAGTCTTAAACATGAATAAATACTAAATTTGCGTTTCAGAGCCACTCACTATCACAAATCGATTTATTTCACTTCATGCGACTATTTGCTGAGGTGAGTTCATAGCCCCCACTTTTTAACTGTTTTATATCTGTTTTGGGGGAAGATACATGCTCGCTTTACTTAAACTCAATGTTCGTTTACTGAAAATGTGTATTATTCAAACTGTGTTGTTTGACTTAAATGAATAATTATTTAAATTCATGATGTGTTTACCTACCACACTATTGATTGTTTTCTAGCAAACTTAACTGTTTAAAGTTACATACGTGAGAATCACGCAAAATGTTTTCTGGACCACACAAAATCTTTTACTGATTAAACTATGTACGCAGAGTAGCTTAAGCCTAAAATCCAAAATTTTTGGCCGAACCCATGAACCGTCAATTCCTGCTGGGAAGCGCGAATGCTATAAACAGATCTGTTGGGGGTGACTCCCCCGTTCGGGTTGACCGGATAGGCAACGGACATATATCATGTCGAGATTCAAGTGTTAAGGGATTTCAATACTTGCTAGGCCTTATCTTAACATGCTTCTAGAGGCATGCACACTATGGTTAAGATTCGGTTGCATGAATTTAGTGCTAGCGAAATAGTCACACTGTATGACATTATATTCATTGTAATGGTCATATACCCATACAGGGTCCACAAATGGAGTTTTATTTCAAGGTAAACATGATAACACCATGGTCACAAAAACTGAAGGGTTACTTCACCACTCTCGAATTTATAAATGTATTTGAATAAACCTATAAACTCACCAACCTCGTGTTGACACTTTTTAGCATGTATTTTCATTTTGAAATGCGATAGCATAACTTTGGAGGCGCAAGGCAAGGGCATGGCATGGTCATAGATTTCTCTGATAAACCTACATGGGGACCACTTTATTATGGGCTTGTATTTTCACACTATACAAATGATGTAAACTTGTTTTACTACAATAAATGAAATTTCTTAAAAAAAATCAGTTGTTCTATACTTGTGTTGTGATATCAATTTAGTAGCACCTGAGACTTGTGTACTTCCGTTGTGCCATTTTTGGGGTTTACACTTCCGGACTGCCAAACTGGAATGAATGTTGAAAGTTGCTTATTCTTTTCCTCGTCTTCTATGTTGTCTGTTTGAATGGAGCCAAGTTTTATTCAATGACAAAGTTGTTTATTGCTTAACGATTTCCTCTTTTTTGTGACATTTTTTTACGTCATAGCTTGATTTGCCTTTAGGTAGAACTTACAATTTCTTTCAACTAGTGTTTCCGACAACAATAATCCCAAAGATAAAAACATTTTTTGTAAATGAAGAAAATTTTAATTGATTGATTTCTCAACAAACATGGGGGTATATTATGACGACTAGGGTTTTGCGCGACACAGTTTATGACTTTGTTAAAAAGAAAAAAAAAACAAAAACAAAAACAAAACTAATGCAATAAAGCAAAAGTAATTAGGATCTATTCGGATCATCGGCGAGTAGCCGATGACCGGAGTAAAGAAATTTTTTATTGGTTGATCTTATCTAAGACTCGGATACTATGTAAAATATTAGAGATTAATATTGATTGACTGCTTTTCCCAAATACACAAGATAGCATGTCTATTTAAATAGAACATAACTTTGCGAATAAGTTAATAACATAAACTAAACCTTAACCCTAATAGACCTTTGGGCCAATAATCCATTCGTCTAGAAAATGTTACATGTAATAAAATCGGCAAGTCTTACCTTTTCATAAGGTTATCACAATTATTATTATAAGAGAATTTGATATTTCACACATTCTAGAGAATTTTCAAATGTTTACTCTTATTTTGGTGCTTACTAAGGGACAAATCCCCACTATCCATCTAGTTTGATCTATTGATGTGGATTAACCTAAGATTTAAAGATAAACCCAAGTCCATGTTTTTTTCTTGTTTTTTTGTCTTTAATCTTTATTCACATTTTTTTTATTCAGGTGTTTTTGTTTAAATTCACGCTTTTTGTTGAAATTCAAGTTTTTTTTTTTTTTTTTTTTTTTCACGTAATTACGCTTTTAATTCGCGTTTTTTCTTCGCTTTCACGTTTTAAATTTTTTCATCGCTTTAATCTATTTTCGTCCGCTTTCATACGCCGCCCGTTTTCATACGTTTTTGTCTGTTTTTATCTTTTTCATACGTTTTCATACGTTTTGTTTTCATACGTTTTCATCTATTTTCGTCCGTTTTCATATGTTTTCGCCCGTTTTCATACATTTTTGTCCGTTTTCATACGTTTTTATTCGTTTTCATACGTTTTCGTCTGTTTTCTTACGTTGTCGTCCATTATTCATACGTTTTCGTCTATTTCATACGTGTTTTTACGTTTTCATACATATTCGTCTGTTTTCGTCCATTTTCATACGTTTTCGTCCGTTTTAAATGTTTTTGGCCATTTTCAGATGTTTTTATACGTTTCTGAACATCACAAGTGATATTCTGAATATCTTAAGTGACATTCTATGATATTCAGAATATCACAAGTGATATTATATGATATGTGAATATCGCAAGTGATATTATGTGATATTTTGAATATCACAAGTGATATTATGTGATATTCAGAAAATCACTTGTGATATTCTGAATACCACAAGTGATTTTCAACTAATGTTTTGTAACATGAACATCACATGTGATATTCAGAATATCACATAGTGATATCCAGAAAATCACAAGTGATATTCATAATATCACAAAGTGATATTCAAAATATCACAGAGTGATATTCAGAAAATCACAAAATGATATTAACAAAATATTACTTGTGATTTTCTGAATATCACTTTGTGTACTAAATATCACAAAGTGATATTCAGATAATCACAAGTGATATTTTGAATATCACAGAATATCACTTGTGATAGTCAGAAACATATGAAAACGGACGAAAACTTAAGAAAATGGATGAAAACGTAAGAAAACGGACAAATACGTATGAAAACGGACGAAAACGTATGAAAAATGAACGAAAACGAAAGAAAAATGATGAAGACGGACGAAATCTATGAAAACGAACAAAAACGGACGAAAACGTATGAAAACGGGCAAAAACGGACAAAAACAGATGAAAACGGACGAAAACGTATGAAAGCGAAGGAAAAAAGGCGAATTAAAAAAAAACGTGAATTAAAAAAAAATGCGCATTAAAAAGACATGAATTTAAAAAAACGTGAATAAAAAAAAGACAAAGAAAAAAGACAAAAAAAAATGTGAATAAAAAAGAAAGACAAGAAGACAAGAAAAAAAAAACATGCACTTATGTTTATATTTAAATCTTAGATTAATCCTCACCATTAGATCAAACTAAATAGATGATAGGGATTTGTCCCTTAGTAAGCATGGATTTATGAGTAAGCAAAATAAATTGTCTAATGATAATAATCACACAACTTTTGACACTTCTACCCTTGTGTGCTTATCATTTGTGTAAAGTTAATAACACTGGCTTAAATACAATGTTGCATTGTTATCGTTCAACAATAATGTAAATGTGATGAGTGATAATCTGGATGTGCATAATGGGAGTAAAGGGGTCGTTAAGCTTTTCCATGGGGTTCGTCTTGTCTTGTTATTAGTGATTTGGAGATGGCGTAATTGGATAGTTCAGGCATTGAATAATTCAAATCAAGCTATCCGAGATCAGGGCCGGCCCTGGCTATGGGCGGTGTGGGCGACGGCCCAGGGCATCTAACAATTAAAGGGCATCATTTTTATAGTGCTGTGAGTATATAAGCAAAGCGGTATCCATTGTGATAACACGCTAAATGAACCCAAAAGTAAACCATTGGCGCCAAACGATACCACGCAATATGTGAAAGTTGATAAAAGTTTTGAGTTAAATTAAATCACTACCATTAGCTTTTTGTGTGTTTTTATTCTTTTTTTTCTTAATTGTGAGAGAGTGAAGATATTTAGTGATTTTGTGGGACAATAATATGTTAGTGATATGTTATGAGGAGGTGTTTAGTTATTGGTGTGTTATTGAAGGTGTATGAGGTGAGCGTTGAGTCATACCAATAACGATATTTCAGATTCCATATCATGTTTCTAAGATATTATGCTCTAGTGTTGTCTATATATTTTTTTTTTCTTTTCATTTATGGAAGAAAATGAGTTGGAGAAGAAGAGTTTATGAGAGAGAAACAAATATTTATTAGTCTCGAGGAAAACTTATATAGTAAAAGACAAGTCAGAATGGCCATAATGCAAATTTCAAGAATATGTGTAGACTACCTTTTATCTTGATTTTACATTTAGGGTGCGTTTGGTAGAGAGAAATTCAGAGAAAAGAAATGAAGTAGAGAATAGAATCTCAGAGAATAGAAATCGATGAAATTTTGTTCAATTCTTATGTTTAGAACAACAGAGAGCTTGTAGAAATGAAATTTTTTATTTAAATAATATTTTGTCTAAATAAAATTTCTTAAAAATATTTAAAAAAATTATTTTAAAAAAATATATCTTTTTTTTAAAAATTTATTTTTAAAATTTATGTACTTTCTTTAAAAATTATTTAAAAAATATTTTTTAAAATGTATTTATTTAAAAAACTTGTTTTTAAAATAAAATGTTTTTAAAATGTATTTATTTAAAAAACTTATTTAAAATATTAAAAAACATTTTTTAAAAAATATTAAAAAAAATTAAAAAATATATTTTAAAAATATTTTAAAAAAATTATTTTTAAAATGTATTTAAAAAGAAAACTTGTTTTTTAAAAACTATTTTTGAAAATGTATTTATTTAAAAACCTTATTTTTTAAAAACATTTTTTTAAATTATTTTTAAAATGTATTTATTTAACAAAATTATAGTTGTAAAAAAAAAAAAAAAAAAAAATTTTTTCGAAATAATAATAATCCATTTCTCCAATTTCTCCACCAAAATAAGGAAATGAAGCTAGCCAAATTACACTACCCAAGTCTCCATTTCTCCGAATTTCTCCGCTTTTTCAATTTTGATGCCAAAAAGAGAAATGGAACCATTTCCAATTCTCTTGCCTCAATTCCCGGTACCAAACACACCCTTACATTTTGATGGGCTTTAATGTTCAAAGTGTTGTTTTATCATTTGCTTTTTTAACTTATATTTTTATATCTAGTTTTTGGTAATGTTTGAAATATGTTTCGTTATTTGTAGCTATAAGTGATATATATATATTTTTAAAAGATGGAAAAGTAGTTATACATTAATTAAGTCTTATATGCAAGGGATGGTTGATTTATTATTAAAATACAAATATTCAATTCACACATAACTCTAAATGTTACGTTTAACATGTTCGTTTAACATGAATCTTGTGACTAATAAGGATTAAGGATAACTCAATTTAATGTACGGCGAAAAAAATTCATAAGTTTCAATTGTTAGACTGATTTGGACAATACCTTCGACCAAATATCTAGCATTTAGTTTTGAGTATTAATTGACATGCTTAATTGGTATGCTTATTTGCCTAAATCTATGTGTCAGTATTTATTGATGACCGCATATGAATTCATTTTTTTCATAAAACAATAACTTATTGTCATATTTATTTAAGCACATAACTGGTCACATTTTTATACATCTCAATATTTTTCCTTAGTTTTTACATTTCTTTATTTTTAGTTTCATTTTACTTATTAATTTTAACTTTATTTTGTAGTATAGTAATACTTGGAGGAATCATGCTCGAAGACTTTGAGACAGTGGTCAAGCCAAACTCGTCGTTGCTTCGTGCCAAACCGCCACGCCGCCAGCTTTTGAGTTTGGCACCGTAAACTGCTTGGCACCACATTTCAGGGTATCCGTTGGCACCGAATTTCGGTGCCAAACTTTTTTTTTTTTTTATTATAAAATGTAAAAACAATATATTCTAAAATTACTTTATTCATTAAAAAACATTACAATAAAAAAAACATAAAACTTAAAAGATAAAAATTACAAACTAGTTATAATTTCTCCAAACATGTTCCACAAGGTCATCTCAAGATCGTTGTGTATTTTGCTATCTCCGAGTTCTTTGTGTTTTCGAACATGTAAATCACATCTTCGGTCCATTCCCGTAATGTCCGGCGTTGGATCAACGAACACATCTCTTAAATTCACTACGTATTTTTCGCCTTCCAATATCATGTTATGCAACATTACACGACAATTCATGATCCTTCTCAAAGCGTTGATTTCGAAAGCACGTGCGGGTTGTCGATAATTCCCCAACGACCTTGTAGGACTCAAAGCTCTTTCGATATCCTTTCTAGAACTTTCTGAATTATTTTAAACCTCAACGTTTTTCGCACCTTGCAATGTAAAACGTTTTCACAAACACGGACCATGTTGGATAAATGCCATCGGCTAGATAGTAACCTTTGTTGTACACATGCCCATTTACTTCAAACGGGCATTCCGGAGTCAGACGGCAAGTTCATCATCAAATAACGGAGAACCATATAAAACATTTAGATCATTATTTGCACCAGAACCCCAAAATAAGCATGCCATATCCATAACCATTGATCCGCAACCGCTTCTAACATAATAGTTGGGTATTTATGGCCACGCCTTTTGAATTGAGGGCTAAGGCTTTTGGGCAATTTTTCCAATCCCAATGCATACAATCAATACTCCCGAGCATTCCCGGAGTCCATGTTTTGTTTATGCAATGCATATAACATTTCAATATCGCCTAAAGTGGGCTTCCTTAAATACTTCTCAACGATAAAACATGTATGCATTTTGTAAAGTCGATTAAACATTGTCGTTGAGTTCGTTCGGCAATTTGCAAGTACTCATCAAACGCATCGCGCAGCGGTCGCACGCTAATTGCCGTATAGCGGATGTGAACTTCAAAATAGGATCAATACTTTTACGACCGGTAGCATCATAACCATCTCTAAAAATTGAAAGTATTTGGGAAGGGTCGGGCATCATAACTTAGAATAGCATTAACTATTTTTTAAAAAGTGTAGAGCTCATACGATACCTTCGTCGAAAATTCTCTTACGGATATTTAGGACCAATCTCTGCGTCGCGAAATAGTCGTCGATTAGACGTTCCGCCGCCGTTCTCGTTGACGTGGTATATATGCCCTCCTTTAGGACTCGATCTTGATCCACCGCTTCTTGATTACACAAATTCATATATTGTTCATACTCTTGATACGAACGAATATATCTCTCTCGTCGTCTTTAAAAAATCTTCATAATTGTCTAAAGTGCTTCCGCCGAGGATGGTTTGGATCCATAATGAAAGAAAATGAGTGTTTTTGAGGTGTGAATTAGGTTTGAAGAGTGTGTGAAAATATGGAAGAATAAGGAGGTTTTATAAAAAATTTGGGTACAAATTCAAAAAACGGCTATATTTGCCACCACCAACGGCTAGTTTTTCAAAAAAAAAAAAAAAAATCGGTTGTTAAGTTTGGCGCGAGGGACTTTGGCGCGACAGGGGTAACGGTGCGCCTAGCTTGGCGTCGCGCCAAAGGGTTTGGCACGAGCCAACAGCTCACCGTACCCCCTGCTCTCAGACGATACAGTAAATTTAATTGCTGTTCAAGTTTTATTAAGTTGACATATTTTTTTAGAAGGCTAAATCATTCCATGATAATGTGTGTTTGTTTACAGTATCTCGTAGTCATTTTCAATCATCTTATATAGGGCATCAAAAAAAGTCTCGCCCAAGGCAGCAGAAAACTCAGGACCGGCCCTGTCCGAGATGAGGATGTATTTCCTCAAGGCAAAATTCTCTCTCTTTTATGGGTCTCTAAGGCTGGCCTCCAGTAGAGCAACTTGATCGACATAGGCGATTGATTACTTTTCGATTGTTCTTCTGTGTTTACTCGATCGTGGGTCACTTTCCTCACTACTTGGTCGTCTATGCGATCGAGTGAAACAACCCAATTTAATTAAACAAACCGTTGTGTAACGGTTAAAAAAAAATTGAACGTTGCATTTGATTTGTGACCGTTTGAAACCAAAATACATATATATATATATATATATATATATATATATATATATATATATATATATATATATATATATATATATATATGTATATATATATATATATATATATATAGACTACATATGCCACGTCATTAATGCTGACTAAGCATTTTAATGTTGACATGGCGCATCATTTGATGAGGTGGAAATGGTGACTAGGCACTATTTGTGATAAAATTTGAAAAAAATCTGTCACAGGCCAAGATCGAACACTGAGTCTGTCAACCAACAAACAAACGCCTCAACCATTGAAGTAAGCCACCGGTTGTGAAATATGATTGCATTTCTTAACTGATATTCAACCTATTCAGTTACCATCTTCCATTACATTAAAACAGAATTCCTACTCATTTAAATCATCCCTTAAAATCCTCAAATCACATAACATATTTCCTTAAAAAAACCCATATTCCAAAAATCACATTTGACATTTTCCTCTGGGTTTTAATTTGATTATGTTTTCATTCAAAATTTGAAACGCAACGACTTAAAAATCATCCTTTTTCTCTCAATAAGTCACACACAATCAAAACCTATCAATTATTCCCACTAACAAATTAACGAGTTATCTTTTTTTACTTTTTCATATGTAAACTGATTTTGATTTATTGACCAATCTTTGTTGTAATGGATTTCTGATTCTATTCCTTTATTATTGGGTGATGACTTTTTCGGCTCGGTTTTGAGGGTTTTTCCCACCGCTGTCTGTTGACTTGGTATAAAATTATATATCACAGTATCTTCATAAACTTTGATCAGGTATGTTTTAATAATTAAGTGTTTAAATTGTTATAGAAGTTAGAAAGTAGTATACAACTTGTGATGGTACTCAAGCTCTATGGTTTGATGCGAATCCATAAAAGATACAAGAATGTTTGTGTGACACTTTAACATTTGAAACTTTGATTCTGAGTTGTCCTCAAGGCACAACAAGAATGTTTGTGATATTAGCAAGTTCTACGAATACGATGTAAACAAGCTTTCACATTTCATTTGCTTCATATGGGAAGTTTTTGAGAACTATGTTAACTTTCTATTGTGTTGTGATTCAGATTTCAAAGGAACAGTTCCATTCCAATGAGTGTGAAATATGCAGGTTACTATTAAGAATAGCGATGTTTCTAAAATTGTACGTTGCTATTTCTTGAAATTGATCGATGATAGAATATTTATCATTGCAGAACTGGAGGTCGTTACAAGTTTTTTCATTGCGACAAGTGCGGTATGTATGTCCAACTTTCATTGGCTTTTCTTTCTTTTTCGATCATACTATATGTTATGTTGCAGAATCGACCTCATATTGTTACTGTTGTTCTGTTTTAAACTTTTATGTGAGACAAAACAATTGTTAATATGTGTATAGTTTGCTGATCACAACCTATACAAGATTCAACTTATAATTGTACAGTCCCCAACTTTTGAAGTTTGTGTTTCTTTGAACCTTAGGATGGACGTATGATGAATCTAATATGACAACATGGAAATAAACAAAATAGGTGGCTATTGTTATTTCTTTTTTAAAAAATGTAATGATTACTTTTTTATATACTTCCGGTGGTTATCACTTGTTGATCTGATTTAGAAGTTAGGACCTTTCATATATACTCTAGGTAATGGGCTATATGTTGATTGCTATTTTGTACTGAAGCAAGTAATACAGTTTGAATAAGAAAAATACGCTTTTGCCTTTAGCAAAGCTTGGGTGGATCTCTTGGTTAATATATTTACACCACAATTATAAATGGTTAGGCTGGTCAGTGTGGTTTGGCCATGGGTGTAGAGGTGTGAGTGTCATGTACCTATTTAGAATGCAAGAAGTTGGATTCGTATGATGGGCACATGTAGCGATATTGGCTTTCTGTTGCCGATAGGGTTATAAGGAACGTCTTTTAAAGTCTAGCCATGGTTATGCGCTTAGAGTGTTGCTCTTATAGAGTGGAGATGCTGATAAAAGGAAATGAGCCAAAGATCTCTCAAATAACTTAGATGAGTATGTGCAGATTCTCTCAAATATAAGGCACCATTTCAGTTGTCAGAGTGGGTTCAGTTAGAAGAGCCAAAGATCGAGATTTGTAGTATTCGGTATTGAGACAAGTGCTGAAAAGTCAGCGAGTAATGTTAGAAGTACTCTTCGGCGAATGTCAGTACCAACAAGCTCGAATGTTATCTTGTAATACTGGTGAGTTGATGTCTTGCCACACATAGTTATACAAACAAGTAAAAGAGCTTCACAAATAGAACTCTATATACAGAAAGTAATATGAATATTAAGTATTAACTTCTACTAAGATATTGAAGAAATGAAAACATCTTCAAGTTTATGTTGTTAATCTGGCTTCTTTTATTCAACGACATATTTTGCTCAGTACATATCATTCCACGTTGTTATAAATTTACGATTTCCTTTGTTACACATGCCAAGATTAAATAAAATGAAGAATTACTTTTTACTCGTACTTTCTTTGCAATAAACTTTCTTAAATGATTATTTGCTGATAACTATTATTTATTACGTATTTTCTTGCTTCTTAAGCGTGTTTGGTTACATGATTGTGCTCATGTTCATTAATAAAATGCAAAAAGTTCATGCAAACTATATTTTTTGTTGAGCTACATGTATCTGAATCTTGGAAATTGGTACACCTTGCTATGATATCATCTTTATATTATGAAATAGAATCTCGGAAATTGGTATCCTTGCTATGATATCATCTTATAATATACAAAACAATAGCATTACAATAAAAAATAGGGTTAAACCTTGAGAGGCCGAACTGAATCTTGTGCAATCTATTGCTTCTGTTGGAGGAACATGCGGCATTGCAGGTTCCTATGGTACAGCTAATCAGAAGCTTTATGCAGCCATATTTTGAATTAAAAGCTTGAAGATTAATTTAAAAGTTGCACCAGTTTTATTGGAAAGTAAGATGCACCAGTAGTTTTGTTTGTAATTGTTTATTTCTGATAATCTTATCTCCAAATTCTTCAAGTCTTTGTACTAGTGGATTTAGTGCAATTGCCAACGGATCCGGAAACAAGACATTGTAAAGGATTTGGCATCATTTAAGTAAGTGTTTTTCGTTATAAATCATTAGTATTTTCAACTGATAGTTTTATACATCAACATTGTACTTAGCCTAAAGTGTATTTGTAATGCTTAAGATTCTCTTACATTGGTGATCTATCTGACAAACTAATCATTAATAAAGCTAAAAATTTCGAAGAAAAAGTGATCCAAGTCAAACAAACATGCCATAATCCGTTTCGCCCTGTGACATACTATAACCTTTATTTACCGAATACTATATAAGCATGATGCTCATTTTATGTTACTTCTGGCATGCTATAATTCAAGCATGAATGATTGAATGATCTACAATCTCATTGCAGATTAAGCTGGGATCAGTTAAGTACTTAAGTTGGCGAAAAAGTACATGAGAAGAGTTGCTACAGAGCTCCAAACCAAAGGAACATCAGAAAAAGATTCTTCAATGGACTAAATGCTACTTCTATGATTCTTGGTATGAAAAAAGTACACGGTATTATTTAAGATGTTAGCCTTGGTATGAAGAAAAAAGAATCCTGGTTAAATGTATCTAAAATATATAATTACTTATATATAGGGGGTTATCGGGTTAGTCGGGTCGGGTTGAGTCGGGTTTTGAATTTTTTAAAAGTGACCCGCAACCTGACCCGATTAAGAATCGGGTTATCGGGTTCGGGGGGATTCGGGTCGGGTTATGTCGGGTCGGGTGATTCGGGTTATCGGGTGACCCGATTAAGTAACAGTTGTACAAAATATCAATTATTTGAAATATATTAATTCATTGACTAGATAAAGAAAAAATCAAACAATATGCATTTGAACCATTGCAGGCATGTGGAAACTTTGATAAAAACATCTTCATCAAAACATTCAAAGAATGGGGATTAAAAGACTTATTAAGGAGCAGCCAAAAACTATCGTTTACTTGTACATAAGAGCCATGTTTAGAATATACGAATCTGATTGTAAAACTTCTCTTGTGTCATTTCCTTTGTGAGTAATATATGCTTATATGTTGTTTATCGTAACAGAAGTAGAAGTGATTAAACCAACAACTTTAATGACATGATGATATAGTTATTAAATGGCAGCAAAATGAATAACCAAATCTCTACGTCACTTTAAAATGCTATTATCTGTACAAACTAAAGATTAAAAAAGAAGATACATTTGATTAATACACAATATGTTTTCTGTAACATGTTACAGTCAATATTTGTTTTTCATCTTAAGTATAACACACTACATGACAACATCTAAATCAGACCAAATTTATTTATTTTCCATTCAGCTCGTATTGTACCAGTTAAACGCTTGAATCTATGAAGCACTTGTGCTACTGAACCATTCAACCCCATGCAATAAGACTGGTGGGATTATATATTTTGGGTCTTATCGGGTTGACCCGATAACATATATAATTTAACCCGAACCCGACCCTATAACAATATCGGGTTATCGGGTTCGGGTCAAACTAGCCCGATAAGCTTTTTCAACCCGAGTAAACCCGACCCAATAAGCCTTATCGGGTTCGGGTCGGGTTGACTGACACCCCTACTTATATATGTATTTGGGGATCAAGATTAATTTGACCCTTCTTATGACATTGTCTTGCAATTTCGTAAACCTCCTTCACATTTCTATTAAGTTGAATGGGATATGAATTGATACATATTTATCTATGTTCGCGATTTTAGATTTATATATTCTTTTTTAGCATGTTTTATACCAAGGCTTAATCATACATGTGTCATCTATTTTATATGATATACCATATTTTTTCTGACACGATATACTTCATTTACTTGCTACAGTATTTTATATAACAGATTTACACTTGAGTTTTATTCATTTGTTAGTTTATGATTGTTTACATTATTGGTTATCATTATCAAGTAAACTTATGAGTTAGTACTTGCCATTCGGGCGGCTATAAGCTAATAAGATATATATATATATTACACTACCCTATAGATACACAACATATTTACACACTTAAATCCATAAATCTCACAATCCTCTTTATCAAAAATCTCATAATCATCTCTATCAAAATGTCCAAGAAAACACCATAACAAAAAGGCCGAAAATCCCGATTGGCACAAAACATCCCGCAATTAACACCGGATCCGAATTTACGGTTAATACGTGTCTCACCAACCGTCAATTTCCGACCCGCTACTTTGGATTATCAATCGCAACAACCTCCGCAACAACAAACTAACAATCCATTTTTATAAACCATCCTATGAATCGTCCGTTTGTTCCACCGTATCAAAACATCCAACAACAACAACAAAGCCACTCCCGTCGAAGCCAACAATCTATGTATGGCTCACCCGAATCGGTGTATCGTTCAACAATGGATTCATCAACGTATTCATATTCAAATTATCAACATTATTCTCCGGTTAACCGTATGAATCTTGATGCTTGTGATTTTGAAGAACTATTATACACCAATCCTGATTTATCTTGATGCTTGTGATTATGTAACATTTTAATTATTAATGAAATTTTAGCTTATGTTAAATTAAAAAAAAAAAAAAAAAAAAATTGATCATTGTCGCTTCTTCGCAAGACCCAATCGCCAAAGATCATTTGGAAAAGAAAGCTGACGTGGCAGGTAAAATGGGAAGAATTGACTTGCATTACTGGGGGCAGCCTAACAGATGCACACGCCTCAATTTTAATTGGAACAGGTGGGTCTCTAACCCCTGCAATGTTGTTGACAGGGTGACATAACTTAACTTAGTTTTGTTCTTATGAGCAGGAGTGTTTGCACTTGTTATATTTTTGTACTTGAATCTTTATCCTGATGATCCTTCTTCGTGTTCCCTTATTCTTTTTTCTATACATGAATTGTTTGTTTTGTAGAATGCATACTAACCCGTAGTACATGTTATTTAAGCATGATCATCTGATTATAAAATAAACTTTAAAAAGGGTGGCATGCATATGATATGACTAAGGTTATAAATAGCGCGAGACGTGACGTGACGGTATGATCAAGCTTCGCGTCTTTGTGGTTAAGACGAAACTTTTACATTTATAAAGCGTACCATAAGGCTTCACAAAATATGAAAATATTTATATATTTATATTATATTTTATATATTTTGAGTTTATAAAAAGATGTGCCATAAAACCGCGTGACGGCATGACAAAGCCTCACATCTTTACGAAGCCTTTACGGGTCTTTGCGAGGTTTTTAAAACAATGAATTGAGTAAATTGCATTTTTGGTCTTTGTGGTTTGGCCAAATTGCAAGTTTGTTCCCCAAAAATTGAAAGTGCAACGATAGTCTCAATTTTAAAGTTTGGGTTGCATTTTTGGTCTTTATTGGTGTGAAATGACCAAATTACCATTGTTTTTTTTTAAGAAGACAAAAAGTATTTTAGTCATTTAACTTTATTCAAGGACTAAATATGCAATTCAAACTTCAAAATGATGACTATCACTGCACTTTCAAAATTTTAAAAACCAAACCTACCCTTTGACTAAACCACAAAGGAACAAAAATGCAATTAACTCCAGTGAATATAACGATATGAGTAAGGGAGCACGTGAAGGGCACACAGCCTGACGCAAGAAAGAAACAAGGGTACTAGTGTCAACTGTCAAAGACGACGCAGAGAAAGTCAAAGAAGGCGCTGTAGCATCGATGACCAATCACGACTTTTCCGAACCCACAACTACACCTCGTATTATCGAATTAATAAAAGAAAAAAAAAATACTACTCCGTAATATACTTACTTTCCGAAGTATATTTTTTTCGTACAAAACAAATACTCCCTCCGTTCTTAAATAAATATCCAGTATTGACTTTCCAAAATCTTTTTTTTTTAAACTTTGACTTTAAATTATTTTGTTCGTGTTATACAATACTTGATGAAAATTATATTAATAAAGATACATTTAAAACTCAATCCATTCATAGATTTTACATCAAGTATTACATAACACAAACAAAATAATTTAAGGTCAAAATTAAATAACAAATAATTAAAAAGTCAATAATTGACATTTATTTAAGGATGGAGGGAGTAACAGCGTAACGACTAATGGTCAGATCCAACAATTTTCCTTATCGCATCAACTTTTTCTCTTCTCTTACTCCTTTTTACTATAACTTTTAATAGTCACAACTCTCTCACATTTAATTAAAATACTCACTTTTATATAAATATTATATACTAAATACACCTCACACACTCATAAAACAAATAATAAAAAATAATACACAAGATAGCCCATATTTGCATGTTTTGCTATTTGGTAAGCTCCTCACCTTTCGTTATTTTTTGAAATTGTCACACGCCGGCTTCCCGTGGTGTCATGCGTGAGAAATGCATTCCAGGCCCTCAGTCCCTCCACTAGTAGTAGTTAAAGAGGGAAGAAAAATCCACTTGCTAAAAGCATCTACAATGGGTCAAATAAATAAAAGCTTTTCACTATTATAAAAACCTTTTGAGGATGGTTTTTAGCATTGCATCAAAAGCTTTTTGTAAAGCTTTTTAAAAAGAGTTGGTAAACTTCAAGTCATTCTTAAAAGCTTTAGTAATTAAATATGTGTAGCATTAAATGCATTAAACGCATCAAGTTTTTAAAGACTTGATGCATTGTAGATGCTCTAAAAAGTCTAAAAAATCTTTAATATCTTAATATGTGTCATTTTCTTTTCCTTTCTCAATCTTACATCGCTCATTTTTTCAGGATTAAGATCCTCTAAAGTTTAATTCTCTAATGTTGTATCATGTTAGTAATATTGTGAGAGAAAGCAAAATAATGGATCATTTGTTTCAATTAGTGGTGGTTTCATTTTATCATTTTCTTATTGTTGATTGGTTAAACATGACCAACATGAATGGGTAAACACTAGAGAAATCTTATCATTTATTTTTTACATGTTTTCTTTTACAACCTCCCCAAATATCTACCATAATTTTGGTTTTAAAAATCACTCAAAATTAAAAAATTAGGCTTCTATTTCTATTATATTTCATTATATGTTCGTTCAATCAATACAAATCATAACCTTTTCATCAAATTCGAGATTAACTAATTTAAAAAAAAATAAAGTTTCGTTCAATTTGAGTCAAAACAAAATTCTATGGTAATTCACAATCAACAAGACTTAAATTAAAATCAATTCTTTATATTTTTTGATTTTCTAAAGTTTTCTCCTAAATTATTAAAAATTCGCATGTTCATGAAAACACAATAAGGTGTTCGACGAAAGGTTTCAATGAAGTATTTTTGTGATTTTAGATTTTGAAGGTATTCATTAGAAAGTAAATGCTTTCATAATTTATAAAAGCTTCAATATTTGATGAACAAAATCAAAGTAAATCTTTGAATTAGCAATTATACATCACAGAATGTTCGTCAAAGAATGTTGAGGAAACTAAATTGTTCATCAAGTAAATGTTCACAAAAGAAAACAAAATGATTATTATGTTCATCAATAAAAATGTTTATTAATACTCTCCTTAGAAGTTTATCAATAAAAAATGTTATTAATACAAAATGGTCATCAATTCAAATTGTTCATCTGTTTTTTTTTAATGTTCATTAATACTTTGCTTAGAAGTTCATAAACAAAAAATGCAAAATGTTCATCATTACCAAATGTTCATCAAATACTAAAGAGAAATGATATAGTGCTTAGCCAAAGAGTTTAAAGTGAGACAATCATCGTAAATGAGCATGCAAGATCACATCGCATGTCATTTATGACGGTCCTCACTTGCGCCTCTTTGTCAAATCTATTTATCATTTTCCAATACTAAATATTCATCGAGGAAAATTATAAATGGGCCTGGCCAAAGAGACGCAAGGAGATTTATGCGTAAATGTATTGACAAGAACAATTCATCGCATAAATACATTTACGTTGTGCTCCTTTGCGCCTTATTTAGCGTCATCGATCATCACTCATTCATCAATACTCGACATGTTCATCAATACTCTGTCAAAATCTACTAAAACGGGACAATTGTAATGATCCTGTGTCTTTTAGACATTTTAGAAATGAGCCAAGTTTTATTTGACCATCTACCACATTTAACAATGTACTGCTATCAAAGTGATGGTTTTTACGATTTCTTTTTTTCTTATATAACATTTTTATTTATTCTCACGAGAGTATCACAATTGTTTATAGTATAAACGAGTGTGGGAACCCGCGCGTTGCTGCGAGAATGTTGTGCTAAATCTTGATTTTAAACGAAACGATTACCTGAAGACTACTTCCGTAGAGTAACTTAGTCATTTCTGAAGTATCCACTGCAACTTGAAATGCACCTTTAAAAGCAAAGTATCAGTTACAATAAGTATCCAATTTGATTGATTTAAAATATCTATATGTTGTACAGGCGTTTCTAAACTATTCTGTGCGTAAAACGTAAACCCATTATGTCCCACCCGCCTATTTTGCCATTTAGACGTGATAAGTTCACCAACTTGTCTCGCACAAAACCACACCATCATAGGCACTGTCAGTTGTCCTCCCGTTCGTTGATAAGCTGGACAATTTGTATTCCGTAGGCGCCCGTGATTAAATGCGCAAAGTAAGACAAAGGTTCGATTACCAATTAGATCCGTGTGCAGCGGATCATCGGCAACAATAACATAATCATAGTATAACTAATAAAAAGAAACCAACAAATTGCAAAAGCATCCATATCTAATAACTAAACACGAGTTGATTCAACAACACTACTACCAACTCATACGTATACCCTCTGAGCCCGATTGAACATGAGTGCTACTATGTCGTTTATATACTCTCTCAGAAAATACTAACACCATCACGACAACACCACCAATCGTGAATACTTAAACCGAATGTCGAAACCAAAGTATTAATAATTACTAAACTTTCTAGCGATCTGCATATATTTAGTGTGGTTCATATCAATGTTGGCAAGTTGTTGTTTCAAGAGGCCACACTTTGGGTCTAGAAGAAGTGATATCCATATATATATATATATATATATATATATATATATATATATATATCTTACTCCTTTAAAATACACCAATATCCCCAACCAAAATCCAACCCTCCCTTTTTAAGATTCACCACCCAATCCAAACACGAGCCTAAATTTACACACTCCAAACCAACATCCTTACCTTCAAAATTTCAAACCACTAAAAACACATAACTCGACCAAACAAATAGCATCAAACATACCTCTCTCACCCCAGTTGCTTTTATTTTCACCAGGCAAATCTCTCTCTCTCATCTCATCTATCACCACCACAACCATCACCACATAGCAGCCAACCACGACCACCTCACTGCCGCCAAACATCCGCACCTCTCAGTAGCCACCAACCATCAAAACTCTCGATTAATGGAAGTATATTAAGTTTTAGGTATGTTTTTGAGTATTTTAATAGATCTGCGTATATTAATCAAGTTTTGGAAGTTTTATTTTATAGATCTCAGTTTTTACAATATTCTTGGTATTTTTTACAGCCGTCGCTTGTCCGCTGCCTTCTCCGCCGTTGTGGTCGCCGAAAGTATCTGTCCGCTGCCTTCTCCGCCGTTGTAGTACTCCATATAAGCATATAAAGATTCAATTTTATTGAACTTCCAGTCAATTATTTTATGCATATGTTAATTTCCTATGATATTTTTCATATGTTTGGTTTTTCTGATTGGTTAAATGTAAAATGCACAGGGGAGAGGACTTTTGGTGTTTTGACAAAGATCGATCTTATGGACAAGGGTACTGATGCAGTAGAAGTAAGTTAGCCTTGACTCTTAGTTAAAATTTGTTGAGACAAATGTTGCTTGTATCTTGACATTTTTTAAGTACAATTTATAATGAAAAGTGACATGTTAAAGCTTCAGTCTTAGATCTACATTTATTATTTAAAGTTTCGAATGTGTTTTTTTATAAATCATATTCTTTATAATTCCAATCTTATTAATCAAAACTTTTTAAAAAACAAAGCTTTTTGTTCTTCATTGGATATCAAAGTAGCTCAATCATTACAAGTAAGTGATTATTTCGATTGGGTGTTCTTTATTCTTTTATAAAGTTTAGTTATCGGTTAAAAAAAGTGCAAATTTGTGATAAGAAAATGCATGAGCAAATTTGTTACGGTTTTAGGGGGGGTTGTTTCGATTAGCTTTCTTTTTTTTTTTTGGGCTAATTCGAGTGGGCTTCTTTATTTTCTCATACGCTTTATTGTTTGGTTAAAAACTGCAAATTTATGAGTCAATTTGTTAAGGTTTTAGGGGGTGTTTGGTTTAGCTTATTTAGGCTTATGAGTTTGATTCAACTTAAAAAATATATGTAGGATATTGATGAAGATCTACATATTAGGCAAGTTGGGGTGTTGATTTCGGAGATGCAGGGACTCGGGCTGAAGATAGGTATAATTATTGTTATACGTTGCATTCTCTTATTGTAGTTACTCCAAGAGAGGTTGTTATTTACATCATTATATCCAAATACAATAGCATAAAACGTACTATTTGAAGCTTAATCGTTGTACATATGCAAACAAATAAGTTAGTAACTTATAATTGTTAGTGGTGTTTTAGTTCATTAGTTTGACTTGAGTAGGTTACATATCCATACCCAAAGTAAATTGCCAAGACAATTGTCTTTAATAGTAAGCTATTAGCTATCATCAATATACTTTGCATACTTCCTAGCAATCAATTAGTGTTATGGGCGTTAATGGTATTTATGAAGTTTTTTTTTTTTTTTTTTTTTTTTTTGCTTACTAAGGATTCCAATATGATAAGTCTTAGCTGTCAATTACAACTCATTCACTTAGTAATTGATATATTTTTGGTTTTGTTTCAACTCTAAAGTCAAAACTAATCTTATAACTTGCTGATTTTAGTAATTGTTCTAAATACAGTTTGTTATTATTATTATTTATTTTTTGTTGTTGTTGATATGATTTGATCGCAGGAAGAAGGTGAAGGTGAAGGTGAAAATGAGAGAAAAAACACTATTACACTCACGCTCATTTGTCATTTAAGATTCAAATGTTAAGAGATGGTGTAGCTAATTGAGAATAGGCGAGGTGAGTTTTTAAGTACCTAGAGTGGATTAACAAAATTGAAAGCCAAATATGAGTGTTCACAGTAGTACCACCAAAGGCAAGTGTCGTATGTTTTACAAACATAAAGATAAAGTAAACGACCTTACAAGATTCATATCTATATGACAGGCACACAGTTGCTGACGAAAGAAAACGACAGCTGTGAAGTGGTACCCGTGAAAATACCAGTCGAACATATTCAGCAACTCCTGGTAAGTGAGTTTCATATTTCTTATACAATTGGTTTGTTGCACTTACGTTATAGTTTTACCAAATATTTGAAAGCATATGCTACTTTTTTTCATTCTTTTTTAATGTGCAGAACCACCTCTCGGGTTTAAAAATGTTATACATAAAGAATTATGTCAACAAACTATTATTGCATGTAATTTTTTTCATTTCTTTAAAAAAAAACCTTATTTAACCTGAGTTCAATTCAAAAGAGGCGTCATGTCTCACGCCTTTTCAAGCATCATCTCAAATCATGTATAGAGCCAATGCCTTGGTCTATCAAGTAACGTAGAAATCACGTCTCGCGTCTTAGTGTCGTCATAACACGCCTTTTAAAACTCTGATTATCCTTAACCATTTCATATTTTTTAGACATGTAACCTCTATAGCCTACTAGCCTTGGACCAATTATTCGATGTGATTCCACACTAAAACTAGAATAAAATATATGGTGAAACACTAAAGTAAAGAAATAGCTTTGAGTAAATATTAGTTTTTCAGGAAAATTAATAATATCTAAAAATTCTTTTACATAGTAGCGAACACAATCATGTTGGAAAAAAATTGTTACTTTGTTACAGAATATGTCTTAAAACAAGCTATACGATTGCTAAAAAGAATTTTTTATCATACAAACCATATAATCATGGACAAACCATGATTACCCAAATAAAAAATCATATAAACAACATATGTCTACGTGTAATATGAAAAACATAAACATGAAAAGATATTTGTTAACAACAAAGGCGCATACAAATGACTATTACCTTAAAACATCATTGAACCACTGATTACCAATTATTGTGGTAATTATTATTTGCGGTTCAAGCTTTTATTAGCTAATGCAGCTAAAAACAATGCCATCGAAATGAACACTCTCACACACAACTCGTCTATCCAATTTGCTGAAAAGTATACATTGTCATCGAAAAACAATTATTTGAAAATAAATTTTAACGCTAAAAATACATATTGTCGCATGCAAAACTATTTGCCACGAAATTTTATCAAACGCTAGACACACGCCGCTGAAGCGCAGGTACTTCGATTGTTACCTAATAAATCACAACAATCTATAAAAAATTACATGTTGAATAAGTTGTTTCTTGGGAAATAATCGTCGCCACCACTATAGCTTCGTAAAACACAATAATCGAATGCCAATTTAGTCAATTTATTCGCCGCATGAATTTTGTCGAAAACTAAACACCGCCGCTAGGCGCGGGTACTCTACTAGATACCACCGCCGCAAGACATGGCTACTCGCTAGATACCGTTGCCGCCACGCCGCGGACACTCGGCTAGAAACCGCCGCCGCTAGAAACCGATGCCGCTAGGCACGGTATCTAGCCTAGTATATATATATATATATATATATATATATATATATATATATATATATATATATATATATATATATTTATTTACTACAGTATGTAGCGGCCGAGATAAAAACAGTACTAGCTAAAACATTGTAGTTAAGTTTTACTCGAATATAGCTTATACAATCAATTAGAAATACGTTCTATCTCAGGCCCCTAGCAACATAGTCCATTTTATTTTTACAATAAATGATATATACTCGAATCAACGCATTTACATTCTTTCAAAGGTAAAAGAAATGTAACCGGGGCGGTGTATCAAAAATGTGCATAAAAAATTTATTAAGTGGCAGTAATTGGCCTTGTAGCAAACATGACAACACAATAAACAAAAACAACGCTTAAGAGGTATGTAACACCTATTGAGTATCCCCTTGTTGATGGTTAGTGGTTGCCAATAAATTGAGTATATTATTTCGACTTACTTGGTAGCTAATAACAAATTCATTGTTATTAAAACACAATTCCAAACACCCTCTTAACAAAAGATTAAAGAAACAATAGGAGGGTAAATTACCTTGGGCCAGAGAATGTGGTCTCTTATTTCGTGTACCCGAGGTGCTGTAACCGTTTTATACACCATTGTTAATACCTATTACAACAACAAACTGTCCAAAATTAGTATAGGTTAAAGCAAAAAAACAACCACAAATTGCAGTAAAAATAAGTTAAATGTTCACAAATAAGGGCCTATAAAATACCTTATACTTTCATCAATGAAGAGGTTCCAGTTCTCTTGGCCTCCGCCGTTGTGGATCAACTGAGGTGGGCAATGTAAGTCATCTGTGTTGTGTATGTCAACCGCTGTTGCATTAATCTTAGTTTCATATATATAATATTAAGAGCCAAGTAAAATAACTATTATAAATGAAGTAAATTCAGTGATACATAAAATGGAAGAGTGAGTACGTCGACAAACTACACGATACATTGTGACATTGCGACAACTGATGCCTATGTCTCTTTTCGTCCTTGGTTTCTTCCATAACATGATTCTGCAGCACCATGTGAAACTCCTTTCCACTGCTTGCTTCACATTTGCAGGTACCATTGCCCTATAAACCACCTCTAACACATGTATGTTCGATTTCTTGACCTTCTTCTTGGGAGCTTCCACCTGCATAGCAAGATAAGCAACATAATTGCTATTTTTCAACAAATCATAATAATATATTAATTACAAAAATAGTCGATTTTAATTTAATTTGGAATTTTTTTCTGCGTATTCACGAATTTCTCCACCTATATGCACTATGGAAAAGACTACGGGGGTGTTTGGATTAACTTATTTTTCCAAACTTATGGCCTTATTTCAATTGGGGAAATCGTAAAAGCCTTTTTTTTGTCTTATGAGCGTAATCTAAATAAGCCATAAGCTTTTTCCAATTTTCATATAAGCTTATAAGTCCGAATAGTAAGCTAAAAATCGCCTACATTTTTATAGATCTAACAACAATTAAAGTTGAGCATGTGAATTTAAATAAGCCGCAACTTTTCAAATCTTCAAATAAGCACAAATAATAACTTGATCCAAACACCCCCTATATTTTTATAGATCTAACAACTAATAAACATAAAAATTGCTTATCTATGTATAGCATACTCTTAGAGCAAATGCCGAACACCACATCAGAAACTGCTTCTTTGCAGCTTTAAAGCAAGTAGGTAGCCCCAAACACTCTACCAAAAACTATGTGTCCGGATTTTCTGATAGCTAGTTATCTAATCCTAGGTAGTCCACACATCAAATAAATACTTTTTCAACACAACCAAACATCCTATTTTAAATGAGATGTTTATTTCATCACCCAAACACGCAAATTAGGCTCCACATGAGTTACTATAAGAGTCTTTCAGTTGGCAACGCAATTCGCAAATTAAACCAAGTTTGATGCATTAACAATTTTTTAATGCACCTTTACAAAAAAGTAAATGTATCTTTTAGAAGTACTCCATTTGTACATTAACCGAGCTTGGTGTGCAGGTTAGACGTATTCCAGTTAGATCCGTTTGGACACAATAGCCATCATAGCTATAATGGATCTTATTTTTACAGCAACCAAACACCCTATTTTGACAGAAAAAAATAGCAACCAAACATCTCATTCAAAACTTGTTTGTCATTCCATTGCCGTATCAAATGTGATAGTATTGGTTTTTGCACAGTGACATTTGGACCTCAAATAAAATGAAATATTATAGTAAAAGATACGAACCCTGTAAAACCCTAAAAATCTCAAACGTATTAAAAGACCATTTTGCCCCTCAAGCTTAATAATTTCAAAAACTCGTAAAGCGCGTCAACCTCGTTAAATACGTTTAACAACTTATCTTATAAAGGAAATACGCAAGATGTTAATAAAAATATTTCACAAGTATATGTTTGATGAGTGTCTAAATACTCATCATTTTGTATCTTGTAGATCGCAAAATCATCTCGAAAACACTCGAAAACACATCAAATGATCAAAATATCACAAATCGTTGTTTTATGTGTTTTAAATGCAAAAAGATCAAAATCAGATGAAAAACGTATCAAATTTGCAAAATTGGCAGTTTTAGTCCCCCAAGTTTCAAAAGTTGTCAAAAACAGTCCCTGGTATATCAAAATCAAGAAAAAGTCATTTAAGGTCCATGGGATTCTAAAGTTGTCAAAACAAACCTTTGAAATGTAAAATTGCAAAATTACAACTTTGGTCCCTCAAGTTTGAAAAATGTCATGTTTAGTCCTTGGAATTTTCAAAAATGGCAAATATGGTCCTTATATTATTTGAGATTGTCAAAACCAACCCTTGGGCTACATTTTCTGAATTGACAGCTTTGGTCCTTAACTTTGGCATAATTACGCTTTGGTCCTTGTGTTATCTAGTTACTAAACCAAATGGACCATTTTATTAATAACAAGCCCAATCCAATACCAACCTTTAACCCGGTCCACTATCCAACCCAACCCCCAAACCCGGTCAACAATAACCCATCCCAGTCAAATAAACCAACCCGCGCTTTCTTCTCCTTTCTCCCCACTGATAACTCGCTCTGATACACCCCACAAAACCATCCCCCCTCCTCTCCATTACATTTTCTTGTCCCCTCCACCTCACCTAAACAACAAAACACATTTAATGCTCTCCCCCTCATCTCACTCAACCCACAACTGCTAATACCTTTTTGGCGCCAAAACCAATCAAACGGCTTAAATTATCTCAAGACATCCAAAGGTCAAAATTGCAAGTGGGATTCACTCAGAGGGTTAGTGGAAGCTTTTTGGTATAAATAAAGGAGGAAAGAAAAGCTTGGAGTAGTAGTTAATTTAGAAGTAGTGTAATTTTATCTTTTGAATGTCGTTTTAAGTCTTTTTAGTTTTCCAGTGCAAATTTAAGATTTCAAATGTTTTATAATTGAATTTCAGTGTGTTTTGAACTCATTCTCAATATCAATTTCAGTTTGTATTTAGGAATTCAGTTTATGCATCATTTCGTTAAAAATCTCAATAAGCTCAAATGTGTTTTTAAGTATTTTTTAAGGATTGAAAAGAGCTCACATAAGCTCTTATAAAGCTTTTATAAGCTTTAGGAACCTTTAAACTCGCTTTATATTCAAAACTCAAAATTCACAAAATACTTAAAAAATAGCTTGAAAATCAAAAATCAATGGGAATGATGATGAACGCAAGCGGGATGGTAATTTGGATTGCTTGTTGGTTTAGAGCTTATTGGTAAGCTATAGGTTGAGTTTGTACACCTCGGTTCTCGATTGAGCTTGGAAACCATTTGTAAGGCCTTTTGATCCATTTTGTCACTTCATTTGTTTAAGTGTTCAAAAGTTTAAATCTCGTGATTTTATATTCATTAGTTGTAGTTTAGTATAATCAAGCCATTAAACCAGTTGTTTGTTCTCTTTAATTTGTAGTTAGAAAATATTTTAATTTAACAGTTAATTTAGTGTAATTGTAATTTCTCTGTTCAAAGCTGTGATTGTTAATGTTTAATGTTTCTTTAGTCTTAGTGAATGATTATACAAGGTTTGTAATAAGTTTCATAGTCTTAATCTGTTTAAAACTTTGAAAATCTTCATAACAGTCCTATAAAGGACTGTTTGGTTTTGTTGAGCCTACTGTGCTAAAGGCCTGTTGTATTAATGTTTGTTGTTGATACATGTCATACTAAAGTCTAATAACTCAAAGAAACAAAGTAAACCAGTACTTGTTCAAATGGAAAGTCAAAATTAGTTTCTATACCACCATATTAGTAAACTGTTAGGATTTTGAGATACAAATCTCACCATAGTAGCTTTAAACTTAGTAGTCTAGCTTAAATCAATCTTATTGTAGCTTAATATAACTTAATAAGTCATTAGAATTGATTTAAAACTCATAAAAGTCAAATGCTTAGTGTAAAATAGAAAGTCAAAATTTTCAACTTAGTCGTTTTTGAATAAAAAAGGTAATTTTACTGTGGGTTTAATAATAAGTTTTAGCTTAAAAGCTTTTAGGGTATTAGAGTATAGTTGCTAAACAAAAATATAAAAATGCTAGTTATCTCTTAATCAGCTTATTTGGTACTTATTTCTTGGCTTATTGTGGACACCTATTCTGTGTAACTGCCCTGTGCACAGGTTTGTAGAGTTTTTTATAAGCTTGTCAAAAGCTCATGTGAGCTCATTAGGAGCTGAGTTTTGGTTCTTGTGTACCCTACCAGGTCTACTTTAGGTCCAAGCATCTGTTTTTCCCTTTAGCTTATTTTCTTAGCTTGTGCAAGTGCTTAAAGGTAGTCACCTAATCACTGTTTTGGATTTTAATTTCATAAGCTCATTCTTAGTTAATACATCATTAGTGGTCTAGAGTAGTATTAATTAGTTGCATTAGGCTTATTTTATTGTACTTTAGCTCTGCTAATCATTTGGATCATTCCTGTAGCTTATAGCTTATTGTAGTAGCTTATTTAGGACTGCTTCACACTTCAGTTTCATTTTCATCCACATAAGCATATGTTTTTATATTTTTTATAGATTTAGAATATTATTTTAGTATTTCCCTGAATTTTTCATATTTTTCTGCCACTGTTTGCTATTTTTCTTTATTTTAAATAGTTTTTAAGTCTTTTTAATTAGCTTTTATTATAAATAAATCAGAAAAGCTTTATAAAAATAATTTTTAACTTTTCCTAGATTAAGAATAATATTTTAGATTTTTCTGTAAAGTTTCATTATTTTTACTGTTCATTTGTCATTTTTCTTAATTTAAATTAGTTTTAAATAGTTTTAAATTAATAATAAATACATAAAAAGTCAAAAAAAATATCTTTTCAGTTTTAAAATTAGTTTTATAATATTTTAGATTTTCCTAAGTCTTAAGTTTATTTTTCTAGCCTTATTTCCTATTTTCTTTTATTTTAGAGTATTTATTAAATAGTTAAAATAGTTTTTAATTAATAAAAATTAGATAAATAGTTGTAAAAATAATTTTCTTTTTCTATAATTTTCTTTTATCATTAGGATTGTAAAAATGTATTTTTCATATTTTTAGGATCTTTATTTCTTAGAACTCACTTTTTATTTAATACGTTACGTAATTTTTAATTTAAACGTAAGTTTTAAGCTTTTAAGTTTTAAACGTTCATCACTTTAAATATAGTGATAGCGTTTATTTAATATCTTTTATCTTTTTAATTTTCTTAATTTGCATTTAAGTCGCTGTTATTTATTAACTTTTTCTGTAGTGTAATATTCAATCCTAATCCTTTCTGATCGCTATCATTAGTGATCATTCTATCGTCTGATCTAATGTTTGACACACCATTGAGTCTCCGTGGGACTTAACGACCCGGGAATCCCCTGTATTCTCTGATCTTAATTGTATTTGTGTCTGAGCAGTTTTAAGTCTGTTTGACTTGACGGTTCAATACCAATCAAAATTTTGGCGCCGCTGCCGGGGAGGCTTTAGCGTGTGTTTAGCCATTTTCAGATCCACTCTTGCACATACCCATCTTTTGTAAAAAGTTTTTTTTTGTAAAGTTTTCAAAAATCCAAAAAAGTTCATTAACACTTTTCCTAAAGTGTTAAAAGCACCAAAAATAGTTTCATTCTTTGTTTTTATCATCTTGTTTTTCAAAAATCCAAAAATATCCATCTTTTATCCTCTAATCTGTTTAATTCTACATTTCTTTATCCTCAAACCTGTTTGATTCTCCATTCCTTATCCTCTATAACCGTTTAATTCTTCATCTCTTATCCCTCTTATCTGTTTAATTCTCTATGTCATGGTATTTGACATGTTCCTGGTGTGGAGGTCCATTTAACGGTGGAAATTGTCGGCAATGTACCAATGTGGGTTTCGGAGACAAGTTTGTCGGTAATCCCGATCCCATTTCAAATAATGAAGCACCCGATTTTTCCTACCTACCTCCACAACCCCAATACGAATCCTACTCATGCGAGTTTTGTGGGAATGATTCTCATTACGGTTTTGATTGTCCACCACAGGTTCCGCTTGTCTATGAGCCGGAACCATGTTACAATCGAACTTTGGTGAAAGTTATTTTCCCAATTATCTCTCATGTGAGAATTGCGGGGTCCTCATGCGACTTTTGAATGTCAACCGATGAATCAAAATTTTCAAAATTCCAATTCTCCGGTTTGACAATTTTCAACCCCACAAGATTCCATCACCATCGACTTCGAGCCTTCACAAGATTTCAATGATTACGAGGAGTGTAATCTTCCGCAAAGTTCTGAAGAAATACGCATTCGAAAGAAGCTACAAATGAAAAGAATGTTGTGTAAGCTTCAGCAGATGAACATAAGAATCCGATATGATGACGATGATGATGAGGATTCTATTCAAGTGAAGGAATATTATGAGAGCTTGTCAACTGAAATCACACCCGAAGCTTCCAAAGACTCTCTCATAATGGGGGACGAGCCTTCTAGCACTATTCCAGAAATGGAACCGTCTAGTGTTGAGAGCCTTGTTCCAACCCCAAGTGAGTCCGAGGTTATCTCCTGTAATATGTGTGATGAGCCTCTTAATGATGATTCTTCTCCTCCTCTTGACATTCCATATGATCATGTCGAGATGTTCTCCGATTCTGATAACGATTGTACTTCGTTTGACGATTCTTTATCCTATGGAGACATCGATTATGTCGAGAGCTACCTTCAAGCTAGTTAGCTTAGAGGAAGTGAGATTCGATGATCCGGAAATTGAGGACGAGATATTTCGTGAACAATTGTTCAATATAAATCTCCTCGTTTCTAAGATTGAATCATTTTGTGCTAAGTCAGCTTCATCTCCTATCCCCGTTGTGGATAGTGACTCTACATTGGACAAGCCCGAGTTTGAGGCTTTTTCCAATGATTCTCTTCATGAAGAGTTCTCCGGTGAACTCTCTCATGACATATCTCCTCCGGAATATGATCATTTCCATTTTGATCTTGAGGATGATATTAGCTCGGAGGAAGGTATACTATATCATAAGAGTTTGCTTATTGATGATACTACCTTCACCCTTCCTCCCGGCATGTCTACATTTGAGGATGACGAATGGATCTTGATTGTTATCAACATCTTTCTTCCATTCCTCACATATGATGTGACTTCTTCTCTTCTTCACTCCTTCGGGAGTGAGGACACTATCTTTGACCCCGGCATTTTCATTTACCATCTGTGAGCCGGGTCTGTCTTTTTCTATGTATATCTCATCGGTGTGGAACTTTCACGTGCTTCAAATGTTTGTCCAAACATCTTGAATGAAAGTCCGATGGAGATTGTTTCTTCCACCTTGCTTCCCCATGAACCAATGAATTGGGTCGAGTCAAGCTAGCGACTGGAAATCAAAAAACAAGAGTACGCACTATATGGGTTTTCACCCATATTTCGACTTCTCACCCTTTCTACCACCTAAGTGTGGGGAGTTACCCCATGTTATATATATATATATATTATCTAAAAAAAAAAAAAAAATCCTTTCTAAATAATGGCCGTAGTATTTCTCTTTTACGTTCTCGGTTTCGGCATAATCTGCGGTACTTTGAATATTGAGGCAATATTCATTTCTAAGTGTGGGAATTCTCACGAATTTTATCATATAATTATACCAATTCCCGTTTTGGCCAAAATTTTTTGGAGTAAGTGTTTCTACACTTACTCAATTGGTTATCGATCCGCCTTGTCTAATAAACTAAAGGATTGGCTAATCCAGAGCAAACGGCTCTTGGTAAAGATTTCTCAAATCCGTTTATATGGCTTGCAATTTGCCCAAAATTGTATGGTATTCACTCACCATATCCTAAAAAGTGAAGAGTTGGCTAGCCCGCAAGATTATGGTTTGTGGTAAAGGCGTTGGAAAATCCATAATTGGTAATCGACTCACCAAAGATAATATTTATAATTTATCTAAGAGTTGGCTAGTCCGTAAAGTACGGCTCGGTAAAGACAAATCAAATCCGTTTACTGACTTATGATTTGCTCAAAATCATTTGGTTATCAGTGTACCAAGGTTCTTACTTGAACTGAAACATTTGGCTACTCCAGAAGTGATGGCTTTTGGTAAAGAGTTTTTCAAATCCATTAAGTTTTCTCAAATCATTGCTAGGGACTAGCAATATCTATGTTACACAAATAAAATGACTTCTATGGTACCAAATAACGTTACATCTTGTATCAAATTCACTTATACTAGAAAAGGGTCTAAGTTCATCACAATTTGGTTAATATGGAAATTATGTAATTGGTATCTCCCCCCTTTAATGGCCGGCCATTAGGCCCTAAAATCTTGGCCATTCACACGTTTTTTTTTTCCAAATTGAAAGATATACCATATCACTTTTATTTAAACCATATTATCTCAAAACAAAAACCCTAGTATCCTAAGGAAAAGTATACGGCATTCTCTCCCTCTCCCTCTCCTCTTTTTCTGTCGACTACAACCAGCCAAGTCGTACATCAAAGGAAGCAACGAAGGTTGTTGATAGCTTCGTTTCGTCTTGGTTTTTCCTCTTCTTTTGTATCACGCATCAAGGTATCACATGGCCTCATCTCTTTCATTTTCTGGTCGTAACTCTCATGCACCATACGCATGTCTTCTTTTGTTTTGATAGGTCATGAATGTTTTTTTTTTGACTAAGCACTTAACCTAATATTGAAACCACATGAAATCATAAAACAAGAGGCTTTGATTAATGTCGAATCATGCTAACAAACTGTTTTGGTTTCCTCTTTGTCGTGGGTTCTTGAGCAGCCCCTAGTCGACAATTTTGTCACATAATCAAGCAACTTTAATGCGTATATGAACCTAGTAATGTGTAATATTGTCAAGTGTTTAAAATCAGTTATTTGAAACCCTAAAATAACAAGGTATATGTGTCGACTAAAGCCTTGTAAAATCTGATTTTTGGTGGTCTTTTGGTCGTGTATATGGAACCCTATAAACGCCTTGTATAGACCTAATAACATGTCTCATATAATGTCTAATCTAAAGCTAATCTTTACATGGTAATTAGCACATAAAAGACATGATTTAAAACTTTGTTAATCATGTCAATAAGTAATAAAAATCTGGTCTTTGTGTCATTGAAAGCTGGTCGTGGGCTTGGTACCCCTTTCATGCACTTTTAAACCTTAAAAACTTGTCACATGTATGTTATATTGGGGAGGGTTTGTAACCTGAATTAATGCCTTAATAAACCTGCATTTTGGGGTCTTAAAAATCTGGTCATGTATGCCTAAACTAGTCTTGCGTATAACGCTATATAACTTGTCATATGGAACCTATAAAACGTACAAATGGAAGAGTAAACCGAAGGCTAATAAAAGGAGTTATGTAAACACTTAACAATCAGTTTCTTCACCTTAATTAAGTGACATTATACATGTATAAAGCTGGTCCTAAAATACGATAAGTAAAACACTTAATATGTCTTTGTTTGGAGTACTTAAAACGCGTACAAACGGGCCTTATAAGTGGTGTAATAAATTGGTATTTAGGTGTATCATTGGAGTAACATTAGGGGCTGTTTAGAAGGGTTTTAAAAGGGGTATGAATCTGTTTTGAGTTAAGAGTTTTGTCGCGTTAAAGTTAAGGTCATATACCGGTTTATGTATATTATATTTAACACGATAAGAAGGGTAAATAACGTATAAGATATTCGTGAGATGTATTTATCTTAATGTGTCTCTAAATGCGTCATAATCGACTAAACCTTATAAATACGGAAACTTGCTAAATATGGAAGTTACTAATTATGGAAACCTGCCTAAAATAGAAAGTTGCCTAAGATGGAAAGCCGCTTATAAAACATAAGAACTTAATCTGAAGAAATACTTGAACCTCGTCTGATAAACGTATGTACTTCCACTTCTGTAGACCCCTCGAGGAAGGAGTGATCTCTTCGCTGTTTCTACTTTCGTCTGTTTGTTTTGCTTGCTTGAATAAGGTACAGATATTCTGACCTTTTTAGTAAAGGTTTTCTCATGATCTCCTTTTCTTGTCATTTCCTTATGCTTATTAGGATTTCCTATGCCATTGCTATGATTCCCTTCTGTTTATGTGAATCTCTGTTTGTTTGAATCTCATGTTTGTTGAACTTGCTATGTTTGATTATGAACTTCTGATTATGAACATTTGATTTTGATCTTGATTATGAATATTTGATTATGAACTTCGATTATGAATATCGATTATGAACCTCGATTATGAGCGTATGATATGTGACCGTGATATGAACCTTTGATTTACGAACATTTGATATGAACCCTTTACGATTTGTTTGATCCGTTGCTTATCCGAAATCTCGTTTATTGAACCATGAAACATCCGATTTGAACTTATGATATGAAAACTCGATTTGTAAATCTGTTTGACCTTTATGATGAATTATGATCTGTGTCATTTATGACAATCTGTTTGACCTAAGTTAGTTTGACACCCAAGCCAATATTTCACTAGTCATGGGGTTCCATGTCCGTGTCGATGCACCGTGACATGACTCTAGGGCGATAGAGTGATGTTCGCCACGTCCCTTTATGTTATCTCGCTTATTGGTAGTATGGCCACTATCTCGTACATGGGGCGTATGGATGCATCCTAGATCGATCATTATCGATATGATTTGTCGGTGAATGATGTCGTGTGTAATCACGCGTCTTCACAAATTCTGGGAGCTAGCTACTCCATTTGTTATTGAGGTCTCCCCTCATATTATATAAGGTATTCCGAGGTCACCCCTCCGAATAAGAAAGTTATTTCTGATATGATATGTTATGGGCTCGTGGTAGATAACTAAATCTTTATCTGTTACTTCTATATTAGGTATTCTGTTTATGATTCTATATTTTCCAATACTTCCGTTTACGTACTGGGTTATTATATGTTTATCGAATCTGTTTATGCTTTTACATGTTTATGTGACTACCGTTTACTATGCTAGAATATGATTAATATGTTTATATGTGATTCACATGTTGTCATCTGATTATATGTTAGTTTACCATTATGTGTGACCTTGTTGATCTGTATGATAACTATGCTAGTGTGTAATTGAGTATTCTGTAAGTTTAGTATGTATAATTTGTTCAGTTAATTTTGTGAACTTTGCCTATCCGTTAGTGTATCTATCGCTTATGTGTGACTGCCATGTTTAAATTCGCTTATACTTGAAGTTTGATGCGGGAAATGGTTTAATTTATAATGTCCGCTGTTAACTTGCTAAGCGCTATGTTATGCCTCTAGTTCATTTAATTATAGTTTTGTAAGGTGTTCTCATTGGTATGTGTGACTACTATGTGTTGACTATTGTTTTCCACTGCTACGATATTGGATAAGTGTGTTAAATGTAGATTAATTGACTTGTGTAAAGGACATGTTTACTTCTAGTAGTTGTTTCGCTAGCTTTCGGTATTCGTTTGACTTATATGTACTTAAATTGCACGATTCATTAATTGCACATTGGTTATGATGTGCTTCATTTGTGTCATCAATATGCTATGTGTTTGTTCTTATTTGTTGTTTGTTCTTCCGGATTTACGTATTATGTGTGTTTCATGAGAATCCTCGATGATTCATTATCCTCATTCATTGTGACTTCGTTATTCGTTTCTTTATTTCATTTCGTATTTACATTTTTTGTTTAGTTTTGTTTGGTTATATCATTTCTTGGGCTTTGTAAGCTCGGCCGCATTTTCTTTTCTGCGGCGGGTTTTAGGTATTCAAGATGAGCTTTTGGATAGGTGATCCGGTTTGAGAGTAGAGCTGAGAGCAAAGATTTGACCATAGAGATCTTAGAATTATTTTGGTTATTAAGTTATTTATGTTATCTTTTGAAAATTTTGTAAAGACTTCCGCTTTTGTATAGTACTTAAAGTTCTGATATGAAACTGTATTTGTGATATCTTTACCCTTGTCGGGTTGGGGTGTTACAAACCCGAATGTGCAAGCAACATCAGTACATGTTATATGCAGTCCGGCGGGCGTAGCCCATTTAGCGAGACCAAACTTTGAGACCTGTGATAAGGTTTTAAAAGGTACCATTTTGAGGGGTCGTTTAAGTCCTTATTTGATCACTTTTGTATCCGTTATTGCTTAATATCGTTCATTTTCACTTTTTAGGTCTCTTGAAGGCAAAATCTTTGGAATGACACTTATTTGGACGAAAAGGCGAATATATGAAGAAAATGGCCAAAGTCAAAATCGAGACACTCACAGCTTTGAAATTAGAAGGCGGCGGTCGGTGCTAATGCGGCGCCGTCCGAGGATTTTTGTGACGGTTCGAACCCAAACTCGTATTTTCAAGTGACGACGTCCGGTTGTAAAAGAGTAGGCCGTCGCTACTCGGGCGGCCTAGATGCAATCCGACGGCGTCGGTCGAAGGACGGCGTCACGGACATAAGGTGACGCCGTCGCAAGGTTAACGTGGCCAAGACGAAACCCTAATGACGGCGACACGACGGCATCACGAAACATAAGGTGGCGCCGTCGCATATGTAATCTTATATATAGAATCCGAATTTTCGGTTTTAAGAGAGTCTTTTGGGTGAAAACCTAAAACCGAACCTAAGGTGTCTTGTATAGTATTTTAGGGTTTTAAACCCTATCTTACATCAAGATAAGTATTTACTTCATTAATTCAATTATGTCTTTGATTATTTGTGTGTATGCTTGCATGTTCTCCATGTCCGGCTAATTTATTTGTGTGTTTGCTTAGGAAGTATGAAACTTAATTATTGAATATTGATTGGTTGTTTCTTATCTTAGTTGACTAATGATCTAGTAATGCGATAGGTCATTCGTTGTGTACTTAATGCTTGATTCATCTTTGTGAACCTTAGAATATAATTACAGTAGTTGTAAGCTAAACCATCCAAAGAGTGCCTTAGAGTAAGAGTTTATCATCCCTAGTGGGTTTGTAGAGCGAGACCATTTGGTAAGTTCAAAGAGTTGGGAGAAAGCATACCCTACAACTTTAGACACACAACGCAACTAAGAATAAGACGTGACAACTCAACCATCAATAGGAGATAATTAAGGAGTAGTACAACCTAAGTAAACACATCTTTAAACTATCATACGAGCACACATTAATTAGACATAGACTCCCACAACCTTAGCTTAGATAATTAGATAATAGTAGAGTAATCGGTAGAAATACCAACCCCCCAAATCCAATACCCGAGATTCGTACCTTTCCATTTCATAAAATATAAAAATACAAAAAATAATCTTCCTCAACCTTAATCTTAGCGTAGTAACTCCTTACTAGCATTCCTATTCCCCAGAGAACGATATCAATACCGTGGCTTACCCTAATTACTACACTACAATGATTAGGTTCATTTGCCTGGGGTGTTATAAAACTTGCTCGAAGAAAAGGAAGTTTCCTTGACCCCGAACGACGCGTGTGGCGTTATCAAGTTTTTGGCGCGCGCGGGAATAGAATAGCTAGTTAGTAGTCCACCTCGTTTAGGTTCTTTGCTTGATTCCTATCAAGTAAATTTTTCTCATTTTTAGCTTTCTCATAGTCTATCCCCCTTCTTCGTGACATTTTGTTCGTAACACCTATCACTTTTCATCATGGAAGGTGATAACCAACCACCACTCATCAACCCACCACCAAATGACCCGCCAAGAGCCCGTACTCTTGGTGAATACTCAAGACCAAGCCACCTAGGCTATAGGAACACCATTGAGCTTCGACCAAGCCCAAACTACGGCCTGCGATCCAACACCATCCGGTTGGTGCAAACGGATGTGCATTCCATGGACTTCGTTCAAGATCTAAATCGACATCGAGGGATTTCTCAAAATCGTCGATTCCATCGACCTTGATGCTACTACTCGGGAGACCACGCGCTGCGTCTCTTCCAATTCTCTCTACGGGACCAAGCTAGTAATTGGCTTGAGCGACTTCCATGGCTCCATCTCAAGTTGGGATGATCTTACCTCTCGCTTCCTTGCTCAATTTTTCCCACCGGGAGAACCACTAAGCTTAGGAATGACATCTTGATGTTCCAACAACGTCAAGGTGAATCTCTCTGAAGCATGGACTCGATTCAAGGACTTACTTCATAAAGTCCTCATCACGGCATTGATCTTTGGTTCCAAGTCCAAATCTTTTATGATCATGTCAACTTCCCACTAAGCGATCCATTGACCAAGCGGCGGTGGAAAACTTAGTGATCTCACCGCGAAGAATCATGGGGTATAATAGAGGACCTCGCCCTCTATGACAACGAAAGTTGGGATGACCCCGTGAGCTGCCCAAAACCGTTAAGGCAATCTCCTTGCCCCTTCCGATCGTGGGATGATCGAACTTGAAGATCAAGTTAGATTCCTCATGAGTTCCTACAAAATCCTAAGTCTTCACGACAAGTGAATCAAATCACTCTACCTTGTGAGTTATGCGGTGGTCCCCATGACACTCGTGATTGCACAAGGCTCCCGAACAAGCTTTGCGGACTACGCCTCCATACGTACCGGCGGAGCGGGAGAGAATTGGTACACTTTCAAACCCGAACAAAACAACTTAGGAAACTCGTACAACCCCTCATGGAGAAATCACCCTAACCTTAAGTGGAACCAAGACCCAAGCACACCCCAAAGCTCATCTAGTTCGCCTACTAGGTTCAATTCTTCTAATACCGGGAACCCCACTAATCTTGAGGCAATTGCATCTAGATTTTTGTCATCCCAAGAAACTCGATTGAATAAGCTTGAAGCCGATTTTAAGCAAAAACAAGGCGAGATGACAACCAAGCTTGATGCCCTCTTAAAAGCCTTCAATGAGCGGGAAGTTGGAGCACTCCCAGTGATACCATAAAGAACCCAAAGTGAATTCGATTGCATCGACTTCATGTTCTAGTTCACCATGGGAGAGTGCACATCCATGCCCTCCCACCCGACGGTTCACTCGGTAAATGCTATCAAAAGGGTTCCAAGCCATCTAAGAGGTACCAGGCCCAAGACCTTTGGTAGAGCCTACTCTTGAGAAACCCGTCAACCAAGAATCCAAACCTAGTTTAGAGGAGGAGTACAAGGAACTCCATCAAGAAAACCGATTCTTGAAGTCTTAGCTCATGCACCTTATTATAATGCTTTAAAAGAAAAATATGAGTTAGAACTTAGGCTTGGAAAACATGGGTCCGCTTTGTGCGAAACAACTTACCTAAGAAGCTAGGCGATCCCGGCTATTCACTCTTCCGTGTAGACTTGGAACTTCCAAACCACTCGATGCTCTAGCCGATTTAGGATCATGCATCAATCTTGTTCCGTTGTCCTCCATAGAAGCCTTAACTTAGGTAAAATTGAACCAACGAAACCATCTTAGGTCTAGCGGACGGTAGTGTAGCACGTCCGGTAGGAATAATAAAGGACATGGTAGTACACGTGGGAGTTGACTCTTTTGGCCGACTTTCATGTGCTAGACATGAATAAGGACCCGACATGCCCATTACTAGTTGGAAGAGGATTTTAGCTACCGCTAGTGCCATCATCGATTGTAAGATGTCCAAAATAGTGGTAGGGAGGGAGTGCTAGATCCGTTTACGATGTTAAAAAGCATACATACTACAAGGATGAGGAAGTCCCACAAGAGATAGGGTTGGATAGAGAGCCTTCTAGATATGGACCTTGGATTGATAAGAACATCATAGGCCCCAAAGACCTTTTACCTAGATAAAGCCTTCGCTAGTCGAACTTTCAAGAAAAAGAAATGGCTAGGGACATGGAAGTGAACCCGTTCGAGGGCCTTAGTATTTAGGAAGATGACCGAGTTCCTAGGAAGCTTGCCCGTTAACCTTGTCATGAATAAGTGGAAAGTTGAAATCTGAACACAAGTGGGATTGGGATAGACCGCCTAGTGATGGTAATGGAGAGTGGCACATTAGGATACAAATCTATGATCCCGATGGTGAGAAGTTTGAAAAGACATATTTAACCGAGCGTACTACTAGGAACTTGAATGATAAGTTTGATCCTTACGACATTGTTGAGGATAGACTTACGTATATCGATGCGTAGAGCACGACTATGAGTCTAGCTACAAGACTCTTTAATAAAGAAAAGCGCTTAGTGGAGGCAACCCATGCTTAATTGTTTGCTTGTTAGTGTCATATATCTTTTATTAATTGTTTATCCTCATGTTTAAATTTGTAAAATGCTTTATTTTGTTTTTAACCTCGTCTTAATTGCATATAAAGGTATTTTACATAAAGGATAAGTGTAGGGAGGATTACACACGTTTTCAAAAGAAACGTAAACATGAGAATAACAATTAACTAAAAGATATTTATGTTTGTTTGTTCGAGTCAAATGCTTGTATCGAGTCATAATGGATGTTTTGCGAAATTTTCCATTCTAAAGGTGTAAATTTTCGAATTTTTCCGAAAAATCGCACCGGTTTTGTCGGGATAACTGACGGTCGAGGAAGGAGTAAAACATCGATTACTTTTTCTCGTTTTCGAGCTACTTATAAATTTTGGAATTTTCGGTCTTAATTTTCTTAGAAATTCGTAAACATCCATTCCACAAGCATTATATCCTAGTTTAAATCGAGTCTTATATATATTATTACCGCCGATTTTACGAAGGTTTCGTTTGTTTTCTTCAAGTGTGCGGTTTAGTTTGTCAAGAAGAAGTTACATAAGATTGGAAGGAGCTGTTCACGCAATAATTCTTCTTGAAAAGGATTTAACCACCACTTTACACGGATCCTACCGAGCTAATCGGGGAGTACTAGTTTCTTTCGTTTTTAATTACCTTCTTTTATCATAACTTTGATACTTTCGGGAACATTGGGGACAATGTTCGGTTTAAGTGTAGGGAGGAAAATAAAGCAGGAACTTTGAAACTATGCTTATCCTTGACTATTTGCTTTGTCCAATTGTGATTGTGTAATAAACCATGAGAAAATGTCGGTTAGGGTAATTTTGGCACCAAATTTAAAATTTTTCATGACATATAGGAGTGGGCCATTAGTCTTAACAAAAGCGTCTCATGGATAGGAAGTTGCATGACTAGCACAAAACCCTTTACCACCCAAATTCCACCAAAATGTGAGGATCGCCCTTAGATTAGTAGGAATTAAAAGCATTCATCTTCAATGCTTAGAGTGTGAACCGATAGTATATTAGATTCTAGAACTTGTTTTGTGATGCATTCGAGATCGCAAGTGAGGCTACACTTGTGTAGTTAGGAATAACTAAATGATAAGAGGCATTAGGATAACCCTTGTTTGATACATAATATAATTACTTCTTCCATATCGGTTGAGTAATTCCCCACACCTTTATGTTGTACTCATCTTTAGTACACGAAACCCTAGTTAACCCCTCGAGCCTATCCTTTTCGCGGTTCTCGTGATGTTTGGTTTTTCGGAATATCAATGAAAACATTGTTTACACCCCACCCCAAATATACACCCAAATCGCCTTAGCCTACCCTTATGCACTCACTTTTAGTGCAAATGTTTGTTATCACCCTAAACCCTTAGTTCAATTATCTAGTTGCTTACATAAGTTGCTAAGTCGAGTCATATCCTTTGTATACTGATTTTGGGACGATTGGGATTCATGGGAAAAGTTAAAGTTTATGAAATGACGGAAGGGAACGTTAAATTCAAATTCCATTTGTTTGCATAATAATGTACCCCAAGTGTTTTGATCTTTTCAAATCGGGTCAAATTAGTGTTAGAGTAATAAAACTCAAGTGTAGGGATATGCCTATAAATCCCTAATATTTTGATGTTATCTTAGAGGATGGTAGAGTAAAGTGTATGAAAAAAAAAAAAAAAAAAAAAAAAAAAAAAAATTGAAAAAGAAAAAAAAAAAAAAAAACATACGGGCTACCATCCTACATCTATCCTTTAAATTTATGTTTGTTTATTTCCGTTACCTAGAGTTTTAGAGTGTCGAGTCTTGGCTTAGCAACGCCATTCTTCATATGCATTTAACATAGATATTTTTGACTTACCACCACTAAATAGCCTATCCCACCAAACCCTTGTTTCCTACCGTAAGCCTAACATTACAACCCTTTAAAGACCTCTTTGATAGTCTTTCCTAGGTGCTTCGCCAAAGCGATGGAGGTTTGATCTATTCTCAAGCCTATGGTAATCTATGTACTAGGACCGGTTAATGAGTGTTTATCTTCCATTTCCTATTTGTTATATTTCATATATACACCGAGAGAGATGTGAGTATCCAAACACCCCATGTGAGGTGCTAGTATGTAATTCCGTGCTTGTTATGACTTTCTTGGGCTTATATGTGTTGTGGACCGTTTTGAATTAATGCTTCATGACCCCAACTTATAAATTAATTGGTTAAAGCACATTTGCTTGAGGACAAGCAAATAACAAGTGTAGGGATATTTGATAAGGTTTTAAAAGGTACCATTTTGAGGGTCGTTTAAGTCCTTATTTGATCACTTTTGTATCCGTTATTGCTTAATATCGTTCCTTTTCACTTTTTAGGTCTCTTGAAGGCAAAATCTTTGGAATGACACTTATTTGGACGAAAAGGCGCGAATATATGAAGAAAATGGTCAAAGTCAAAATCGAGACACTCACGATTCTTTGAAATTAGAAGGCGGCGGCGTCGGTGCTAATGCGAAGCCGTCCGAGGATTTTGTGACGGTTCGAACCCAAACTCGTATTTTCAAGTGGCGGCGTCCGGTTGTAAAAGAGTAGGCCGTCGCTACTCGGGCGGCCTAGATGCAATCCATCGGCGTTAGAAGGCGAAGAGGACGGCGTCACGGACATAGGTGACGCCGTCGCAAGGTTAACGTGGCCAAGACGAAACCCTAATGACGGCGACACGGCGGCGTCCGAAACATAAGGTGGCGCCGTCGCATATGTAATCTTATATATAGAATCCGAATTTTCGGTTTTAAGAGAGTCTTTTGGGTGAAAACCTAAAACCGAACCTAAGGTGTCTTGTACGAGATTTTAGGGTTTTAAACCCTATCTTACATCAAGATAAGTATTTACTTCATTAATTCAATTATGTCTTTGATTATTTGTGTGTATGCTTGCATGTTCTCCATGTCCGGCTAATTTATTTGTGTGTTTGCTTAGGAAGTATGAAACTTAATTATTGAATATTGATTGGTTGTTTCTTATCTTAGTTGACTAATGATCAAGAAATGCGATAGGTCATTCGTTGTGTACTTAATGCTTGATTCATCTTTGTGAACCTTAGAATATAATTACCTGAGTAGTTGTAAGCTGAACCATCCAAAGAGTGCCTTAGAGTAAGAGTTTATCATCCCTAGTGGGTTTGTAGACGAGACCCTTTGGTAAGTTCAAAGAGTTAGGGAGAAACGCATACCCTACAACTTTAGACACACAACGCAACTAAGAATAAGGCGTGACAACTCAACCATCAATAGGAGATAATTAAGGAGTAGTACAACCTAAGTAAACACATCTTTAAACTATCATACGAGCACACATTAATTAGACATAGACTCCCACAACCTTAGCTTAGATAATTAGATAATAGTAGAGTAATCGGTAGAAATACCAACCCCCAAATCCAATACCGAGATTCGTACCTTTCCATTTCATTAAATATAAAAATACAAAAATAATCTTCCTCAACCTTAACCTTAGCGTAGTAACTCCTTACTAGCATTCCTATTCCCCTAGAGAACGATATCAATACCCGTGGCTTACCCTAATTACTACACTACAACGATTAGGTTCACTGCCTAGGGTGTTATAAAACTTGCTCGAAGAAAAGGAAGTTTCCTTGACCCCGAACGACGCGTGTAGCGTTATCAACCTGTAATCTGGAAAAAAAGCATGATCAGGTTAACAACAAATTTAACTTAGGAGGTAGCTGATGTGCATTATGGAACCAAATATCCAATGATTATTATTAACAGTAACGGTAAGCTGCAAGCCTGCAATTATGAGTTGTAGATGTTTGGATGAACAACTTCTTCTAATTATATGATCAAATTCAAATAATTAGTTTCATACCTTTGACAACCAAAGTGATCCTCAAACTATCCTAGCCCACTGACATTCAAATAATCAGTTTCATACAAAACATTTTATCACAACCCTAATTTTTTATATAAAATTAAATACGGGATATATATATTTATAAAAGAACTTTCTCGTACCTCATCTTCTGTTGGCTCTGAGTATGTACATTTTTCTTCTGCTTGTGTTTTATCTGATCTAATACCATAAATGCATCTGTAATTCATAGCCACAAATAATAAATCAAACCCAGAAGTTGAATCAGATCTTAACTAACCATAACAATTGTACAAAATATTGAATCACATCTTGAAATTTCAATTGGTTAATGGGTGTTTAGATTTGTGTTGTCGTGGGTGCGTTTTGGAGGTTTTGATGATTAAATTAGTGTGCGTTTGTAGATGAGATGAGATGGAGAAGCTAAATGGAGATGAAGAGAGGCGGTGGAATGAGATGAAGAGAGCCGGTTCTAGAAGTTTTGAGAGGCGGTGGAATAAGGATTAAACATTTTGTCAATGAATACATGTGTAAACACACCAATTGTTGGCACAAAAGAATACTGTTTTCCACTTTCATTAAATGTACATCCAAATATCTGATGACACGTAGCCATTTCATTAAATGCACAGCCATTTGTATGATGACACGTCGGCAAAAAAACGCTTGTGAGGGGAACATGGCAAAAAAAAAGCTTGTGAGGGGAACATGTACGCTTTTTAGTATATAAGAAGAATAGCCGTTGTAATATCATCGTTAGAGGTTTCTTTTGTTAGACTGTATTTTCTCATAAATATAATGATGTTCACAGAAAGTACAAATACAAGAATAATTAATAAATGGGTTTGGACTAATACAAACTAAACTAGATACTAAATAATGATCCATTAACAGCCTTTTGCAATTGGAACGGGAAGAGGCTTATCGCTCAAACAGGCGCGAAAATCGTTGAATAATGCAGAGGGAAGACTCTTCGTGAAAATATCAATATCTTGATAATGTGAGGGAACATGCAAAATTTTCGAGCCTGTCCAGTACCAACCCTATCTCGAACAAAGTGAATGTCAATCTCGATATGCTTCGTGCGTTGATGTTGCACGAGATTAGACGATAAATATACTACAATCACATTATCTCAATAAACAACAGAAGATGAATGTAAAGGAGAGTGAAGCTCGCGAAGAATATTTTGTAACAAAGAAGTCTCAACCACTACATCAGCAATATCACGGTACTCAGCCTCAGTACTAGATCGAGACAAAGTATATTGTCGCTTAGAAAACCAAGACATTAAATAATTGCCAAAGAAACTACAATAACCTGAAGTAGAACGATAAGTGGTTGGGAATCCTTCCCAATCAGCATCCAAATAAGCAAACAAAGATGAAGTCGATGAGGAATAAAATTGAAGACCGTGATCCATAATACTCCGAACGTAGCGTGAAATCCTTTTAACTTCGGCAAGATGAGGCCCCCGAGGATCATGCATGTAAAATGCTGAACAACATAAGACAAACCATGTCTAGTGAATTCGAGATATTGGAGAGCCCAGAAAGGCTCCTAACTTGGATGTCATGTCAGCAGGGGTTCTGGAAGAGTAAGAGTTGCGTATACCAGCGCGCTTAAGTACCTCAAATGTATATGTTTTCTAGCAAAGAAACATCCATTTGTCGGTACGAGTAACCAAGATGCTCAAAAAATAGTTTAGCGGACCAAGATCTCTCATACAAAACTCTTGATTTAAAGAAGCAATGACCATCTGTAAAATGATGTACATGAAGTAGTAAATATATATCTTCCACATAAAGAATTAAATAAGCAACATCCATACCTTGCTTATTGAAACGCCCATAGTTTTTAAGCACCACTCCGATACGCCGTATAGACCTCCTTACCTACATTTTTCCATTTTCTGAAAACTGAACTTCTGTTATTCGATAAAATCTCAAATCTTGTAAACATCTTTCATTTATCATAACAATGATGTCTAAAAACATAATTCAATTTAAAAGTATGCGGAAGCGTTAATTCTATAAAAACGGGGCTTATTTCAAATACCCCTTTTGAGACTATAAGTACGAAAATACATGAACTTGAACTATAAAAGACTTTGTTCTAGAAAAAAAAAATTCATTTGGGCACTTACAAGATGACGATCAAAGTGATGCGTATGAGATTCTTGTCACCTATTCACTACGAGCATTATTGTTCCCTCAAAATCACTTTCTTCTATCAACGAGCCCCAATCTACTTTCTTTAGTTACATAAAAACATAACTATAAACTGTAAGCCATCAGGCCTTGTTTGTTTTTTCAAAGAAGCTCTTTTTTATCTTATGTGCGGTAGCAGAACAATTTCATTGAAGACCGTTTGTTTTTTCGGGCATAAGAGGTAAAATCACTTCTTTCCTCTTCTACTACGCAGACATAAATTTCATCTTTTTCCACTTCTTTCAATCACTTCTTTTTCCACTTCTTTCAAAAAAAAAAAAAAATGAAAGAAGTACTTCAATAAAGAAAAAACAAACGGTCTTCTTCTTGCGGATGAAGTGCTTAAATGTACCTCTTCTTCTGCAGACATGGTTTGCAGATGAAGAGGTAAAAGCTCTGAAAAAACAAATGACACCTGAGTAAGGGAAAATATCTTAAACATTAAAATATCATGATGTTCACTATATGATTCATTTCTAGTCAATTCTATCGTATAGTTATATCCGGATAACTCCGGTACTACTATCATTTCATTATCATATCCGGTTTACTCCAGAGCTCATATCATAACCATACCTGATTACTATCCGGCATGGTTGTCAGGATCCCGATCCTGATCTTACGATCTTACGATTTTACGATACTGTAAAGCAAAAACGATCCAGATCCTACATAGGATCTTTGCAAGCTTAAGATCTTATAGGATCCCGATCTTGACCATACGATCTAATCCGATCCGATCTTACTCTTCTCGGATTACAAACTAAAAAACTATAATTTTATGGGTTGTTTGTTTGTAGAATTCAAAAAACAACATGTTAATCTTTTTAAACATTTTATAATCATAATTTATGACAATATTTATATGAAACATTCATAGTATTTTGTGGTTATAATGTATTAGAATTTGTAGATTTGTATAAAATTACATAAACTATTAAGAAATAACATTAGAGTAGGATCTTAAGATCCCGATCCAATCTTACGATCACGATCTTGCAAAGACAAAAACTATCCTGGGTAGAATCCCGATCTTGACAACCTTGCTATCTGGTGCTCATGTCGTAAATCATAATCATTCACTACAAGGGTCTAAAGGTGCTTAACTATCACAATGCTTCACACATGACTATCAGTGCATAATAGCACGATTACTCCACACATGACTATGGTGGATAATAGCACGATTACTCCACACACATGATCATACCCAGCTATCATCCGGCTTGTAAGCATGTTAACTAGTTAATTATGGAAAATGTTTCATTTTTCACCGATATAAAGGGAACACCATAGGAATTTTAACCTAATTTTATAAGAGAGAAAATGATCTCCCTCCCCCTCCCTCTAGGCTTTCGACCATGTACCACAAAACACACAAATCACATTTGTGTTTTGTTCTTCCATTTATCGCATCACTTATTGATCATTATTGTCATGTGGAGTATCTAGATAACAAGTGAATTCACCAAAAGTGTTCGAGTGTTTTCTACTCTTCACTAGGACGCAAAGTTACTAGTGGTGTAGATCTCGTGGTATCGCTTGGATCGAACGCATAGGAATAGTATTCGGGGGTTCGATCTGCAGCATCGTGTGAAGATCTAAAGTAAGTGTTCTTTATGTTCTTGTTTTTATGTTAATATAATTATGTTGTAGTTAGTATTAACATGACATGATGATCTATTGATTATGTCGTTATCATAATATGTGGTTGTTTTTCATGATGCATAAATATCCATATACGTATATGATTAAATTGTTTAATTCGCTTCCGCTTATGTATACGTTTATATATTAATATGATGATTAATATATTGAAATTTTAAATATACACGTGACTTGTCATTAGACTCCATTAACCTAAACATTAATTGTACAGATGCACCTATAACTATACTGCTAAACGTACTATGCTATCCGTTACTCACCTTAAGTTTGGTTTAGGCGTTTCTTTTACTTTCCATTGATCACCTAAACATACAACATACATTCGTATACCATTAGAAATTACTAATTCAACCATAGCATATAACCTCATTAGTAACTACTAAACTTCTCGTTGGAGCATTATACCAAACACTCCATTAACAATTAGGGGTGTCAAACGGGTTATCGGGTCGGGTTAGGGGCTTATCTGGTCAGGTCTATCGGGTTTTAAAAAATAAAAACTAACCCGCAACCCGACCCTATAAGGTATCAAGTCTATCGGGTATTCTGTCGAAATGATAGCCATAGTATGTAAGTTGTTTGCGCATCCAAAATACTTGCGTGCGACACGCCGATAGAGATACATACTCAGCTTTTGCAGTTGAGTGTGCAGTACAGTCTTGTTTCATTGATGACCAACTTACTAGTTTTTCTCCCAAAATTGTGCTCCACCAGACATACGTTTTTATGTGTCTCTACAACCTGCATGATCTGCATCTGAAAAGGTGATAAGATCAAATCCAGAACCCTTCGGATACCAAAGTCCCATGTCAATGGAAATTCGGAGGTATCGAAAGATCCTTTTTACCTCTTTAAGGTGATTTTGCGTAGGTAATTCGGAATTTTGCAAAACCACCAAGTTTTACAATCCTCATAGGCAGTGTACTTAACTGTTGTAGCGTAGTATATGCAAGACACGAGGGATTGATCATTCTCTAAGGGAATAGTGTTGCAAAGGCCGAATTGTATGACGAATTATGTCTAAAGGTGAGGGAAGATTCTTTTTGTATTTTTATATTTTTTATAAAGCAAAGTAAAATATCTCGAGGTTTGAAGAGTTTTATAAACTATTAATTAACCTAATTAAAATAAATTATACTAATTATGCGAAAAAGTAAAGTGGTAACTCTTATGATAGGTAAAGGTGTTTACTTAGAATTTCCTTACTCCCTAGTTATCTCCTATTGATTAGTCGAATTGTCACGTTCATGTTTTAATTAGCGCGTTGTATTCCTTAATATTGGTTATAGGGTGGTGCTGAATTCGCTAACTCTATGAATATATTGGTCTCCCTTAAGAAATCCTAATGTCAACAATCCGCAATTATGCAGTCTCGTTAAGACTCTTAATATAACAACCCATAATTTTCCAAGTCATTAATTAATCTTAAACACGAAGTATTCTATTATAAACGGTACTTAACCATTTTCACGTGTAAATTTTTCGTTCATTTAAACGATACAACAAAAAGGATACTTATCAACGAACTATGTGACGTGATTCACATACCAATTAAACGGGCTCACACACGCATATCAACACCAATATGACTATGTATATGCCATTAATATGTCAAGTAAAACATTTCTATTTGATTTTTCCATCATACGTTACTCCCTTTTAACGTACCATTTAAACTTTTTAACGTAACGGATTTATATATATATAATCAAAACCCAACGATTAATTTTTAACGCATTCTTACACTACTTAGACTACTAAAAAATTACCAAAAATTATTTTCTTACACTTTCTATAACACTTTTATTATAAACACTTAATTATACATATATTTTTATCTACAAAACTATTACTCAATATCTATTTTTAATACCCATTACACTCACAAAATACATATGACATAAAATAATACTTTCTCACTTCCTAGCTCCTGTTTATCTTTTTACTCCATTTTTTCCGGCGACACAAGTACAGAACACAGAAAAACAGTTACAAAATCAAAGAGCACTCTAGTTGGTAATTTGACAGTGGAGGGCACTCGGACGATTTGCCTGAGGGCACCGGTCCTATTTGTTACCGATTTGCATTTTTTTTCTTATGTAAAATGTGTATCCGCAAGAGCTTGGTTGGGGGCAACGCCCCCCCACTGCTATACATGTGGCTCCGCCCCTGCCTAGCAATCCTAGCATGATGCGGGTGTAGCACGGGTTACATCTAATTTTAGCACATGAGATGTGAAAAATCTAGAATAATCCTTATAGATAGTGATTTTACCGAACTGAACTTTTTTAAAATGGTTTACGAGAATGACTAAAATATATCACCATCACGGTTTTCATTTTCCATTCGTCTACTTATACAAATATGTATCTGGACTACTGTGCACAAATGAGTCATAGAATGCATAATGGTTTCATTACATCAATATAGAGTACTTTTTACTAAATTCAAACTATTGTTCCAACAACACCTATAACTTATGTATTAAGTATAATATATCTTATATGGAAATAGTAAATTTGAACTTGAAAATAGTAGATCTAAATGTGTAAAAGATGTTTGTCGACTAGATTCTAATAGTAAAAGCAATTGAAAGATAAAAAGTGTTTTTTGCTAAATACAAACTATTGTTCTAACAAACACTTGTATCTTATGTGTTAAATTTTAAATATTATATATGGAAATAGTAAATCTTAGTTTGGAAATAGTAAATCTAAGTTTGTAATAAAATTGATATTCCACTCGCCCAACAACTCGCCTCTTAGCATTTAAACTCGCCCATGTATTTACATGTGTTTTTAATGACCAAAAATAAATGTTACTCGCCCTTGTATTCGCCCAGGCCCTCGCCTACTCCACGCCCAGGCCCACGCCTGGCAGACAATCTCGCCCAGGCCCTCGCCTCTCCCACGCCCAGGCCACGCCTAAACATATTCTTGGCTAGTCTCTCCTGGACCACGCCTGAGAATTCCTTATACGTGTCTGGTTTAAAAGTATTATCGTACGAATCTAATGTATAATATTGAAAAGTTCATTTTAGAAAAATGTATAGACGAGATTTATATCTGTAAAGTAACACTAGAAAGAGTTCGTTTAAGAAATTTTCTCAACTTTTAATGCATGAAATTGTGGAATATGCTGTATACAAGGTACATGACTTGATACTTGATTTGCAGAAATAAAATATAATGTTAATTAACAAAACGTTTGAGTTCCACATAGCATAATGTTTAGAGTTGTAATCCTACAACATGTCAATGAGTTCTTACTTCTTAACATACATCGAACCTCAACTGAATTGGTGACCGCATTTTTACCACTAATTCAATCGAATTGGTGACCGATCATCCTTAACAATTTCAAAATTATGAGCCAACCATAAGTTTTAATTGTTTTGTGTGTGTAATTTTTTATTTTATTTGTTTTTGTGGGATATGTGTTTTGTTGTGGTTGTGGTCGCTTAATAACAAATTGTGATTATATGTAGTATTAGAAGAAAAAAAATTGATGTGACGTTGATGTGACAAAAAATGATCATAATACTTACGATCACCAATGGCATCAACTTTAGAAAGCTTTAAAATGTTTTCAAATCACCTCATATAAGTGGCATATACTATTGGACAAAATGAACAAAACCATCAAAGGGAAAAATATGCTATAATAAGTGAGAAAGAGCAGAAAAGTAAAAGGCGGCAAAGAGATTTTACTCATTCAGGGTAATTGAGTGTTGACGGTAACATAATTTCTATGAGAGCATAAAAGTCAAAATAGAGAAAGTGTCTAACACGGCTCGCTACTAGGTCATGTAGCTTCCTTTATCATTTTCATGTCGTGTGATGATTGTCGTGTTTTGATTTTTCATGAACAAAGTTTATTGGCGCCTAACTGCATTTATAAAAAATATGATATCTTAATTTCATTTATTATCCTTCATGTTGTGTAAGTTAGTATCATCTCCATCTACGATCTCTCAAACAAACTATGAGTGTGAGTTTGAAATTGTGATTTCTCTATCAACGATTTATTGATATCTTTACATGGTTTCGGGTTACGTTTTGGCATGATTTTCTAAGAAAAATTGTTTCCTATATATACTCTTCTAGATAGATGTTGATAATTCAAACACGAAACAAACAAACGAAGCGGAAGCTTTTATTCAAAATACCGAACCAAATACAAAACCAAATTCAAAGGTACCAACACAAAAACTAATTCAAAAGGTAAAAAAAAATCTAATGTTAATAATCCCTATTTATAGCCAAAACTAAACGTCATAGATTAGTTACCAAATTACAAACAAACTTGTAGCACAAGTCGAACAAATTACCAAAGAGCCCCTAAAGTTTGAGTCACTTTTGTAACAATTTCCACCGTGACTTAAACTCCTCCACCGGCTTCAAATCAAATTCAAAGTTTCAAACGCTAGTGATACTAGCCAAATTCAAATTAAACGATCAATTCCCAAAAACTATCCAAAACAAAGTTGATGCAAAGCAAATGCCGATAACTTCAAAACGAACAATCGAATGTTAACCGATAAATTCAAATTCGGATAACCAAACAAACAAATCGGCTCAAACGATCTTCAACAAAGATTATTAAATTTAGGCAACCATCTTCAAAAGCCCGACAAACGAAGATCCAAAATTTTAAACTAACAAATTTCCAATGATCCAACAAAATTCAAAGGACTTGAACCAAGTCTTCAGACACCAAACCGATCTTCAAATTCCAAATACCAAATTCAAATTCAAATGACCCACTTATTTGATAAGTATTATGGTCCAACTTCAAACTTATCATCTAAGTATCAAACAAATTCAAGTTAATGAATAACTTAATGAATGGGCACTAATAATTCAAACACCTCAAATATGATACAGATAATAATTCTAATGACCCACTTATTTAATAAGTATTACGGTCCAACTTCAAACTTATTGTCCATAAAAATCAAGTTATTAACTTGACGAACGGGCTCTAATAATTCAAACGCCCCAAATATGATACGGATAATAATTCTAAAGACCCACTTATATAATAAGGATTACGGTCCAAATTCAAAATATCCAATTACCTAATCATATGTTGATCTTCAAACAAATGGTTACCCAAAGCCGATCGATCAATACTAACTCTGTTCCAATGCAACTTCAAAAAATTCAAAATCTTAAAGATCAACCAAAAACAAAAGCTTTAACCAATGATACAGATCACCAAACGAAAACTAACCAAATAGACATAATTTTAATGCAAAGCCCAATAACCAAAAAACCTAGTCTATCAGAAAAGAAAAACCTTCAAACAAAATATGATTATTCAAACCACAAAAGACACCCAGCTGGACACTTCGAACGAACAAACAAATTAGTGGCCCTGAAATCCAAATTCAAACAATCTGCAATTCGAATATCAATCCAAACGAACCCGAAACGATTTTTCTTTTCTTTTTCTTTTTCTTCTTCATGGCTAAACAAACCTAGCTCTCTGATACCACTTGTTAATAATTCAAAGACGAAACAAACAAACAAATTCGAACAAACGAAGCGGAAGCTTTTATTCAAAATACCGAACCAAATACAAAACCAAATTCAAAAGTACCAACACAAAAACTAATTCAAAAGGTACAAAAAAATCTAATGCTAATAATCCCTATTTATCGCCAAAACTAACCGTCATAGATTAGTTAGCAAATTACAAACAAACTTGTAGCACAAGTCGAACAAATTACCAAATAGCCCCTAAAGTTTAAGTCACTTTTAGAAAAAAGAAGAAATAAAATTCTGAGAGAAGGAAAAACAAACAAATGTGTACCGAAATTTATGTCATTGTTCTAGTCAATGTATTATAACCGATTTTTAAATCGCTTCTGTCAAGTCGTGGGGTTCACAACCGGTTCGATCACCAGGTCAACTCAATTTTTGACCAAAACAAAATCAACTTTTAGTTTTAACAAAACAAAAGAGTGTATATATATAATTGATGACTAAATAGAAAAATACTTACCTAGATAACATGTAAAAATAAAATTACGTCGTAATTACATATAATTAACTTCTGTTATATGGCAAAACAAAGGGGAAAAAAACAAAACCCAGTCGGGTATCGAGAACTGTGTTCACCTGGGTCGCGTTAAACCAGGCGAGTTTAACTGTGTTTCGAAAATACAAAACCTAGTTTAATTTGGACCGTTTTCTTGACCGGAACCGGTTAAACGAGCAGGGTCGAATCGGGTTTCAAAAGATTGATACTTTTAATGGTACGTAAGTGTTCCATCAAGTATATATTGTGACTTCAAGTCTTACTAAAAACATTTGTAAGATACCGTAAATTATATGTCGTAAGTGTGTTAAAATTGTTGGTTATTAAAAAACCAAATATGTAACAAAACATATAAATAGATGGAATTGAGATGATGAACAAGACATAAAGAGAAGGAAAAGAAATAAAAGATTGAAAAATGATGGTAAGACGAAGGACGCCAAACAAATGATAATTAGATTGGTAAAAGCAAGAAATACTCTATGTACTTTCTCAGATAACTCATTATGCTTTGTGAATTCTTAAATAGATCATTACGCTTCAAGAAACTTGGCCTAACAGGTTACCAGTAACGTGGATATCCTATTTTTGTTTTCTTTTTTTAGCCTACATGACATGCCAGCTTGGAAGGACCACACTTTTGGGTATTTTGACTCGTTGACACAACCCTAACTCATTTCAATACACTAATCGGTTTATAACTCTAAATCATGTCCAGAACCCTAACCATTTAGTCAAGTCGCTATTATATCTTATCACACCTCCTCAATTTCAAAAAGCCTAACTTCTTGAATCTCTGATCTAATTATGTTATCTTCTTCTTCCTCTTTTAGGAGCATCATGTGATACCAACACATTGTCAATGTGAAAAGCCATTACTTCGACGTGTTGCTTGGACAAAAAATAACCCATGTAGACGTTTCTTTAATTGTCGATCTTCAAACATAACTAATTAGGGTTTTTTTAATCTGATTTAATTAAGGTTTATTGTAGGTAGTTTAATACTTCATATATTTTTGTCAGGTAGTTTAATACTTCATATATTTTTGTCATATTCCTGATATGATACATTGCAATTCATTCCATTGGATTGATCCAGAACTTCCAAATGAGTGGTACAAAAGTCAAGTTTTAGAGCTTTATTTAACCTTGAATAAGGAAGAAAGGGTGCAGTTCATGGGCCAGTTATCTGCTCATTAAAGACTTGAAAGACTTGAAGATGAATTTGAGCTTTATCATAATGAAATGGAAATGAAGAAGGAAGAAATGGATATTGAATTAAACAAGTTTAATATAAAGACAACTTTTTGGAAAAAGTGTGTCATGTGTTTGGTTGTTGTACTTCTGATTTTCAATTTTAATGTTGTATTTTAGATTGTTTAGGTTTAATCTTGTATTGTCAAACTTTGGTTTATGTAGTAGCTTATTATGTGGAGGTTTGTTTGTATATTGTAAAAGTGTGTTTATGCTAATGAAATGGTAGTTGTTGTTTACAAAGTTGTAGTTGACATTCCAATGGCTGCCATAACATACCAAAATATTGCAGTCACCAAAATGCAGTGAGATAGCAAACAATGTAGTCACAAAATACACCAAATTGCATATACCAAATAGACATTATATGCAGACATAAAATACACCAAATAATGGAGTACACTTTGCAGGTTATGGGACCATTTTGGTTAAGTTGTATAGGATGTGCAATAAGAATTCAGACCTATAAAGCAGACACTAAATACACCCAATAATGCAGACACCAATAATGCAAACACAAAATAATGGAGAAACCATTATTGAAGACTCCATTAACAAAGCCGTGACAACTCACATTTTTCAGGTTCACACTCTACCATAAACTCAAACGTTTTACTTTGAACACTTGAATATTTGCCTTTACGTATATCGGTTAGGTTAACCAGCATAAAACGAAAAACAATTTTGTACGTATACCGACACTAGACTAAGTTTAGTCTACATCAAATAAGTACTCAATGACTCTTATAAGCATGTTTTATGTTGGATCGATGTACTCTAACCAAACTAACTATATAGCTTGTTAAGGGTTTAATAACCTTGGATAAATCCTAAGTTATTAACAATGAAATACTGAGCAAACTTTATTAAGTATGCGGAATTTACTTAACAAAGCTAAGAAGAATTAACTTTAACTTTCAACGATATTATTAATAACTCTAAATCTTCTTGTTATGCAGATTCTTTAACAACTCTAAAACTCTAATATCGTACTTCTCTAAAACTCTAAAAACACGTTCGTACTTCTAATGCCAACCTAGGGATCCTTTTATAGGCTTAAGGATAACCCTAGTCGGTTTACAATTTGTAACCTTGTACGACAAGTAATACTATGTAAAGCTTAGAACATTCAAGAATTTACACATTAATCCTTAACGACTTTGCATAGCAGTCCTTTAAGCATGCAGTACTTTGATGAATGAGCAGTACTTTGACTTTCTTCATTAGCAGTGCTTTGACTTCTTGACACTTTGACTCTTGATGCTTTAACTCTTGACACTTTGACTTTCTATATCCCAACAATCCTCCCCAACTTGAATTCTACTTGTTTGATTTCAAGTTCCTTTATATATTCACTTTAACATCTTTGTCTTCATAGAGGATTGTGACTTTATCTTCAAATCTTATTTTGTAGATTCTGTGCTTATATCATCATCATCAAAGTAGTCTTAATATTTGTAATTCTTTTCAGCAACAATCAGCAAGCTCCATCTTCTCAGCTACCCAGCAACATATGACAATTTTGTACATTAATTCAGTTAAGTTTCAGTTTATTCTCATCACTTCCAGGTGTGTAAACTCATGTGAGAGGTGAATCATTGAAATTTAATGGATTTTGATGTCTCTTTACCAAAGCCATTAACTCTGGAGTAGCCAAATGTTTAGGTGTGTAAGACCATGGTACATTGATAACCATATGATTTTTAGCAAATCATCAGCTATCAAAAGATTTGATTTGTCTTTACCAAAAGCTCTACTCTTTTAGACTAGTTAGTTCTTGCAACCATGGTGAACTAATTACCATATAAATGGTTTTTCCACAGCCTTTACCACAAACCATTTTACTTGTGGGCTAGCCAACTCTTTACATTTGCTGATATGGTGAGTTGATTACCATACAACTTATTAGCAAGTTGTCAACTATATAACGAATTTGAGATATCTTTACAAGAGCCATTTGCTCATGGATTAGCCAGTTCTTTTGTAAACATGGTGAACTGATAACCTACTATTATAACCATCTCAAAAACCATTGTTTCTGTTAACTTTTGTTTCAAATATTCTTTACTTAACAAAGGTTTCTCTTTAAAAAATATTTACTGGTTTATGCTGTAAGCAGTACTTTGGATAAAGTACTGTTTGTCCAGCAGTACTTTGAATAAAGTACTTACTTTTCAAAAGATTTTATGCAATTATAAATCCTACCAGTATTTTATGCTTCATCATCAGCCATTTGTTGTCCATCTGATAAACAATTCGATGACCATCAGTGCTGTTTCATTCTCCTCTTCCACTTCCATTCCATGATCTAACATTCTTTTCATAAGATCTGACATGAGAGGATATCTTCTTTCTACTAACATATGGATCATTGTTCCATCTTCTAGCTCCAAAACATGCACTCCAGATTCATCAAAATATCTCCAGCAATTAATTTCCCATACTTCTTGATTATTCCATATAGCATCAGTACTTGTCTCCTCAGTTTCAAAGATAGTTGTGAGGTCTCCAAGTAATACTAAACCAATTCCTTCTGATGGAATATGTTCAAAATACTCTTGTACTAGTTGATACAGATGAAATAGGTCTTCTCTGTTTATCAAGTGCAGTATGTCCCACATTGAGTTAAACACTCTAAAGCTTTCATCTTCTCTATGGAACATAAGATAATTTACATCTTCTGCATTAACAACTTCGAATGTAACAATCTTTGACTTCTTTTCTGCAATATCTTTAGCTTTAGGATTCTCAAAATCAACAACTCTTATGTAATTCCTCAGTTCATCAAGCAGATCATTCTCAACTCAATCTTCTCGATTTACTCACTTCAGGTTGTACTTTTCTTTTTAAACTTATTTTACTAAGATCCTCCTTGTACTTATCATCCTTGAAAGAAACAATACTTTCAACTTGCTTCTGATAAGCTTGTCTAACATTTTCATACAAGTCTTTCATCTCAATGTAATTCAGCTTTGAGAATCCAGTATACCCTTGACCTTTTAAGTAAGCCATCATTGCATTCCTTTCTTTAGCTTTACTCATTGGTCTTCTAGGTAACACTAGTTTTTCTGATATAGCAGCTTCAACATCCAATTCATCTTGCAATTTCTTAGCTGCTTCTTTATTCTTAGCTTCTTCAATATCAGCTTCAGCATCCAATTCAGCTTGTAATTTCTTAGCAGCTTCCTCATTCTTAGCCACTTGAATTGTTCTAACTTCTGCCAAAGTCAGCTTTTTCTTCTTCCTTGTTTCCACCAACTTACCTTTGCCTTTATCTTTTGGATCTATAACTGGTTGAGAAACTTGTGATTGTTCTTCAGTAACTCCTGGAATGCTAACACCCTTTGGTTTTGATAAATCATGCAATATCTCAGCTATAGTTTCATCATCACTTGCAGTTTGTATTGGTTTGGGTGTATCAACTTCCTTTTCTGGTATGACTGTTGAAGGACCAGCTTCTTCTTCAAAATCTAACACCCTTGGTGTAATTAACTCTTGCTTATAAGTTCCTTGAAGAGCAGTACTTTGATCATCAGCACCTTGATCATCAGTACTTTGAACACCGTTCCTTGAGCTCGATGCTTTGAAGATTTAACTCTGCTTCAGTACTTTGAGGTTCATTCTCCTTTTCTTCATATAGTTCAGCATCTTCTTTCAAATTCTTTGCTTCTAAATTCCTCCCCAATTGGATAGAAGATTGCTGAGGAACCTTTTTGCCTGTAGAAGTCTTCTTAAAATGCCTTCGCTTCTTTTTTTCAGCTTTAACCCATAATCTGTGATGTTTAACCAAGGGCCAAATAGACTTCTTGAACTTCCTAAACTTGATCTTCAATAAGGCTATCTGAGCAGCTTGAGCCTCAGTTGTTTTCTTCATATTGACTAACTCCCTTGTCAGAACATAATTATCCAGCACTAAACCTTCAGGGGGTATAGTAGCTGAGTCTCCTCCAGAAGATGAGGAGGGAATAGGAATATCTTGTTCTGGTGACGCAATAGGAGGAATAGTATGGTGTGATGAGGTGGGAGAAACTGCAGTACCTACATTAACATCAGTACCTTGTGAAGCAGTACCTTGTGATGCAGTTTCTTGAGATGCAGCACTTTGAGAAACAGTACCTTGTGAAGCAGTACCTTCTCTTTCATCACTCTCTGCAGCCTCATCGCGTATTGCTTGAACAACCTCCATCATTGAAGTGGTTAATGGGGTGTTCCTTCCAGTAAACAGATCACTTTTCCTAGCCATAAATGTGAAGATCTTGGCTGGTTGTACCACAATAGGTAAAAGACTTGAAGGCTTTGGTACATCTGAAAGTTGTTTATTCAAGAAGACTTGAATAAATCTCGGATACATTAACCATCTTGATCCATGAGAGATGTGTGAGAGCATTCCATCTAAGATTAGCCTTGAAAAATTGAACATACGATTTGTAGCCAATCCTACCGGTCAGGATGCAATGTTTGAACCAAATTGCTCCCAAGAAGTACTTTTAGAGTCGATACAATAAAGAAGAACATGTACCAAGTACTTCCAATGTGGATGAACAAGGGCTTCTTGAATGTTGTTGTGTCGACCAAAGACCCTTCATATCCAATATCTATCGGTGTATCCCAAAGAAGTCATTTATCAAACCTAATAGCTCCTTCGCATCATCACACAATAAATCTTCACGAATTGATGCTTGATAATCTTGATAAGCCGTCCGACAACTTTGGCTTGAATATAAGATTCATGATGCTCCATATGTGTCCTTGCAGTTGCCCAAAACTGCTGTATCCAGGGCTCAATTATATCAGGTTCCACCAAAAGCGCATAATTGATTGGGGAACCAGTTAAGAAATCAATAATGTCAAGAAAGATGACATTGGCCTCTGTTTTATCTAAATTTGCCACCATGTTGTGTTTAGAAACTGTGTGTAAGTTTGCCATGGATGATTGTTAAAAAATGAGTGATTCAATGAATAGATAATTGTGTGAGAGAGAGAAATATGGAAAAGATTGATACGAATAAAGATGAGAGGGAAAATCGGGAAGTAGTTATTTATAGGTTGGATTTGAAAAATCACAGCCCATAATAACAAAGTTACCATTAGTGTGTTTTACCCCTCAATATTACCGTTGGAACAATACGTTAATAAGACAAACAGTTCTTTCCACGTGTGCAGTACTTTCCAAAGCAGTACTTTCAAAGCAGTACTTTCATAGAACAAAAACAGCAGTACTTTTTCCATCTTCTTCTCTATAATAACTGATCTGTGCTTAAAACCGTCAAGTCTAATAGACTTAAAACAGCTTAAACACAAATACAATTTAGATCAGAGGAATATAGTGGATTCCTAGGTCGTTAAGTCCCACGGAGGATGAATTGGTGTTAAACAACTTCAGATGTCGAATAATCACTAAGGATAGTGATCAATAAGGGTATTGATGGAAAATTATACCTAAAGAAAAGATTTACAAATTACAGCGACTTAAATGCAAATTAAGAAAATAAAAAAAATAAAAAAAAATTAAAATCTATTAAATAAACGCTATCACTATTTTTACAGATCGATGAACGTTTATGATTTTATAAAACAAAATAACTTAAATAAACTATTTTAACTAAAACGTAAACTCGAAATACTTAAAAACGTTGTTTAAAATGGAAACAGCGTTATTTACGAAAATGGTATTTGGGCGCAAGCAAAAACGTAAATTTTAAGAAATAAAAGGCCTAAGAGTGTAAAACTAATTTTCTTACAAAATATATGATAAAAGAAAATTTTAGAAAAAGATTTATATTTTTTGACTTTTATATTTTTATTATGATTTAAATAAGTTTTTACACTAATTAAATGTTAAAAAATACTAAAACTATTTATAAAAATCTGAAACTTTCTTATAAAATACTTATTACTATTACAAATTTATAAAAAATACAAAAATGGAAAAAGCTACTACAAATAAGCTATAAATAAGCTAAAAAGCTCGTTTAAGCTTAAAATGTAAATCGTGGTTATATATTAGATAGTGTAAAACTTTAACGAGAAAGACCCAAGGGCGCATTGGTTACAGGTACCCCCACTATCATTCCCATAAGGGAGAGGTCTCAGGTTCGAACCCTGCCTCTCCCTTTTGCACAACATTTTTATTTTTGAAATTTTATTTTACAAACTTATTATATACGATGTAATAAGCAATTTATTCAATTTGTGACTTTTTCTAAAGCCAATAATAAGCTCGATGAAGAGCTTATTTTATCAACAGATGGCTTTTATGAGCATAAGACCAAATTAAAGCCAAATGGCTTATAAGCTCTTGAAATAAGCAAAAGCTATAAAAAATAAGTCAGTATCTTGTTTATAAGCTAATGTTTACAATTGAAAAAGCTAAATCACTAGAAATTAAGCACTCAATAAGCAAAATAAGCTTGAACTCAAGCTGGTTTACAGGACACTTTTACTTTTACTAGACACTTTTAAGCTTAATTATAAGTCTTGAAATAAGCTAGATAATGAAAACAAAAACTTGCAATAGCTAGATTACACTAAGCTTTTCAAAAGCTAAAGTGCTAATTGTTTGGTTCACTAGAGAATTTTGGTGAGCTTTTGAAAATTTGGAAAAAGTCATCGAGTATAACTCGGTGTCTTTGAGTTAAATGGGACAAATTAAAAGCGAGTGCGAGCTTATCTAATAAGTCGCAAACTTGAAAATAAGACTTGGGACATTGAAATGAACTGGTTGGCTTTCCAAAGAAGCAAGGATCACAAGCTGAGGCCAACTGATAAGCTCTCTGTGAGCTTATCAAGATGGACTGCACAACTGTGATAGGACAGTTTGACTATTTATAAAAATGGACTATGTTTGACTTTTATGAACTTTGGATTGATTTTAATTACTAAATATGTTATGATAAGCTATTATAAGATTATCTTAAGCTAAACCAACAATTTTTAAACTTGTAAAATGATTTTTGCAACTCAAAATTCCCAACAGTGAACTGTTGGGAAGTTTACAAGCTACTTTGACTTTTTACTTAATAAGGACAGGATTTTATGCTATTATTGAGCTATATTATACTAAAGTGACACATAACAATAATAATTATTAACAATAACAGTCTCTAAAGCAGTTAAATCAGCAAATCCAAACACTAGCTTGTAAAACTGAATTGGAAATTTTCAAAGAGAAACACTGATTGAGACTAAGGAAATTATTGCAGACCTTATATAATTAATTAATGGGACTAAATAAACATTAAACAACAATAATAACTCAATTAAACTAAGAAATGACAAGTATGCTCTAATGAGTATGAAAATGAGATTTTATTATCTATGAATTAAAAAGAACAAGACACTAATTTAAAGGCTTAAATTCACCGAATCATGCCTAATGAACATGGAAAATCAAGTATTAGAGCTTATAACTACCTTGCACAAAGAAATGAGAAATTAGCTTGAAAAGGCTTACAAATGATTCCAAGTGAAAAATGAAACCCAAGGACTGAGAATCAATCCTAATGCTTCCCAAGAAGCTCTAAACCAACATTCATCCAAAATCAGCTCTGCATCAACAAGCTCTTATATTCAAACCAAGATTAGCTTCAACAGCTTGACTTTTGTTGACTTTTCTTTGTTTTCCAAATTATAACACTAGAATATATTACAAACTTATGAAAAGCTTTCACAAGCTTCTCCGAGCTTATTGGAAGGATAAAGAGCATTTATAATTTATAATATGTATCACTGACTTAATACGAATTATCAAGAGACATGAAAACTTGAAATCTTAATAAACTTGGAATAAGTACAATACAAAAGTGTTATTTGACTTGAAACAAACTTAAAATTACAGTGAGACTTGAGATTTTAGCTAAAACAAATATTTAGAGAACTTTTACACTACTAATGGTCTAAAAACAGTCGACCCCTCTTCTCACTGCCTTCTTTCTTCTTTATAGATATCCAAAAAGCTTTTTCTCTTTCCTCTGATCATTTCCCACCATTGGATAGGCCAAAATGATCACATCCTTTGATTTTCACTTTTTGGCGCCAAAAAAGTCTTGGGTGGGTTTTCTGCATTAATGGGGTTTGGGAGGATATGGAGGTGGAGGGGGGATGTTAACCAGCTGGGGGATAAGGTTGGTGAGGTGGAAAGGTGGGGAGAGGTGGAAAAACCACCTGGTTTCAGGTAAGCAGGGGTGAAGGAGACACTGCTACAGTGAAGGCGGGTTTTGAATTGTTTGACCGTTTGACCGGGTGTTGGGTTTGGGCTATGGATTGGGCCAGCACTGGTTTTGGATTAGGTGTTTAGTAAATAGGTCCATTTGGTTTAGTAGTTAATAATCATAAGGACCAAAACTGTAATTAAGCCAAACATTAGGGACTGAAGTTGTAGCTTTTCCAAAATTCTCACAAGTACTAAACCTGCCAAGTTTAATTAGTATAAGGACCAAAGTTGTATTTTATTTTATTTTTTTAAACTTTAAGGACCTAATATGTAATTTTTGGATTTTTAGGGACTAAAGGTGTAAATTCCCAAAAGTTTATCATAAGGACCATTTTTGTCATTTATAAATAGTACAAGGTTTATTTCTGATCAATTTCACTTTTTAAAACCTTAAGGACTATTTTTGACACTTTTCCAAAGTTCAGGGACTAAAGTTGTCATTTTGTGATTTTTAAACTTTAAAGGGTTTGTTTTGACAACTTTTGAATCTTATGGACCTAAAATGATATTTTGCAAGTTTTGAATTACCGTGGACTGTTTTTGACAACTTTTGTAACTGGGGACTAAAATTGCCAATTATGCAAACTTGATCGTTTTCACAAGATTTTGATGTTTTGCATTTAAAACATATAAAACACTTGTTTGTGATATTTTATCATTTTGAAGCATTTACGAGTGTTTTCGGATGTTTTGGCATTCTAACAAGATAAAAATGATGAGTATTTAGACACTCATCAATCCCCACACTAAGATATTGCTAGTCCCTAGCAATGATTTATGAAAAGTTAATGGATTTTATCTCTTTACCAAAAGCCATTACTTGGAGTAGCCAATTGTTTTAGTTCAAGTAAGAACCTTGGTACAATGATAACCAAATGATTTTGAGCAAATCATAAGTCGTTAATGGATTTGATTTGTCTTTACCGAGCCGCACCATACGGACTAGCCAACTCTTAGATAAATTATCAATATTATCTTTGGTGAGCCGATTACCAATTATGGATTTTCCATCGCCTTTACCACAAGCCATAACCTTGCGGGCTAGCCAACTCTTCACTTTTTAGGATATGGTGAGTTGAACACCATACAATTTTAGGCAAATTGTAAGCCATAAACGGATTTGAGATATCTTTACCAAGAGCCGTTTGCTCTGGATTAGCCAATCCTTATGTGAGTTAGACATGGTGGATGATTACCATTTGTTGTGTTTAGTACATAGTACTTCCACTAAATAAAATTTTTTAAAATTTGGCCATTTTGGGGAAAAAGGGACTAAAAGGGTACATTTACGATCAAATTCGCGAATTTCCCCACACTTAGAAATGAATATTGTCCTCAATATTCAAAGTACCTACTGTTATACGAAACTTAGAACGTAAAAGATAACATTACTAGCTAAGTGTAGAAACACAACATTTATACTCTTTTGAATATATACAATTTTCATTCATTTTAAGGTCTATATACAACATGTGGGAATCTCCCCACACTAAGGTGGTACACACGGGTGAAAACCCATGTTTAGCTCTTGTTTTGATTACCGAGTCGCTAGCTTGACTCGACCCGAATTAATTTATTCATGGGAAGTAAGTGGAAGTGACAATCTCCATCGGACTTTCTTTGAAGATGTTTGTATAAACATTTGAAATACGTGAAAGTTCCACACCGATGAGATATCTGAGAACCGCTCAAAATGATTAATGAAAATGCCGGGTCAAAGATAATGTCTTCATTCCAAGGAGTGAAGAACAGGAGAAACTACGGGATAGGTGAAAAGAAAGAAAGTCATGATAAAGATCATGATTAACTCATCATCACTCACGGGAGAATTCATGGTTTCATGAATCTCATCAAGAGCTCATTTGATCTAGACATATCCCGGGTGTGTCTAGATCAAAGTAGAAATTATCATACTCCGGTGGAGATATGATATGAGTGAGTTCACGGAGAACTCCTCAAAGGAGAATGATTCATATTCGAGATTGATTTGACCGAGTTCACCGGGAACTCATCAAAAGTAAATGATTCATAATCGGGGAGAGAATTATGAGAATGAGAAGTGGTAATACCACTAATCTTCTCTCCCATATGATCAAAATGGAACGTTTGCAATTCGGGAATAGAATCATTGAACAAAAGTTCACTATCCTCAAAGGGGATAGGATATGAAGTAGGCTTTTCATCAAAAGCCTCGATTCTAGAAATGAGAAGATTAACATTTAATAATGTAAGACGAAGAGCTTCGTCTTGGATTATTTCTTCTTCATTCTCTTCTCCTAAGCTGACAAGCTCAGAAGGTAATTCACCAACATAACTTATGTCTCCACAAGATAAAGAATAGTTCTCATCAGAATCAGAGAACATCTCAATATGATCATTTTGGAAGACAAGAGGAGGAGGGATATCACACACGTGATCGAGAATTCCCTGTGACTCTCTTGGGATTGGGACAAGGTCCTCAACACTAGACTTTATGAATTCGTCCGATTCCTTTTCAGGAACAGTGTCAAGAAGCTCATCCCCATGTTTAGAGAGTGAGTGGGAGCTTGGTGTGATAGCGATTACATGAGAATGAATCTCAACTGGAATATCCATCGATGAATCGATGAATCTTCAGTGTATCATCATCATCACTATCATCGGGAATAAAGCGAAATTGCGAGCTAGATCCGCTGCTTTTTCTTGTGCAATTGATTCCTTAATAGCTTTTTCAAAGGCAATTTGGGAATTAATTTTAGCGACCGCTCTTGACTAGCAATTCTTCCATGGATTTCTCATGTGAATTTTGAATTACACAAGAAAAAGCGGGAACATTATGAAATCTTTGTCTTGCTCAACTCCTCGGTTCTTTTCACCGACTCCGAAGCTCTAGATAAGTGTCTTGTTGGGCTTCTTGAGGAGTTTGAGTCATTTAACACCGTGGAGGTTGGTCGTGATATGGATAGTCATAATTGTTACAAGGAAATGGATTCCTGTTTGACAATCGAGTGAAATGGGGACCTCCACAATTCTCACAACAAGAAACTGTTGATCCCGGATTGGTGAATCATATGGATGTTGGTCATACCCAAAGTTACGAGCATCACCGGAAAACTGCTCATAGACAAACGTATTTCGGGTTGACATTCAAATCCTTGGTGAGGACCTCCACAAAATTCACAAAGAAGATTGTTGATTATATGAAGATATGTCGGGTGTGGTGGGTAATTAGAAAAATTTGAGGGTCGTTAAATGAGTTCGGATTAGGATCATAATCAAATGAATTCCTCGAACCACAAAACAAACAACTCCGTTATGAATATCATTACCACACCGCACACACGTACACCAATGACGTGGTGAACCAAAAGAGGCTCACCACAACCGACACAAGGAATAAGCGATTCTATTTGAGAGTTATGAGAAGGAATCGTTCATTCAAAGAATCAACAAAACCAACATGGTGATCTCGAATGACTATTTAGACTCAAAGAACATTTTGAAAAATCCGGAGGTGGGACAAGTAGTGTGCTCGAGAGCTAGCAATTTCCACCACTTCCGTTATGGACTCCGCTTTTGGTTCTTGAGAAACGTGAAGATTAGGTAAGTCATTCTTGCTAGTCACCGGATGAATTACGCATGTTTGCTTTTAACCGTAAATCGTGAAAGTTTATTATCAATTCTAGACGACTTAGGAGCAATCGAGGATTAGATCTTTGAATAACCGTAGGTTGGACGATTAGTACCTCCATTATCGGATGAAAGTACCGGTCCTTTGTCACCTCGGTTTTCTTTCCATTTCCACGAGCGAAATTAATGGATCTTCGAACAACACGAATTCTAGACATTTGTGATAAAGTCTGAAGCTTTTCAGCTTCGTCCCAGAATTCGTTCTCGAGAGATTCCATGAGAATAGAAGTTTAGAATCAAATTGATAGAGGGTAAAGGAATAAAGAATTAAAAAGGGTAAGAGGGTAAAGATGAATATTTTTGGAGTTTTGGATAAATATCTTGTAAAAACAAGGAATGAAAATATTTTTGGTGTTGTTAACACTTTAGGAAAAGTGTTAATGAACTTTTTGATTTTGAAAAACTTTACAGAAAACTGTTTACAAACGATGGTATATGTGCAAGTGCAGGTGCGAAATGCTTAGAACACGCTTCTGACCTCCCGTGGCGCGCCAAAATTTGATCTGTGCTTAAAACCGTCAAGTCTAATAGACTTAAAACATCTTAAACACAAATACAATTTAGATCAGAGGAATATAGTGGATTCCTAGGTCGTTAAGTCCCACGGAGGATGAATTGGTGTTAAACAACTTCAGATGTCGAATAATCACTAAGGATAGTGATCAATAAGGGTATTGATGGAAAATTATACCTAAAGAAAAGATTTACAAATTACAGCGACTTAAATGCAAATTAAGAAAATAAAAAAAATAAAAAAAAATTAAAATCTATTAAATAAACGCTATCACTATTTTTACAGATCGATGAACGTTTATGATTTTATAAAACAAAATAACTTAAATAAACTATTTTAACTAAAACGTAAACTTGAAATACTTAAAAACGTTGTTTAAAATGGAAACGAGCGTTATTTACGAAAATGGCGCTGGAGCGCAAGCAAAAACGTAAATTTTAAGAAATAAAAGGCCTAAGAGTGTAAAACTAATTTTCTTATAAAATATATGATAAAAGAAAATTTTAGAAAAAAGATTTATATTTTTTTGACTTTTATATTTTTTATTATGATTTAAATAAGTTTTTACACTAATTAAATGTTAAAAAATACTAAAACTATTTATAAAAATCTGAAACTTTCTTATAAAATACTTATTACTAATACAAATTTATAAAAAATAAAAAAATGGAAAAAGCTACTACAAATAAGCTATAAATAAGCTAAAAAGCTCGTTTAAGCTTAAAATGTAAATCGTGGTTATATATTAGATAGTGTAAAACTTTAACGAGAAAGACCCAAGGGCGCATTGGTTACAGGTACCCCCACTATCATTCCCATAAGGGAGAGGTCTCAGGTTCGAACCCTGCCTCCCCCTTTTTGCACAACATTTTTATTTTTGAAATTTTATTTTACAAACTTATTATATACGATGTAATAAGCAATTTATTCAGCTGTGACTTTTTCTAAAAGCCAATAATAAGCTCAGTAAGAGCTTATTTTATCAACAGATGGCTTTTATGAGCATAAGACCAAATTAAAGCCAAATGGCTTATAAGCTACTGAAATAAGCAAAAGCTATAAAAAAATAAGCTGTAATACTGTTTATAAGCTAATGTTTACAATTGAAAAAGCTAAATCACTAGAAATTAAGCACTCAATAAGCAAAAATAAGCTTGAACTCAACTGGTTTACACAGGACACTTTTACTTTTACTAGACACTTTTAAGCTTAATTATAAGTACTGAAATAAGCTAGATAATGAAAACAAAAACTTGCAATAGCTAGATTACCGCTAAGCTTTTCAAAAGCTAAAGTGCTAATTGTTTGGTTCACTAGAGAATTTTGGTGAGCTTTTGAAAATTTGGAAAAAGTCATCGAGTATAACTCGGTGTCTTTGAGTTAAATGGGACAAATTAAAAACTGAGTGCAGGCTTATCTAATAAGCTGCAAACTTGAAAATAAGACTTGGGACATTGAAATGAACTGGTTGGCTTTCCAAAGAAGCAAGGATCACAAGCTGAGGCCAACTGATAAGCTCTCTGTGAGCTTATCAAGATGGACTGCACAACTGTGATAGGACAGTTTGACTATTTATAAAAATGGACTATGTTTGACTTTTATGAACTTTGGATTGATTTTAATTACTAAATATGTTATGATAAGCTATTATAAGATTATCTTAAGCTAAACCAACAATTTTTAAACTTGTAAAATGATTTTGCAACTCAAAATTCCCAACAAGGAACTGTTGGGAAGTTTAAACTACTTTGACTTTTTACTTAATAAGGACAGATTTTATGCTATTATTGAGCTATATTATACTAAAGTGACACATAACAATAATAATTATTAACAATAACAGTCTCTAAAGCAGTTAAATCAGCAAATCCAAACACTAGCTTGTAAAACTGAATTGGAAATTTTCAAAGAGAAACACTGATTGAGACTAAGGAAATTATTGCAGACCTTATATAATTAATTAATGGGACTAAATAAACATTAAACAACAATAATAACTCAATTAAACTAAGAAATGACAAGTATGCTCTAATGACTGTGAAAATGAGATTTTTATTATCTATGAATTAAAAAGAACAAGACACTAATTTAAAGGCTTAAATTCACTGAATCATGCCTAATGAACATGGAAAATCAAGTATTAGAGCTTATAACTACCTTGCACAGTGAAATGAGAAATTAGCTTGAAAAGGCTTACAAATGATTCCAAGTGAAAAATGAAACCCAAGGACTGAGAATCAATCCTAATGCTTCCCAAGAAGCTCTAAACCAACATTCATCCAAAATCAGCTCTGCATCAACAAGCTCTTATATTCAAACCAAGATTAGCTTCAACAGTTGACTTTTGTTGACTTTTCTTTGTTTTTCCAAATTATAACACTAGAATATATTACAAACTTATGAAAAGCTTTCACAAGCTTCTCTGAGCTTATTGGAAGGATAAAAGAGCATTTATAATTTATAATATGTATCACTGACTTAATACGAATTATCAAGAGACATGAAAACTTGAAATCTTAATAAACTTGGAATAAGTACAATACAAAAGTGTTATTTGACTTGAAACAAACTTAAAATTACAGTGAGACTTGAGATTTTAGCTAAAACAAATATTTAGAGAACTTTTACACTACTAATGGTCTAAAAACAGTCGACCCCTCTTCTCACTGCCTTCTTTCTTCTTTATAGATATCCAAAAAGCTTTTTCTCTTTCCTCTGATCATTTCCCACCATTGGATAGGCCAAAATGATCACATCCTTTGATTTTCACTTTTTGGCGCCAAAAAAGTCTTGGGTGGGTTTTCTGCATTAATGGGGTTTGGGAGGATATGGAGGTGGAGGGGGGATGTTAACCAGCTGGGGGGATAAGGTTGGTGAGGTGGAAAGGTGGGGAGAGGTGGAAAAACCACTGGTTTCGTGTGTTAGGGTGAAGGAGACACTTTCTGATGAAGGCGGGTTTTGAATTGTTTGACCGTTTGACCGGGTGTTGGGTTTGGGCTATGGATTGGGCCAGCACTGGTTTTGGATTAGGTGTTTAGTAAATAGGTCCATTTGGTTTAGTAGTTAATAATCATAAGGACCAAAACTGTAATTAAGCCAAACATTAGGGACTGAAGTTGTAGCTTTTCCAAAATTCTCACAAGTACTAAACCTGCCAAGTTTAATTAGTATAAGGACCAAAGTTGTATTTTATTTTATTTTTTTTAAACTTTAAGGACCTAATATGTAATTTTTGGATTTTTAGGGACTAAAGGTGTAAATTCCCAAAAGTTTATCATAAGGACCATTTTTGTCATTTATAAATAGTACAAGGTTTATTTTTGATCAATTTCACTTTTTAAAACCTTAAGGACTATTTTTTGACACTTTTCCAAAGTTCAGGGACTAAAGTTGTCATTTTGTGATTTTTAAACTTTAAAGGGTTTGTTTTGACAACTTTTGAATCTTATGGACCTAAAATGATATTTTGCAAGTTTTTGAATTACGTGGACTGTTTTGACAACTTTTGTAACTTGGGGACTAAAGCGCCAATTATGCAAACTTGATACGTTTTCACCGATTTTGATGTTTTGCATTTAAAACATATAAAACACTTGTTTGTGATATTTTATCATTTTGAAGCATTTCTGAGTGTTTTCAGATGTTTTTGGCATTCTAACAGTATAAAAATGATGAGTATTTAGACACTCATCAATAACAAACACTCCATGTGGGCATTGTATTGCCTCCCCTTAAGCAAAGCACAGGACTGTCTAACTTACTAACCAGTCCTCCCCTTAAATGTAGCTTAATAATTAATCATGCCAATGCTCACCACCAAGTGATTAAATCTTGAAACATCAAATCCTTTGGTGAGTAAATCAGCTACATTGTTATCTGTATGCACCTTGACAACATTAATAAGCCTATGCTCATAACAATCTCTGATGAAGTGATGCCTAATCTGAATGTGCTTGGTCTTGGAATGATAAACTGGATTCTTCACAATGCAAATGGTACTCTCATTATCAATATTGATAGGAGTATTCTTGAAATTGAACCCATAATCCAAGAGTTGATTCTGCATCCACAAAACTTGTCCACAACAGACTTGCGCAGCCACATATTCACTTGATGAGGATGTTGTTGCAATTGTTTGCTTCTTACACCGCCATGAAACTAATCTTCTTCCAAGATATTGGCATCCTCCATAGTTGATCTTCATCATAGTTGTCACCGCATAATCACTATCTCGAAAAAGCTTCCAGTGAAAAGGGAATCCTTAGGATACCACAACCCTAACTTAGGTTGTTGCTTCAAATAACTGAAAATTCTCTTCACTGCATTCATATAAGAGACCTTAGGTGAGACTTGATATCGTGCACATAAACAAACAACAAACATGATATCAGGCCTAGATGCAATTAAATACATAAGACATCCAATCATAGATCTGTACAACTTGACTTCAACAGGTTGACCATCTTCATCCTTGCCCAATGAGTTGATAGATTTGATAGGTGTAGTGACTGGCTTCATAGCATCAAAGTTAAATTTCTTGAGTATATCTGAGACATACTTATCTTGACTGATGAAAATTCCTTCCTTTGACTGTTTAACTTGAAGTCCCAAAAAGAATGTTAACTCACCCATAGAACTCATTTGAAATTCATTCTGCATCAGCTGCTCAAACTCCGTAACCATGGACTGTTTGGTAGCTCCAAAGATGACATCATCAACATATACTTGAACCAACATGATATCCTTCTTGTCTCTCTTGATAAACAAAGTCTTGTCAATGGCTCCTTTTCTGTAACCATGTTGCAATAAGAAAGTAGAGAGCCTCTCATACCAAGCTTTAGGTGCTTGATGAAAGCCATAAAGAGCCTTAACCACCTTGTAGACTTTGTTTGGATGTGCAGGATCTTCAAAACCAGGAGGCTGTTTGACATAAACCTCCTCTGTAATAGTGCCATAGAGAAAGGCACTCTTGACATCCATCTGATAAACTTGAAATCCCATATATGATGCAAAAGCAAGGAATATTCGAATAGCTTCAATCCTGGCTACTGGAGAAAATACTTCATTATAATCTACTCCTTCTTCTTGTCTATAGCCTTGAGCTACTAACCTTGCCTTGTTCTTGATGACATTCCTTCTTTCATCTCTCTTGACTCTGAACACCCATCTTGTACCAATGACCTTCTTTCCATCAGGTAGATCACATAGTACCTAAACTTCTTGAAGTTTAAATTGAAGAAGTTCTTCTTGCATAGCTTCAACCCAACCCTCTTTAGATAATGCCTGAGCTATATTCTTAGGTTCCTTTTGAGAGATAAAGCAAGTGAATAAACATGTTTGATGATCCTTGTGATTTAGCCTGTTCTGTTTATAAACAAAGCTAAGTAAAGCATTGTGAGGTTTAGAAAAACCCTTAGCTTTGGTCCTTGTAAGCACTCCAGAGTTAGAAGGTCCAATGATTTGATCAGTAGGATGATTCTTATGAACTCTTAAGATAGGAGTTTGTGGAACTTCAACATTATCATCCAAATTTGTAAAATCAACACCTTCATTGGAATCTGAGAAAATACCTTCATCTTCAAATTCATCATCAGTGTCTTCTAAGCCAGGCATGGTAGGATCATTCAAATCATCCAAAGTGATGTCAACAGATGCGCAGATGCTTTGATCGAAAATCATCACACCCAAAGCAATTGTGAGTGAACTCTGCAGACTTGTTCTTTTTCTTTGCTTCTGCATAAGCTCTTCTTTGATCATCATCATAAGATTGTGTAGAAAACTAGAAGGGGGGTTGAATAGTTTACCAATTAAAACTTTGTTTTGAAACTTGTTGAAAAGATCAATTGATATTGATCTTAGATATGTTAATGAAATATGCAAGCAATATGTAATGAGTAAATAAGGAAAGAAATGATCAAACCACAACAAGTTGTTTATAGTGGTTCGGTCTACAAGGACTCTTTTTCCTTGCCCTACTCCACTCCCCGAGTCTCACACTCGAGAGTTTAACTTCACTAGTCAAGAAGCTCCTTTCACCGGCGGAGAAAACCTTTACACTTCGCTTACACTATTTCCGACACTAAGCTAGATGTCGAGTTCTTTCCAAGGGTACAATTACTCCCACACACAATGTATTTTGAGGACTAAAATACTAACCACTCACACTCACAAGATTATGATGGTTTAATACAACAATGAAGTATGAATCAACACTAGATCATACAACACTAAACAAACAAGACTTCCAACTTCTCGTTTGAAGCTTGAATGTGACTTGATCTTCTTTGCTACAAAGAGATCACTAATATGATATGAAACCGAGTTAGAAAGGTTAGAGAGAAGATATGTATGAGAGTATGATAGAAAGGGATGAAAAACTACTTGGTTTGGCATTGCTATTTATAGCCAAAATGGATGAGAGCGTCCACGGACCACGGAACCCTTAAAAGGGTTCCGCCTGTACCATTTTGGTACCGCCAGTCCGATACCAAGATATCAAAATCTTTGCTAAATTCAACTATATCTAAGTAAGATTGTGCAAGATATGAAGAGTACAAATCCACACAAAATATCTAATGAAATCTTTCAATGATTTCCATGATGCATCACATGATGTCATATGTTTCTATTTTTAGAAATATGCAAGTACTAAAGTAGTGTTTGGTTTTAAGAACCTAACACATTCTAAAAACTACTATCATACATAATGATTAGAATCATATCAAGATGTTACTAATCATAAATGTAAATACTTGAATGATGAATATATTGTTTGAAAAAGCTTGTTTTAATATCTATTAAACTTGACAAGCTTTAAGCTTTTATACAAATTAAATTTACTTTTGTCGTTAACAAAACTTAGGTAAAGATCAAAAATATAAATAACGTTTAATGACGATATTTGTATTAACAATCTCCCCCTTTTTGTTGAGGACAAAATATAAATTTTATTTTATAAAAGATACAAAGTTTGTGCAAGAGTTATAAAAATATTAGTTTTAGAACTTGAAAAGGAAATGATAATGCAAGTGTATGATGTTTGACTTTTTCGTAAAGTCAAAGTATTCACTAGTTGATGCATGATGTTGACTTATTCGTAAAGTCAGTATGCGATTGACTTTTAAGAAAAGTCAAGTATTATCAATGAAGTATCATGTTTGACTTTTCGAAAAGTCAATGTATGCGCTTGACTTTTCGGAAAAGTCAAACTAAAACAAGTTCAAGTTCTATATTTTCTCCCCTTTTGTCTCAACAAAAGAAGAGGCTATGCGGAATATAATGAGCCCGAGCCATTATCTCCCCCTTGATCAAAGCTCCCCCTAAATTGGGTGCTTAATGGGAAGATACATGGATTGTGAAAATAAAGCTACAAAAAAAATGTTAGTAATAATGATCATTCACAAGCATCTCCAAACACTATGGAATGGCATCAACAATATAATAAACATCATTCATTAGTTAAAATTTTTCATGAAGAAAGATCATGAAAAGAGAACACAATGATGTGTTTTTAGTATAAGAAAGTAAGGATAATCCTAAGAAAAGAAAAACTAGAAGTGATAGTCTATGACCATCCTAATGAGATGGTGGATGAGAAAGAGCGTTGAGGCGCTCAAGGATGTGATTGAGGATGAACCTCATTTCCTCTTGAAAGTCATGGACCATAACCCGGGTCCTTTCAACGGTTTGGGCCATTTGCTCACAAATTGAGCAACCATGCCTAGGAGGATAGTATGTTTGGGAAGGTTGTGGTGGTGGAATGGTAGATGTGTTGGTGGTGTTGGAGATGTTTGGGGTGGTCATGATGGAGGCTAGCAAAGCATTTTGCATTTGCATAGTCTCACTAAGGTGAGAATCCACCATGCCTTTGAATTGGTGGAGATTGTGGAGTTCCGCTTGAATCTCCTCTCTAGTGGGATTGTGATCGGTGCAAAACCGTCAAGTTTTCTCACGCGAGCTGATCACTTGTGAATGACCAGCCGTAAGGAACTTAAAACAGCTCACACACCAATTGCAATTTAGATCGAGAGAATACAGAGGATTCCCGGTCGTTAAGTCCCACTGAGGATGACCGGTGTTTAACACAATCGGATGTCGAATAACCACTAAGGATAGTGATCGGATTTTGGTATTTTGAGTTTTTTATAAACTACAGGAGATTAAAGGAAATTAAAAAGTTAAAATCTATTAAATAAACGCTATCACTATTTTTAAAATGATGTTTTGTTTTTAAGTTTTATAAAACTGAATTAAAAACTACGTGACGTCTGAGTAAAAACGTGAAACTTACACAATATTAATCCTAAAAATATGAAAATGATATTTTACAAACCTAATGATATGAGAAACTTTTAGAAAAAGAAAATTATTTTTATAACTATTTATCTAATTATTATTAATTAAAAACTATTTTAACTAATTAATAATAACCTAAATTACAAGAAAATATGAAATAAACCTAGAAAAATAAAATTAAGACTTGGAAAAATCTAAAATAACAAAAAGAATTTTCAAAACTATTTTTATATTTTTCGATTATTTTCTATTTTTATGGATTTTAAACTATTTAAAACTAATTAAATTACTAAAATTACAAAATAAACTATGAAAAATCTGGAAAATTACTTTTTTACTTTTTATATTTATCTAAACTTAATAAAATGAAAAGTTATTTTTTGGACTTTTTCGAATTTTTGTATTAAAAGCTATTTAAATAAGCCTAAAAGTGTTTTAAATTAAGAAAAATAGCAAAACAACTATGGAAAAATGTGAAAATTTCAGGAAAACTCTAAAATTATACTAGGAATCTAGGAAAATAGAAAAACATGGTGTTGTGTGGAAGATTATGGAACTGCTATGAAATGAGCTTATGAATAAGCACTTTAATAAGCCAAGTGAACACAAACAAGCACCAAATTGATACACAAGCTACAATATGCTAAAGTTACTCTAATTGAACTAAAAACAACAAGCTGCAACCACTGATATGCAAGTTTGATCAGATTTGAAGATTTGAGCTTTTAAGCTAAACAGGTTTCAGGTGGCTACTTTGGAAGCAAGCACAAGCTACAATTTAAGCTAAAAATGAAAACAAACAATTGTAACCTAGACTAGACCTGGGTGAGATCAATTGTACCAAAAATCAGGCTATGATAAGCTCTTTTGAGCCCTGTGCACCTTGCACAAAAATCTGAGAAAAACTCAGTGTTAACTGAGCTTTGGAGCAGGGCAGATAAGCCCTTCTTTATGAGCTTGTTTGAGAGCTTTAGAAAATTAACAAAATTCTACTAAAATAGCAATAAGAAAGTAGACCTGGCCAAGTTATTAATCCCAAAATTTGATTTGATTTGGTCCAAGAATGAACCTGTGATAAATCCCTCTAGTTGGCCCAAAACTGGATTTTTGCAAATATCTTGACTTTTGACAGATTTTCAACTTTGACTTGGGTGAACTTTAGAACCAATTTAAGGACTCATGTTGTTGCTTAATGATGAAATGACACTGATTCAAGGTTTGTCTATGTAATTTAAACACAAAACAAGAGATTGCAAATCCAAAACTCTCAACAGTGAGATATTGAGACAGATTTTTCTTGATGTTGACTTTAGGTGTTTGTAAGCATAAATTTAAGACAAGTTTTAGTTCAATAGGACATAACAAGCATGAACCAAAAGGAAAACACCACTGCATAAACCTATAGCACAGTTATGCAGTCAAATCCAAACACACCTTTGAAACTGTTTTACTACTTTTAACTTGGCTAAACACTTATCTAGTAGATGTTATCACTTTTTCTTATTACTATTATCCTAATTACTACTAGTGGACAGGTTTAAATGGTTTAATGATCACTATTACAAGCACAAATACAAACTGCAACAAAAAAAATGAAAATGAGAGTAAAGGCTCACAAAGGTCCAGCTGGTTTTGTAGCTTAAACCAAACCATACATCACCATTTTAATCTATTTCCAACCCAAATCAACTCTCTGCAACACCCATAAACCATTTCCAACCTGCTTGAGCTTATAGTTGACTTCTGTTGACCAAACCCAAATATTGATTGAACTCGCTTGATAAACTCACTAAAGCTATAGTAAGCTTCAATGAGCTTATTTGAATTTGAAATTAAGCTTGTTGAAGCTTGGATTTAAGATTGAACATTGCAATTTGAAACAAGAAGATTGAAATTAGAATTCTCAACATAAGCTTGCATTAACACTTAAAAACTTGATAAAATGATTTCTTAACTTAATATTGATGTAGTTAAACTGAGAATTACAACTTTGAAGCTAAATTAAGACATTGGTATTAAAAACGAAATATATGAAAACTAGAAATTAACTACTTGCTTCTCTGTTGACTCTTCCTCCTCTTTTATGCTTCAAATATCATCCACGTGGCCTTCTGAGCAGATCCCACCTCTTATCATGACCAGTGGGAGAGTTTTGAGTGAGTTGCCTGTTTTAATCATTTTGGCGGGAAATGCAAATTGACTTGTAGGCCTGTGAATTTGTCAAGAGGGGGGTGGCATTAATTGTGGGGGGCTAGTGATGATGAGGGGTGGTGGGAAGGAGATAAGGTGGTGGGAGTGATGGGTTGCGAGCAAAGGTGCAAAGAGAAGTGAGGTGGAAGATAAACAATGGAAGGCGCGTTTTGCTTTTTTGACTTTGTTTGACCAAGGGTCAAAATAGGCTAAAGACAGGGGTCAAAAGGAGATAATGGCGGGGTCCAATATTAGTTTTGACAAGGTTTAGTATTAGTTTAGACAAGGACTAATGTTGCAAATCTGAAATTATGAAGGACCAATCTGTAATTTTCCAAACTTTGTCACAAGGACTGAAATTGACAAACTTTATTAGTACAAGGACTAGACTTGACATTTTGATTTTCCAAGGACTAAACTTGCCAAATTTCAAAGATCGTGGACCTAAGTTGTAAATTTGTAATTTTAAGTTTCAAGGACCAATTTTGACAACTTAGGAATCCTAGGGACTCAAAATGATATTTTTCTTTATTTGGATTTACCAGGACTGTTTTTGACAACTTTTGAAACTTGGGGACTAAAGCGCCAATTATGCAAACTTGATACGTTTTTCACCGATTTTGATATATTTGCATTTAAAACACATAAAACACTTATTTGTGATGTTTTTATCATTTTGATGCATTTCGAGTGTTTTCGGATGTTTTTGCGCCTAAATTTGTACAAAATGATGAGTATTTACACACTCATCAATCCCCACACTAAGATATTGCTAGTCCCTAGCAATGATTTGAGAAAAATTAATGGATTTTATCTCTTTACCAAAAGCCATTACTTCGGAGTAGCCAAATGTTTCATTCAAGTAAGAACCTTGGTACACCGATAACCAAATGATTTTGAGCAAATCATCGACTTTCAACGGGTTTGATTTGTCTTTACCGAGGAGCCGTTTGCTACGGACTAGCCAACTCTTAGATAAAATATCTTTGGTGAGTTGATTACCAATTATGGTTTTCCAACGCCTTTACCACAAGCCATAAACTTGCGGGCTAGCCAACTCTTCACTTTTAAGGATATGGTGAAATGAATACCATACAATTTTGGGCAAATTGCAAGCCGTCAACGGATTTGAGATATCTTTACCAAGAGCCGTTTGTTCTGGATTAGCCAATCCTTTTGTTTATTAGACAAGGCGGATCGATAACCAAATGAGTAAGTGTAAAACACTTACTCCAAAAAAAAAATTTTGGCCAAAACGGGGAATTAGGCGGTATAATTACATGATAAAATTCGTGAGAATTCCCCACACTTAGAAATGAATATTGCCCTCAATATTCAAAGTACCTATGGTTATGCCGAAACATAGAACGTAAAAGGGAAATACTAAGGCCATTATTTAGCAAGGATTTTTTTTTTTTTTTTTTTTTTTTTAATTTTTTACATCTTATATATACACAACATGTGGGCAACTCCCCACACTAGGGTGGTACACACGGTGAAAACCCATGTAACATGCTATTGTTTTTGATACCCGAGTCGCTAGCTTGACTCGATCCCGCATTCATTGGTTCATGGGGAAAGTTTGAAGATCCGGACAATCACGGAGGAATGTCCTCTCCAAAGTAATGCTTCAACCGATGACCATTCACTTTAAAGTTTGGACCATCGGGTTGAGATAACTCAATGGTGCCATAAGGATAAACCTTAGTGATAGTAAATGGACCGCACCAACGGATTTAAGCTTTCCGAGAAAATCTTCAATCTTGAATTGAAAAGAAGGACTCGATCACCAACGTTGAAAACGCGTTTTTGATTTTTGAGTCATGAATCTTCTTTGTCTTTTCTTTATAGATCAAAGAGTTCTCGTATGCTTGATCACGGAGTTCATTTAATTCATTCATTTGAACTTTTCGTGATCACCACCGTCTCGAATATCAAAGTTGGCATGCTTCAAGGCCCAAGATGCCTTGTGCTCTAGCTCAACAGTAGATGACACGCCTTCCGTACACAAGCTTGTATGGAGTACACCGATGGGTGTTTTGTAAGTTGTACGAAAGGCCCAGTCGTCATCTAGCTTATCCGACCAAGAGGCACGGTTTTCACCAACCGTCCTCTCAAGAATTCTTTAATCCCGGTTAGAAACTTCCACTTGCCCACTTGTTTGGGGTGGTACGCGATAGAGAGACGGTGAGTTACACCATACTGCATGACTCTTTCAAACCGGTCATTGCAGAAATGCGTACCACGATCACCGATTATGGCTCGTGGAGTTCCAAACCTAGCAAAGAGAGATTTTAAGAATTTCACAACAACTCGGGCATCGTTGGTATGTAAAGCCTTAGCTTCAACCCATTTTGACAGATAGTCAACGGCCACGAGTATGTACTTATTACCGCGAGAAGAAGGAATGGCCCCATAAAGTCAATGCCCCGGATGTCAAAATCTCACACACTTGAATGGCGTTTTGCGGCATTTCATTTCTTTGTGAGATATTCCGTGACGTTGACAAGCGTCACGTGCTTTGACAAATTCGTGGGCATCCTTATAGATAGTGGGCCAATAGAATCCGGAATCAAACACCTTCTTGGCGGTGTAGTTGGGGCTATGATGTCCCCAAGAGGGTCCGAATGGCAAGCTTTGAGAATGTCAATAGCTTCCCGACCATACACACATCGCTCGATGACTTGATCCGCGCAAATTTTAAACAAGTAGGGTCGTCCCGTAGTAATGTTTAACATCTTTAAAGAATTTGTTCTTCCGTTGGGACGACATCCCTTTCACTATGAAGTTACCCGCATGGTAATTTGCGGTCAAGAAACCATGGGGTAGAAGAGTCTCCACGAAAAGAAACCGCATTGAGTGTCTCGAGAGGAAATGTTTCATTTATTTCCTTTTCTCGAACACATCTTGGTGAGGTTCTCTAATCGGGATAGATGATCGCAGCCAGGTTCTCGGCTCCTTTTTATCACGTATAATGATATCAAATTCACGGAGGAGGAGAACCCAACGAGCAATCTCGGCTTTGCATCTTGTTTTGCAAAGAGATATTTAAGAGCCGAGTGATCCGTATACACTACGCATTTGGTCAAGATGAGGTATGGTTTAAATTTCTCAAACGCATACACCACAACTAATAATTCTTTTTCGTAGTGGTGTAATGGGTTTGAGCTTGATCATAGTCTTACTCGCGTAGTGGATAGGCTGAAAATGCTTGGTTTTTCGTTGCCCCAAGACCGCACCGATAGCAAAATCACTTGCATCGCACATGAGCTCAAAGGGTAAATCCCATCGGGGCAACTAGAATGGGTGCTTCCGTAAGCTTTTTCTTTAGTGTTTCAAAAGCTTCGACGCACTCGGAGAGAAGATAAAAGGAGCTTCTTTTCAAGAAGATGGGTCATAGGCCGAGCGATTTTAGAAAAATCTGTATGAATCTACGATAAAACCCGGCATGACCAAGAAAACTCCTAATACCTTTGACGGTAGTAGGATGAGGCGCTTAGCAATAACATCAACTTTTGCTCTATCGACCTCAATCCCATTTTTGAAATCTTATGGCCAAGGACTATGCCTTCTTTGACCATAAAGTGGCTCTTCTCCCAATTTAGACATAGATTGGTGTCTTCACACCTTTTAACATTTTGTCTAAATGGGAGAGACAAGTCTGAAATGAATCCCGATGACCGAGAAGTCATCCATAAACACCTCCATTGTTTCCCGATCATGTCGTGGAATATGGCCATCATACATCGTTGGAACGTGCGGGAGCGTTACATAAGCCAAAGGGCATACGTTTGTAGGCAAAAGTTCCGTATGGGCGGTGAATGTGGTCTTCTCTTGATCCCGTGGATCAATGGGGATCTGAAAGTAACCCGAGAAACCATCAAGGAAACAATAGTACTCATTCCTGCTAATCTCTCAAGCATCCGTCCATGAAGGGTAGAGGAAATGGTCTTTACGGTGGCGTCATTCAACTTACGATAGTCAATACACACGCCATCCGTAACCAATCGAGTTGGAATTAACTCGTTTTCTTCATTCGTGACAACAGCTTATGCCACCCTTTTTGGAACACGAATGAATCGGGCTAACCCAAGGACTATCTCGAGATAGGGTAAATCAATCTCGCATCAAGAAGTTTGATAACCTCTTGTTTGATAACATCATGGATTTTTGGATTTACTCTTCTCGATGTTGAATCTTGGTTTGAAGTCATCCTCCATCAAGATTTTGTGAGTACAAAATTCGTGGTTGATACCCTTAATGTCGGAGAGTTTCCAAGCAATTGCTTGCTTGTGTGACTTCAAGACCTTTATGAGAGCAGTCTTTTCATCTTTACTCAAATCTCGAGCAATAATGATGGGTAATTTATCATCACCTCAAGAAATGCATACTCGAGATGAGGTGGTAAGTCCTTAAGTTCGACTTGAAATTCTTCGCTTTTCTCAACCGACTTGACTTCCTTGTTATGAAGTTTGACGGAGGAGAGGAGGAGAAGTGTCCCGATTTAACAACTTCTCAAGAGTAAGAATATCTCCTCCGGATTAATCTCATGGTGATTAATCTCTTCCGAATTGCATCACTATGTGAGGGTTGATGAATGATCATCTTTAAGCATTTTCTCAATGAGAAGTATGTCCCCTCGATGTCAATTGGGCGTGATCAATTTCCCATGGAATGTAATCACTAGCCAAGTATGCTTCAATCTCTTCCAAGATGAAGTCGCCCTCAAACGGAGTGAGAGAAGGAGTAGAATTGGCTATGATAGGTTGAGAAGATGTGGTGGGATTCCCACTCACGTAATTATGAGAATAACCAAGAACTTCTTGAGAGTACTCTTCGAAGCAACATCAATGATATCTATTCGGTTAACCGATTCGTAATCATAGTTTGCGGAGTACCTCAAGTTTGATCAAGGTTAAAGGTGACGACTTCATTACCAACACGTAATGTGATTTCTTGCTCAAATACATCAATGAGAGCACGACCCGTTCTCGTGAATCCTCTTCCAACAATGAGAGGAACCCGTGGATCAACATCGAAATCAACAACTACAAAGTCACCGGAAAATGGAACTTTCCTACTTTCACAAATACGTCCCTCGGCAATTCCAAGAGGACGGGATATGGTACGATCCGCAAGCTCGAGAGTCATGCATGTAGGAGTAAGATCCGGAGAGATAGTTTCTTCCATATTGAATGAGGCATCGGGTTTATGCTTGCACCAAGATCGGCTAAGGCAAAGCATTCAACCATTCACGGAAATACACAAGGTAAGAGGAACTTTCCAGATCTCCAAGCTTCTCGGAAGCTTCTTCAATATAACGCAGAGCGCTTCTCGCTCGATGGAGTTTTAGCCATTTCAAACAGCTTTTCCTTGTTGCTTAACATGTGTTTGAGAGTTGATGCAAACTTGGGCATCAACATGATAGCATCCGCGAAGCTTATGTCAAATGAAGTTCTTGGAAAATTTGAAAGAATTTTTCCATTTGATGACCGCTTTCTCGCGAGCTTTGCTCATGTAAACGTGATGGGTAAGGAATAGAAGATTTGGATTTTTACAATGGGAGCTACAGGAGGTTCAAAACAACTCTGGATTGAATTTTGGTTTCGGACAACCCGAGGATGGACATTGTTGGTACTTCCGTTATTAGTAGGAAGTTCCTTGTCCTTTGTCGCCTCGTGTTCACTTTCCACTACCTTCGGGAGAGAAGAAGAGGTAGTAGGAATAGCAGGTCCATCATACGAAACACCACTTCGGTTGTGATCGCCTTGCATCGCCCCTCGGATTAGCGATCGTGTTGCTAGGTAAAGTACCGAGCCCGAGGGTCGATCATTTAAAGACTTCTTTAATTCAATGATCTAACCGACCAACACCTGTTTGTCTCCTCTTGAGTCTTCATGAATTGCTTTAAAAGCTCATCGATGTTGACACAGGAGGAGGTGGAGGGACAATTTGAGGCCGTATGTTCGGTTATAGCGAATTCCCTTGATTAGGTTCATATTCCCCGAAATTGATTCCCTCGATTGTAAGTGTTTTGATTAAGATTTCCTTGATGTTGGAAACCTTGATTGGGTCCGAATAGAAATTACCTTGGTTTTGATAACCTTGGTTCATTCTTGGTTGGTTCGATTCGGTTAGGATTCGTTGAAACCGGTGGTGCACGATAAGTGTTAGCACGGTAGTTTGGTTCATTTTGAGGACGGTATTGATTACCTCCTTGATTTGAAGTACCGCTATAGCATTAGCTTCAAACGGACTACCATCGGTGGCGATCAGATTGTAGTATGCATGAGGACCACCACAAGTAACACAAACTTCAACTTTCTTCACTTCACCATATGATGGTGCTTGTGTGAAAGTGACTTTCTTTGGTTAGCAAGAACCAAAGCTCGAACAATATCCGTGAGTTTGTCAATCTTAGCATCGGTGCTAGATGTACTCACGGAGATGAAGTAGAAGGTCCAAGATTAGACTCGGATGATATGTCTTTGTGCGGAAAGGACGGACCGGGACTTGTTTTCAATGATTTGCAAGGCTTCTTTTGTGGTCTTGCTCAAGAAATTACCTCCGCAGAGGCATTTAGAGAGTCTTGATTAGTCCGGTTCGCACCATTGTAGAAAGTATCCATTTGCATTAACTCGGTAAAACCATGATGCGGACACTTGCGAGCAAGTCTTTGTAACGATCCCATGCCTCCCGAATGATTCATCAAATCTTTGAGAGAATTTCATTATCTCATTCTTAAGACTTGTAGTTCGGGATGGAGGATAGAATTGCTCACAAACTTTGTGACAAGATCTTCCCATGTCTCAATGGAACGAGGGGTTGTTTCTCAAGCCAATTCCGGCTTGTCCTCTAGAGAAAATGGGAATGTAAGAAGCTTGATAGCTTCATGGGACATTCTTATACTTGATGGTAGATGCAATCTTGTTAAACCATCGAATGTGTGCATGAGGATCATCCCGCCAAAACCATAGAATTGGCTTTGGGTTACAGTTAAGTAACCCGGTTTTGAGCTCAAAAGTATCGACCACGATGGCTGGGACAACAATAGCATCTCCGTAACCCTCGATGGGTGCTTGGAGAAGCTCATTCATCGGCTTGTCTTCCGCCATTACAACGGTGGTGGTGGTGGTAGACGCCCTCGATCCACGGTGAAGGAGCCGAACGTCCTCTCGCTCACGAGGAATCTTCCCAAGTTCGACAATGGACTTGTAGAATCGAAGAACGAGTGCGCATGCACTAAGTATAAAAATCGGTTTTCAAAACAAATGCGAGGCAAAACGACAAGTGAACTTAACCAATAATCACAAATGAAATGGCTTCTTTGAAAAAGGTACACCAAATCACAAGTGACACAAAGGCAAGTTTTAAATCGATGTTCGGGAACTTATTATGGTCGCACCCCGCTAGGGTAGTGCAATCGCCTTGATTTCGGTGGTTGATTTTATGTATATTAAGTATCACCGAAAAGACGTAGGTATAGATTTGTCTTGATGGGTTTAAAAACTTTTGGACAATATTTTTGGTATCGTCTCGTTTAACCAAATTGTATTTCTTTAAGAATCACCTTAAAAGAAACACAAGATAGAAAACGTTACGATTGTTTTGTTGTTTTATATTTTGTTTGGTGTTTTAACACTTTAGGAAAAGTGTTAATGAACTTTTGATTTTGTTATAACTTTACGAAAACTTTTACAAACTGTGGTATATGTGCAAGTATGGGTCTCGAAAATGCTTAGAACACGCTTCTGACCTCCCGTGGGCGCCAAAATTTGATCGGCAAAACCGTCAAGTTTTCTCACGCAAGCCGATCACTTGTGAATGACCAGCCGTAAGGAACTTAAAACAGCTCACACACCAATTGCAATTTAGATCGAGAATATAGAGGATTCCGGTCGTTAAGTCCCACGGAGGATGACCGGTGTTTAACACAATCGATGTCGAATAACCACTAAGGATAGTGATCAATTATAATTTTGAGTTTTTTTATATAAACTACAGGAGATTAAAGGAAATTAAAAGTTAAAATCTATTAAATAAACGCTATCACTATTTTTAAAATGATGTTTTTGTTTTAAGTTTTATAAAACGAAAATTAAAAACTACGTGACGTCTAAGTAAAACGTGAAACTTACACAATATTAATCCTAAAAATATGAAAATGATATTTTACAAACCTAATGATATGAGAAACTTTTAGAAAAAGAAAATTATTTTTATAACTATTTATCTAATTATTATTAATTAAAAACTATTTTAACTAATTAATAATAACCTAAATTACAAGAAAATATGAAATAAACCTAGAAAAATAAAATTAAGACTTGGAAAATCTAAAATAACAAAAAGAATTTTCAAAACTATTTTTATATTTTTCGATTATTTTCTATTTTTATGGATTTTAAACTATTTAAAACTAATTAAATTACTAAAATTACAAAATAAACTATGAAAAACTGGAAAATTACTTTTTTACTTTTTATATTTATCTAAACTTAATAAAATGAAAAGTTATTTTTTGGACTTTTTCGAATTTTTGTATTAAAAGCTATTTAAATAAGCCTAAAACTGCTTTTAATTAAGAAAAATAGCAAACTCTATGGAAAAATGTGAAAATTTCAGAAAACTCTAAAATTATACTAGGAATCTAGGAAAATAGAAAACATGGTGTTGTGTGGAAGATTATGGAATGCTATGAAATGAGCTTATGAATAAGCACTTTAATAAGCCAAGTGAACACAAACAAGCACCAAATCGATACACAAGCTACAATATGCTAAAATTACTCTAATTGAACTAAAACAACAAGCTGCAACCACTGATATGCAAGTTTGATCGATTTGATGATTTGAGCTTTTAAGCTAAAAACAGTTTGGGTGGCTACTTTGAAGCAAGCACAAGCTACAATTTAAGCTAAAATGAAAACAAACAATTGTAACCTAGACTAGACCTGGGTGAGATCAATTGTACCAAAAATCGAGCTATGATAAGCTCTTATGAGCCCTATGCACCTTGCTCTGAAAAATTCGAGAAAACTCAAGATGTTAATCGAGCTGAGCGAGGCAATAAGCCCTTCTTTATGAGCTTGTTTGAGAGCTTTAGAAAATTAACAAAATTCTACTAAAATAGCAATAAGAAAGTAGACCAAGAAAAGTTATTAATCCCAAAATTTGATTTGATTTGGTCCAAGAATGAACTCGTGATAAATCCTCTAGTTGGCCCAAAACCATTTTTCCAAATATCTTGACTTTTGAAAAGATTTTCAACTTTGACTTGGGTGAACTTTAGAACCAATTTAAGGACTCATGTTGTTGCTTAATGATGAAATGACACTAATTCAAGGTTTGTCTATGTAATTTAAACACAAAACAAGAGATTGCAATCCAAAACTCTCAACAGAGGAGATATTGAGATTATTTTTCTTGATTTTGACTTTAGGTGTTTGTAAGCATAAATTTAAGACAGTTTTAGTTCAATAGGACATAACAAGCATGAACCAAAAGGAAAACACCATCGCATAAACCTATAGCACGCTTATGCAATTGAATCCAAACACACCTTTAAAACTGCTTTTACTACTTTTAACTTGGCTAAACACTTATCTAGTAGATGTTATCACTTTTTCTTATTACTATTATCCTAATTACTACTAGTGGACAACTTTAAATGGTTTAATGATCACTATTACAAGCACAAATACAAATTATGCAAAAAAAAATGAAAATGAGAGTAAAGGCTCACAAAGGTCCAATGGTTTTGTAGCTTAAACCAAACCATACATCACCATTTTAATCTATTTCCAACCCAAATCAACTCTCTCCAACACCCATAAACCATTTCCAACCAAATTGAGCTTATAGTTGACTTTTGTTGACCAAACCCAAATATTGATTGAACTCGATTCTTAAACTCACTAAAGCTATAGTAAGCTTCAATGAGCTTATTTGAATTTGAAATTAAGCTTGTTGAAGCTTTGATTTAGAGTTGAACATTGCAATTTGAAACAAAGAAGATTGAAATTAGAATTCTCAACATAAGCTTGATTTAACACTTAAAAACTTGATAAAATGATTTCTTAACTTAATATTGATGTAGTTAAACTGGAAAATTACAACTTTGAAGCTAAATTAAGACATTGGTATTAAAACACGAAATATATGAAAACTAGAAATTAACTACTTGCTTCTCTGTTGACTCTTCCTCCTCTTTTATGCTTCAAATATCATCCACGTGGCCTTCTGAGCAGATCCCACCTCTTATCATGACCAGTGGGAGAGTTTTGAGTGAGTTGCCTGTTTTAATCATTTTGGCGGGAAATGCAAATTGACTTGTAGGCCTGTGAATTTGTCAGTAGGGGTGGCATTAATTGTGGGGGGCTAGTGATGATGAGGGGGTGGTGGGAAGGAGATAAGGGAGGCTGAGGTGATGGGTTGCAGGCAAAGGTGGAGAAGAGAAGTGAGGTGGAAGATAAACAGTGGAAGGCGCGTTTTCTGCTTTTTTGACTTTGTTTGACCAAGGGGTCAAAATAGGCTAAAGACAGGGGTCAAAAGGAGATAATGGCAGGGGTCCAATATTAGTTTTGACAAGGTTTAGTATTAGTTTAGACAAGGACTAATGTTGCCAATCTGAAATTATGAAGGACCAATCCTGTAATTTTCCAAACTTTGTCACAAGGACTGAAATTGACAAACTCCATTAGTACAAGGACTAGACTTGACATTTTTGATTTTCCAAGGACTAAACTTGCCAAATTTCAAAGATCAGGGACCTAAGTTGTAAATTTGTAATTTTAAGTTTCAAGGACCAATTTTGACAACTTAGGAATCCCTAGGGACTCAAAATGATATTTTTCTTTATTTGGATTTACCAGGACCTGTTTTTGACAACTTTTGAAACTTGGGGACTAAAGCGCCAATTATGCAAACTTGATACGTTTTCACCGATTTTGATATTTTGCATTTAAAACACATAAAACACTTATTTGTGATATTTTTATCATTTTGATGCATTTCGAGTGTTTTCGGATGTTTTTGCGCCTAATTTGTACAAAATGATGAGTATTTACACACTCATCAGATTGGCATCCCACATGCACTCCTCAATGTCCTCAAGATGAGGGACATTGATGTTGGGAGTGGATGGTCCCCATACAAAGGACCATGAATGTCTTTGTGAATAGGGTGGAAGAGAAGAGGTTTTGGCCCTAAAAAGATGACCTTGGTGATTCATGAGCTATTTGCTCAATTGTGCCAAAGGATGGCAATGGTGGTGGATGATTTGGCCTAGGAGGCAAGTCATCCAAGTCCTCCAAGAAAGGATTTGGTGAAGTTGGTGGAGTGGAAAATAACTCCATAGGAATGAGAGTTGGAGACCTTGGTGGTGAAGGTGGTGAGGGTATTTTGGATGTTTGGATAGGTGCCGGTGGAGGTGAAGTTGGTGTTTTTGTAAGTGGTGGAGTGGTGATCACAATGTGTGATTGAGTAGGTGTAGCCAAGGTAAGCCTTGTATCATCTCGGATGGGAGATGAGATAGTGAGTGGAGAAGACTCGGATAAGGAGCTAAGGTTAACGAAGCAACAAGGCCTCACACTAATTCTAGCGGTTTTCTTGCAAGGTTTAGGAGAGGATTTTGTCATTTTTGACTTGGGTTTTTCTTTGCTAGTTAATGGTAAGAATGAAGAAGGTGTGAGGATGATCATGGTAAAACCTCTCAATTTATAGAAGTGAAAAATTATGGAGAAATGTGTTTGATTTGATGTTAAACCATTGAAGAGATGAGGTTCCTAATGATTTGGAAGTGGGTTGAATGCTAGTCATATCACCCAAGTCAATCCATACAAGAGAGATGGAGTGAAGAAGAAAAGATTTGCAATAAATGTGTTCTAATGAGTGGAATTGCCTAACAATCAGATTACCCACGGATTTGAAGGTACCAAAAATTTGGTTCCTTCCTTTATGCCAAAGGGCTCCTTGGGTGGATTTTTCAAATTTTTGAATTTTGGTGGAAATGGATTTCTTATATACCTAAGTGAATTATACTAGTTCTAATAAGAGTATAAACTAGTTAAGATTAATTTATAAGCAATGGATGGTAATTTGGAATCACGAAATAGTCGAAATTCGAAAGTTACCCGGAGGATCCACAAGACCAAAATGTACACGGACGGAACCCTAAAAGGGTGTCGTCTGTCCGCATGTATAGGTACGGCGATACTATTTCATAACAGACGGTACCAAATCGTTGGTGCCGTCTCGATCCGTAGTAGTCTTGAGAAAAGTAGACGAGTATGTTTTAAGGTGTCGGGGACTTTTCGAAACCTAAAATTTTTCTCAAAAGGTGTTACACTAAACATTTCTAGTTAGGAAAAGTAAATAACACATGTATAAACATAGTGGAGCATAGATTTTGAGCAAGGCTTATTGATTTTCACATTATAGTGAAAATGGGTAAAATTTGATAGCATACTTTTGCTATCCCCCTGCATGAGATTGTTAGCATACAACATTGTTTCAAGTTATATTATCATCCTACATAATAAAAACAACTAAATAGTATCAAACATTAACGATAATGTATTGTTCCAAACACTCCTTAAAGTACCCTCATTTGTCCAACTTATTGTAAATCTTGTTCATCATCCTACCATGGCACTTGAACATTCCCTTAGTTTGCTTGAATTCCGCTGATTCATTTTGATCTCGGGAAGAGACGCATAATACTCATGAGGTGGAAGATGAGAGCTTGGAAGACCATCCTCGGAGCTATTTGATGATGATGATGATGGAGTTGGAGGTTTTGCTCTCTTGCCCTTTGTCTTAGCAACTCGTTCATCACTTAAAGGTACAAAGATGTGAGGGATGAGTTCATAGTGAAGGTGCATCCCTTTTGGAGTTGGTGGAATTGGTGCAAAGTTTCTATAGAGACGGGTGAGAAGCATCCCGTATGGAAGAGCAACCGATCCTTGAGTTGGAATATCAATCATTCTCCTAGCGATGTAGTAGGCTAAATTGAATGATTGTCGGGTGGATAAGTTGTAGAGCATGTGACAAAGGCAAGCGTTTATATGATCCCTATTTCCTATGGTGCTAATGACGTTGGCTCTAAGTAGTTCCTCCCATTTCTTAAATTCGGGCTTAAGTTCATTTAACTCCATTCCATATGGATCTCGGTTTACCTCTTTTCCCTTTCGGGTAACTCGGGTTGTATCACCCTTTGGGTTAAATAGGTGTTCACGGATAACATCCTTATCGGCCAAACGGGTTTGGTAGGGAAGAGTGCGGTCATTGATTGCATCAAGAACGGTGAGTGACCATTTATCCGAGTAGATACAAGTCCCTCGGTTGGGAATTCCTAGCACTTGAGCAAAGTTGGCTAAGGTGATGGTGTAGTCGTTTTGATTGATTTTAAACCTAAGACAAAATTCATCATCATCTTCATCACTAAAGCCGGTCACACTAGCATAGAATTCTAACACAAACCTAGGACAAATTGGTTCATCGATGTCAAGAAGACAATCAAATTGAATGGCGGCTAGTTCTTCACGGAGATTGGTATTTTCAAAAAAGGATGAGTGAATGGTTCTACACTCATGGAAATACCTTGATTCTAGACCCTTAAATATTTCTACTTGTTCCTTGGTAAGTCCTTTGGTTTTGTGGTGTTTGGGAATGTAGTTAAGGGTGTCTTTGTGATCATAGAATCTTGCGGCTACCATGGTTATTCCTAAGGACAAGAATTGATATGTTAAAAATGAGAATAAACTTTAACGTTTTGGTTCTAGTGTGTGCCTATATGAAAACAATTTGGAGTTGCGGTTATCTCAACTCATTTTATGCACAAAATGGTTTTAGTGGAGTGTTTGGCAAATACCATGAGATAACCCAAATGCTCCTAATTCAATGTGGCTTCATTTGAATATACCCGGGAATGCATATTAGTTATGCAATACCTTTAGTATTCAAGAGCATGCAAGTGATGAAAATCTAACGTTTCTATTTGTATTAACAATGAAAAAATTGTTTTCCTACAAGTGAGAAGCTTTTCAAAAATTTTGACATGGGGTGTTTGGTTATTTGAATAAGGCCTTATATTCATTATCTATTGATTAGTGGGAAACATGATTTGTTTATGCAATATGATAATGTAGTACCTAATTTCAATGACTAGTTATGCATTTTGCCAATTGAATTCATATTTAGTATAAAAGCATACATAAAACCCCATGTAATGATTTGTGATAGTTTTGTGCATAAATAAGAATCCTAGACTAAGAGATAAAATGTAGTTAGGATACTTACAATGATGTTATCTTCAGTGATTAGTGAGTGGGAATATGTCAATAATGAGCTTGGTTTAATGTTTACACGTTTTGGTAAAGTGGGTTTTAAGGAAGAAGATGTTTTGTAGGTAGCGCTTTTGTACAGAGACACCACGGACCGAGACGGTACCAAAATATTGGTTCCGTCCGTGTTATCGTTTGGTGCCGTTACTACAATGAGAGATACAAGACAAAATTGTTTTGTTTTGACTATTCTAATGTTTTGGGCTATGTTTATCCTACATGTTTGGTTCCATTAACCCTAAACCAAGTCTAAGAAGATTAAAAGGTTCTCGTTTAAGAGGCTTAGTTAAGATGTCGGCAATGTTGTCTTGAGGATACTTTCTCGATTGAGATGTTTCCTTTTGAACATTGTCGCGAAGAAAGTGATGACGGATTTCAATATGCTTTGTACGAGCATGTTGAATGGGATTCTTGCTGAGATCGATGGCTCCTTTGTTGTCGCAAAGTATCACAATATCGTTGAGATGAATTCTGTAATCTACGAGAGCTTGCTTCATCCAAAGAGCTTGTTGACATGCTTTTCCGGCTGAGACATACTCGGCTTCAGTAGTTGAGATGGCTAAGGCCATTTGCTTCTTTGCAAACCATGAGGTGAGACAATGTCCAATAAAAGTGCAAATACCACTTGTACTTTTTCTACCGACATAATCACCGGCATGATCCGAGTCGGCATACACTATGGTCTCTACACCCGTTCCTTTGGGATACCATAATCCTAAACACGTTGTTCCCTTAATGTATCTAAAAATCCTTTTTAAGGCTTCTAAGTGTGATGCCTTTGGGTTTTCTTGAAAGCGAGCACATAGACAAACACTAAACATAATTTTGGGTCTACTAGCCGTAAGATAGAGTAGGCTACCAATCATTCCTCTATATTTAGTGTTATCTACTGATTCACCTTCTTCGTCCTTGGTGAGTTTGGTGTCCGAGGACATGGGTGTTTTAGTTGGTTTGGAATCTTCAAGACCAAATTTCTTAAGCATGTCTTTAATATATTTAGATTGGTTAAAAAATATGCCATCTTCTAGTTGTTTAATTTGAAGTCCTAGAAAGAAATTTAACTCGCCTATCATACTCATTTCAAACTCGTCATGCATGATTTTAGAGAAATCATCACATAGCTCTTGACAAGTTGATCCGAATATAATGTCATCAACGTATATTTGAACAATGATAATATGTGATTACTTTTTCTTGGTAAAAAGAGTATTATCTACTAATCCCATAGAGTATTTGTTATCAATAAGAAAAGTTTTAAGTCGGTCGTACCAAGCTTTTGGTGCTTGCTTAAGACCATACAATGCTTTCTTGAGTTTGAAGACATGATGTGGTTTCTCAAAGTCGGTGAAACCGGGAGGTTGAGCAACATACACTTCTTCGTTAATAAACCCATTAAGAAAAGCACTTTTAACATCCATTTGAAATAATTTAAAGTTATAAGCACATGCATAAGCAAGTAATATTCTAATAGATTCAAGTCTAGCTACCAGTGCATAAGTTTCATCATAGTCAATCCCCTCTTGTTGATTATAACCTTGTGCAACAAGCCTAGCTTTGTTTCTAGATACTACACCATTTTCGTCCATTTTATTCCGAAAGACCCATTTCGTTCCAATTATAGTTTGATCATTAGGTTTTGGAACTAATTTCCAAACATCATTTCTAACGAATTGGTTTAATTCTTCTTGCATGGCAATTACCCATGATTCATCTTTTATTGCTTCATTTATGTTTTTCGGTTCAATGGTGGATACAAATCAAAAATAATTACTTTGATTTTGGGCTTGTGACCTTAAGGTTCTTTGATTAAGTTGTCCTATGACCATTTCTAAAGGATGACTTTTAGATTCTTTGATGTTTACAATTTCCTTATTTAATGGTTCATCTTCCTTGTTATCATTAATTCGACTTTCTATTATTTGACTTTCAAATAAGTCATCATCTACCAAAGGTGATGTCTTAGAGGGAGGTGGACTTTCGTCAAATGTTATGTTCAACGATTCCTCGACTATCATTGTTTCTTTGTTAAGGACAATATAAGCTTTGCTAGTTTGAGAATAACCAAGAAATACACCTTCATAAGACTTTGGGTCAAACTTGGTGAGATAGTCTTTAGTATTAAGAATGAAGCATTTACAACCAAAGACTCTAAAATATCCTAAAGTTGGCTTTTACCTTTATAAAGCTCATATGGTGTTTTGTTTAAGAAAGGACGATTAAGACTCTATTCAAAATATATGTAGAAGTGTCAACGCGTTGCACCAAATCTTTTGAGGAATGTTTTGTTCATTAAGCATTGTTCTACTCATTTCTTGAATTGTTCTATTTTTACGCTTTACTACTCCATTTGATTGAGGTGTTCTTGGAGCGAAAAGTTATGTGTTATACCATTTTATTACAAAAGTTTCCAAATTGAGTTTCGTTGTCAAATTCACGACCATGATCCGTTCGGATCGACACAATTTTAACACCTAGTAGATTTTGAATTTTCTTGCTAAGAATTTCAAATTTATCAAAAGCTTCATTTTGGTTTTCAAAACAACGTCCAAGTAAACCTTGAGTAATCATCTACTATGACCAAAGTGTATAAGTTGCCTCCGTAGCTTCTTATAGCGGATGGTCCAAACAAGTCCATATGTAATAATTCTAGACACTTAGATGTGGACACCATATTTTTAGATTTGTGACTACTATGGGTTTGTTTACCAATTTTGCAAGCGTCGCAAAAGTGTTGGTCATATTTTAGTTTTGGTAAATTCCTAACTAGCTCTTTTGAAGATAGGTTTTGTATAAGTCTCATATTAGCGTGACCTAAGCGTCTATGCTAAAGATATGAGCTATCGTCTAACGTTGTTAGGCAAAGTTTGTCATTAGATGTTTTATCTATTTTCATGACGTATATGTTATTTTTCCTAACTCCTTTAGCTATGGTGATACCATCTTTTAGTATTTTACTACCATTTTCATCAAATAGTACTTTATACTTTTTATCACACAATTGGCTAATACTAAGTAGATTCAATCCTAACCTATCCACATGAGCAACATTTTCAATAGTTAAGGAGTTATGAGCGATCGTACCTTTGCCAATGATTTTTCTTTTGAGATTACTACCAAAAGTGACATTACCTCCGTCATACTCTTGGTATGATGAGAAGAAACTTTTGTTTCCCGTCATATGCCGTGAGCATCCACTATATTTTATCCATTCATTAGGTTCCAATCCAACTTTCAAGCATACCTAAGAAGTAAATAACTCAAGCATTTGGTCCCCAATATCTCATGGGTCCGTTTGGGTTAAACATACCATTTATTTGATTCATGTATGGAAATGATGGGAAAGAGTTCCATGACATGTAACTGGAGTTTGATATGGTCTAGGAAGTTTTGATTCCAACCATTGTGTTGGTAGTTGGGTTGTATGTTGTGGTTGCTCTTAGGAAAGGGTTTGGCAAAAGGTGCTTTATATCGTTGTTGAGTAGTTTTGATCTAAATTCATTTTAGCAAGTCCTACTCCCGATGTAACAAATGGTTTTAGTTTAACACTATCCTTGGTTGTATTTGCTACTTTGACAAATTCAAGACGGTTCAGACATTTAACATTACATCTCGTCAAGTACCCACGGCACCATTTGTTTCAACGGACGGAACCCTTATTTTGGTTCCGTCTCGTCCGTGTTGTATTCAGCAGCTTTGATGATTGTTCGTCCTTTTTGGCTGTTTTGTTTTGACTCTTTGGAATTAATACTTCATTAAATCCTAGCCCATTCATGTCTCCCGATGTTTTATGGATTTTAACTATTTCATCGGCAAGAGCGATGTTTTGTTAAACCTTTTAAATTTAGAATTATTTTCGATTAGAACATCTTGTGTGAGCTTTAGTTTTCTATTTCAAGATTAAGCTCTTGACATGATTTACAACCATCGTCATTTGCTTTTCCCTTTTCAAGTCGTTTTGCTTTTTCTTTTAACTCATAAACTTCATTTTCCAAAAATTCCTTTTGGTTTTTAAAATTTATTTTAGTTATGATTTTAGACTTAGCTCACACAATTGATTATATTTTTTTGCAAAGTGTCATCATCAATAGAAGAGTAAGAAGAGTCGGAAAGTACCTCATTTGACTCATGTGCCATTAGAGCGATCTCTTACTTGCTTGATTCTTCATCGTCTTCACTATCACTCCAAGCACCACTTACAAAAGCTCGTTGAGTTTTGCTTTTAGGTGGCTTGGGACATTCTCCTATGAGATGATTTGCATCACCACATCTAAAACACTTTCTTTCACCTTTACCCTTTTTGTCATCCCGATCTTTTCGGAATGGCTTCTTTTCTTCTCGGGGTTGTCTTACGAACTTTCCTCTTCTTCTAAAGAACTTCTTAAAATCTCTAACGGCCATGGCATATTTCTCATCTTCACTACCGGAGTAAGATTCGTCATCATCACTTGATTCCGCCTTTACTTTTAGAGCAACGGATTTGATCTTCTCCTTTCTTCCTTTGATGATCTCCGAATCTTTCTCCATCACCATTTTGTGTACTTTGAGGTTACCGATTAGCTCGTCTAGTGACATTTTTGAGAGATCTTTTGATTCTTCAATAGCGGTCACTTTAGCTCTCCATTTGGGATGGAGTGCTCTAAGAAATTTCTTGACAAAGTTCTTACTACGAAAAGATTCATCAAGTGCTTTAAGTGATGTAATAATAGTATTAAAGCGAGCAAAGCCACAATCAATGGTTTCATCTTCAGGGATAACAAATTGTTCATATTGTTGAACAAGAAGATCAATTTTGTTATCCTTGACTTGTGAATTACCTTGATGTGTAACAATCAAAGATTCCCAAATATCTTTGGCGGTTTCACACATAAAAATTCTTTCATATTCTTTTCTAGGTAAAGCATTGTAAAGCATCATTTTAGCTTCATTATTCTTAGCAACTAATTTCTTTTGTTCATCAACAGAAATGTCCTTTGTTGTTGTCACACCCCCAATTACTGCTTTGCAATGGAATGGAATTCTCGGGGTTGATCGTCATAACATCACAATCACGCTTATATTGAACGACCTAAAGTGTTGTTTGGAAAATACATCGTTTGATTTAATAAAATAATCGAGTTTACAAAGTATAGGTCCCAAATGAAAATCAACTTGTGCGGAAATAAGTTTGTTACAATTCAAACGATGTTTTTAAAGTGTATAAATCCCATGAGAGACGCGCGTCACCACGACTCTATAATAAGTCCACATGCATGCCATGAAGTGTATGCCTTAGATACCGAGATAAAACATGCTTAAAACAACAACACAAAGGTTGAGTGAAATTCATATGTTTAATTAATTCGTTTGAACACAATATTCAGTAGTGTGAGTTACATTGTTTCACATACATCGTTGAAAACAAAATAGCATTTATTTCACTAAGTTCATGACAACCAAAGCGTAAACCTCGCACCAATAGAAATTGGTAAAATTGTTTCATCGCAGCCTAATATGGTAAACTTGCCAATTTACCTTAATGATTCAAATATAGTGCTCGATTTCCCTAGTGGGTCAATAAGAACGGAGTGTTAATTCCAATAGGCCTATTCACAATATTCGCTACCACCGCAAGTGACTAATGGTGCATGATGTAGGGACTTCAAACATGGCAATAGAATACTTAGTGACAATAAAACATTTGGATATAGCATACAGTTCAAAGCATTTGTGTTCGATTAAAAATATAGCATGTATCTCCCCCAAGAGTTTGTAAAACAATTAAGTAATAGAAAGGGGGGCTATGAACTCACTTGGCACAATGATGCGATAACAAAAGTGAGTACACCGAAATGTAGCGTGAATCTCTAACCTGAACCTATTATGAATGATATGATATATGATAAGTCATGATGTAATGTCATGCATGCAATTCGTATGATATCTATACCACTTGTGAATTTTTGAAAATAACACTTATCGTCGAAAAATAATCTTATAACGGCTTGACAATTGAATAATTACTTTTCAAGCATTTACGTTGAAATGATATCATACGATAATCATTTAATGATTCATTATGAAATTATAACTTTTCGTCGTAAAGTAATGTCATTGAAAATTTTCATGAAAGTGACTAAGTACCCATGAAAAGCTAGTCGTAAAATGGTGCACGTCGAGTGTTAGGAAACGAACTCAACGGTTTTGGAAAGCTTGTATCATTATTTCAAAGTTTTAGCATTTAAGTTTCCATCCTAGAGGTCTCGATCACGGAGAAAAATATAGGTAAGGTATGGTACTTTTGTCCAAAATATCGCTTAAGGTGGTTTTCGCAAAGTTTAAATGACCGATTTAATTCATTACAACTCCGCTTGACAAACGGTCGGACATTTTGGAAAATATGCTTGGCGAACTTACTTTTACTAGAAGACATCACTTTATAAAAAGTTCTACATCAATGTTAAAAACAACCTTCAACATGGTCACTTGTTGCCGTAATATTTGTCTAATAGAAATATAATAGTTTTTCTTATATAATAAAGTTACGGCAACTTTGTGTAAACGTGTATAATTTAATCGTTACAAGTCCGTTTTCTACGTTTTATATGTCCTTAGCTTCGTATCAAAATATACTAATATATTTTTGATAGGTCGACACATTTCATAACGCCTAAACCTCATTTTTGACTTGTAAAAAGTAGACGTAACATGCTGAATTTTCTGGTTTTTACACTTTTCGTCGTCAAACTTGAAAAATTCATATCTTCTTCGTTATAGCTCCGTTTTAATCCGTTCAAGCGGCCACGGTTTCGTTTTAAAGTGTATTTTCTAAATATCTAGGCCAAAAGTTTTATCCATCGTCGAAAATTCCAGATTTTAAAAATAAAGATGCACTTTTGAAAACTTGTCGAAATGAGTTTTTCTCGCCAAACCTATTCTAACCCATTCAAAACAACTCCGGTTATTCTAATCCTACCATACACCTTCTTAGGGTGTCATGGGTTCCTAGACATCACCAAGAGTGATATATTACAAGGAATAATTATAGGATGACAAATATATATATAACTCTTAAAAACAATGTAAAAGTGGTATAAACATCATATGACTTGCATGTTTTCTCAAGCTTAATGAAATGAACATGAAAATGAATATGAAATATGATCATGAATATGAAAAGCTTACAAGTTAACTTGATGAGGTTTATGATCAAAGGATTTTTCCTAATCACCCAAGGTTTATATTACACAACCTTAATCAAGAGTGATACTAGAGTATATAAAACTTGACTAGAGAAAAGTTTATGAAATCCTTCTTGGTCCCTTGGTTGGCCGGTTTGCAAGAGAAGAGAGAAAGATAGTGTTTTGATCTTTTACTTGGCAAGATAATGAAGTGAATATGTTAAGTTTTAGTATAATACATTATACTTATGAGATATTTTGTAAAAACTCAATGACTCAACCCCCTTTTTTTTTTATTAAGTATAGATGTAGATTAGATATGTAATGGTAAGTATTGTTAAGTAATTAAGTGTACATTTAAGCTTGTAAAATAGCGTCAACTAAAATAAATTTTTAACGGGTCAAAATAAAACATATTGAAGTCATAAAATTTATAAAAATACATTTCTTGCAAAAATTTAAGTGAAATAATAATTATCGTGTAATATTTAAGAAAACCGTCGTAATTATACAAATATAACAATTTATATACAAAATAAATTTAAAACACTGGGTAAACTCATAATATTATTTTTATAAACTTAATATGAGTATAAAAATATATCGGGATAATTTTTGGAAATATCGGATCAATTGTTCAAAATAATTAATTACGCGATAACGTTTATTTAATATGAAAATTATACGTTTAACGTAAAATGCAAAACCATGCATGAACTAATATGATGACAATGATGCTAATGAAATGTAGACTAAATCTAGTCTGAATAATCGTTCATGAATTCGCAGCTAAACCATTAAGGTTAAGCGAATTTGATACTCGTAAACCTAGTTTACGATAAATGATGAAATAGTGAAACTTGAGAAATGACCTGAAATTGCGAGTTGTCACAGTTGTAGAACTAAAATCCCCTTTAACAATAATAAACCAAAGATCTATATCTTTTGACTTTACATATGTTTCAAAACGGTTTTTCCAATAGATAAATCCATTGGTTTCAAAGAGTGGTGGTCTTTGCATAGATTGCCCTTTCTTTAAAGTTTTCAGAATCCATGGATCGTTACAAGTTTATAAAATACAAATTATTTTAGAAATTCTTGAGCAACGAGGCTCTGATACCAATTATAGAAAACTAGAAGGGGGGTTGAATAGTTTACCAATTAAAACTTTGTTTTAAAACTTGTTGAAAAGATCAATTGATATTGATCTTAGATATGTTAATGAAATATGCAAGCAATATGTAAAGAGTAAATAAGGAAAGAAATGATCAAACCATAACAAGTTGTTTATAGTGGTTCGGTCTACAAGGACTCTTTTTCCTTGCCCTACTCCACTCCCCGAGTCTCACACTCGAGAGTTTAACTTCACTAGTCAACAAGCTCCTTTCACCGGCGGAGAAAACCTTTACACTTCGCTTACACTATTTCCGACACTAAGCTAGATGTCGAGTTCTTTCCAAGGGTATAACTACTCCCACACACAATGTATTTTGAGGACTAAAATACTAACCACTCACACTCACAAGATTATGATGGTTTAATACAACAATGAAGTATGAATCAACACTAGATCATACAACACTAAACAAACAAGACTTCCAACTTCTCGTTTGAAGCTTGAATGTGACTTGATCTTCTTTGCTACAAAAGAGATCACTAATATGATATGAAACTGAGTTAGAAAGGTTAGAGAGAAGATATGTATGAGAGTATGATAGAAAGGGATGAAAAACTACTTGGTTTGGCATTGCTATTTATAGCCAAAATGGACAGGAGCATCCACGGACCACGGAACCCTTAAAACCACCCGTGTACCATTTTGGTACCGCCAGTCCGATGTACCAAGATATCAAAATCTTTGCTAAAGTCAACTATATCTAAGTAAGATTGTGCAAGATATGAAGAGTACAACCACACAAAATATCTAATGAAATCTTTCAATGATTTCTATGATGCATCACATGATGTCATATGTTGTATTTCTATTTTTAGAAATATGCAAGTATTAAGTAGTGTTTGGTTTTAAGAACCTAACACATTCTAAAACTACTATCATACATAATGATTAGAATCATATCAAGATGTTACTAATCATAAATGTAAATGCTTGAATGATGAATATATTGTTTGAAAAAGCTTGTTTTAATATCTATTAAACTTGACAAGCTTTAAGCTTTTATACAAATTAAATTTACTTTTGTCGTTAACAAAACTTAGGTAAAGATCAAAAATATAAATAACTTTTAATGACGATATTTGTATTAACAGATTGTGCTATGTCATCTTGAAAAAGCATCCTATTAAGCTCATCTTGAATAGCTTGTTCTTCAGCAGATAATATAGCTTTTGGCTCATCAAGATTTTCTCCTTCTCAACAGCTTATAGGTTCTTCATCGTGAACAAGATCGTGTCTAATATGGACTCCATGAAGAATATATCAGAAATCTTCTCCGTTATGTATGAAGTTGATTTTCTTCTCTAACATGTACATAGTTCATAGAAGGAGTCAAAACTTCAAGATCAAACATCCAATCAGGACCTTTACCATTCTGATTTTCTTGATCTTCTAAAAATTCAACATGAAGACAATCTTGAACGTTCTTGGTGACTCTATTGTATACTCTAAATCCTTTGCTGTTGGTGCAATATTCCAATAAGTATCCTTCTTCTGACTTTCCATCAAATTTGCCCAAATTATCAATTGTGTTGAGAATAGTCAGTGGGCATCCAAAAGGCTTCATAAATTGAATATTTAGTTTGTTACCCATCAGCAACTCATAAGGTGTCTTCATCCGAGGTTTGGTGATCGAAACTCTATTCAACATATAGCAAGCAAGACTTACGCCTTCAAATTTCAAAATTGAATAGGTAATAGAGAATCTGCAAGCATTGTTCTGGCTGCTTCAATCAAAGTTCTTTTCTTTCTTTCTACAACACCATTCTGCTGTGGAGTTCTAGCAATACTAAACTCCCTCTTGATTCCTTTGTTAGCACAAAATTCATCCATAAGCTTGTTCTTGAATTCAGTCTCATTATCACATCTAATACCTCTTACTTTAAGTCTCAATTGATTTTCAAGGGCTATTATTAGATCCTGAATAGCATCAAAGGTGTCATCTTTAAATCTCAAGAAAAATACCCAACTGAATCTACTGCAATCATCTGTCACAACCAAGCAGTACTTTTTCTTGTTTAGACTAGTAACAGAAACAGGACCAAATAGATCCATGTACAACAGCTCCAAAGGTTCTCTAATAGTTCTTTCTTCAAGCTTTTTGCATGAAGCTTTATGTTGTTTACCCTTCTTGCACGCCAAACAGGAGTGATCATTCTTTTAGGTTTTGGTGGGTAAACCTCTAACTAAATTTCCTTTGACCAATTTGTTGATATTCTTGAAATTTACATGGCCCAATCTTCTATGCCACTGATGTGCTTCTTCGAGTGTTGCTTTTGCTATTAAACATGTTGCTCTTTCAGAAGAGCTAAGAGTCCTCATATCAAGACTGTACAGATCATTGGTTCTTGGTACTCTGAGTATTACCAAGTGATCATCAACAGGCTTGAACTCAGGGGAAAGAATAAGACATTCCTTGTCAGTGAATAGCACAGGGTACTTCTTGTCACAGATCTGAGATACTGACAATAGGTTGAACTTGAGCTCCTTCACATATCTAACATTCTCAAAATCTATGCTCCCTGCTTTGATGGTTCATTTCCCACTAATTCTACATCCACTAGCATCATTCCCAAATGCAACTCTTCCTCCACAATATGACTTAAATCTGACAGAATCTCCTTGTCTCCTGTCATGATTCCAGAGCAACCACCATCTACAATTAAATGATCTTTAAGCTCCCCTTCTGGGTTGCCATGCACAAAAATAAAAGAGTTAGTTAATTTTAGGAACCCAATCCATTACTGACTTGTGTTCCCCTTGTGGAGTTACATACTTAAATTCTTTAAGTATGTAATTTCCACTGTCTTTAAGCACATGATCAATTATCTTTGGTTGCTCAAAAAATTGTGTTGGTTTTTCAATAAAAATCTCTTCATCATTCAAGTTTTCTTTTATTATTATCAACCAAAATCTTTGTTTCACTTTCACTTACTGAAAGTACTGTTTGTTCCCCATCAGTACTTTCCTTCTTAACCTATTTGGTTTTAACTTCTGATGTAGAGTCCCTTGATCTATCTACTTTCTTTGAGTTGAAACGCCTTCTAGATTGATAGTAATTATATCTCCTAGGGTTCCTATTCCAAAAGGTGTTTGGTGAAAACTGAGCAGTACTTTGAGAAAGTACTGGTTTTGGCTTAACAGTACCTTGAAAAGTGTTTGAAGGTACTGGGGGTTTCGAAAACGGTCTTCTCTGGTGGAAGTTACTATGGTTGACCCTATGTGAGTGATTCCAGACAGGTTTATTCTCTCTAGGCTTATGATTGGTTGATCTGTTCTTTGGGAATTTACTTAAGTAGTCTGAGTGAAAGTCACAGTCCTTGATCAGATGATCAGAACTATAACAAACAAAACACAAATTTTGACCTGTAATCCCAAAATTTCTTCCTCTATGTGAATGACCAATCCTATCCTGTCTTCTAGGTGAATGATAAGAATTATGATTACCAAAGTTATCCCTAAAAGGTTTAGCAGTATTTTGAAAAGGTTTTCCTAAAGGTATCACGAACATGTGGCAAGATTTTGAGTCAAGGTACTACTTGACTCTTAACATCATCTACCTTAGGTGTCTCAGCTGTTTCTTTCGAGGTTTCAGACCTAGATTCACCAGTAAGCTTTTTCCTAAACTCTAGATTGTCTACTCCAAAACGAGAAACATCAGGTCTAAGAGGTTGATGACTACCAGTGGGATGAGGGACAGGATGATTGTCTTTCTTATATTTAGGAGGTTTTTTGCTAAGTGATTCCTCATTACTAGATGTGTCTACATAGTTAATGAGTTCATCATCACTAGTTGTTATATCATCAAAATCAAGGTCATCCTGATTACTAGGTAGGTTCTCTTCTATGCTACTGACATCCATACCAAAACCTAGTCTAGTTCTAATGTAAGCACGTCTTTGTTTTTCAACATAACTAACATGAGAAAGACCATATTGTCCCCAAGCAGCAAATTTTGCTAGCAATTCATCTCTCTCCTTAGTCAGCTTTTCAATCTCAGAAATCTTACATCCTAACTTCCATTCACTTAATTTTAACTGATAATCCTGTTGTTCATACTTTTCAGCCCAAGCCATTTCATTATTTTTATGTGTTATTATTTTGGATTCCATTGATTCTAAAGTAATTTGGTAACCAGCTACCTCAGACCTAGCTATTCTACACTTATCTCTTTCAGTCACATAATCATTAAGCAGTTTTTGATAAAAGTCATGACACTTAGAACATACCTCAGAGATAGGGGGTGAACTTGGTGAAGTGGCTACCATAGCAAGCATGACAGGATCATCTTCACTCTCCATGATCCAATCAAAGCTTCCTAGACCATCTCTGGATTCCAAAGCAGCATGTCCATGTTCCTCATCAAACGCTGTGCTCCAATCAAACTCCTCTATTGCCACCATACAAGAGGGTTACCGGTTCATCATCAAACTCAAGACTCAACCAACCTCGATAGATTCTCTTGAGCAACCAAGGCTTTGGTTTCAGTAATAGGAATTTCCTTTAGTTCAAGCTTTGGTTTTTCACTCATCCTGTTTGCCTGATATTTAGCAGAACTTAGTGAGAAAATTGATCGAGATGATCACGATAATTTGGTAAAACATCTTTCTAAACTAGAAGTTGAACATTTTGATTTGCAACTAAAATATCAACATCTTAAAGAAAATGTTAAAACCTCAAATATCAAGACATCCTCGATGTTCCGAGTTTGATGCGCTTTTCGATAAATAAACGTGACGAAATGATTCTAGCTCATTGTTGCACGATCGAAAGTTGAAAGCCCAAATCTCTCAATTAAAGGGTGAAAAGAACAATATGACCTGCTCCCTAATGCCTCCTCCTTTAGATTCTCAAGATTCTCAAACTTTTCATCTTCAAAACCTAGTTAATGCTTTACAAAAGAAAACGAAAGTTTTCTAGAAGAAAATGAAAAGTTAAACGACACTTTAAAGAGTTATATGATTCAATGAAAGTCACTCCCGACAAAAACAACAAAAAATAACGCCTTTACAAAAAGAAATTGAGAATCGAGGAGTCGGAGAAAGGAAACCGCCACTAGTTTTTAATGAGAATGTTGCATCAAAGTCATCCTCGATCGCAAATATATCGTGACTATTAAATACATTCCTCCTCATCTTAGGAATAATGAACCTGTGTTTCACAACTATTGTGCTCACCTTAAGGATAGTCTAGAATGTCTCCGTGAGATTGTGGAAGAGGATTTTATAAATAAGCCTCTTGACAGTGAAATTAGGTTTGCGTGCATTCAACCCAAACGATCTCAAGAACTGCTAGAATGTTTAATAGAAACATGTCCTAAATCCTTAGGTGCAAAAGGAAAAGCTGTGATGCCTTGTTCTATGCCTAATGTCAAGCATGCAAACCATTCTATGCCCAATTTTAAGAAAGTGAACACTAATGTGCCTTCAAGTAGTTCAGATCCTTGCACTTCTAGTTCAGGAATGACAAAAGTAGCAAAACCAACTAATGTTCCAATTCCCTCTACAGGAGTAAGAAGTAACACCAAAGCAAGCGGGTCAAAGCCTCAAGGAAACACAAAGAATGATAGGACCTTGCATGCTAGGAATGCTCAGTGGAAGAAAGTAGAAGATCACCTTAGGGAGAATTTGAATAAGACGAATCATGTTGATTCTAGTATTAGCTATAAGCGTACTGTAATTAATTCGAATTCTGCTACTACCTGCAAACCATGTACTTATGATTGCTTGAATTCTGTTACTAATCATGAATGTGGTGTGAATGATTTGTCTAATGTTGTTAAATGCCCACTTAAAATTGTTAATGTTAAAATTCAAGCTAAGAAGGAAAAAAGGAAAAGGCAAAAGAAAGTTAGAAAACAGTGGAAACCCACCGGAAGGATATTTAGTAATATAGGTTATCACTGGATACCTAATGGGCATAAGGTTAATGAGTCTTGCCCTAAATTTTCTAAGTCAATGCCCACTAGAAAATGGATGCCTACTGGTAGAACTATTCCCTTAAGAAGTGAACATACTTTGAATAGGTCAAATATGGACACTAGCACCGCTCTATTTCTAATGATTCCATTGCTTCTACTTTTGATGTGGGTGTTCCAATCATCACATTAACCAAATGGAACCCATTCTTGCATGGGATCCCAATTATCCAGCTTATCCATTCTTGTCTCGTGTTCAACTGCAGATTGTTCAAATCGCTCGCGGTACCGGACTCAGTCGCTCCAAGCATATGACCGAGACAGTCACGGCTCATGAACTTTGTGAGCAAATTCATCGAACTGTGAGATTCGAAACGATCATTTTGGTGCTATTATGGGTTATGGTGATTACGTGGTTGGAGATAGTGTGATTTCCAGGGTATATTATGTTGAAGGTCTTGGACATAATCTATTTTCTGTCGGACAATTCTGTGACTCAAATTTAGAAGTGGCTTTCAGAAAACATACTTGCTTTGTTAGAGAACTTGATTGTGTGGAACTTCTCAGAGGAACTCGTGGTTCAAAGCTATATACAATCTCTATTGAAGATATGATGAAATCTTCACCCATCTGCTTGCTGTCAAAGGCTTCCAAAACTAAGTCATGGCTATGGCACCGTCGTCTCAATCACTTGAACTTTGGTACCATAAAAAATCCTTCCAGAACGGACTTAGTTGTAGGTTTACCTAGACTAAAGTATGAAAAGGATCATCTTTGCTCAGCATGCCAATTGGAAAAAGCAAGAAATACGCCCACAAACCCAAACCTACAAACTCTGTTACTGAAGTTCTTCATACAATTCAACATGGATTTATGTGGACCCATGAGAGTGCAGAATATCTTTGGGAAGAAATATGTGTTAGTTGTGGTTGATGATTACTCTCGATTCACCGGGTTAAGTTCTTAAGGACAAAGGATGAAACCCGGATATCATCATCAAACTTATCAAACAAATGCAGTTCGACTTAACAAAACCGCCGTAATCATCCGAACCGACAATGGAACCGAGTTTGTTAATAAACAACTTAGTGAGTTTTATGAAAGTATTGGAATCACCATCAAAGAAGTGTTCCACAAACTCCTCAATGTAACGGTGTAGTTGAAAGACTAAATCGAACTCTTGTGGAAGCCGCAAGAACAATGCCGATTTACTCAAAGGTTCCAATGTTTCTATGGGTCAAGCCATTGCCACCGCATGCTACACACAAAATCGATCCCTAATTCACACCGCTCATGGAAAACTCCATATGAACTTGTCCACAATAGAAAACCTAATCTCTCATTCCTTCGTGTGTTTGGTGCATTGTGCTATCCAACTAATGAGGGCCAAGACTTAGGCAAGCTTAAAGCTAAAGCAGACATTGGAGTATTTGGAGGATATGCACCAAACAAAAAGGGATACCGAATCTACAACAAAAGAACCCGAAATATCATGGAAACAATTCACGTTACATTCGATGACCTGACCGGTCAAATGGCTCAAGGACAATCCAGTTCTGGACCCGCATGTCAACCTTTATCTAGTAGTCCTATCAGTTCTACTCTTGTGTCTAATCCATCACCAGTAACACCTTATGTACCTCCTTCAGAAGATGATTTGAAGAAATTATTTGATCCAATGTTTGATGAACACTATGAGCCAATTGCTAATGATATGTCGCCCATCAATAGAGGTCGCCTCTATCCTCGCCAATGAAGTTAACCCTTCGCCAATGTCATTAAGTCAAGAAGCGCTCACGATCACTGCCTTATCAACAAATCATCAATCATCGAGTGTACACAATGGAAATGTTACGCCGCTACCGATGATGAAAACCCTTTGCTCCTCCGTAAGATGAACCCTTTGAAAACATATTTGCTCTCGAATCATCATCGAACCATCATCATCGGAGATATAGACTCGCTACTTCACTCCTCATCAACAACCACATGAACATCTTAGGAAATGGACACATGATCATCCATTGGACAACATCATTGGAAACCTTTCTCGTCCAGTATCCACACGGAAACAACTTGCAACCGATGCCTTATGATGCTTCTTCAACTCCGTACTTTCTAAGATCAAACCAAAAGACGTGAAAACTACCATGAATGAAGACAGTTGGTTCAATGCCATGCAAGAAGAAATTCATGAGTTTGATCGACTAGATGTATGGGAATTAGTACCTGCTCCAGATTGTGTAATGATCATTGCTCTAAAGTGGATCTTCAAAGTGAAGCTTGATAAGCATGGCGATGTATTAAAGAACAAGGCTAGGTTGGTTGCAAAAGGATACAGTCAGGAGGAGGGAATTGACTTTGAAGAATCATTTGCTCCAGTTGCTCATATCGAGGCAATCAGAATCTTCTTGGCTAATGCTGCAAGTAAGAACATGGTAGTCTATCGATGGATGTAAAGACGGCGTTTCTTAACGGAGATCTTAAAAAGTCGCTTACGTCACCACTCAAGGCTTTGTGAATCCAAAGCATCCTACTCACGCCTATCATTTGAAGAAGGCTCTATACGGTCTTAAGCAGCTCCAAGGGCATGGTATGATACGCTATCAAAGTTTCTTCTATCTACCGGATTCAAAGAAAGGAGCGATTAATCCGACATTGTTCACCGTAAAGTCGTGCAAACATTTAATTCACGCTCAAATATATGTTGATGATATCATTTTGCCTCGATCGACCCCAATGAATGTGACCATTTTTCAAGTGAAATGGGTTCTAAATTTCAAATGTCAATGATGGGACAAATGTCATTTTTCTTGGGATTACAAATTTCACAAAGTCCCGGAGGCATTTTACAAATCAATCTAAATATGCAAATGAGATCTTAAAGGAATTTGGATTTGATTCTAGTGACCATGTTGACACTCCCATGATAGAGCGATTAAACCGGATGAGGACCACTCGTGGATCATGGTAGACCAAACGAAATATCGTAGTATGATTGGATCCCGATGTACCTCACACCAAGAGACCGATATTTTGTTCATTGCTTGCATGTGTGCTAGATATCGCTAAGCCTACCAAAAGCACCTTGAAGTGGTTAAACGGACTTTGGTATCTCCAAGGAACCATCAATATGGGACTTTGCACCAAGGACACCGGTATGTCACTAACAACCTATGCAGATGCCGATCATGCATGATGTCAAGATACTCGTCAAGTACATCCGAGGTGCTCGCTGGGTGATAAGCTTGTGAGTTGGTCTTCAAAGAAGCAAATTAGTACTTATTTCCTCTACAGAGGTTGAATACATAGCCATGTCATCTTGTTGTGCTCAAATCCTATGGATGAGATCACAATTATCCGACTATGGCTTTGAATTCAACAAAATTCCTCCAGATCGTGATAATAAAGTGCTATTGCTCTCTCATGCAACAACGTACAACACTCAAGAGCAAAGCACATCGACATTCGACATCATTTCATCGTGGAGCAAGTAGAAAATGGTGTGGTGGAACTCTATTTTGTGAGGACCGAATACCGCTAGCGTACATCTTCACCAAAGCTCTTCCTAGAGAACGTTCTGAGTTTATCCTCCCACGACTTGGTCTAAAGAGTCTTCAACCGGAAACACTAAAGCGTCTTCAAGAGGAAGACGAGGAGTAAAGGTTTTCATTCATCTATCTCTTGTAAATATCTATTCGAAAAAGCATAATACAAAATTTAAAAACCCTCAAAAGAAAATATAAAAATATAAAATTCTCTAAAATCCATAAAAAATTTGAAAAATCTTGAAAAATTCCAAAAATATTCTTATTTTGTCATGTTTTTCCTTATTCGATATCATCTACGGACTTTGTGTTGACATTCAAAGAATGTCACGGGTCTTTAGATGTTCTTCGAATGTACATAGTTTTTGTAAAAAAAAAAAAAAAAAAATGAGGCGGAGAAAAATGGTGGTTTATTGTCATTTCAGGCAGTAACCCGTTTTCAAAGAAAGAACAGAGTCATGCCTTATTTTGTTTTTCAAATTTCATGCTCTGATTCTATAAACAATTACTTAATATCTAATGAAAACTAATTGCTTTGAAAAATAACTCGGACTCTATTTTTGAAAACCATCTGTACTTAACATTTGTCAAAAATATCTATCTCTCAATCAACAACTTATGTCATTGATTGAGGGGGAGAATGATTTCAATTAAATCAAAAGGTTATTTGTCATACAACTGTTTTCAAAAGATAATCATGCATGTTTTAATCAATGGAGTTTAAAGTCTCAAAATCCGATCCTTATCAGTTAAAACGTCTTCATAATCAAGTCACAAATGGTTTTATAAGGATGTATGATTGGTGCAAAACCGTCAAGTTTTCTCACGCAAGCTAACCACTTGTGAATGACCAACCGTAAGGAACTTAAAACAGCTCAAACACTAAATGCAATTTAGATCAGGAGAATACAGTGGATTCCCGGGTCGTTAAGTCCCACGGAGGATGACTGGTGTTTAACACAATCGATGTCGAATAATCACTAAGGATAGTGATCAAGAAGGATTTTGAGTTATTTTATAAATTACAGGGCTTAAATGCAAATTAAAGGAAATTAAAAGATAAACTATATTAAATAAACGCTATCACTATTTTTAAACCGATGTTTTTGATTTTATGTTTTATAAACTTAATTTAAAACTACGCGACGTACACAAGAAAATGTAAAACTGAAACAAGATTAATCCTAAAATTATGAAAATGATATTTTACAAACCTAATGATATGAGAAAATTTTAAGAAAAAGAAAATTATTTTATAACTATTTATCTAATTATTATTAATTAAAACTAATTTTAACTATTAAATAATAACCTAAATTACAAGAAAATAGGAAATAAAGCTAGAAAAATAAAATTATGACTTGGAAAATCTAAAATAACAAAAGAGAATTTTAAAACAATTTTGTATTTTTCTCGATTATTTTTCTATTTTTATGGATTTTAAACTATTTAAAACTAATTAAATTACTAAAATTACAAAATAAACTATGAAAAATCTGGAAAATTACTTTTTACTTTTTATATTTATCTAAACCTAAGAAAATGAAAATTATTTTTTGAACTTTTCTTAATTAATTGTATTAAAAGCTATTTAAAATGACTTAAAACTGCTTTTAAATTAAGAAAAATAGCAAACTGTTATGGAAAATTATGAAAATTTCAAGAAAAGTCTAATTTAATATATAGAATCTAAGAAAAATAGAAAACATGTGCTTGTTTGTGAGAAAATGAATCAGAAACCAAGTGCTTATGAAATAAGCACTGAATAAGCCAAAGGAAAATCACACCACAACAGCTTATATGAAGCTATAATATGTTATAAGAACTCAAAAGAAACAATAACAACAGGTTTTAACCTCGGAATACAAGCTTAAAAGATTTGATGTATTTGAGTACTTATGCTAAAACAGATTTGAGCGTACACTTGAGCTTAAGACAAGCCAACCAATAAGTCGGAAATCAAAACCGCTTATTGGGGACTAAAGAAGACCTGCTAGGTACCTTAAAACCAAAACCAGCCCTAGAGAAGCTCAGGAGCTCGATAAGCTCGCAAAGCTTGAGAAAACTCATCTCGATCGAGTTTGGTGAACAGGCACTTAAGCCCTGCTTGATGAGCTTGTTTGAAGCTTTTACAAAATTTCTAAAATTCTACAAAATGACAATAAGGAAATGTACAGCTTGAAGTTTTAAAGTCTTAAGTTTCAATGAGATTGACCCAATAATGTGCTCATGAAAAATCCTTCTAGTTGGGCCAAAAGTGAGTTTTGCAAGATTTTTTTGACTTTTAACAATTATGAAAGGTTGACTTTTATGAGCTTTGCAGTTAATTTAAGGACTGAATATGGTGTATTATGTTAAACCAAGACTAATGCAACCTAAGCTAATGATATCTAAACACAAAACAGCCTTTTGATTTTTAAAAAGTCCAACAGTTAAGTCATTAAGACAGTTTATATGGAGTTTTGACTTTGAGTATTCTAGTAACCAAATAACTGACTAAAGTGATTCAAGAGACTTATATTAAGACTAAGTAAGCAGGTTTTAAGCATAAACAACAACTCAAGTTCATACAAGATCACTGATCCAAACAGCCTATTTGAAACTGATTTACATATTTAACCTAACCCAATTACTGATTTTACTTATTCAACCACTTAAACTAAATCTAATACCCTAATTACCAATACTTAAACAGGTTTAAACTATTGTTGACCACAGGGTCCCAGCTGTGGTTGCAGCTTAAACCAGACCATACACTACACTATACTAAGCTAATCCAACCCATATCAACTCTGCAACAACCATTATCCTCTTCCAAATCTGCTTGAACCAATTTCTTCTCCACAGTTGACTTTTGTTGACCAGTTTAACATTTTGCTTGAAAATGAATAACAAGCTTACTAAAAGCTATATTAAGCTTGAATAAGCACATTTGAACTAAAGTAAAGCTTCTTGGAGCTTAAACATAAGAGTTGGAAATTCAATTTTGCAACAGTGGACCATATAATATGAAATGTTGATACAATTTGAATTGCCACTTAAAAACAGTTGTAATACACTTGAATAACTTAGTTTAATATAATGCAACAAAAGATTTTAGCTTAGAGCTTAATTGAAGACATAAAATAAAATACGACATTCATAAAATTAAAAACTAAGTATCGCTTCTTCTCTCTATCTCCTCCTTCTTTATGCTCCAATAAGCATCCACGTGTCCTTCCGAGAGAATCCCACCACTTTTCTTGACCAATGGGTGAGTTTTGGCCATTTTAGCCGCTTTTATCAATTTAAGGAAAGCCTATATTTGACTGTAGGGTCTGATTTAGCTGCTAGGGGGGGTGGCATTTAATGTGGTGGTTTGTGATGATGAGGGGGGTGGTGGGAAAGGAGAAAAGTTGATGGGAGAGGGCCTGTGTTGCAGACAAGTTGGAGAGGATATACAGTACAGGTGGTGGAGGGAAGGGATAGAGGTTTGACTTGGGGGTCCAAAATGGGGAGGTCAAAGGGTTTTGACAGGGGGCTCACTTAGCTTTGGCAGGGGACCAAAATGGCAAAGGGGTCAAAAGGTTTTAATATTACAAGGACTAGTTTGTAATTTCTGAAATTTAGAGGACCAATCCTGCCAATTTGCCAAAGTTGTCACAAGGACCAAATTTGACAAGTTTTAATAGAACAAGGACTAGATTTGACAATTTCAATTTTCCAGGGACCAAACTTGACATTTTTGAAAGTTGAGGGACATTTTCTGCCATTTAACAAAAGATTTATTCAAGGACCATTTTTGACAATTTAGAATATTTCGTGGACCTTGAATAACATTTTTCTTTATTTAGATTTACCAGGACCTGCTTTTTGACAATTTTTGAAACTGGGGACTAAACCGCCAATTTTGCAAACTTGATACGCTTTTTCACCGATTTTGATATTTTTGCATTTAAAACACATAAAACACTTATTTGTGATATTTTATCATTTTGATGTATTTCGAGTGTTTTCGGATGTTTTGCGCCTAATTTGTACAAAATGATGAGTATTTAGACACTCATCAATCCCCACACTAAGATATTGCTAGTCCCTAGCAATGTTTTGAGAAAATTAATGGATTTCATCTCTTTACCAAAAGCCATTACTCGGAGTAGCCAAATGTTTCATCAAGTAAGAACTTTGGTACACCGATAACCAAATGATTTTGAGCAAATCACCGCCTTCAACGGATTTGATTTGTCTTTACCGTAAGCCGCTTGCTTCGGACTAGCCAACTCTTAGATAAAATATCTTTGGTGACCGATTACCAATTATGGTTTTCCACCGCTTTACCACAAGCCATAAACTTGCGGGCTAGCCAACTCTTCACTTTTAAGGATATGGTGAATAATACCATATAATTTTGTGCAAATTGCAAGTCGTCAACGGATTTGAGATATCTTTACCAGAGCCGCTTGTTCTCGGATTAGCCAATCTTTTGTTTATTAGACAAGGCGGATCGATAACCATAAGTTGAGTAAGTGAAAACACTTACTCCAAAAAAAAAAATTTTGGCCAAAATGGGGAATCACAGATAATTACATGATAAAATTCGTGAGAATTCCCCCACTTAGAAATGAATATTGCCTCAATATTCAAAGTACCATGTTATGCCGAAACATAGAACGAAAAGGGAAATACTACGCCATTATTTAGCAAGATTTTATTTTATTTTTTTTATTTTTTATTTTTTTGAAACTCTTATATATATACACAACATGTAGGGCAACTCCCCCACACTAGGGTGGAACACACGGGTGAAAACCCATGTAGCATGCTACTGTTTTTGATTCCCGAGTCGCTAGCTTGACTCGATCCCCGCATTCATTGGTTCATGGGGAAAGTTTGTAGATCTGGGACAATCACAGGGGGAATGTCCTCTCCAAAATAGTGCTTCAATCGATGCCCATTCACTTTAAAGTTTGGACCATCGGGTTGAGATAACTCAATGGTTCCATATGGGAATACTTTAGTGATGGTGAATGGTCCGCATCACGGACTTAAGCTTTCCCGAGAAAATCTTCAATCTTGAATTGAAAAGAAGGACTCGATCACCAACGTTGAAAACGCGGTTCTTGATTTTAGAGTCATGAATCTTCTTTGTCTTTTCTTTGTAGATCAAAGAGTTCTCGATGCTTGATCACGGAGTTCATTTAATTCATTCATTTGAACTTTCCTGATCACCACCGTCTCAATATCGGTTGGCATGCTTCAAGGCCCGTGATGCCTTGTGCTCTAGCTCAACCGGCAGATGACATGCCTTCCGCACACAAGCTTGTATGGAGTAAACCCGATGGGTGTTTTATAAGTCGCACGGAAGGCCCAGAGTGCGCCATCTAGCTTATCCGACCAAGAGGCACGGTTTTCGCCAACCGTCCTCTCCGTAATTTTTAATCCCCTGTTGGAAACTTCCACTTGCCCACTTGTTCGGGGTGGTACGCAGAGAGAGACGGTGAGTTACACCATACTGCATGACTCTTTCAAACCGGTCATTGCAGAAATGCGCACTACGATCACCGATTATGGCTCGTGGAGTTCCAAACCTAGCAAAAGAGATTTCAAGAATTTCCCAACAACTCGGGCATCATTGGTATGCAAAGCCTTAGCTTCAACCCATTTTACAAGTAGTTAACGGCCACGAGTATGTATTTGTTACCGAGAAGAAGGAAATGGCCCCATAAAGTCAATGCCCCGGATGTCAAAAATTTCACACACTTGAATGGCGCTTATGGCATTTCATTTCTTTATGAGATATTCCGTGACGTTGACAAGCGTCATGTGTTTTGACAAATTCATGGGCATCCTTGTAGATAGTGGGCGGTGGAAACCGAATCAAACACCTTCTTGGCGGTGTAGTTGGGCTATGATGTCCCCAATAGGTCCGTAATGGCAAGCTTTGAGAATGTCAATAGCTTCCCGACCATACACACATCGCTCGATGACTTGATCCGCGCAAATTTTGAACAAGTAGGGTCATCCCGTAGTAATGTTTTACATCTTTAAAGAATTTGTTTTTCCGTTGGGACGACATCCCTTTCACTATGAAGTTACCCGCATGGTAATTTGCGGTCAAGAAACCATGGGGTAGAAGAGTCTCCACGAAAAGAAACAGATTGAGTGTCTCGAGAGGAAATGTTTCATTTATTTCCTTTTCTCGAACACATCTTGGTGAGGGTTTTCTAGACGGATAGATGATCAACGACCGTGTTCTCGCCTCCTTTTTATCACGTATAATGATATCAAATTCTTGGAGGAGAGAACCCAACGGAGCAATCTCGCTTTGCATCTTGTTTTGCAAAGAGATATTTAAGAGCCGAGTGATCCGTATACACCACGCATTTGGTCAAGATGAGGTATGGTCGAAACTTTTCAAACGCATACACCACGCCTAATAGTTCTTTTCCGTAGTGGTGTAATGGGTTTGAGCTTCACCATAGTCTTGCTTGCATAGTGGATAGGTGAAAATGCTTGGTTTTACGTTGCCCCAAGACCGCACCGATAGCAAAATCACTTGCATCGCACATGAGCTCAAAGGGTAAATCCCATCGGGGCAACTAGAATGGGTGCTTCCGTAGCTTTTTCTTTAGTGTTTCAAAAGCTCGATGCACTCAGTGAGAAGATAAAAGGAGCTTCTTTTCAAGAAGATGGGTCATAGGCCGAGCGATTTTAGAAAAATCCTGTATGAATCTACGATAAAACCCGCATGACCAAGGAAACTCCTAATACCTTTGACGGTAGTGGGATGAGGCGCTTAGCAATAACATCAACTTTTGCTCTATCGACCTCAATCCCATTTTGGAAATCTTATGGCCAAGGACTATGCCTTCTTCGACCATAAAGTGGCTCTTCTCCCAATTTAGACAGAGATTGGTGTCTTCACACCTTTTAGCATTTTGTCTAAATGGGAGAGACATGTTCAAATGAGTCCCCAATGACCGAGAAGTCATCCATAAACACCTCCATTGTTTCCGATCATGTCGTGGAATATGGCCATCATACATCGTTGGAACGTGCTGTGAGCGTTACATAAGCCAAAAGGCATACGCTTGTAGGCAAAAGTTCCGTATGGGCGGTGAATGTGGTCTTCTTGATCCCGTGGATCAATGGGGATCTGAAGTAACCCGAGAAACCATCAAGGAAACAATAGTATTCGCTTCTCGCTAATCTCTCAAGCATCCGGTCCATGAAGGGTAGAGGAAAATGGTCTTTACGGTGGCGCTATTCAACTTACGATACCAATACACACACGCCATCCCGTAACCACCGAGTTGGAATTAACTCGCTTTCTTCATTCGTGACAACAGCTTATGCCACCCTTTTAGGAACGCAGTGGATCGGGCTAACCCAAGGACTATCTCGAGATTGGGTAAATCAATCTCGCATCAAGAAGTTTGATAACCTCCTGCTTGATAACATCATGGATTTTGATTCACCCTTCTCGATGTTGAATCATTGGTTTGAAGTCATCCTCCATCAAGATTTTGTGAGTACAAAATTCGTGGTTGATACCCTTAATGTCGGAGAGTTTCCAAGCAATTGCTTGCTTGTGTGACTTCAAGACCTTTATGAGAGCAACCTTTTCATCTTTACTTAAATCTCGAGCAATAATGACAGCAATTTATCATCACCTTCAAGAAATGCATACTCGAGATGAGGCGGTAAGTCCTTAAGTTCGACTTCAGAAATTCTTCGCTTTTCTCAACCGACTTGACTTCCTTGTTATGAAGGTTGACGGGAGGGAGTGGAGGAGAAGTGTCCCGATTTAACAACTTCTCAAGAATAAGAATATCTCCTCCGGATTAATGTCATGGTGATTAATCTCTTCCGAATTGCATCACTAGTGTGAGGGGTTGATGAGTGATCATCTTTAAGCATTTTCTCAATGAGAAGTATGTCCCCTCGATGTCAATTGGAGCGTGATCAATTTCCCATGGAATAGAATCACTAGCCAAATATGCTTCAATCTCTTCCAAGATGAAGTCGCCTCAAACGGAGTGAGAGGAGGAGTAGAATTGGCTATGATAGGTTGAGAAGATGTGGTGGGATTCCCACTCACGTAATTATGAGAATAACCTGAACTTCTCGAGAGTACTCTTCGAAGCAACATCAATGATATCTATTCGTTAACCGACTCGTAATCATAGTTTGCGGAGTACCTCAAGTTTGATCAAGGTTAAAGGTGACGACTTCATTACCAACACGTAATGTGATTTCTTGCTCAAATACATCAATGAGAGCACGACCCGTTCTCGTGAATCCTCTTCCAACAATGAGAGGAACCCGTGGATCAAAGATCGAAATCAACAACTACAAAGTCACCGGAAAATGGAACTTTCCTACTTTCACAAATACGCCCTCGACAATTCCAAGAGGACGGATATTGTACGATCCGCAAGCTCGAGAGTCATGCATGTAGGAGTAAGGTCCTAAGAGAAAGTTTCTTCCATATTGAATGAGGCATCGTGTTTATGCTTGCACCAAGATCGGCTAAGGCAAAGCATTCAACCATTCCCGGAAATACACAAGGTAAGAGGAACTTTCCAGATCTCCAAGCTTTTGAAGCTTTTCAAGATAACCGCAGAGCGCTCGCTCGAGGAGTTTTAGCCATTTCAAACAAATTTTCGTTGTTGCTTAACATGTGTTTGAGAGTTGATCCAAACTTGGGCATCAACATGATAGCATCCGCAGCTTATGTCAAAATGAAGTTCTTGGAAAATTTGAAAGAATTTTTCCATTTGTTGACCGGCTTTCTCATGAGCTTTTGCTCATGTAAACGTGATGGGTAAGGAATAGAAGTTTTGATTTGGGGTTACCAACCGGAGGTTCAAAAATAACCTGTGTTTGGTATTGGGTTTCGGACAACCCGAGGATGGACAAGGTCTTGGTACCTCCATTATTAGTAGGAAGTTCCTTGTCCTTTGTCGCCTCGTGTTCACTTTCCACTACCTTCGGAGAGAAGAAGAAGAGGTAGTAGGAATAGCGGGTCCATCATATGAAGTACCACTTCGGTTGTGATCGCTTTGCATCGCCCCTGGATTAGCGATCGTGTTGCTAGGTAAGGTACCGAGCCCGGGGTCGATCATTTAAAGACTTCTTTAATTCAACGATCCGACCGACCAACAACCTGCTTGTCTCCTCTTGAGTCTTCATGAATTGCTTTAAAAGCTCATCGATGTTGATACAGAGGAAGTGGAGGATAATTTGAGGTCGTATGTTCCGATTATAGCCGAAATTCCCTTGATTAGGATTCATATTCCCCGAAATTGATTCCCCGATTGTAAGTGTTTTGATTAAGATTTCCTTGATGTTGGAAACCTTGATTGGGTCCGAATAGAAATTACCTTGGTTTTGATAACCTTGGTTCATTCTTGGTTGGTTCTCGATTCGGTTAGGATTCTCGTTAAAACCGGTGGTGCCTCGATAAGTATTAGCTCGGTAGTTTGGTTCATTTTGAGGACGGTATTGATTACCTCCTTGATTTGAAGTACCGCTATAGCATTGGCTTCAAAAGGACTACCATCGGTGGCGATGCAGCTTGTAGTATGCATGAGGACCACCACAAGTAACACAAACTTCAACTTTCTTCACTTCACCATATGATGGTGTCGTGTGAAAGTGACTTTCTTTGGTTAGCAAGAACCAAAGCTCGAATAATATCCGTGAGTTTGTCAATCTTAGCATCGGTGCTAGATGTACTCACGGAGATGAAGTAGAAGGTCCAAGATTAGATCGAGTCCGATATGTCTTTGCGGAAAGGATGGACACGGGACTTGTTTTCAATGATTTGCAAGGCTTCTTTAGTGGTCTTGCTCAAGAAATTACCTCCGCGGAGGCATTTAGAGAGTCTTGATTAGTCCGTTCGCACCATTGTAGAAGGTATCCATTTGCATTAACTCGGTAAAACCATGATGCGGACACTAGCGAGCAATTCTTTGTAACGATCCCATGCCTCCCGAATGATTCATCAAATCTTTGAGAGAATTTCATTATCTCATTCTTAAGACTTGTAGTTCGGGAGGAGGATAGAATTGCTAACAAACTTGGTAACTAGATCTTCCCATGTCTCAATGGAACGAGGGGTTGTTTCTCAAGCCAATTCCGGCTTGTCCTCTAGAGAAAATGGGAATGTAAGCTTGATAGCTTCATGTGGACATTCTTGTACTTGATGGTAGATGCAATCTTGTTAAACCATCGAATGTGTGCATGAGGATCATCCCGCTCAAAACCATAGAATTGGCTTTGGGTTACCGATTAAGTAACCCGGTTTTGAGCTCAAAAGTATCGCCCACGATGGTCGGGACAACAATAGCATCTCCATAACCCTCGATGGGTGCTTGGAGAAGCTCATTCATCGGTTTGTCTTCGCCATTACGGCGGTGGTGGTGGTGGTAAACGCCTCACCACTACCAAGGAGCCGAACGCCCCTACGCTCACGAGGAATCTTTCCAAGTTCGAAAGTGGACTTGTAGAATCGAAGAACGAGCGCATGCACTAAGTATAAAAATCGGCCAAAACAAATGCGAGGCAAAACGACAAGTGAACTTAACCAATAATCACAAATGAAATGGCTTTTTGAAAAAGGTACACCAAATCACAAGGACACAAAGGCAAGTTTTAAATCGATGTTCGGGAACTTATTATGGTCACACCCCGCTAGTAGGTGTCTTGCCTTGATATGCGGTGGTTGATTTTATGTATATATTAAGTACCACCGAAAAGACGTAGGTATAGATTTTGTGTTGATGGGTTTAAAACTTTGGACAATATTTTTGGTATCGTCTCGTTTAACCAAATCGTATTTCTTTAAGAATCACCTTAAAAGAAACACAAGCTAGAAAACGTTACGATTGTTTTGTTGTTTTATATTTTGTTTTGTGTTTTAACACTTTAGGAAAAGTGTTAATGAACTTTTGATTTTGTTATAACTTTACAAAAAACTGCTTACAAACGATGGTATATGTGCAAGTACGGTCCGAAAATGCTTAGAACACGCTTACACCTCCCCAAGCATGGCGCCAAAATTTGATTGGTGCAAAACCGTCAAGTTTTCTTCGCAAGCTAGCCACTGTGAATGACCAACCGTAAGGAACTTAAAACACTCAAACACCAAATGCAATTTAGATCGAGAATACAATGGATTCCCGGTCGTTAAGTCCCACGGAGGATGACCGTGTTTAACACAATCGATGTCGAATAATCACTAAGGATAGTGATCGAAGGATTTTGAGTTATTTTATAAATTACAGGGCTTAAATGCAAATTAAAGGAAATTAAAAGATAAACTATATTAAATAAACGCTATCACTATTTTTAAACCGAAGTTTTGATTTTATGTTTTTATAAACTTAATTTAAAAACTACGTGACGTACACAAGAAAATGTAAAACTGAAACAGTATTAATCCTAAAAATATGAAAATGATATTTTTACAAACCTAATGATATGAGAAAATTTTAAGAAAAAGAAAATTATTTTTATAACTATTTATCTAATTATTATTAATTAAAAACTAATTTTAACTATTAAATAATAACCTAAATTACAAGAAAATAGGAAATAAAGCTAGAAAAATAAAATTATGACTTGGAAAAATCTAAAATAACAAAAGAGAATTTTCAAAACTATTTTTGTATTTTTCTCGATTATTTTCTATTTTTATGGATTTTAAACTATTTAAAACTAATTAAATTACTAAAATTACAAAATAAACTATGAAAAATCTGGAAAATTACTTTTTTAACTTTTATATTTATCTAAACCTAAGAAAATGAAAAATTATTTTTTGAACTTTTCTTAATTAATTGTATTAAAAGCTATTTAAAATGACTTAAAACTGCTTTTAAATTAAGAAAAATAGCAAACTGTTATGGAAAATTATGAAAATTTCAGGAAAAGTCTAATTTAATATATAGAATCTAAGAAAAATAGAAAACATGTGCTTGTTTGTGAGAAAATGAATCGAAACCAAGTGCTTATGAAATAAGCACTGAATAAGCCAAAGGAAAATCACACCACAACAGCTTATACTGAAGCTATAATATGTTATAAGAACTCAAAAGCAACAAATAACAACAGGTTTTAACCTCTGGAATACAAGCTTAAAAGATTTGATGTATTTGAGTACTTATGCTAAAACAGATTTGAGTGTGCTACTTTGAGCTTAAGCACAAGCCAACCAATAAGCTGGAAATCAAAACCAGTTATTGGGGACTAAAGAAGACCTGGCTAGGTACCTTAAAACCAAAAACCAGCCCTAGAGAAGCTCTGTGGAGCTCTGGATAAGCTCTGCAAAAGCTTGAGAAAACTCACCGATCGAGTTTGGTAACAGGCACTTAAGCCCTGTTTGATGAGCTTGTTTGAAGCTTTTACAAAATTTCTAAAATTCTACAAAAATGACAATAAGGAAACAGACCAGTTGAAGTTTTAAAGTCTTAAGTTTCAATGAGATTGACCCAATAATGTGCTCATGAAAATCCTTCTAGTTGGGCCAAACCGAGTTTTGCAAGATTTTTTCGACTTTTAACAATTATGAAAGGTTGACTTTTATGAGCTTTGCAGCTTAATTTAAGGATCGAATATGTTGTATTATGTTAAACCAAGACTAATGCAACCTAAGCTAATGATATCTAAACACAAAACGCCTTTTGATTTTTAAAAAGTCCAACAGTTAAGTCATTAAGACAGTTTATATGGAGTTTTGACTTTGAGTATTCTAGTAACCAAATAACTGACTAAAGTGATTCAAGAGACTTATATTAAGACTAAGTAAGCAGGTTTTAAGCATAAACAAAACTCAAGTTCATACAAGATCACTGATCCAAACAGCCTATTTGAAACTGATTTGCATATTTAACCTAACCCAATTACTGATTTTACTTATTCAACCACTTAAACTAAATCTAATACCCTAATTACCAATACTTAAACAGGTTTAAACTATTGTTGACCATCAGATTCAAGTACCAACACAGACTGCAACTTTTAAGAAAAACTGAAAATGAGAGTATCCACTTACAAGGGTCCCAGCTGTGGTTGCAGCTTAAACCAGACCATACACTACACTATACTAAGCTAATCCAACCCATATCAACTCTGCAACAACCATTATCCTCTTCCAAATCTGCTTGAACCAATTTCTTCTCCACAGTTGACTTTTGTTGACCAGTTTAACATTTTGCTTGAAAATGAATAACAGACTTACTAAAAGCTATATTAAGCTTGAATAAGCACATTTGAACTAAAGTAAAGCTTCTTGGAGCTTAAACATAAGAGTTGGAAATTCAATTTTGCAACAGTGGACCATATAATATGAAATGTTGATACAATTTGAATTGCCACTTAAAAACAGTTGTAATACACTTGAATAACTTAGTTTAATATAATGCAACAAAAGATTTTAGCTTAGAGCTTAATTGAAGACATAAAAATAAAATACGACATTCATAAAATTAAAAAACTAAGTACTGCCTTCTTCTCTCTATCTCCTCCTTCTTTTATGCTCCAATAAGCATCCACGTGTCCTTCTGAGAGAATCCCACCACTTTTCTTGACCAATGGGTGAGTTTTGGCCATTTTAGCCGTTTTTATCAATTTGGCGGGAAAGCCTATATTTGACTGTAGGGTCTGATTTAGCTGCTAGGGGGGGTGGCATTTAATGTGGTGGTTTGTGATGATGAGAGGGTGGTGGGAAAGGATAAAAGTTGATGGGAGAGGGCCTGTGTTGCAGACAAGTTGGAGAGGATATACAGTACAGGTGGTGGAGGGAAGGGATAGAGGTTTGACTTGGGGGTCCAAAATGGGGAGGTCAAAGGGTTTTGACAGGGGGCTCACTTAGCTTTGGCAGGGGACCAAAATGGCAAAGGGGTCAAAAGGTTTTAATATTACAAGGACTGGTTTGTAATTTCTGAAATTTAGAGGACCAATCTTGCCAATTTCCCAAAGTTGTCACAAGGACCAAATTTGACAAGTTTTAATAGAACAAGGACTAGATTTGACAATTTCAATTTTCCAGGGACCAAACTTGACATTTTTGAAAGTTGAGGGACCTTTTCTGCCATTTAACAAAAGATTTATTCAAGGACCATTTTTGACAATTTAGAATATTTCAGGGACCTTGAATAACATTTTTCTTTTTAGATTTACAAGGACCTGCTTTTGACAATTTTTGAAACTGGGGACTAAACCGCCAATTTTGCAAACTTGATACGCTTTTCACCGATTTTGATATTTTTGCATTTAAAACACATAAAACACTTATTTATGATATTTTTATCATTTTGATGTATTTCTGAGTGTTTTCAGATGTTTTTGTAGTCTAATTTGTACAAAAATGATGAGTATTTAGACACTCATCAATGTACAAGCTCTCCTCCCCACATGTGCCAAACGATTTCAAATTTTTCATGCACATGTTGAGGGGGAGCATCTATCTTAAACCACAAAGATTTGAAACGTGATCAAATTATTTCAATGTGCAGTCTTTTCCTAATATGTGCAAAACATTTTCAAATTTCTATGCACATATTGAGGGGGAGCAACTATTTTGAAAACAACATTCTTTATATAACTACTCTTAGATGCAAGCCAACCCCTCAAACATGAAAATTACTTCTATAACCAAATGATGCTTGATGCAAATGTTGAGGGGAGCTCGTGTTCTAAAAATATCAAAACAATTCAGTACAAAATGCTTTGATAATATATCACAAGTATCCGGATTGATTTTCAAATGGTTTTCAATTGGTTCCAATGGCGTATGTACGATACCAAATAGACCGACCAACTTTACTTTATGTATGGTGATATAAGGACGATAAGGTTAGGTATTTGTTCCCATGATCCGCCGAACCGGAGGGATCTACCTGTGGACAATCCACTAGATAGTGTAGAAGTCCTTAGGTATGATGAAAAAAGGAGAAATGTGAGATATGGGAATAGTGTGGACCGAGATGAGCTAGTAATCGGAATAAACCCAACAAGGTTCTAGTTATGAAGTCTCGTAAGCATCAAGGGTTGAAGAATGAAAAGAATTGAATGTGAAAAGGGTGAAAATAAATAGCCTCCGATAATTCAACCTTAGGCGTATACGGGTTCAATTCATATGCTACCGGTGGTTACTAAGGTAACACCGGTATTGAAGACAAGACGTCATGGACCCAAAGGACGACCGCACTACATCTTCCCAAGCTACTCAAGTTTCTCTTGAAAGGACTTGTTTCATTCTCACGGGAACCGACATTATCTATCGACTTTCTCTTAGTGTTTGTTGATATTGAAGAAGGAGACCCTCCCTAGTCTCCCAAGATAGGAACCAAATATGCACAATTGAGTCTAGAGCCACAAGATCATCAATAAATCTCGTTAGGACACATTCAATGAAGACTCTCTGCTTCACACAATATGGAAAGAGAGACTATATCTTGAGTCCCACGATTATCCTTGTGGTATTGCTGAACATCCGAGTGATATGTATACATATTCACAATGAAGATGGAAAGCCTTCGAGCCAACATCAAACAAGCTCCTCGGTGGGTGGCATGTGAGATCTATCCAATAGATCAACCATGTGACAACCGAATGTAAACAATGGGGCGATTCAATCTTTTGAATCAATCCCGGTTTAGGTTATGGATTGACGGATACCTTTGAAAACCGGTCGTTGTGCTTAAAACTTTTTTAGCACATCGATCGTACAAATATTTCAAAATAAAAGGTGTTTATGATTGATAATTGATTTTCATTAAAACCTTCGTTGTATTGCAAAACAATTTCTATTGAGCGATACACGATTGTTTTTCAAATATCTTTTATCAATTAGTGAATCTCAATTACCGGTTCACTCACTCCGTTGTCTTCTTTGAGACGTTCGGTTTGAGAACAACTAGAGCATTCGCGAACCCCGTCAAGGAAATTCTTCGAATTTTACCGATCACAGCAAGATTTGTAATCGATCAACGAGTAACCGTGAGCCGTGTACCTCAATTCAACGAAAGTGATCAAAGACACTTTGTGCACTTTATTGCTAATCGTTGTATGCGTGTACGCCCGACGCTTGCAAAATGATCGTAATGATGCGGTCAATCCATAGCCACATGCTCACAATACACATTCATCTCTAAAGATATCATGATAAGTGCATCAATGACTCGATATTTTCACTCCATGCTTCTACTACGCCGCCAATATCATGAATCAACGAAAGCTTCCGCTACTCGATGAGAATAAATCATGATCCGTAATGTGAGCATGTCGTCCAAATGTCACAACATCACATAATACCAACACCACAAAGGTAGAGTCGAGATTTTTGTTTGTCGATGATCTCAATGTCGGCTCAAAACTCATCATCACGTGGATCGCTTAAAGACCTCCACTTGAAATTATCCAAACATGCGAACATGAAGAATCAAAGACTACGAGCCATCGAGCAAAGAACTAAATCAAGAATCCTAGAACAATCTAATGTAATATCGGTTTGTATTCATTGTAAATTGAGGTGACCTCCCTTAGGGGGAGATTGTTAGGAATTAGAAAATTCAGTCGTTAAAGAGTCGGTCACCTCAAGTATATGTATTCGTTAGAAAGCTCGTAGTCGTAGTCATGTTATGTTAGCAAGTAGTTTGTTTTGTAACACCGTGGAGGACGGACGGGTCTTTACCACTGTATGCCTTATCCACAGCCCGTAGGTGGCGTTTATTTGTAAGACACTATAAATACCCTCTACCTCCCAAGGTAGAGGGTTGGAGCTTCAATACCATTTTTCTTTGTTTCACATAGTTCCCAACTCTCTTCCCTTTCTCTCTCTAGAACTTTCTCTCTCTAAACATACTTGAATGCCATATGTGATTATGGTTTAGTGTGTTTGTGAAATCCTATATCTTACACAATTGAAGGGAGAAAAGAATGAAGTTACTGGCTCCCATATGCCTCCTCCTTTAGATTCTCATAATTCTCAGAATTTTCATCTTCAAAACATCATTAATGTATTACAACATAAAAATGAATGTTTTCTAGCAGAAAATGAAAAAGTTAAACTGCATTTCAAAGAGTTATATGAATCAATTAAGGTCACTCGTGACAAGAACAATGAAAAAATAACTTCTTTGCAAAATGAAATTAAGAATCTGAAGAGTCAGGTAAAAGGGAAAATGTCAATCACCGGTGGTGAGAATATTGCACCAAAGGTGCCTTCTTGTACTAAATATGCTATGTCTGTGAAGTATATTCCCCCTCATCTTAGAAACAATGAACTTGCATGTGAAACATAATTTTCGTACCTTAAGGATAGTCTAGAATGTCTCCGTGAGATTGTTGAAGAGGATAAGATAGAGAAACCACTTGATAATGCGATTAGGGATGCATGCTTATATGCCAAACGATCTCAGGAACTTTTAGAATGCTTAATAGAAATATGTCCTAAATGTGGTACTAGGAAAGATAGTGTCGTTATGCCTTGCTCTATGCCTAAAGTCAAGTATGTGACCCTTGATATGCCTTGTTCTATGCCGAAAGTCAAGCATGTGACATTTGATGTGCCTCCTAGAATCTCAGATCCTAGCACTTCTAGAATAGGAATGCAGAAAGTAGTGAAACCAACTAATGTTCCCATCATCCCTTCTACAGGAGTAATCAGTGACACTAAGGTAAGTGGGTCAAAGCCTCCAGGCAATACAAAGCAAGATTGGACCTCGCAAGCCAAGAGTGATCAAGGGAAGAAAGTAGAAGACCACTCTAGGAACAATAAGTTTGAGTTGAATAAGACGAATCGTGTTGATTCTAGTATTAGCTATAAGCCTACTGTAATTAATTCGAATTCTACTACTATTTGCAAAACATGTAATGAATATTTGGTTTCTGGTATTTATCATGAATGTGCTGTAAATGAGTTGAAAAATGTTGTTAAATCCCTAGTAAAAATGTAAGAAATGCCAAACAAAGTTAAGGATGCCGAAAGCCAATTTGGAAAAGGTTAGTAATTATTGAAACCTACAGGGAGAAAGTTCAATAATGTGGGTTATCAATGGAAACCCACTGACCGCACATTCAAGGTTAATGAATTTTGTCCTAATAGGAATAGTTCTATGCCCACTAAGGAATGGAAACCTACTGGTAGGATCATCCCTTTAAGAAGTAGTCATACTACACATAGGCCAAGTGCTTCTACTAGTATTGCATCCACCTCTAATGATGTCATAACTTCTATTTATGATGTGGGTGTTCCAATCTCATTTACTAACCAAGTGGAACCCATTCTCGCATGGGGATCCAAATTATCTAGTCATCCATACTTGTCTATGTTCAACTGTAGGTCGTACAAATCGTTCTATGATATTTGGACTAAGGCTGTTCAAAGCATATGACTGGAGATCGCTCATGGCTCAAGAACTTTGTGAATAAATTCATCGAGACTGTTAGATTTGGGAACGACCACTTTGGGGCAATTATGGGTTACAGAGATTATGTATTTGGTGACAGTGTAATCTTCCGGGTATATTATGTTGAAGGACTCGGTCATAATCTGTTCTCTATTGGTCAATTATGTGACTCAGATCTTGAAGTGGCCTTTAAAAACACTCTTGCTTCATTAGAGAACTAGATGGTGTTGAACTGTTAAAGGGAACACATGGCACTAATCTGTACACCATCTCTATCGAAGATATGATGAAGTCTTCTCCAATCTGCTTGTTGTCAAAGGCTTCTAAAACAAAGTCTTGGTTATGGCATCCTCGTCTCAATCACTTGAACTTCGGAACTATAAATGATCTTGCTAGAAAGGATCTCGTAAGAGGCTTGCCCAGATTAAAGTACCAAAAATATCATCTTTGTTCAGCATGCCAATTGGGAAAAAGCAAGAAATATGCCCATAAATCCAAACTTGCAAACTCAATTATGGAAGTTCTTCATACTCTTCATATGGATTTGTGCAGACCCATGAGAGTGCAAACTATAAACGGGAAGAAATATGTGCTAGTCGTGGTTGATGACTACTCTCGGTTTACTTGGCTTAAGTTTTTGAGGTCAAAGGATGAAACTCCTGATGTCATCATCAAACTAATTAAACAACTGCAGGTTCGGCTTAATAAAATAGTTAGAATTATTCGAACGGACAATGGAACTGAGTTTGTAAACAAAGTACTAAGTTAGTTTTACGAAAGCATTGGAATCCGCCATCAAAGAAGTGTTCCACGTACTCCTTAACAGAAAGGTGTAGTTAAAAGACGAAATCGAACTCTTGTAGAAGCTACAAGGACTATCCTGATATATAAGGCTCCAATGTTTCTCTGGGCGGAAGCCATTGCCACTGCATGCTACACCTAAAACCGTTCCCTAATTCATACAACTCATGGAAAAAATCCTTACGAACTTGTCCACAACCGAAAACGGGATTTGTCTTTTCTACGTGTGTTCGGTGCCTTATGCTATCCTACTAATGAAGGTAAAGATTTAAGTAAATTGAAAGCTAAGGCAGACATTGGAGTTTTTGTTGGTTATGCACCAAACCGAAAGGGTTACCGAATCTACAATAAAAGAACCCGAGGCATCATGGAATCTATTCACGTCACGTTCAATGAGCTGTCTGAGCATATGACTCCAGGATAATCCAGTTCTGGACTCGCACCTCAATATTTGTCAAGTAGTCCCATCAGTTCTTCTCTTGTACAGAATCACTCCCCTGCAGATCCTTATGTACCTCCATCAGAAGAAGATTTGAAGAAACTGTTTGATCCGATGTTTGATGAATACTATGAACCTCTGACTAATGACAATTCTGTATCACCAACTGTAGCTGCTGGAAATCCTACCAATACGAATGATCAATCCGTTTCAATGACTTTATCTCAAGAAGTGCCAGTTGCCGATCACTCATCCTCATCTTCAAATCCTCAATCTTCGATTGTACATCATGGAAATATAGCTTCTAATTATGATGGAGATAATCCCTTTGCTACCCCCGAAGATGCTCCGTTTGAAAACATATTTGCCCCAGAACCAACACTTGAACAATCTTCATCAGGGGATCCAAATTTTGCTACATCAGTTCCTCATCACCAACCACATGAACATCTCAAAAAATGGACACATGATCATTCATTGGACAATATCATTGGGAACCCTTCTCGCCCAGTATCCACTCGAAAAAACTTGCCACTGATGCCTTATGGATGATCATCCAAATCCTCAATCTTCGTTTGTACATCATGGAAATATAGATGCTAATTATGATGGAGATAACCCCTTTGCTACCCTCGAAGATGCTTCGTTAAAAAACATATTTGCCCTGGAACCAACACCTGAACCATCTTCATCAGGGGATCCAAATTCTGCTACATCAGTTCCTCATCACCAACCACATGAACATCTCATAAAATGGACACATGATCATCCATTAGACAATATCATTGGGAAACCTTCTCGCCCAGTATCCACTCGGAAACAACTTGCCACTGATGCCTTATGGTGCTTCTTTAATTCTGTATTATCAAAGATCGAACCTAAAGATGTCAAAACTGCTATGTCTAAGGACAACTGGTTTAGTGCTATGCAAGAAAAAATCCATGAGTTTGATCGTCTTGATGTATGGGAATTAGTAACTGCTCCAGATTGTGCTATGATTATTGCTCTCAAGTGGATCTTTAAAGTAAAGCTTGATGAGGATGGTGATGTGCTGAAGAATAAGGCAAGGCTAGTGGCTAAAGGATACCATCAAGAGGAGGGTACTGACTTTGAGGAATCATTTGCTCTGGCTGCACGAATTGAGGCTATCCGAATCTTCCTGGCTAATGCTGCTAGCAAGAACATGGTAGTTTATCAGATGGATGTAAAGACTGCTTTTCTTAATGGAGATCTCAAAGAAGTGGTTTACGTTAGTCAACCCGAAGGCTTTGTGAATCCAGAGCATCCTACCCATGTCTACCGCTTGAAGAAGGCCCTCTACGGTTTAAAGCAAGCTCCAAGGGAATGGTATGATACATTGTCAAAGTTTCTTTTGTCAAATAGATTCAGCAAAGGAGCAGTTGATCCCACATTGTTCACCAGAAATTCAGGCAAACACTTAATTCACGTTCAAATTTATGTTGATGATATTATTTTTGCCTCGACCGACCCTAATGAATGTGACCGATTTTCAAAGGAGATGGGCTCCAAATTTCAAATGTCTATGATGGGAAAAATGTCATTTTTCTTGGGATTACAAATTTCACAAAGTCCCAGAGGCATTTTTATTAATCAATCTAAATATGCAAATCAAATTTTAAAGAAATTTGGATTTGATTCTTGTGACCCTCTTGACACTCCCATGGTGGAGCACACAAAACTGGATGAGGACCACTCAGGGATCATGGTTGATCAAACAAAATATCGAAGTATGATTGGATCCCGATGTACCTCACACCACTAGACCCGATATTCTGCTCGAGGTATGCATGTGTGCTAGATACCGTGCTAAGCCTACCAAAAGCACCTTGAAGCGGTTAAACGGGGTCTTCAAGATTCCAAAGAACCATTAACATGGGACTTTGGTATCCGAAGGACACCGATATGTCACTAACAAAGATATGCAGATGCGCACCATGCAGGTGTCAAGATACACGTCAAGCACGTCGAGGTGCTCGCTTTTGGTAGATAAGTTAGTAAGCTGGTCTTCAAAGAAACAAATTAGTACATATGTATCCTCTACAGAGGCTTAATACATAGCCATGTCATCTTGTTGTGCTCAAATCTTATGGATGAGATCCCAATTATGTGACTATGACTTTGTATTCAACAAAGTTCCTCCAGACAGATAACAAAGTGCCATTGCTCTCTGCTGCAACAATGTTCAACACTCAAGAGCAAAGCACATTGACATTCGATATCACTTCATTAGGGAACAAGTGGAGAAAGGTGTGGTTGAACTATATTTCGTAAGGACTGAATATCAGCTAGCAGACATCTTCACTAAAGCTCTTCCTAGAGAACGGTTTGAGTTTATCCTTCCACGACTTGGCTTGAAGAGTCTACAACCTGAGACACTCAAACGTCTTCATGAGGAAGAAGATGAGTAAAGGTGTTTTCTCATCTATTCTTTGTACATACTTTATCAAAAAGCAAAATACAAAATTATAAAACCATCAAAAAGAAAATAGAAAAAAATAAAATTTCAAAACCCATAAAAAATCAGAAAATTTTGAAAATGTCCAAAAATATTGTTTTTCATATCATATTATCTGGTTTCGATAATATCTACGGACTTTGATCTGTCATTCAAAATTGGCACGGGTCTTTAGATGAAGTTCGAACAGAATTAATAAACATTTTATTTAAAAAAAATGAGATGGAGAAAAATGTAGGTTTATTGTCATTTCAGGAAGTGACCCGTTTTTAAAAGAAAGAACAGAGTCATGCTTAATCTAATTTTGAAACCTCATGCTTTGATTCTAAAAACAAAAGTTCATAAGGAAAGTTTGTCGCTAAAAAGACAAATATTTCCTCACAAATATTTTTCCTTCTAAATATTCTTCTGAAAAATATTTGTCATCTAATGAAAACAAAATTGCTTTGAAAATAACTCAGACTTTATTTTGAAAATCATCTGGACTTATCATTTGAAAATAACTCAGACTTTATTTTTGAAACAATTGGCACGTAAACGAACAAGGTCTACATTTGGATAATAAAAAAAAAACATTTTTTGTACAATTGGATCCAGACCAAGGCTTATGCTGTATTTTCATAAGATACCTAAGCATGTTTGTACAATGGAGTTTAAAGTCTCAAAATATGTTCCTTGTCAGTTAAATGTTAAGCAAGTCACACTTTCTCATCAAAAAGCTTTCAAAAATAATTTAAATCAATTGAGATCACAAGTCTCAAACGGTGGTTTTAAACTGATATTTCGATAAGTGGTTTTAGAAATATAATATCAAGGTCCCCTCACTACATGTGCCAAACGATTTCAAATTTTCCATGCACATGTTAAGGGGGAACATCTATCTTAAACCAAAAAGAATTGAAACGTGATTGATTTATCTCAAAGTGCAGGTTCCCTCTAATACGTACATAACATTTTCGAATTTCGATGCACATATTGAGGGGGAGAAATCAAATGAAAACCTCATCCATCCCAAAATATTTCATCCAAAGTACTTAAAATACAATATTTGATCGGGAAGTGATGATGATCATTTTAGAAAATGTTAATCAAAGATTGGATATTTCATTCTCAATCTAAGATTTCAAAAGTCCTCTCGCCTCCATGTGCTAAAACAATTTCTAACACTTGAAGCACATGTTGAGGGGAGCATTTCTAAAATATCAAAAACAATTAAGGTACAAAAAGCTTTGATTTTATATCACAAGTACCTTGATTGATTTTCAAATGGTTTTCAATTGGTTTCGAGGCGGAATGAACAATACCAAAAGACCAACCAATTTATTTTATGCATGGAGATATTAGGATGGTTAGGTTAGGTATTCGTTCCCACGATCCCGCCAGAGCCGGAGGGATCTACCAAGGGACAATCCACTAGATAGTGTAGAAGTCCTTAGGTACGATAAAAAAAGGAGAAAATGAGAATATGGGAAGAGTGCGGATGAGACGAGCTAGTACTGGAATAAACCCAACAAGGTTCTAGTTATGAAGTCTCGGTAAGCACTAAAGGGGTTAAAGAATGAAAAAGATTTGAATGTGAAAAGGGTGAAAAGAAATAGCCCTCAATTAATTCAACCTTAGGTCAGAAACCGGGTTCAATTCATATGCTACTGGCTGTTACCAAGGTCACACCGGTATTGAAGACAAAACGTCATGGGCCCAGTGACTTACTGCACTAAAACTTCCCAAGCTACTCAAGTTCCTCTTAAAATGACTTGTTTCATTTTCACGGGGAACCTACATAATCTATCGACTTTCTCTTAGAGATTGTTGATATTGAAGATGGAGACCCTATCCCTAGTCTCCAGCATAGGAAACCAAATATGCACTATTGAGTCTAAAGCCAAGAGATCATCAATAAATCTCATTATGAAACAATCAATGAAAACTCACAGTTTCACACAATGTGGAATGTGAGAATATATTTTTGAGAGTCCTACATAGTATCCTTGTGGTATTGCCAGAACATCCGAGTGATATGTAAAAATATTCACGATGAAGATGGAAATCCTTCTAGAGCCAACATCAAACAAGCTCTTGGTGGGTGACATGTGAGATCTTCTCGAAAGATCAAACTTGTTATACTGGATAGAAACGATGGGGCGATTCATTCTTGAATCAACGTTGGTCCAGGAAATGGATTGACGGAGACCTTTGAAAAACCGGTCGTTGTGCTCAGCAACTCTTTTCTCTAGCACATCGACTGTGTATTAAGTTTTCAAAATTAAAAGGGGTATTTATGATTAATAACTGATTTTTCATAAAACCTTCGTTGTATTGCAAAACACTTTCCATTAAGCAATACACGATTGTTTTTCAATTCACTTTTCATCAATCAGTGAATCTCAATTCGCTAGTTCACTCATTCCGTGTTGTCTTCTTTGAGACGTTTCGGTTTGAGAATGGCTTGATTAGCTGCGAAACCCTGTCAAGGAGGTTCTTCGGAATTCTACCTGATCACAGGCAGTACTTGTACTGATCAATGGGGAACTGTGGTTCTTGTAACCCCATTCAATGAAAGTGATCAAAGACACCTTCATGCGCTTTATTGTTAACTGTTGTTTGCAGGGACACCCAACGGTTGCACCTGATCAGAATTAAGGAGTCAATCCATAACCGCATGCTCACACATCACATTCACCTCTAAAAAAATCATGATAAAAGCATATCTTCATCAACTGGCTCTGATATTTTCAATCCATGCTTCTGCGATGCTGCTGCAAATAGCATGAATCAACAAATCTTCCGCTACACTGATGAGAAGATATCAAGATCCAAATTGTGAGCATGTCGGTCCAAAAGTCACAATTTCACATAATGGCGATACAACAAAGGATGATTCAGAGATTTGTTGTTGCTGATGATCTCAAAGTTGGCTCAAAGAAACTCACCATCACGTGGATCAGTTAAAGACCTCCATTTGATGAACACAACATGCAGAACATGAAGAATCAAAGACTACGAGCTATAGAGCAAAGAACTTATCAAAGAATCCAAGAACATCAAATTGTAATATCTGTTTGTAATTAAGGTGACCTCCCTTAGGGACAGATTGTTAGGATTTAGAAAATCCGGTAGTTAAAGAGTCGGTCACCTCAAGTATAAGTAATCGTTAGAAAGCTCATAGTCGTAGTCATTTAGGGATAGTTAGTAGTTTGTTATGTAACACCGTGGAGGACGGACGGGTCTTTACCCACTGTATGCCTGATCCACAGCCCGTAGGAGGCGTCTCATGTAACTAACTATAAATACTCTTTGCCTAGCAAGGCAATGGGTTGGATCTTTCATAATACATTTTTCTTTGTCTCACTAAAGTTCCCAACTCTCTTCCACTTTCTCTCTCTAGAACTCATTTTAGTCGACCCATATTTGTGCTTGTTTATGTGTGTGTGAAAACCAATATGTAACACCAACCCAACAAAGAGAGGGTTCCGGAAACTTGCGGAACAAGGAAGGATGAGCAACAAGGGTGGCATAATCATCGGCGCTAAATTCGCCGGTTTAGGAAGAGGATCCTTTGAAACACTTTTAGCGGTATGCCACGGAAAGGTAATGGGGAAAACAAAGACATCAACCCTAAAAAAAGTGGTCATTTCAACTTTTAAGAGAATCAAGAGGTTTTGTATAACAAACACCAGCATTGTCCGAACGCTTACTAAACGAAAACCACCCCTTGTTATTGGATTTTATATAAAAGCACCGAAAAAAAACAACTGTCGGCACGATGTTATGAACACGACAGAAAATATCAAAATAGGAAACTTTGGCTGCTTCGATAACAGAAAGTTGGGATATGTTTATACGATAGTACCTAAGGATATTAACGAAAAGAAGTATAAAGGAAGCCAGAAATTGGCAAACTCAAAATATCTGGTATAAACCAAAATCTTTCCAGCAGGTGGCTCATGAATGGTTTGGTTGGGACCATGCAATTTTGGATGAACCTCCGAGGAATAAAAAACTTATCCCGAAAGGTGTTAAACATTTTTGGAGAGAGAATAGATTTTCATGCATAATGGTACCCATAGCAGAAGGAAAAGTATTGAAGTCTAACTTGGGAACTGAGGAATCTCTTGGAGAAGAATACGACACAAGATGAACAGATTAAAAAGCTCGAAGAAATTTCAACAATGGCGAAAAACGGAAGAGGAAAAGTGGAATAGTAAAAACCACATCGGGTATTTATACCCATGGTATATTTAATTCAAAATAATCTCAAAAGATCGCACGTGTCAGACTGTCAGCGTCGATTGGGTTGACAGTTATTATTAAAGGTAAAGGAAGAGGATGACAGTAAGATAAGTGGGCCACCCGGTCAAATCAGTCAGAAGATGAAAAGCCCAGAAACATCCACGTCTCATGCTTCTCCTACCTAGTAAGGAAGCGTCACAGAAGCAAAAAAGACGTTTCAGTATAATGGAAGAACCATTTAGATACCTTAGTCTAGCAACATTCACCGCACACAACTGATACATCGCACGCAATGAACGAACTAGACTGTGGGGACTTGATGACGTATAGCACGTACAACAGGCCTATTAGGCTTAGCTCTTGCTATATGCACTTTGGGCCCAGGTCCAGCAAAGTAAAAAAACCACAAGTATTGGATCGCCATTAAGCCCAATAACAAATTGGATATGGTCAGGACACAAAGACGCACACAGAACACCCAGCAGATCAGACAAATGACCACATAAGGTGATCTGTGTCCGCAACTACGATTACTGTGAAACCTTGCCCGACAAGGGTCCCACTCCGTCCACTAAAAATTATAAGTGAAATACTAGAAAACCCTAGCATTGGACTTACCTATAAAAGGAACTCTCTGATACTCTTATAAGGTATGACTTTCTCACACATACTAATACACACACTCTAATATTCTCTAACAAGCATGAGTACTTACTCTCACGCCGGAGCTTAATCGTGAGGGTCCGTCCCCACGGTAAGGCTAACGGTTTACTTTCATTTATGCAGGGAATCATCTTATTACTTGAGTTAGTATAGATCTAGTCCACTTATAGCTTGTTGGTTCGGCCCAACGCGCTTTCTCAATCCATATCCAAACTCGTCACACTTTTTATACTAACACATATTAATTTGATTTGTACACATAAAAAAATGTAAATAGTCTGTTGTGCCCTTACGATTTTTTTAAAGGTTTAACCCCTTTTTTATCCCTAACATGAGATTGCCTCCTCTATGGGTTAGTGGATTACAGATTAGTGCCAACATCACTCACTATTCCATCAAAGTTCACATGCAATACATATAACTGACTTATGAATCTTTAAACATTAGCATAGGATATAATGGATGGTAGGTATAGAATTCTATTGTATTTTATTCCTTCCGGTTAAAATATTTTTAGTACCGTTTCTTAGCCCAGGCATGAGGTCGTAGGCCCAAAAAACCAAACCCAAGGAATTTTTTCCCATCGCCTCTTTTTGATATCAATTGCGGCTAGATACTTCAACCGCCTATGACCTGCCGACACCGCCATCTTCACTGCCGACACCGCAATTCATTTAACAGATCAAAACCAAGGTACTCCCCTTTCTTCTTCATCACCTCCCTTCACTTCAGGTTCTATCATTTTTTTATAAAAAAAAAACTTGAATCAAATAACAAACCCATTAAAAAGATTCAATCTTTATGAGATTTATTTGATTTTGTGATGCGGGTATTGCTTAAAAAGTGTTGAAATTGTTTTTTTTATGAAAAGGGTATTTGTGAATTTGAAATCTGAATGATTGGTTAAGAATTTGATAAGAAAAAAATGGATATGGATTGTATTGGTGATTTGGGTTTTCTTGACCCGAAATTGTTGCAGCTGAATGAAGTGTCTCCTTTGGCTATTAAGTTTAATCCTTATGTTGCCGAAAAGCTTTTCGACCAATGGCTTTCATTACCCGAAACTACTCTTTTGGTAATAATAGTACTACTATTGTGGCAAAAGATTTTATTAACCTACCTGAACTAAGATATTATGTAAGAGGTGTAACAGCATGTGAATATTGTGGATATTACTAAGATATAAGCATTCCCAACCTTCACGCCATAATGGCGTTGAAGGCAATATTAACGGCGTTAAGCCGTTATTCCCCTTGGAAGTGCAGCGTTATTTCGCTACTCACAGGCGTTGGGGGCTAACTTGCTATTTGGTTTTTTTTTTTTTTTTTTTCTTTTTCATTTATGCCCCTAAATGAGGGGTTGTTTTTGTAAATTGTTTGGAATGTTATTGATGTTATTGGGATGTTATGGTTGTGGGTATTTTTTGGGGATGTTAATGTTAAATGTTAAAGCTGATGTGGCGCTGACGTGGACGGTGTTATTGGTGTTATAGTGTTAGGATTGGGAGTGCTCTAATGTGGCAACAGCATGTGAATATTGAGAGTATTGTGAATATTGTGGATATTACTAAGATGTTATGTAAGAGGTGTAACAGCATGTGAATATTGTGGCAAAAGATCTTATTAACCTCCATAATCGTTTTAAGAGTGAATATTACTGCATGTGAATATATATATTCAGCACCCATATTCGTAGTTCAGGTATTAGTAAGTTTCAGTTTTCTTTTCATAAATTATTCGGTACAGAACAGAAGTTCGTGTGCAGACCAATGACCATGGAAAATGTGTAATATAATAGGAGATGAACATGACATGAATACTTATGCCTTAGTTATCAAAGTTCTTTGAGTATTGTTTTGCGTTAATTATCACTTTGTGTTTGTGATGCGCATCTGCTGCTAATCTTATTGGCCATCTAAAAAGTGGAAATCAAAGCTTATGTGCACAAATTACTAATTTGAGCCACCGGCTTGTTGCCATTATGTAAGGATAATACTGTTGCATGGTGTTGGTGATAACTTAAATTAACTAATTCCTTTATTTGCATATCTAATAAGGATGAAGAGTTACAAAAGTTGGCTTCTGGAAAGCAACTGGAGGAGATGGTGGTATATGTGGAAAACTAGAAGAGGGGGGTGAATAGTTTTGTCGATTTTAAGTTAGTTTCAAAAACTTTAGATTCGATGTAATGTGAAATCGTGTGGATAGAGAGAAAGTATAGATCTATAATTAATGCAAGTAAAGAAAACAAGTAAAGTAAATGATAGAAATAACACAACCGATTTATAGTGGTTCGACTACAAGGACACCTTCCTTGCCCTACTCCACTCCCTGAGTCACCTACTCGAGAGTTCAAGCACTATGTCAACAAACTCCTTCAACTCGGCGGAGAAGCCTTCACAACGTCGCTTACACTTTTTCAGGTACAAAGCTCGACACCGGGTTCTTCCACAAGGTAGAACCAAACCTATCACAACGTCGCCTACACTTTATCCGGTACAAGGTTAGATACCGAGTTCCTACTACAAAGGTGGAACTACTACCCAATACTACAATAACACAACAAATATGTGAAATATAAAATACAAGATCTTCGCTACAGAAATTTTGCTGAGGAACAAATCAGTCAAGGACCCCTTGCTTGGATGACTTGTAGAATGCTCGTGATCTCGCCTTAGAGAAGGACCTATATGAGAATCACAACAAAAGAAAGAAGAAATACTATCTAGATCAAGTGATCTTAGGTTAGAAGAATGTAAGAATATATGAGAGAGTTTGTAAGAAGAGGGGTGAGTTGCAATGAATAAATGGCTCTCTATTTATAGGAAATTTCTTGCTACTGTTGCACGGATCCCAAGGATCCCTTGCCTGAGGGATCCGTATAGTGTAACTTGAGGGATCCGTGTTGGAATCACTCATAAACTAGATTACAAGTGTTAGTAATTAATATGTAATAGTTAGCTTAATTAGGCCTTTATGTTTGTTATTATGCTAAGGCTTATGTAGAAGGCCCATAAGCCTTGGCCCAAGCCTAATAAGGAACGGAAGGGAACTTGCATGTTGCCCTAGTTCCTTCCTATAAATACCTCATGTAAACCTTCATATGAAGGTTGGTTGTTCATCTCATATCAATACTCACGCATAACTTTTCTTAGTATCTTACGTGTATTGTTTGTGTCGTGTTCAACCGATCACCTTTGTCTATATTTCTTCTATTGATGCTTGTGTTACAAATATAGGAACCTAACAGTGGTATCATTCACCAAATAGTTGGGTGAAACCGTTTTTGTTTTTTTGAAGTTTTAAGGTTATACACGTAAGGCTCGGTCTCAAAACTTTCATACGCAAAAAGCTTTGATTTTTTCACTTTAAAATTCAAGATTCTTGTACTTTAAAGGTTATTTGGTGATAAAGTTTAAGTTTTTGGCAAAAAGTTTCAAACTTTACGTGTATTTCATTGTTTTTAGGCTTGGTTTTTGTTGTGTGGATATTTCTACGCATAAGGGTAGAAGGTGCTATTGATCTTCAAGTTTCACATTTTTGTGTTACTTTGGTGATCTTTAAGCTGTTTCATCTCAAAAATCAGGTTTCTAAACATCTTTGTGCTTAAAATCAATTTTTGGTAAACATTGGAATTTCCTACGCATAAGAAAACCCTAAAGTTACGCGTAAGCTTCATAAGGTTTGATCTTTAGTGTGCTTGGTTTACTCAGTGTTTTCTTGCTTGGATAAGCCTGAAAACACTTTGACTTTGGATATCTTTTACACTGGAATAAGTGTAAAGGATTTTGGGCAAAACCCTAGTTTTACGCCTAAGCAATACCTTACGCGTAGAATCCTTTACGCATAAGCATTTACTTACACCTAAGCCTTATCTTACGCATAAGCAAATCTTACGCCTAAGCAATCTATTACTAAGCTATTGTTTTACGCATAAGCTAAGGTCTACTTAACCTTACGCGTAAGCTAATCCTGCGCGTAAGCTCTATTCTTACGCGTAAGTTGGTGTCTTTACGCATAAGGTTTCTTTGCCTAAGCTGGTTTTTCCTACGCATAAGGTTTCTTTACCTAAGATTGGTTTCTACGCATAAGGACTCTTCATCAACAAAGTTTCATTCGACTACAAAGATCCATTTACAACACAAGTTTCAAGATGTCTCAACCACCATACTCTAACTACTTCCCTCATGTGTATCCTCAACAAGTACAACAACAAATCAATCAACAACAACAACTCTATCAACTACAACATCAATTCCCTCAAGGAGCAATTCAACCACAAATGATTCAACCACCACCTAGTATTCAAGTACAACCTTACACAAGCATTCACAATCAGCATCCGTCCAGGAATACTATGAAGGGACTGTCTTGGTTTGCAAAGATGTGTGAAGCTTTAAGTAGCCAACAATCCATTCATGAGGCTGGATCACTTGATAGACCTCCAATGCTCACTCCCGGAAACTACGATCAATGGGTGATTAGGTTCTTTAGGTTTTGTGATCTAAAGAAGCCACATGGAAAGTTCTTAAAGAAGGTCATACCGAAGGTCCGCTTTGATGCCTACCGTCGTTACACCGGAGATCCAAATGTTAATCCACCAAGAGGTGATGTCACCAACATTGCAAGTCTTATCGACCTCACCGCCGATGAACTTCTACATTTTGAAGCCGATGAACTAGCAATGCAATACATCCTTTTGGGATTACCCAATCCGATCCTTCGAAGTGTTGATGCTCAAAAGACTGCTAAAGCAATGTGGGAACATATTCATCTTCTCATGGAAGGCACTCAACTCAATCAAGAAGACATTGAATCCAAAATCAACTTGGCTTATGAACATTTCATGATTGATTTAACCAGGAGAGACATTAGAGTCATATCATCATCGATTCTCAGACATCATCAATGACTTGGAAAAACATAACATCATTATGCCAAGAATTGGAGTCAACACTAAGTTCCTAAGTAGTCTTGGTCCTGATTGGGAAAAGTATGTCATTTTCATCCGTCAAGCGAAGAATCTTCATCATGCTACATACGGATTGTTGTACGACTATTTGAAGCCCCACCAAAAGGAAGTTGACAAAGAAAGGGTTATCCGTGGACTACCTGTTTCGCCTTCATTTCCGGATAATCAACAACTAGCTTTGTGGGCTCAAGCTTGTTATTCTTAATTCCCGACCTTATAAACTGTATTCACAAATCCTCCACAACCCACTGCTCAACCAACTGCAAAAATTACACCATATGATCAGTCACAGCACCAATCTCAAGAAACTCAATTGGTTTCATATAACAACAACATTGATCAAGCACTTTACTGTGAATCTAATGAGGATACAGAAGCTTTCGAGGCATTGCAACAAGGATTTGTTATGATTGCTAGAGCCTTCGGCCGATATTCAAACAAATCCAACAATCGCATTCGTACCTCATCAAACACAAGAAATCAGGTTGTTGTTAACAATGGACGTGTTGAAGTTCAGAATCATGGTAATGTTCGTCAGATGGGCGGTGGTCAAGGATTTAATCCAATGGGAAGGAATAACATGGGTGCTCCACAACAACAAAGAGCTCAAGTGGTTGAACAGGGTAATGCTCAAAATGGGATTAATGGTCTTCGTTGCTATAACTGTAATGAGAAGGGTCATCTGGCTAATGCATGCCCAAAGCCAAGGACAAGAGGCAACGCTTATCACAAAGAAGCTTTACTCTTGGCTCTTAAGGATGAAGTCAGTGGAACTCTTACCAACAAGGAACGAGCTTCATGGCAAATGCAGATTCGATGATGATATGGAGGACTTGCAGGCTAATGCAAGAAGCTTATGTTGATGGCAAACATGCACGAACTCCATATGAGTGACACAGCCCAATGTATGACATCGACGGCTTGTCTCGTGTACGGATCAAACCATATTCATCATCGATCTATTATCTCACCAACATCCGAATCCGACGAGGCTCGTAATGTTCAACATGAGCCGTCCACATCTCATTTTGATGATACTCAACTAGATCCAAGAGTTACATTTGACGATCAAGATGACCTCCTGGTTACCATTGATAATCAAGTTGACTCCGTGGTTATACTTGAGGATCTGAATAATGATCATGTTGAGACTCACGTTGAACAAGTGAACCTTTGCCTAATCCATATATTGACCTCTTAGTTAATGACCAACGATCCCGAATGGAACAATGTTGTGAACTCAATCAGCAATTAAAAAATAAAAATGCACTGTTAACCAGGGATATTGAATGCTTAAAAAGAAAACTCAACATTTTTAAAACTCAAGAAAAACGTGAACAAGGTTTTGAAGTCGCTTTTGCTAAATCTTACCAAAATGAAAAATCATTAGAACGACAGATACGTGATCTAGTCGCATCCAAGAATGCTTTGTTGTCTCAAATAGAACAACTGAAATATGATCATAAACAACAACTTGACGCCTTACTTTGGAAACTCAAAAGCCAAACTGAGTTGTTAACTTGTCAAAACAGCTCGAGTACAAAAGCATTCAACGAAATGAATAGATGCCTATCTTGAGGAAATTGTTGACTTACAAAACAAAATCAAATAGTTTCGAAATGTTGTTTATAAACATGGTGAATCAATCACAACGATTCAAAAGTTTACTTTCAAACCAAATCCAAATGGATATGGACCGAATCTTGCTGATTACAAACCTAAGTTTTCAAATAGAGCATTCAAACCAAATCCTGAAGTTTACAGTGCAGAACATAGAATTGATGATTCCATAATGAGTTTTTTTGAATATAATCGTCAAGAGGAATTAGATGCAGAAAACGAGAGTCGATTAAAATTAGAAAATGTTGTTTATAACAAACCATTTAACTATTCAAAAGCCGTCACTTTCGTGGCACAAAAGGATTCTTCTAACACACCTTGGGTTATCACACCGATGTCTGAGTCTTCTAATGTTGGTCCCCAACCCAATTCTGCACAAATTAATGGTCTTTTACCTTCACTCAGTGATGTAAAATCAATACCCGAAAGTCGTCAAATTCTTAGATATTTTGACACTTTCCTATCTGACATCAAAATTTTAGAACGTGAGATTTAATTTCAGTCTGAAATAAAAGTTGAACATTTTCAATCGCCTCAGGCGCGAGCACAAAGAGATATTTTTCAGAAAAGAATTTTACCCCATGTTCAAAACTTGAAAAATTGTGCATTGTATTGGGAAAGGGAATTTCATAAGGAACTTTGACTGATGAAAATAGTTTTCGAGAAAACAGAAACATCTATTTTAAATACAAAACAAAAAAAGAAAATGCTACGAAAAGATGTTGATCGACTCTTGGAAGATGTTATCTGTGCTGATATCCATAATGTGGTGTTATTACATTCTTTTGCATATGCATTTGATTATATCTCTGCTGATTCTGTTGATTTTGTTGAAAACATTGAGAATATTGATACTGTGTCACAAATCAAGTCTTTAAAAGTTAAAAATGAACGATTGTTAAACGAGCTTTCAAATGCAAAACGTCGTCTTCAATGGTGTCAAAAAGATTGTCAAAATCGTGAACTTGCTTTGCAAAACAAAATCAACCAGTTGCATTCCAAACCTCTTAATCCAAAACTTGAGCAACTGGATGATCAAAACGCGTCTTTGAAATGTCAAATATCAAAATATGAACAAGAACTTGCAAAAGTTAAAAAGGAATATGGTGTCATATTTGATTTACTCAAACAGACTCGTGATGAAGCATCAAACGAACTTGATCATTATCTTGCACACACTAAAGAAGTCATAAATGTTTATGGAAATTTTCATTCTGAAAATCAAGATTTGTTGCACACTATTATTGAGTTAAAAGAGATGTTAGGAAAGTATGAACAAGTTAAGCTTAGTAACATTAAGGTTCTTGCACCTGTAACACTTAGAAAAAGTGACACTAGAATGCCTAATGACAAACCACAAGAAACTAATGTGCTTCCCTCATCTAACAGAATAGTTGCCTCTTTTCCCAACGCCCGCACTTCACAAACCTAGAGCAATACAAGGAAGAATAGGAAGTTGCGACGTAAGAAAAGAACAATAAAGAATGCTGAAGTAGAAAACACCCTAGGACTTTGAATAAAACTCAAGTTGCACCCACTTTAGATATTGCGTCTGACAAATGTAATGAACAAAGTGATGTAACGAATGCTGAATCTTTAAGTACTCTTAATGTTTTGTTTGAAGCCTCTTGTGTTGGTTGTCATAAAAGCATGTTTTCTGGTTGTCATAATAAATGTGTTCCTAAGGCTATCTTGAATCGTAAGAAATAATAGAAAACGGAATACCTCTAGGCCCACTAATGCTTCCAAGTATGTGCTAGGTAAACCACCATCTAGTGGTCCAACTACGATCAATGATGTACCCATAGAACCCCCTTCACCTCCTAGGAAGAACTTATCACCTAGTGCATTCACTAAGACCAAAGCTAAGACTAGTTGGACATGGCAGAAATGGTTACATAATGTGGAAAACTAGAAGGGGGGGGGGGTTGAATAGTTTTGCCGATTTTAAGGTAGTTTCAAAACTTTTAGATTCGTTAATATGTGAGATCTTATGGATGTAAAGAAAGTATAGATCTAATGATAAAGCAAGTAAATAAAGTAAAGCGAAGGAAAAGAAAAGACACAACCGATGTATAGTGGTTCAGCTACAAGGACACCTTCCTTTCCCTACTCCACTCCCCGAGTCACCTACTCAAGAGTTCAAGCACTATGTCAACAAACTCCTTCACTTGGCGGAGAAGCCTTCACAACGTTGCTTAAACTTTTTCCAGTGCAAAGCTAAATACCGAGTCCGTAGCACGGTGGACCAAACCAACACGACTATTACACAACAAATATGTGAAATATCAAATACAAGATCTTTGCTATGTAAATCTTATGGAGTGACAAATCAATCAAGGACCCTTGCTTGGATGACTTAGAATGCTCGTGATCTCACCTTAGAGAAGGACCTATATGAGGATCACAATAGAAAGAAAGAAGAACAACTCTCTAGATCAAGTGATCTATATGTTAGAAGAGAATGAGAGTGTATGAGAGATTTAGTAAGAAGAGGGTGAGTTAGAATGAAGAAATGGTTCTCATTTATAGGCAAAATCTTCCACTTTTCCTCGATCCCACGGATCCCTTCCACTGGGATCCGTCTAGTGTAATCCTAGGGATCCGTGGAACGCCCTCTTTGCCTATGTGTTTTTGGTTATGGGTCATGGGTTATGGGTTGGTCCATGGGTTTTCTTTAGATTCAATGTATCTAAGTATACATTGTATCTAGCCAACTTGGTATGGGTTAAGATCCATGGGTTATGGTCCATGGGTTATGGTTTTTACCCATCCTAATAAACTATTACAACAAATGCTTAATTACTACATTTTTTTATTTAAATGGCTATATGTAAATGCTTTACAAAAATAACATGTATCCTTATAATTATACTTAAGGTAACATTATATTTGTTATCAACAAAACACAAAGAGATCGCAAAATATTAATAAACGTTTTTACGGTTTATTTGTATTAACAATCTCCCCCTTTTTGTTGATGACAAAACATAATGTTATGATGAGTAAAACTTAAGAATAGATGTAATGTTTGAAAGTCCTAAGTTTTACTTTTCTCCCTTTTGTCGAAACAAAAGTTAACCCTTGGTAGAAATAAACGCTAACTCCCTCGACGGTAGCTCCCCCTTGTTTGGGGCATCAAGTGAAGAAAAAAAATAAAAATCCTACAAAAAGAAAGGTTAGTAACATGCTTAAATAATCTTGTGATTGTCGAGAATCAAGATTGGGAGCCAAGGTATGTAAACAAGGCCTTGTAATAAAACAACAAATTGTAGTGGTATTTATGCCACGTACAAGCATGTAAAAATAAAAACAAGACTTGTTCTTGAAAATGACTTCAAAAGAAAAAAAAATACTAAAAATAGAAAATAGTAGTAGTGATTCCTTCCATGCTTGCGTAAGGTTATGGATGGAGGTTTTGATGAGTGATGGTATTGATGCGATCAAGGATGAGGTTGAGTATGAAATGCAATTCTTCCCTAACTTCTATTGCGATATCCCTAGTGGATTGGCAATGTTCACAATGTAAGTGATGTGGGTAATGAGTGCGGAAGTTTTCCGGGTTGTTTTGATTTGAGTTATGCGAAAGATGTGGTGGAAAAATAGGAAAATATGGATCAACATCCGGAATGTTTGTAAATGGTGGTGGAAAAGAACCTAGATGTTCTTGTAATGTGATGGGAGCTAATGGTGGTGATGTTTCAAGATCTTGAAAATTAGTATTTGGAGATGTAGGGGGTGTTAAAAAGACTATTTCTTTTTGTTTAGGTTGTTTAGATCTTGTTGGAGTCTAAAGGAGTTCCAAAAGAGTGACTTTAGGTGGTGATGAAGTTGGTGTACTTGTTGGTGATGAGGGAGGTGCTATAAAGGAAGCATCTTGTGGTGAGTTGTTTGTTGAGGATGAACCATTTGAGGTTGGTTTTGCTAAGCAACAAGATCGGATACTAATCCGTGCGGATATCCTAGAGTTTGATTGTGGTATTTTGGATGGTGGTAGTACAAAGGTTTGGGTATCATGAAGATGATTGTTTGTACTAGGTGATTCATCTAAAGGGTTTTTGTATGACATGGTGTATTGTATTTGTGAGGATGAGATGGATTATGCAAGCATTTTGGGAGTTCTATATATAGAAAAACAAATCATTGTAATGAATGCTTGACCCAAAATGTGGATTAAAATCTATTGATTAGATATGAATTTAAGGCATGTGATCATGAGAACACAAGCATTAAAGAGCATACTCCCTAAAATAAAACAAATGTGGATGTTTCATCCAAAGTGAGAAAAATAGAAGATAAAAACAACTTCTGTCTCACGGATCCCACGGATCCTACCCTTGAGGATCCGTCCAAAGATGAAGGCTGGGATCCGTGGGTCTGGTGATTCAGGCAGCACAAAATTTTCCTTTTGGAAACATTTTTTCCTAGTGTGTGCCTATATGCAAACTATTTGGAGTTGCGGTTATCTCTACCCCTAAAAAGAAAAAGAAAATAAACTAGAAGTAGAAAAGCATCCTATTGAGATAACCCGAAAACACATATTTAGTACATAAGTACATAATTTAGTGTTATCAATGCTCCTAATTCATTGTTGCTTAAATGAATGTACCTGAAAACACATATTAGTTATGTGTCGCCTTTAGCATTCAAAAGACATGAGATGCAATGAAAACGGGTTTTTATTTTGTATTAATAATGAAAAAGCGATTTGTCCTAAACGTGAGAAATTGATTTTGTGAAATTGATACGGGAATGTATCATCTTTTTAGAAAACATTTTGAAAAGAGGTTTTCTTTGAAAATGTGTATGTGTTTGAAAGAAAAAAAAATAAGAAAGCTATAAGTGGAAAACTTATCTTGGGTTTTGAAAATTCCTGTATTGTTTGTGAGTTGTGCATGAAATAGAGATCCTAGACTCAGAAAGAAGAAGGCTAGTGTTTACATACCTTGTAGAGTCAAATAAGTTACGACGTTTGTTCCATTAGACCAAGACCAAGACGAAGTAGGTTGAATTGTTCCCGCTTCAACGGTTTGGTGAGGACGTCGGCTATGTTGTCTTCGGATGCTACCTTCTCAATAGAGATGTTCCCCTTTTGAACATTATCTCTTAAGAAGTGATGTCGAATCTCTATATGCTTTGTGCGAGATTGCAATACCGGATTCTTGCTTAAGTCGATGGCACCTTTGTTGTCACATAGGATGGCTATGTCGCTAGATGAATGTCGAGTCGACTAACGCTTGTTTCATCCATAGTGCTTGTGGGCATGCTTTGCCGGCGGAGACGTGCTCGCTTCGGTTGTTGATATAGCTAGTGCCGCTTGTTTCTTAGAAAACAAAGACGTTAAACAACATCCCATGAAAGTACACACCCCACTTGTACTTTTTCTATCAACGTAATCACCGCATGGTCGAATCGCATATACAATTGTTTCTACTCCCGTGCCTTAGGATACCATAATCCTAATTATGTTATACCCTTAATGTATCTAAATATCCTTTTACGGCTTCTAGGTGTGATGTTTTAGGGTCTTCTTGAAACCTAGCACATAAGCAAACACTAAACATGATATCCGCCTACTTGCCGTGAGGTATGAAGACTACCTATCATGCCACGATATTTAGTATTATCTACGGATTCGCCGTCTTCATCTTTTGTGAGTTTGGTGTCGGATGACATTGGTGTCCTAATTGGTTTCGACTCTTCTAGACCGAATTTCTTTAACATCTCCTTTATGTATTTAGATTGATTAAAGAAGATACCATCTTCTACTTGTTTAATTTGTAGACCAAGAAAGAAACTAAGTTCTCCCATCATACTCATCTCGAACTCGTCATGCATGATTTTAGAGAAATCATCACACATGTCTTGACAAGTGGATCCGAATATAACATCATCTACATATATTTGCACTATGATTATATGTGACTCTCTTTTCTTAGTAAAAAGTGTGTTGTCAACTAACCCCATGGTATAGTTGTGTTTAATTAAAAATGTCTTGAGTCTATCATACCAAGCTTTTGGAGCTTGTTTAAGACCGTAAAGGGCTTCCTTTAATTTATATACTTGTTTGGGTTTTTCAAAATCAATGAAGCCCGGAGGTTGAGCTACGTATACTTCTTCATTAATGAAACCATTTAGAAAAGCGCTTTTGACATCCATTTGATAAAGCTTTAGATCATTAGCACAAGTATACGCAAGAAGTATTCTTATAGACTCTAATCTAGCCACGGGGGCATAGGTCTCATCAAAGTCTATTCCTTCTTGTTGGTTATACCCTTGGGCAACGAGTCTAGCCTTGTTCCTAGACACTACTCCGTTTGCATCTAATTTGTTTTTATAAACCCATTTGGTTCCTATTATGGTTTAATTATTAGGTGGAGGGACAAGCATCCACACATCATTAGAAACGAATTGATTTAGTTCTTCTTGCATAGCCATTACCCAACTCTCATCTTTTATGGCTTCTTGTGTATTCCTAGGTTCTATGGTTGAAACGAAACAAAACAAGCTACTTTGGTTTTGAACTTGAGACCCTAATGTTCGTTCGTTTAGCTTTCCTATGACTTTATCTACGGGGTGATCTTTTGACTCTTTAATGTTTATGATTTCATCATTTAAAGGTTCTTCTTCTTCATTTATCTTTTTCTTTATTACTATAGCATCACTTTCTATGATCTCGTCATCGACAAGAGGTGGAGAGGTTTTGGGTGGACTTTCATCAAATTTTATATTTAATGACTCTTCTACCTTCATTGTTTCTTTGTTTAATATGACGTAAGCTTTGCTATTTGGCGAGTAACCTAGAAAGATACCTTAGGTTGATTTAGGATCAAATTTTGTAAGGTAATCTTTAGTGTTAAGAATAAAACATTTGCTTCCAAAGACACTAAAGTGATTTAACGTAGGCTTTTTGCCTCGGAGTAACTCATATAGAGTTTTACCTAAGATTGGTCTAATTAAGACTCGATTGAGTATGTACGTTGAAGTACCAACGACATTACACCAAAACTTTTGAGGTATGGATTGTTCATTAAGCATGGTTCGACTCATTTCTTGTAGGGTTCTATTCTTTCTTTCTACTACCCCATTCGATTGTGGAGTGCGTGGAGCCGAGAAGTTGTGAGTAATACCATTAGCGTCACAAAAGCCTCCAAATTGCACTTCATTATCGAATTCCCTACCATGATCCATCCTAATGGACACTATAGGACTTCCTAGTTGTCTTCGGATCTTTTTTCTTAATATTTCAAAATAATTAAAGGTTTCCGTTTTGTTCTTTAAAACTTTTGTCCATGTATACCTAGAGTAGTCATCCACTATGACCAAAGTGTAGTAGTTGCCTCCATAACTTTGGATAGCGGATGGACCAAATAAATCCATATGTAGTAATTCTAGACACCTAGTTGTAGACACCATGTTTTTAGCTTTATGACTAGAATGAGCTTGTTTTCCTACATTACAAGCATCACAAAAATGATGTTCATATTTTAACTTAGGTAGATCTTTTACTAGATCTTTGGATGATAGCGATTGAAGAAGTCGCATATTGGCGTGACCCAATCTTCGATGCCATAAGGTCGAAGTATCATCCATAGAGGTAAGACATAGTTTATCTTTAGGTTCATTGCTAATTTTAATGACATAGACTCCATGTTTCCTAATTCCTCTTCCTATGGTTATGCCATTTTTTAGTATCTTACTACCGGTTTTGGTAAAAAGTACATTGCACTTTTTATCACATATTTGTCATATACTTAAGAGGTTAAAGTTTAGGTTTTCTACGTGACACACATCGTTAATGGTTAGAGATTTGTTAGAAATCGTACCTTTACCGATGATTCTACTTTTGCTATTTCCAAACACCACATTACCTCCATTTATGGATTCATATGTGGAAAATAGATCCCTATTGACGGTCATGTGCCTCGTGCACCCGCTATCCTTGACCCATTCATCGGGGTCTAGGTCGACCTTTAAGCACACCTAAAACAATAATAAACTCAAATGTTTGGTCCCCATTTGTTCATGGGTCCATTAGTGTTAAACATTCCATTCATGTTAGACATGTATGGATAAGATGAGTATCATTCCATGGAGCAAAGTTTTGAAAAGGAAACCGTTTTGCATATTTGGGTTCCATCCCATTTGATGGTTACTTCTTGGATAAACGTTATTAGGTCTCCTAAATGAATTAGGTTTTGAAAAAGATGGAGCTTTGTTTCTTGCAAAAGTAGGATTATATTTTTGAGGTGGTTGTCTAATGGTGACGTGAGTTGGTTTCTTCCTATTAATGATAACAAAATCGCCTATATGAAGAAGCTACGTTATTGCTACTCGCTTGCTACAAACAGATCCACGGATCCTCGGTCGTACACTAGCCGGTTCCCTTATCAAGGGATCCGTGGGATCCGGCACAACAGTGGCTGGTTTTTCTAGTACCTTAACAAATTTTGTTTCTTTATTTTCACTAGTTGATGGATCAAGTTGTTGAACACCTAAAACTTTTTGGTTGCTACCGGTTTTAACACCATCTAATATCGTATCTAAAGTATTCGTACTCATTCTAGCAATTTTAGAATCTAGATGATCAACTAGTGTTTGAAGTTGAACGCAAAGTTCACATTCACCACTTGCTATTTTGCCCTTTTCTAAACGTTTTAGTTTTGCTTTTAGTTCTAGGACTTCTTTGTCTAAACGTTGTTTTTGACTCTTTAAAAGCTTGTTTTTGTTAACTAGTTTTAAGCTAATATTGCATAGTTTATCATATTCATTATGCAATGAGTCGTCATCAAGTGATGAACTACTATAGTATTCGTGACATACCTCGTCATTTGCCATGAGACAAATTTCTTCGTCCTCCTCGTCGCTCATTCCCCACGTACCGCTTACGAAGGCCTTTTGATCATCCCGTTTGGGACACTTACTAATAAAGTGGTTTGGGTCCCCACATTTAAAGCAGGTACGATCATCTTTTGGCTTCTCGTCCTCTTTGCTTTTCCGAAAGCCTTTCTTATCGTCATACGGTTGTTTGACGTATCTTTCCTTTCTTCTAAAGAACTTTTTAAAGTCCCTTACGGCCATGGCGTACTCCTCGTCGTCACTACTCGAAAAGGAGTTCTCTTCATCGTCAAGCCTTTTTGGCTTTAAGGACAAGAGATTTGTGTTTCTTTCACCTTTGAGGCTTCGTAGTCTTTAGCAAGGACAAGCTCGTAGACTTTTAGGTTGCCTATGAGTTCATCGAGGTGAGGATTGTCAAATCTTTTGACTCTTCGATCGCCGTCACCTTGGATCTCCACTTCGATGGAAGTGCCTTAGATATCTCCTAACATGGTTACGGCTAGAAAAGATTCATCAAGTGCTTGTAAAGATGTAATAATAGTATTAAAATTAGCAAATGAATGATCTATAGTTTCCTCATCTGATATTGAAAATTGTTCATATTGTTGAACAAATAAATCAATTTTATTATTTTTAACTTGTTGGTTGCCTTGATGAGTTACAACTATAGAATTCCAAATTTCTTTAGAGGTTTTAAGCATAGAAATTCTTTCGAATTCCTTTTTCGGTAAAGCATTATATAAAACCATTTTTGCTTCAATATTTTTAGAAAGCATTTTCTTCATTTCATCGTTTAGTTTATCATGAGGTATGTTAACTAAATTCCCTTTATCATCATTTGAGGTAGCCTCAAAATCACCTTCAACAATAATGTACCAAAGATCAATATCTTTAGACTTCACATATGTTTCAATCTATTTTCCAATATATAAATCCATTAGTTTCAAGTAGTGGTGGTCGTTGCATAGATTGCCCTTCCTTATAATTTTCGTAACCCATAGTGATCGAAAAGTTTTAAAATACAATTTTACTTTAAAACTTTTATAAACTTAGCTCTTGATACCAATTGTGGAAAACTAGAAGGGGGGGGGGGTTGAATAGTTTTGCCGATTTTAAGGTAGTTTCAAAACTTTTAGATTCGTTAATATGTGAGATCTTATGGATGTAGAGAAAGTATAGATCTAATGATAAAGCAAGTAAATAAAGTAAAGCGATGGAAAAGAAAAGACACAACCGATGTATAGTGGTTCGGCTACAAGGACACCTTCCTTGCCCTACTCCACTCCCCGAGTCACATACTCGAGAGTTCAAGCACTATGTCAACAAACTCCTTCACTTGGCGGAGAAGCCTTCACAACGTTGTTTACACTTTTTCCCAGACAAAGCTAAATACCGAGTCCGTAGCACGGTGGACCAAACCAACACGACTATTACACAACAAATATGTGAAATATCAAATACAAGATCTTTGCTACGTAAATCTTATGGAGTGACAAATCAATCAAGGACCCCTTGCTTGGATGACTTGTAGAATGCTCGTGATCTCGCCTTAGAGAAGGACCTATATGAGGATCACAATAGAAAGAAAGAAGAACAACTCTCTAGATCAAGTGATCTATATGTTAGAAGAGAATGAGAGTGTATGAGAGATTTAGTAAGAAGAGGGTGAGTTAGAATGAAGAAATGGCTCTCTATTTATAGGCAAAATCTTCCATCGCTCCCGGATCCCACGGATCCCTTCCACTGGGATCCGTCTAGTGTAATCCTAGGGATCCGTGGAACGCCCTCTTGCCCATGGGTTTTTGGTTATGAGTCATGGGTTATGGGTTGGTCCATGGGTTTTCTTTAGATTCAATGTATCTAAGTATACATTGTATCTAGCCAACTGGTATGGGTTAAGATCCATGGGTTATGGTTTTACCCATCCTAATAAACTATTACAACAAATGCTTAATTACTACATTTTTGTATTTAAATGGCTATATGTAAATGCTTTACAAAAATAACATGTATCCTTATAATTATACTTAAGATAACATTATATTTGTTATCAACAAAACACAAAGAGATTGCAAAATATTAATAAACATTTTTACGGTTTATTTGTATTAACACATAATACACTTGGATTCAAATGGATACCTAAAATCATTGATATGTGTGTTTCTACTATAACTGCTTCGGAACCTTCTAACTCTTCGGGTTCCACATCTACTTCTATTCCATCTGTGTCGTCTATGTATAATGCAGGTGATACGATCATCCTTTGATTGTTGATAGCGGATGTTCCCGACACATGACAGCAATCTCAAATCGTTATCAAACTTTGTTGCAAAGTTCATTGGCACTATCGATTCGGAATGACCACTTCGCATCTATCATGGGCAACGGAGATTACATCAATGACAACATCGAAATTAGCGGGTTTTATTATGTGGAAGGCCTCGGTCACAATCTCTTCTCGGTTGGTCAATTCGTGATGGAGATTTGGAAGTTGCTTTTCGGGAAAACTTGTTTCATTCGGGATCTACAAGGAAACGATCTTATGTCCGTACCCGCAATTCAAGTCTTTATACAATCTCAATGCAAGACATGATTGCTTCATCTCCCATCCGTCTACTTTCAAAGGCAACATCTACAAAATCTTGGCTATGGCACCGCTGCTCTCACATTTAAACTTTCAAACCATAACCAACCTTGCTCGATAAAAACTTGTCAAGGTCTCCCAATATTCCGATATTCTAAAGATCACCTCTGCTCGACAGTGAACAAGGGAAAAGCACTCGTGCTCACTTTCCTTCAAATGTGGAACACAAACACAAAGATGTGCTTCATCTTCTTCACATGGATTTGTGTGGCCCGATGCGCGTGCAAACGATTAATGGCAAACGCTACATCCTCGGTAATTGTAGATGACTACTCAAGATGGACTTGGGTTTATTTTCTTCAAGTAAAGGTCAAGCTCCACAGATGATCATCACCTTTCTCACGAAAATTCAAGTTCACTCGAACACAATCGACAAATCGTAATGCATAAATGAACTCAATTTGTGAATCAAACTCTTCGTGCATTTTATGAGAAAGTGGAATTGAGCATCAAACATCTATTGCACATACACCGTAACAAAATGGAGTTGTTGAAAGACGAAACCGCACGTTAGTGGAAGCTGCAAGAACAATGTTAATCAATGCTAAACTTCAGACACTTGGGTCAAGCCGTGTCAACTGCATGCTATACTCAGAATCGCTCAATGATTACCAAGCGCCACAACAAAACACCTTATGAGCTTATCCGCAACTGTAAACCGAACCTCAAACACTTTCTTGTATTTGGATCCCTTTGTTATCCGAATAATGATCGTGATGACTTTGATAAGCTCAAAGCCAAAGCTGACATTGGAGTCTTTGTAGGATATTGTGAAAACTCCAAGGGTTACCGGATCTGGAATCGTCGTACAAGGGAGATTATGGAAACGATTCATGCCAATTTCGATGAGCTTACAGATATGACTTCTGAGCATAACAGCTTGGAACCCGGTCATAACCGTTTAAACTTCCCTCAAACCCCATCATCAGCTGAACCTAGTTTACAACTAACTCGACGTCAAATGGAACATCTATTTAGTGATGATATTGATGAACGTGCACGTGTGTATCCAATGTTTCACCGCTCAACCCGATCAAAATCCAATACCGATACACTGCTACAACAACTAATGTTGAGTAAGCACCACCGCTTGATTCTACAACAACAGTTGAACAAACCGCATCCAACGACGCCGAACCACCGATGATCTTCGAACAATGAAGTACCCCACCGCAGATTATGATCCAAATGCGTTCTTCAACCCGCTTGCTAATGAAACGCCACACCGATGTTGCGGAATCATCTACAAGCCATTTGAATCCTCCTAACTGCATAATGTATATCAACATCAACCTTCCACACATCGTTGGACGAAAGACCATCCTCTTGAGAACATTATTGGTAACCCGAATCAACCAACAGAACGAGACAACGTCTTCACACGACGGTGAACATTGCATTTATGCACTCACCGCCTTCCAATCAACCTAAAAACATTAAAGATGCAATGACCAAAGACAACTGGATTCAATCCATGCAAGAAGAACACAATCGCTTTAAATGTCTTGAAGTATGGAATTGGTTGAAAGACCAACACGGGTCTTCGTCATTGGTCTCAAATGGATTTGGAAAAACAAATTGGATGTCAAGGAACCATAATCGTGAATAAGTCACGTCTGGTGGCTAAGGGTTATAGACAGGAAGAGGTATTGACTTTGAAGAATCATTCGCTCCGGTTGCTCGCCTTGAGGTCGCTCGGATATTTCGCGTCATGGCACACATGAACATCACGGTCTTTCGATGGACGCCAAAACCTTTCGAATGGTAAACCGAAGAAACGGTCTATGTCAGCCAGCCAGAAGGATTTGTTGATCCAGAGTTCCCGAACCACGTTTAAAAACTGAACAAGGCTCTCTACGGACTCAAACAAGCTCCTCGGGCATGGTACGAAAAGTTATCATCCTTCCTCATTGCCAATAATTTCACCAAAGGTTCGGTCGACCCTACACTTTTCATACAATATCACGGGGAACACATTTTAGTCGTTCAAATTTATGTGGATGACATCATTTTTGGGTCAACACATCTAAAGTACTCAAACGCTTTTTCAAAACTAATGAAAAAACACTTTGAAATGTCCATGATGGTGAACTTACGTTCTTTCTAGGACTGCAAGTTCATCAATCACCCCGTGGTATTTTTCTAAGTCACCCAAATATGCCCTTGAAATTTTGAACAAAATGGAATGCAAAGCGGACACCTATGCCACTCCAATGGCACATACCAAGAAGTCGGACGCCGATTTGCTTGGGAAATTGGTTGACCCTACTAAATACCGCAATATCATTGGGTCTCTCATGTATCTAACACCAAGAGACCTGATATTGTCTTTGCCATATATCTTTGCTCCCTTTATCGACGAGACCAATTGAAACCCACCTCTCGAGGCTAAAAGAATCCTCCGATACATCAATGGAACCATTAACTTGGGGATCCGTATCCGAAGGATTCGGTTTTGAACTAATAGCTTTTTCAGACACGATCACGCAGGTTGCTTAGATTCTCGAAAAAGTACTTGTGAGCTTTACAATTTCTTGGTGATAAACCGGTTTCATGGCAATCAAGAAGCGAGGATTGTACATCGCCGTCCTCAATGAAGGGTAATATGTAGCCATGTCGTGTTATGCTCAAGTCATTTGGATGAGAACACAACTCAAAGACTATGGTTACATATTTGATGTAATCCCTATGTATCGCGACAATCGAAGTGCTATTGCGATCTCGCAACTCGCTCAACATTCAAAATCAAAGCACATCGATCTTGATATCATTTCATCAAGGAGCACGTGGAAAAGGGTACCGTTGAATTATACTTTGTGGTACCGAATACCAATCGCGAGATCTTCTCACCAAAGCCTTAGCTCCTCGCTAGGTTTAATGAGTTGGTCCACCGGATTGGTATGCGGTGTTTGACTCGAGGAACCGGATGAACTTTTAAAACATTCTTAAAACCAAGAAACACCAAAACATCTTTTGTAAATATTTTCAAAAACAAAATACAAAAATATAAAATCTGATAAAACAACAAAAATACTCTTCTATCTATATTTCTTTTAACATGGCAAGTGCATTTCTTCTGTCAACACTTTACTCTTTCAAAATTCAGTATTTTCTCGGTCAAATGTTGAGGGGGAGAAAGTAAATATTTTTCGGTTTCATAAAACCTTGTACTTGCATGTTACCTTATTCCGGTTGTTTCTTTGATATTGGTGGTCACATTTCTGGCTATTGACACTCCTCGGACTCAAATTTATAAACTTTCATTATTTCTTAAGTCAAGGGGGAGTTTCGTCAAGTTTCTTTCCAAATAATCATGCTTTGCGTAACCAAAATGGAAGTTATGTGGCGTTGGATGAAAATGGTTAAGGTGGAGGGACTAAAGTTGTCAAATGTTTAAACTTATTTTAAAAAAAGTCTTCCACCAACCTTTCTTAACACATTAACTTTCACATTTATTACTACAACTACCAAATCCTACGCCTATCCTTCCTTCTTCAAATATGTGCTTTAATCTCCTAATTCGTAAGTGTTTTCATGATCTTTGTATCATTATAAACAATGGTTTTTAATTTCATAAACATCCAACGGTTAGTTTTTATGTTTGGGATGATTTGATGTTCTACGCGTATGCGTTAGAACACAAAATCATCATTGGATGTTTATGATAAATGTTATTGTGTCAAAAGGCATAAAAACGAGTGTTATAAACATTTCCATCATCAAAACTCACCTAGAAAACGATTTAATGATGTTTTAAAGATTAGGGTTTAAGCGTAGATTTGGGTGTTTTCATATGAGAGTGTTTCTGGTTAAAAAGATGGTTGTGTTATGTTTCCGACATGTTTAATTGACAAAAACCTTGCTTAATTCACTACTAGAATTTAGTGGAATAGCGTCAAAAATAGCGACGGACACTAAAAAGTCGCAAATTTCCGACTTCAGAGCGACACCTTTAGCGTCATGGCCGTTGATAGATGTCGCAAGACATGTCGCGACCTATTCTCAAGGTTAATGATGTCGCAATACATGTCGCAATGCTTGTCACTATCTAGAGCGGCATGTTTGAAAGTCGCAATAAAAGTCGTAGATTTACCGCCTTCCTTGCTTTCATCGCAATACATACCCAGAAACATCAATTTTGTGAAAACTAAGATTTAGGGTTTATGTTCATACGAATTAGGTACTTTTGATTCACAAGGGTTTTGTGTTAAAACTTGTTTAGGACAACTCACTAGGCCTCTAAGATAACCCAGAAAAGATTTGGTGCAAATTCTATGGCTAAATCTCTTACTCGTAATTTTTGAAACCTAGGGTTTAAGTTTTACGTGTAAGCAGTATTCTACGCATAACTGTTTTAGGTGTGACTTCATGTTAGAACTGAAAGGGATTGAATATGATGTTAATGATGATGTTATGATGAATTTGATTCAGGTTTTACACGTGAATTATTCAGAATCAAGGTTAACTAAGCTTCTACGCATAAGGATCACCTTACGCGTAGAATATTATGCGTAAAAGAAATCTTACGCGTAACCGTTACGCGTAAGGTTCTACAAAGGGGACTACGCGTATCCTGTTAAGGATATGCGTAAACAGTAAGCTTTACGCATAAGGTTCACTCTTACTCGTAAGCCTTACGCGTAAGCTCCCATATACGCCTACGCGTAAGCTCTATGCTTAAGACCCTCTTTTCCTACGCGTAACATTTCTTACGCGTATGTCAAGATCCTACGCATAAGCTTATAACTACGCGTATGATTCACTGTTTACGCATAAGCTTGCAAATCCTACGCCTAAGCGTAATTTTAACCAAAATTGTGAATTGTTACGCGTGCAAACTTGTAAATAAATAAATCATAACGTCATGAAACCAAAATGTCACTAATAAGCTTAAATGTTTAATAAGTTCTGAAAATAAGTGAAAACTTGGACTTTAAAACTCAAAGTTAATCTACTCATGAAACTTATCACGACGTCTTTGGACTATTGGACTAACAAGTGACATTGGACTCGTAACAATCATTGACATATCACATTCAATAAATAGACAATAAAATCAACTTTTGACTAACATAATGTCTTTCGATATGTTGGTTCCCTTGGCTAAATATCTTTCAGATCACGATATGGACGTTCAAATGAAAAATGTGGATGCACCAAATGTTCTCACTTTTGAAGACATCTTTCCAAATGGTTACCCAATGAAGATTGTAAAGAATAATCTCATAGTCGACTTTGACAACATCACATGTTCTGAGTCTTCGTGTTAGATTGCAGTGGATATTCTGAAGACTCACCCTTATCAAAACATGCTCACAAAATCAGCTACTGTACCAAAGATCTACCTTCATGAATTCTGGCACACAATTTAAAAGGTCAAAGGTCAAAGTGTTGTGACGGTGACGCTGAACAACAAACAAGTCACTATCACTCCTGCTGATTTAAGAGCTGTTCTTCTTCTTCCAACCATTGAGCCTACTGAATTCTCTGCTACTCATACCGAAGAGGTCGTTCTTCAATTCATGGTCGACATCGGCTATGATGAGGCTGCTGGAGTTATCACAAAACATTCCTCAGTGGATCTCAAGAATATTCCTCAACCATGGAGAACACTGTACATTATGATTGCTAAATCCGTTTCCGGACGTGACAGTGGCTATGAGCATCCTAAGCTCATGGAACTTCAAATCTTTTGGGGCATGGTCAACATGAAACATATTGAATTTGTAGCTGTTATCTGGGACGACATGATGACTTACCTGAAAAGGCCTGGCATTAAGATTCCCTATATCAGATATACCAAATTGTTGATCAAAAGGATTCTTGAAACCAATCCAGATATTCCCCAAAGACTTGAAGACCCCAAACATCACTCCGTGTTGCTTGAGACCACACTCAACGTTGTTAGATTTAAGGACTCAACGACAAAGAAACAAGGTGCGGTGTTACAGCATTGTCTTCTCACCGATGCTATCAAAGAACTTTATTCGCATAAACGATATCCGTAGCGAGGAAGGTGCAAAGTGGGATTTATTGATGAAAAGTCTTCGGGACACCGTCAGAAAACAAGGAGAGGCAGTGCTGGAAGTATTACGAGCATTGAGAGTACGAGAAAGTATCCTAAGAGGACTCATGTTCTCAAAAGGAAAATTCCATCAAAAGATGCTATCCCTATTCCCAAACCTGAACCGCAACAAAAGCTAATGGATGAAGACTCAGAGGACACTGAAACGGACGAAGAGGTCATCTACTCTAAAATCCAATCGATGATACTTTGACAGTAGCAAAATCTCCTAGTCCAAAAGCTGATAATGGTAAAACCCCAGTTGCTGAGCCAGAGGAAGAGGAGAGCTCGGATGAAGAGCCACTGGATAAAGACTACAGAAAGAAGCTCAAGAACATCAGACTCCAACACGTTGGCAAAGAGTTCGAACAGCAACAAACTCGTGGCCCCGGAGGGTCAAGTGGTGGTGCACTATCTACACAGGTTTCCAATGCGGTTAATCAACCCGATAAGGGAACTGGTACCACCACCCACGAACAACAAAAAAAGCGACTTGAGGATTCTATCAACTATGACTTTGAGGAACCAGAAATGGGGAAGTCTGAGAAAATTCCTGATGAAGATGTTGAGGCTACAGCTAAAGAAAATGCAGAAAAAGAAGCTCAAGCTCAAGTAGATGAAGAAGCCAGAATTAAGGCTGAAGAAATGCCTAAATCTGGAAAAGATGACGAAATTGATTATGATGATTTTCTTCTAGATAGTCCAGCACGCTCCAAGGAACTAACTTCTGAGCCACCAAAAGACCCTGAGCCTCTTCATGTCTCCTCATCATCAGACTCGCCTTCTCACTCTTCACCTCCACCATCCAAAGGCACAACCAGATCCGCATCCAAGTCAGTAAAGAAACCAACCGACTCTTGGATATCCCGAGCTAAGACAAAGATTGTCAAAGCTGTCAGGAAAGTCAGGAAGAAAGATGTGACCAACAAAAAGCTGAATCAACTCGCTGACAGGATCAATCTTCTACAAGACGGGATAAACGAGATGTTGAATGAAAGGGAGCATATCCAGAAGTTTATCAATCGTGATGTCCAAGGGGAAATGAACAAGACGATTAGGGAATATACTCATAAGTTCCTTCTCGACATTGTTCTTGGAGTGACAAAAGAGATGTTCACCAGACAACTCTATCCGAATCTCATGCAGTTGGCCAAACAAACAATAAGATCAACGCTTTAATCGTTATAATCAACCCAATCGAGCCTACGACTTTCTCGATGCGTAATTAGTTTCCAAACTTGTACTTCAAATGTCAAACGATCGCAACGCTTACTCGACGAAGGTAAACTGTTTGACGCATTGCTGGACTACCAACTTAAAACTTCATGCAAAGCGGCAGCTGAAATGGCTAAGCGTCCTAGAGACGATGATGATGCGGATAAAGACCAAGAATCGAAACGCAAGAAGAAGTCTGGTGAATCCTCCTCTATGCCACCACCAACCCAAAGGACTCCAACCGAAAGACGCTCTCCTCCACGTTCTGCTACTGATAAACCTCAGGACTCTGAGTTACCACCATCCACAGAGAAAACCGGTGATCATTTCAAATACACTGGTGGTGACGATGAAGAGTTCCCTGAGCCCCAACAACAACCCACCTCTTCCGCCACAACAATGAAACCAGAGTCCTCATCAAAGCCAAAGAAGAAGAAGACTAAGACCAATGTTGTCTCATGGCTAGATGACGATACAACCGAAGAATACGACTGGTTTTCTTGACTTGTTGAAGCTACTCCCTCACTACCAGAAGGTCAAGAAATGGTAGATGGCCGTACTATGGAGCATGTGAAGCTGATTCAAGAACAGTTTAATGTGAAGAAGATGACTAAGGCTGAGCTAAGGAGAATAAAGAATGATGCCTTCCAACTGCTTAAAGACAGCTCAGAAAGTGCAATTGAAGTCGAATACCATCTCGACAACATTGCCCGAGCCATGTCAAACAATATCGATTGGCTCAATCCCGAAGCTAACATCGACTTCACAAGACAAGACAAAGCTCCATACTACACAAACTGGACCAGACCTCTACCAACAATTGGACGACCGGATCAACCTCAAATTCCATACCGTTACTTCTTCAACAATGACCTCGAGTTTCTTCTACACGGTAGCGATGTTACATGGAAGTACGCTACGTCACTCACATTTCCTTTCCCAGCGGCAATCTATTCTAACAATCCTGCCATCGAGGAAGAAGCCTCACATATGTTTGCTGCCAAAGTGGAAAAGTATGACCTTGATGCGATGTATGGGATTCATCATTGGCCCGAACGTCAAGAATCTTCTACGTGTCGCCAGTTCATAAGTCTAACAAGGAAGTGTATAGTGAAAAACGAATCATTGCAATTAAGCATGTTACCCTGTCGTCGAAGTGGGACTACACATTCCTCAAGAACATTATGGTTAAACGACAAGACGAAGAGGACTATGACTTCTGTGAAGCGGATTTTCCGAGATTATCGCTAAATGACATTGAAGATATGTATCTCACTAAGGTGCAAGGACGAATGCGACATTTCTCTACAACTATCCAACGCGAATACATCAAGTCATTACTCATCTACATCAGAAGCATCGTGATCCAAGAACGTGTAGAAGACATACAAATTGTCGTGGAATCTTATCAGAAACGCGTTAATCTCACCAAACCTCAGGTACACCTTCCCGAAATAAACCGACTTGCTCAGTACACTATTATCAAGAAACCGTTTGGGGTAGTCTACATAAGTGAACTACACTACAACTGCTTTATGGCGTGCAAAGAGCTTCATAAGTTTGGGGATCACACATTGAAGAAACTTAGGGACGGGTTAGTATACAGGTTGAAAGAGATTCATGACGGCATCGGGTCACCGAAGAGATGGAATTCGAGGGAACGAAGGGATGTTAGGAAGCTCATCATACGAATTGATGAAAGGTTGTTCAAAAGGGATCATATCAGAAATTTGGAGAGCTTCGTAGGTGGTCGTCCAAGCATATATCTCACAGTCTATCAACGTCCATAACGCATTCCTGGAGTTATTGCTGGACTAACGGATTCTCCTGGTACCCCTTGATTTGTTTCATTATCTTATCATTTGGATGTGTGTTTTTTTATCTGACAATGGCTTGTACACACATAACAAAGGTACAACCCGTACTTGTAATGAAAGGACCACGTGGTACGCTTGATGCCACAATCCTTATAAAAGGAGCGAAAGCTTCTTACTTTTGAGTAAAACTATCAAAACTTTCACTTTTCAAAGTTTTGCTCAAAAGAACAAGTACTTCCCCTTATGATTTTCAAAACCTCAAAAGTTAATATCACTTGTTGAGGGGGAGTATTTGGTTAAAAACTTTGTTCACAAAAATGTTCTTCGTGGTAATCTTCCCACAAAACTCGAAATGGACATATTCGATATCAAATTTCGTCAAAAATAACATTTATATGCCATTTTTGAGGGGGAGAAAATTTATGTGATAAGAAATATATTGTGAATTACTAATGAATCGTTATGCTACAGACTTAACCAATGAATTGAAGAGATCTTAAATGTTAGTAACTCGAAAAGACTTGTCCGGGACGGGTAATAATTTCAAGCTAGTTCGCTAGTGATGTAAACGTGTCTCGCAAAGGACTTGTCCGAGTAGAATGTACCATTCGAGAAACTCTTGGTAGACATGAACTTTGACGGGTTTGACAACCTTTCGAGGTTTGTCCACACCTTCAAGGTAGTTATTAGAGCTAGTTGTCACCTAAAAGTCGACAATGTAACTCTTTAACTATGCAACATAACCGTGTCTCATGGGGATTGTCTATCTTGAGTTGATCGGTTCAAAAGTGCGCTTTCTCTCAACGTGCAGATTGCGTCAAAATACTTAAGCACGTGTGGAGGGGGAGTATTTCTTCAAAATCTTAAACTCTCAACAGTTGTATTAAATGCTTTTACTCATAACCACTTTGAGAGATTTTCATGAAAATGGTTTTATGGCAACATAGGTTAGTCATGGAGTTATAAGGTGACTAAGGTTAGGAATAACCGTCCTATGATCCGCTAGAGCCGGAGGGATCTACCCAAGGACACCACAAATAGCTAGAATTAGAAGTCCTTAGGTATGATTATAAAAAGGAGAAAATGAGAATCGGAGAAAGAAGGTGTTAAAGAATTAAAAAGAAAAGGGTGAAAACAAATAGCCCTCCAGATTATTCAACTTAGGGCAGACACCGAGTTCAATTCATACGCTACTGGTTGTCACTTGATGACACCGGTATTGAAGATTAAAGTCGTCATGGACCCAGTGACGCATGCACTAAACCTTCTTAGCCACTCAAGTTTCTCTCAATGTAAGCTTGTTTCATTCTCACAGGGAACCCTACGTAAACTATCGGCTTTCTTAGAGATTGTTGGTATTGAAGAAGGAGACCCTCTCCTAGTCTCCGCTCAGAAAACCAAAGCGCACTATTAAGTCTAGAGCCACGAGATTCATCAAAAGATCTCTTAGGTACACTTGACATTTCATCACTTGTCGCTCAACAATAAGGACGCAAGTGATACATTATCGAGTCCTACATGATCTTAGCAATCTATCGAGAACATTTATGAGAGGATTCACACAGGATCCTCGGTGATTGAATGGAAACTCCCGCCGTGGTCAACATCAAACAACCCCGACAAAGAGTCACTTCGGTAACTCCTTGTGGGTTACGCTTAGTGTGTCTCAAACGGTCTACACGTGGGGTGATGCTTGTGTACCTCGAGACTCATTTGAACCAGTAGGTGTACATCGCGTTATCTCACTTGTGGGACTCAGCTCAGAACAACCTTTGTGAGAATTAGAGTTGTGTTTTCACACTATGTCATTATCACTCTCAAGTTCAAACTTGTAGCGTTGGATTATTTCTAACCCATGTTTTATGTTTTCTTCTTATGGATGCTTGGGTGGAAAAGATCGTGCGATTCTCCACATGCTCATACCTACAACAACACTAATTGAAGTTCTCTCAAAAGGCAACACAAAGTCAGAATGATTCTTTATAAAAGTCAAAGAATCTACAAAGTTTAAAAACTAAGAGAACTACATCGATCTTGAAATCCAACATTAAAGAGCGTGTGAGCATGTTGGAGAAAGACGTGGAGACACTAGAGCAACGGTTTGACTGATGCGCATAACCACAACATACTATCACTTCCATCACAAAGAACAAAGATCAAAGAACAAAGAAAATGATGACGTCAAAGCAGAATACTTCGAAGGAAACAATTTCCCTACACTGGGGAGATTGTTCGAATCAAGGCACTTTTTCTCACAAGAAAGAAGAATGTCAGAAGACATCAAAGCTACTATTACATCAGCACCTACAAAGTTTAAATATCAAATCATAAATCACTAACACCTAGGGGAGATTGTTGGATTCACTCCTAAACTAGATTACAAGTGTTAGTAATTAATATGTAATAGTTAGCTTAATTAGGCCTTTATGTTTGTTATTATGCTAAGGCTTATGTAAAAGGCCCAAAAGCCTTGGCCCAAGCCTAATAAGGAAAGGAAGGGAACTTGCATGTTGCCCTAGTTCCTTCCTATAAATACCTCATGTAAACCTTCATATGAAGGTTGGTTGTTCATCTCATATCAATACTCACGCATAACTTTTCTTAGTATCTTACGCGTATTGTTTGTGTCGTGTTCAACTGATCACCTTTATCTATATTTCTTCTATTGATGCTTGTGTTACAAATATGGGAACCTAACAATCCATGAGACGCTCCTGTTTGCCCATGGGTTTTTGGGTCATGGGTCTTAGACTTTGGACCATGGGTATCTAAGTAGATACAATGTATCTAAAGGATGCAATGCATCTAGAAAATGGGTTATGGGTTAACTCCATGGGTTATGAATATGCTCCATGGGTATGGGTCATGGGTTGTGGTTTTTACCCATCCTAATAAACTACTACAATAAATGAATTATTACAACAATTTATATTAAGTGACTATATATGTAGATGCTTTACAAAAGTAACATGTATCCTTTTTATTTTACTTATGATAACATTATATTTGTTATCAACAAAATACAAAGAGATCGCTAGATATTAATAAACATTTTTACAGTTTATTTATATTAACAATCTCCCCCTTTTTGTTGATGATAAAACATAATGTTATGATGAGTAAAACTTAAGATTAGATGTATGTTTTCAAAGCATAAGTTTTACTTCTTCTCCCTTTTTTTGTCGAAACAAAAAGTGAACCTAATGAAGAAATAAAATGTGGAAAATAGTTCACGTATCTCTAACTCCCCCTTGACGGTAGCTCCCCCTAGAATAGGGTGTCAAGTGAGAAAATATAAAAACCTACAAAGAAAAGGTTAGTAGTAACATGCATAAATAATCTTCTGATTGACGAGAAACAAGATAGGGATCCAAGGTATGTAAACAAAGCCTTGTAATAAAATAATAAAATGTAGTGGTATATATGCCACATACAAACATGTAAAACTAAGAACAATGTTTGTTCTTTAAAATGACTCAAAAAAAAAAAAAAAAAAAAAAAAAAAAAAAACTAGATAAAATAGTAATATTATTTCTTCCATGCTTGCATAAGGTTATTGATGGAGGTTTTGGTGAGTGATGATGTTGATGCAAGCAAGGATGTGGTTAAGTATGAATCGCATCTCTTCCCTAATTTCTATTGCAAGTTCCCTAGTGGATTGGCAATGTTCACAATGTAAATGATGTGGGTAATGTGTGTGGAAGGTTTCCGGGTTAGTTTGATTTGTGAGATGCGGAAGATGTGGTGGAAAATATGGATCAAAGACCGGAATGTTTGGAAGTGGTGGTGGAAAAGAACCTAGATGTTCTTGTAAGAGAATGGGAGCTAAAGGTGGTGAAGTTACAAGGTCTTTGTAAATTGTGTTTGGAGATATGGGAGGTGTTAAAAAGACTAGTTCTTTTGGGTTGGTTTGTTGGGATCTTGTTGGAGTCTTAAGGAGTTCCAAGAGAGTGACTTTAGGTGGAGACTTGATAGGTGATGATGGTGATGTGCTTGTTGGAGATGAAGGAGGTGCTATTATGGAATCATTTGGTGGTGAATGAGTAGTTGGTGATGACCTATTTGACAATGTTTTGGCTAAACAACAAGGCCGGATGCTAATTCGCGCGGTTTTTCTAGATTTTGGTGGTGGTACTACGGAAGGTGGTAGGATAAAATTTTAGGATTGTTTGCACTAAGTGATTCATCTATGTTGGAGGATCTTTTGGATGACATGATGATGGTTGTTTGCGAGGTTGAGAGTGATGAAGATGCAAGCATTTTGGGAACCTTATTTATAGAGAAAACAATGCATTATAATGAATGCTTGACCCAAAATGTGGACTAAAATCTAATGATTAAATATGAATTTAAGGCATATGATCATGAGAACACAAGCATTAAGTAACATACTCATTAGTAAAAAGGATAAAATGATGAAAATATAGAGGTTTTTAGCCAAAGTGAGAAAAATAGAAGAGAATTTCAGCTTCTGTCTCGCGGATCCCACGGATCCTTCCCTTGAGGGAACCGTCCAGCGTTAATGCTGAGATCCGTGGTACTGGTGACTTAGGCAGCTTAAAATGTTCCTTTTGGAAACATTTGTGCCTAGTGTGTGCCTATATGCAAACCATTTGGAGTTGCGGTTATCTCGACTCCTAAAAGAAAAGGAAAAATAAACTAGAAGTGAAAAAGCATACTATTATGTGAGATAACCCGAGTGCTCCTAATTCATTGTCGCTTTAAATGGATGTTCCCGAAAACACATATTAGTTATGTGTTTTCTTTAGCATTCAAAATACATGAGATGCAATGAAAACGGGTTTTTACTTTGTGATAATGAAAAGGAGGTTGGTCCTATACGTGAGAAATAACTTTTATAAAAATGATACGGGAAGAAGTATCTTTTAGAAAATATTTCGAGAACGTTTATCTTTATTTAAAAAATAAGTATGAAATTACTTGTTGTAAATAAAACTTACTTTGGGTTTTGAAAATTCCCGTATTGTTTGTGAGTTGTGTGTTGAAATAGAGATCCTAGACTCAGAAAAGAAGAAGGCTAGTGTTTACATACCTTGTAGAGTTTAAAAACTAATTACGATGATTGTTCCATAAGACCAAGACCAAGACGAAGACGAAGCAAGTTGAATTGTTTCCGCTTCAACGGTTTGGTGAGGACGTCGGCTATGTTGTCTTCAGATGCTACCTTCTCAATAGAGATGTTCCCCTTTTGAACATTGTCTCTTAAGAAGTGATGACAGATCTCTATATGCTTGGTGCGAGAGCGCAACACCGGATTCTTCCTTAAGTCGATGGCACCTTTGTTGTCACATAGAATGGCTATGTCACTTAGATGAATGTCGTAGTCAACTAACGCTTGTTTCATCCATAGTGCTTGTTGGCATGCTTTGCCGGTGGAGACATACTCGGAATCGGTTGTTGATATTACCAATGCCATTTGCTTCTTCGAGAACCAAGATGTTAAGCAACATCCCATAAAAGTACATACACCACTTGTACTCTTTCGGTCAACATAATCACCTGCATGGTCAGAATCTGCATATACAATAGTTTCTACCCCCGTACCCTTAGGGTATCATAATCCTAATTAACTTGTTCCCTTAATGTATCTAAATATTCTTTTGACCGCTTCTAGATGTGATGTTTTAGGGTCCTCTTGAAACCTAGCAAATAGACAAACACTAAACATGATATCCGGCTGACTAGCCGTAAGATAGAGGAGACTACCAATCATGCCACAGTATTTTGTGTTATCAACGGATTCACCGTCTTCATCTTTTGTAAGTTTAGTGTCGGATGACATTGGTGTTCTTATAGGTTTTGACTCCTCTAAACCAAATTTCTTTAACATCTCTTTTATGTATTTAGATTTATTAAAGAAGATACCATCTTCTACTTGTTTGATTTGTAGACCAAGAATACTCATCTCAAACTCGTTAGGCATGATTTTAGAGAAATCATCACTCATGTCTTGACAAGTAGACATGAATATAATATCATCCACATATATTTGAACAATAATTATATGTGAGTCCTTTTTCTTAGTGAAAAGTCTATTATCAACTAACCCCATGGTGTAGTTGTTTTTGATTAAAAATGACTTGAGTCTATCATACCAAGCTTTTGGGGCTTGTTTAAGACCGTAAAGAACTTTCTTTAATTTATACACATGTTTAGGTTTTTCGAAATCGATAAAGCCCGGAGGTTGAGCTACATAAAATTCTTCATTAATAAGACCATTTAGAAAAGAACTTTTAACATCCATTTGAAAAACTTTAAGATCATTAGCACAAGCATAATCAAGAATTATTCTTATAGACTCTAATCTAGCCACGGGGGCATAGGTCTCATCAAAGTCTATTCCTTCTTGTTGATTATACCTTTGGACAACGAGTTTAGCTTTGTTTCTAGACACTACACCATTTGCATCTAACTTGTTTTTATACACCCATTTGGTTCCTATTATGGTTTGATTACTAGGTGGAGGGAAAAGTGTCCAAACATCTTTAGAAACAAATTGATTTAACTCTTCTTGCATAGCCATTACCCAACTTTCATCTTTTATGGCTTCTTGTGTATTCTTAGGTTCTAAGGTTGAGACAAAACAAAATAAGCTACTTTGATTTTGGACTTGAGACCTTAAGGTTCTTTCATTTAACTTTCCTATGACCTTATCTACGGGGTGATCTTTAGACTCTTTAATATTGATGATTTCATTGTTTAATGATTCATCTTGTTTGTTTGTATTTTTCTTTATTTCTATGGCATCACTTTCGACTATCTCGTCATCGACAAAAGGTATGGTAGGTTTGGGTGGACTCTCATCAAATTTTATGTTTAATGACTCTTCAACCTTCATTGTTTCTTTATTTAATATGACATAAGCTTTGCTATTAGGAGAGTAACCTAAAAAGACACCTTCGGTTGATTTAGGATCAAATTTAGTAAGGTAATCTTTAGTGTTAAGTAGAAAACATTTGCTACCAAAGACTCTAAAATGTTCTAACATAGGCTTTTTGCCTCGAAGTAACTCGTATGGAGTTTAACCTAAAAATGGTCTAATTAAGACTCGGTTAAGTATGTACGTTGATGTATCAACGGCATTGCACCAAAACTTTTGAGGTATGGATTGCTCATTTAACATGGTGCGACTCATTTCTTGTAGGGTTCTATTCTTCCTTTCAACTACCCCATTCGATTGTGGAGTGCGAGGAGCCGAGAAGTTATGAGTAATACCATTAGCGTCACAAAAGGCTCCAAATTGCACTTCATTATCGAATTCCCTACCATGATCCGTTCTAATAGACACTATAGGACTTCCTAATTGTATTTGGATTTTCTTACTTAATATTTCAAAGTAATTAAACGTTTCAGTTTTATTCTTTAAAAATTTAGTCCATGTGTACCTAGAGTAATCATCCATTGTAACTAAAGTGTAGTAGTTGCCTCCATAACTTGGATGGACCAAATAAATCCATGTGAAGAAATTCTAAACACTTACTTGTAGAGACTGTGGAAAACTAGAATGGGGGTTGAATAGTATTGCCGATTTTAAGCTAGTTTCAAAAAACTTTTAGATTCGATGTATGTGAAATCATATGGATGAAGAGAAAGTGTAGATCTAAGAGTAATGCAAGTAAAGTAAAGGATAAAAATGACACAACCGATTTATAGTGGTCGGCTACAAGGACACCTTCCTTGCCCTACTCCACTCCCCGAGTCACCGACTCGAGATTTCAAGAACTATGTCAACAAACTCATTCAACTTGGCGGAGAAGCCTTCACAACGTGGCTTACACCTTTTTCCGGTACAAAGCTAAATACCGAGTCCGTAACACGGAGGACCAAACCAACACTACTATAACACAACAATTATGTGAAATATGAAATACAAGATCTTTTCTACAGAAATCATGTGGAGGAACAAATCAATCAAGGACCCCTTGCTTGGATGACTTGTAGAATGCTCGTGATCTCGCCTTAGAGAAGGACCTATATGAGAATCACAATAGAAGAAAGAAGAACAACTCTCTAGATCAAGTGATCTTTTGTTAGAAAAGTGTAAGAATATATGAGAGAGTTTGTAAGAATAGGGTGAGTAAAAATGAAGAAATGGTTTCATTTATAGGCAAATTCTTGCCATCACAGACGGATCCCACGGATCCCTTGCTTGAGGATCCGCCTAGTGTAACTCTGTGGATCCGTGAGACGCCCTCTTTGCCCATGGGTTTTTGGGTTATGGGTCATGGGTCATGGGTTATGGTTTGAACCATGGGTATCTAAGTAGATACAATATATCTAATAGATGCAATGCATCTAGTCAATGGGTATGGGTTAACTACATGGGTTATGGATATGCTCCATGGGTATGGGTCATGGGTTGTGGTTTTTACCCATCCTAATAAACTATTACAACAAATGAATTATTACAACAATTTGTATTAAATGACTATATGTAGATGCTTTACAAAAATAACATATATCTTATTGTTTTACTTATGATAACATTATATTTGTTATCAACAAAACACAAAGAGATCGCTAAATATTAATAAATATTTTTACATTTTTATTTTTATTAACAATCTCCCCGTTTTTGTTGATAACAAAACATAATGTTATGATGAGTAAAACTTAAGATTAGATGTATGTTTTGAAAGCATAAGTTTGATTTCTTCTCCCCTATTTTGTCGAAACAAAAAGTGACGCTAATGAAGAAATAAAATGTGGAAAAATAGTCCACGTATCCCTAACTCCCCCTTGACGGTAGCTCCCCCTAGAATGGGGCGTCAAGTGAGAAAATATAAAAACCTACAAAGAAAAGGTTAGTAGTAACATGCATAAATAATCGTGTGATTGACGAGAATCAAGATTGGGAGCCAAGGTATGTAAACAAAGCCTTGTAATAAAATAACAAAGTGTAGTGGTATTTATGCCAGATAAAAACGTGTAAAACTAAGAACAAGACTTGTTCTAAAAATGACTCAAAAGAAAATAATAAAAATAATAAAATAATTCCTTCCATGCTTGCATAAGGTTATGGATGGAAGTTTTGGTGAGTAATGATGTTGATGCGATCAAGGATGAGGTTATGTATGACTCGTATTTCTTCCTTAATTTCTATTGCAAGATCCCTAGTGGATTGACAATGTTCACAATGTAAATGATGTTGGTAATGTGTGCGGAAGTTTTCCGGGTTAGTTTGATTTGTGAGATGCGGAAGTTGTGGTGGAAAATTGGAAAATACGGATCAAAGTCCGGAATGTTTGGAAGTGGTGGTGGAAAAGAACCTAGATGTTCTTGTAACACAATGGGAGCTAAAGGTGGTGAGGTTTCAAGGTCTTTGAACATTGTGTTTGGAGATGTAGGAGGTGTTAAAAAGACTAGTTCTTTTGGGTTGGTTTGTTGTGATCTTGTTGGAGTCTTAAGGAGTTCCAATAGAGTGACCTAAGGTTGAGATTTGATGGGTGATGATGTTGGTGTGCTTGTTGGAGATGAGGGAGGTGCTACAATGGAAGCATTTTGTGGTGAATGAGTGGTTGGTGATGAACCATTTGATAATGGTTTTGCTAAAACAAGGCGGATGCTAATCCGTCATGGTTTTTCTAGATTTAGGTGGTGGTACTATGGAAGGTGGTAGGACAAAATTTTGGATTTCTTGAAAGGGATTGTTTGCACTAGGTGATTCATCTATGTTGGAAGATATTTTGGATGACATGAGGATGTTTGTTTGTGAGGTTGAGAGTGATGAATATGCAAGCATTTTGGAAATCTTATTTATAGAAAAATAATGCATTGTAATGAATGCTTGACCCAAAATGTGGATTAAAATCTAATGATTAGATATGAATTTAAGGCATGTGATCATGAGAACACAAGCATTAAGTAATGTTGGAATCACTCCTAAACTAGAATTCAAGTGTTAGTAATTAATATGTAATAGTTAGCTTAATTATGGCTTTTATGTTAGTAATCTAGGCTAGGCTCATGTAGAAAGCCCATGAGCCTATGCCAAAGCCCAATAAGGGAAAGGAAGGGAACCTGCAGGTTGCCCTAGTTCCTTCCTATAAATACCCATGTAAACCTTCATTTGAAGGTTGGTTGTTCACATTTACATTTCACTTATGCTTAACTTTTCTCTCATATCCTACGCGTAGTGTGTGTGTGTGTGTGTTCAAGCGATCACTTTCTATCTTATTTCTTCATATTGATGCTTGTGTTACAAAAATGGGAACCTAACAGTGGTATCAATCGCCAAATAGTTGGGTGAAACGATTTTATTTTTGATGTTATTGTGTTTTACGCGTAACTCTCGATATACAAACTTTCATACGCAAAAAGCTTTGATTTTTTCACTTTCAAATTCAAGATTCTTGTACTTTAAAGGTTATGTGGTGATAAAGTTTCAGTTTTTGGCAAAAAGTTTCAAACTTTATGTGTATTTCATTGTTTTTAAGCTTGATTTTAATCGTGTGGTCTTTTCTACGCGTAAGGTGTATCAAAGTTTTGGATCATCAAGTTTCACACTTTTGTGTTATTTTGGTGATATTGAAGCTGTTTCATCACAAAAATCTGGTTTAGAAACACTTTGGGCTGAAAATCAGTTTTCGTTAATTTTTACGCATAAGTAAACCCTAAGTTTACGCGTAAGTTCTTCAAGGTTTGATCTTTAGTGTTCTTGGTTTACTCAGTGTTTTCTTGCTTGGATAAGCCTGATAAACACTTCGACTTTGGATATCTTCTACACTGGAAAAGTGTATAGGATTTTTGGGATAAAACCCTAGTTTTACGCCTAAGCATAAAAGCTTACGAGTAAAAAATCTTACGCCTAAGCATTTCCCACGCATAAGCACATCTTACGCCTAAGGAAATATTATTCATAAGTTTCTTACTTCTAAGTCTTTAGTTTACGCATAACCTAAGGTTTCATTAATCCTACGCGTAAGCTAATCCTACGCGTAAGCTATCCTCTTACGCGTAAGCTGGTGTTTTACGCCTAAGGTCTTTCCTTGCCTACGCTTGATTTCTACGCCTAAGGATACTTCATCAACAAAGTTTCATTCGACTACAAAGATCCATTTTACAACACAATTTTTCAAGATGTCTCAACCACCATACTCTAACTACTTTCCTCATGTGTATCCTCAACAACAACAACAATTCAATCTACAACAACAAGTTTATCAACAACAATTTCAACAACATTTTCCTCAATGAGCAATTCACCCACAAATGATTCAACCACCCCCTAGTCTTCAAGTACAACCTTACACAAACTTTAACAATCAACATCCGTCCAGGAATACTATGAAGGAACCATCTTGGTTTGCAAAGATGTGTGAAGCTCTAAGTAGCCAACAATCCATTCATGAGGCTGGATCACTTGATAGACCTCCAATGCTCACTCCCGGAAACTACGATCAATGGGTGATTAAGTTCTTTAGGTTTTGTGATCTCAAGAAGCCACATGGAAAGTTCTTAAAGAAGGTCATCCTGAAGGTCCATTTCGAGATGCCTCATCGTCGTTACAATTCAAGATCCAAATGTTAATCCACTAAGAGGTGATGTCACCAGCATTGCAAGTCTTACTGACCTCACTGCTGATGAACTTCTACATTTTGAAGTCGATGAGCTAGCAATGCAATACATCCTTTTGGGATTACCTAATCAGATCCTTCGAAGTGTTGATGCTCAAAAGACAGCTAAAGCAATGTGGGAACATATTCATCTTCTCATGGAAGGCACTGAACTCAATCAAGAGGACATGGAATCTAAAATTTACTTGGATTATGAACACTTCATGATTGAACCAGGAGAGACATTAGAGTCTTATCATCATTGATTCTCATACATCATCAATGACTTGGAAAAACATAACATCATCATGCCAAGAATTGCAGTCAACACTAAGTTCCTAAGTAGCCTTGGTCCTGATTGGGAAAAGTATGTCATTTTCATCCATCAAGCAAAGAATCTTCATCATGCTACATACGGATTGTTGTACGACTATTTGAAGCCCCACCAAAAAGAAGTTGACAAAGAAAGGGTTATACGTGGACTCCCCGTCACACCTTCACTTCCGGATAATCAACAACTAGCTTTGTGGGCTCAAACTTGTTATCCTCAATTCCGACCTTACAAATCAGATTCACAAATCCTCCACAACCACCGCTCAACCAATCGCAACAATTACACCATATGATCAACACAAGACAAATCTCAAGAAACTCAATTGGTTCCATACAACAACAACATCGATCAAGCACTTTACGTTGAATCTAATGAGGATACCAAGCTTTACATGCATTGCGCAAGGGTTTGTCATGATTGCTAGAGCCTTCTCCGATATTCAAACAAATCCAACAATCGCATTCGTATTTCATCAAACACAAGGAATCAGTGTTGTTAATAATGGACGTGTTGAAGTTCATAATCATGGTAATGTTCGCCGATGGGCGGTGGTCAAGGGTTTAATCCAATGGGAAGGAATAACATGGTGCTCCACAACAACAAAGGGCTCAAGTGGTTGAACAGGAAATGCTCGTAATGTGATTAATGGTCTTCGTTGTTATAATCAGAATGAGAAGGGTCATCCGCTAATGCATGCCCAAAGCCGAGGACAAGAGGTAGCGCTTATCACAAGGAGGCTTTACTATTGGCTCTTAAGGATGAAGTCGGTGGAACTCTTACCAACAAGGAACAGAGCTTCATGGCAAATGCGATTCGATGATGATATGGAGGACTTGCAGTTAATGCAAAGAAGCATGTTGATGGCAAACATGCACGAACTCAACATGAGTGACACAGGCCCAGTGTATGACACTGACGGCTTGTCTCAGGTACCGAATCAAACTATATTCATCACTGATCTAATATCTCAGCCAACATCTGAATCCCACGAGGCTCAGAATGTTCAACAAGAGCCATCCACATCTCATTCGGATGATACTCAACTAGATCCAGTAGTTACATTTGACGATCAAGATGACCTCCTGGTTGCCATTGATAATCAAGTTTACTCCGTGGTTATACTTGAGGATCTGAATAATGATCATGTTGAGCCTCACGTTGAACACGCTGAACCATTTCCTAATCCAGATATAGACCTCTTACTTAATGACCAATGATCCTGAATGGAACAATGTTGTGAACTCAATCAACAATTAAAAAATAAAATGCATCATTAACTGTGGATATTGAATGCTTAAAAGGCAACTCAATGTTTTAAAACTCAAGAAAAACGTGAACAAGGTTTTGAAGTCGCTTTTGCTAAATCTCACCAAAACGAAAAATCATTAGAACGACAGATACGTGATCTAGTCACATCCAAGAATGCTTTGTTGTCTCAAATAGAACAACTGAAATATGATCATAAAAAACAACTTAACACTCTTACTTTGGAAATTCAAAAAGCCAAGTCTGAGTTGTTAACTTGTCAAAAACAGTTCTCTGAGTACAAAAAGCATTCAACGAAACAAATAGATGACTATCTTGACGAAATTGTTGACTTACAAAACAAAATCAAAGAGTTTCGAAATGTTGTTTATAAACATGGTGAATCAATCACAACGATTCAAAAGTTTACTTTTAAACCAAATCCAAATGGACATGGATCGAATCTTGCTGATTACAAACCAAAGTTTTCAAATAAGGTATTCAAACCAACTCCTGAAATTTACAGTGCATAACATAGAATTGATGATTCCATTATGAGTGTTGTTGAATATAATCGTCAAGAGGAATTAGATGCAGAAGACGAGACTCGATCAAAATTAGAAAATGTTGTTAATAACAAACCATTTAACTATTCAAAAGTCGTCACTTTCGTCACACAACATGATAATTCTAACACACCTTGGGTTATCATGCCTATTTCTGAGTCTTCTAGTGTTGGTCCCCAACCTAATTCTGCACAAATTAATGGTCCTTTACCTTCACTCAGTGAAGTAAAATCAATACCCGAAAAATGTAAAATTTTTAAATATTTTGATACATTCATGTCGGACATCAAACTTTTGGAACGAGAAATTGAACTCAATTCTGAAATTAAAGTTGAGCATTTTCAATCGCCTCAAGCGAGAGCACAAAGAGATATTTTTCAGTAAAGAATTTTACCTCATGTTCAGAATTTGAAAATGTGTGCATTATATTGGGAAAGGGATTTTCACAAGGAGCTTGGACTTATGAAAATAGTTTTCAAGAAAACAGAAACATCTATTTCAAATACAAAACGTAAAAAGAAAGTGTTACGAAAAGATGTTGATCGACTCTTGGAAGATGTTATATGTGCTGATATCCATAATTTGGTGTTATTACATTCTGTTGCATATGCATTTGATTATATCTCTGCTGATTCTGTTGATTATGTTGAAAACGTTGAGAATACTGATTCTGTGTCACAAATCAAGTCTTTAAAAGTTGAAAATGAACGACTGTTAAACGAGCTTTCAAATGAAAAACGTCGTCTTCAATGGTGTCAAAAAGATTGTCAAAATCGAGAGCTCGCTTTGCAAAACAAAATCAACCAGTTGCACACAAAAACTCTTAATCCAAAACTTGAGCAACTGGATGATCAAAACGCGTCTTTGAAGTGTCAAATTTTAAAATATGAACAAGAACTTTCAAAAGTTAAAAAGGATTATGGTGTCATATTTGATTTACTCAAAAAGACTCGTACTAAAGCGGATAAAGACCTTGATGATCATCTTGCATACACCAAAGATGTTTTATGACGAGATGGACTCACTCGTTCTAAAAATCTAGATTTGTTACACAAAATCCATGATCTAAAAGCAGAGTTGGTGAAACATAAGCAAGATAGGGATAGTAACACTGTAGCAACTGCACCTACACAGATTCAAAATGACTCTAGAACATCTAATGACAAACCACAAGAAACTAATGTGCTTCCTTTATCGAATAGAATAGTTGCCTCTTTTCCCAACGCCCACACTTCACAAAACTAGAGCAATACAAGGAAGAATAGGAAGTTGCGCCAGAAGAAAAGAACAATAAAGAATGTCAAGTAGAAGAACACCCTAGGACTTTGAATAAAACTCAAGTTGCACCCACTTTAGATATTGCGTCTGACAAATGTAATGAACAAAGTGATGTAACGAATTCTGAATCTTTAAGTACTCTTAATGTTTTGTTTGAAGCCTCTTGTGTTGGTTGTCATAAAAGCATGTTTTCTGGTTGTCATGATAAATGTGTTGCTAAGACTATCTTGAATCGTAAGCGGAATAATAGAAAACGGAATACCTCTAGGCCCACTAATGCTTCTAAGTATGTGCTAGGTAAACCACCATCTAGTGTTCCAACTACGATCAATGATGTACCCATAGAACCCCCTTCACCTCCTAGGAAGAACTTATCACCTAGTGCATTCACTAAGACCAAAGCTAAGACTAGTTGGAGATAGCAGAAATGGTTACATAATACACTTGGATTTAAATGGATACCTAAAATCATTGATATGTGTGTTTCTACTATAACTGCTTTGGAACCCTCTAACTCTTCGGGTTCCACATCTACTTCTATTCCATTTGTGTCGTCTGTGTGTAATGCAGGTGATACAGATCATCCTTTGGATTGTTGATAGCGGATGTTCCCGACACATGACAGGCAATCTCAAATTGTTATCAAACTTTGTTGCAAAGTTCATTGGCAATGTCAGATTCGGGAATTATCACTTCGCAGCTATCATGGGCTACGGAGATTACATCAATGGCAACATCGAAATTAGCGGTGGTTTTTATGTGGAAGGCCTCGGTCACAATCTCTTCTCGAGAGGTCGGCCTTACGTGATGGAGATTTAGAAGTTGCTTTTCGGGAGAAAACTTGTTTCATTCGTGATCTACAAGGAAATGATCTTATGTCTGGCACCCGCAATTCAAGTCTTTACAAAATCTTAATGCAAGACATGATTGCTTCATCTCCCATCTGTCTACTTTCAAAGGCAACATCTACAAAATCTTGGTTATGGCACCGTCGTCTCTCACATTTAAACTTTCAAACCATAACCAACCTTGCTCGATACAAACTTGTTAAAGGTCTCCCAAGATTTCGATATTCTAAAGATCACCTCTGCTCAGCTTGTGAACAAGGGAAAAGAACTCGTGCTCACTTTCCTTCAAAGTTGGAACACAGCTCACAGCATGTGCTTCATCTTCTTCACATGGATTTGTGTGGCTCAATGCGCGTGCAGACGATTCATGGCAAATGCTACATCTTGGTAATTGTAGATGACTACTCAAGATGGACTTGGGTTTATTTTCTTCGAAGTAAAGATCAAGCTCCACAGATGATCATCACCTTTCTCACGAAAATTCAAGTTCGACTCCGAACACAACCGACAAATCGTAATGCATAAAGGAACCGAATTTGTGAATCAAACTCTTCGTGCATTTTATGAGAAAGTGGAATTGAGCATCAAACATCTATTGCACGTACACCGTAACAAAACGGCGTTGTTGAAAGACGAAACGGTACGTTAGTGGAAGCTGCAAGAACAATGTTAATTAAAGCTAAACTTCCAGACACTTATGGGTCAAGCCGTGTCAATCGCATGCTACACTCGTAATCGCTCAATGATTACCAAGCGCCACAACAAAACACCTTATGAGCTTATCCACAACCGTAAACCGAATCTCAAACACTTTCATGTATTTGGATCCCTTTGTTATCCGAATAATGATCGTGATGACTTTGGTAAGCTTAAAGCCAAAGCTAACATTGGAGTATTTGTCGGATATTGTGGAAACTCCAAGGGTTACCGGATCTGGAATCGTCGTACAAGGGAGATTATGGAAACGATTCATGCCAATTTCGATGAGCTTACAGAAATGGCTTATGAGCATAACACTTGGAACCCGGTCATAACCGCTTAAACTTCCTCAAACCCCATCATCACCGAACCAAGCCCCCACCACTCGTCAACAAATGGAAAAGTTGTTTGCTCCTCCGCTTAGTGATGATATTGATGAACGTGCACCGTGTGTATCCAATGTTTCCGCTGCTTAACCCGATCAAAATCAAATACCGATACACCGCTACAACAACTCATCGCTGAGGAAGCACCACCGCTGATTCTACAACAACAGTTGAACAAAGCGCATCTAACGTTCTTCGAACCGGTTGATGATCTTCCGAACAATGAAGTACCCCACCCACGATTATGATCCAAATGCTTTCTTCAACCCGCTTGCCAATGAAACTGCGCATCCGATGTTGCGGAATCATCTACAAGCCATTTGAATCCTCCCAATCTGCATAATGTATATCAACATCAACCTTCCACACATTGTTGGACGAAAGACCATCCTCTTGAGAATATTATTGGTAACCCGAATCAACCAACAGAACGAGACAACGTCTTCACACAGACGGTGAACATTGCATTTATGCACTCACCGTCCGCTAATCAACCTAAAACATAAAAGATGCAATGACAAAAGATAATTGGATTGAATCCATGCAAGAAGAACTCAATCGCTTTAAACGCCTTGAAGTATGGGAATTGGTTGAAAGACCAACAGGGTCTACGCCATTGGTCTCAAATGGATTTGGAAAAAAATTGATGCCGAAGAACCGTAATCGTAAATAAGTCACGTCCGGTGGCTAAGGGTTATAGACGGGAAGATGGTATTGACTTTGAAGAATCTTTCGCTCCGTTGCTCGCCTTGAGGTCAGACGGATTTTCCGGCGTTTGCGGCTCACATGAACATCACCGCTATCGATGGACGCCAAAACGGCTTTTCTCAATGGAAAACAGGAAGAAACGGTCTATGTCACCACCGTAAGGATTCGTTGATCCGTAGTTCCCGAACCACATTTACAAACCGAACAAGGCTCTCTGCAGACTCAAACAAGCTCCTCAGGCGTGGTACGATAAGTTATCATCCTTCCTCATTGCCAATACTTTCACCAAAGGTTCGGTCGACCCTACACTATTCATACAATATCACGGGGCTCACATTTTAATCGTTCAAATCTATGTGGATGACATCATTTTTGGGTCAACACATCTAAAATACTCAAACGCTTTTTCAAAACTTATGAAAAAACATTTTGAAATGTCCATGATGGGTGAACTTACGTTCTTTCTCGGACTTCAAGTTCATCAATCACCCCGTGGTATTTTTCTAAGTCTATCCAAATATGCCCTTGAAATTTTAAACAAACATGGAATGCAAAACTGTGACAGCTATGCCACTCTAATGGCACATACCAAGAAACCGACGCGATTTGCATGGGAAATTGGTTGACCCTACCAAATACCAAGTATCATTGGGTCTCTCATGTATCTAACACCAAGAGACCGATATTGTTTTTGTCAGATATCTTTGCTCCGCTATCGATCGAGACCAATCGAAACTCACCTCTCGAGGCTAAAAGAATCCTCCGATACATCAAGGGAACCATTAACTTAGGGATCCGTATCCGAAGGATTCGGTTTTGAACTAATAGCTTTTTCAGACGACGATCACGCAGGATGCTTAGATTCACGGAAAAGTACTTCAGAGCATTAGAATATCTTGGTGATAAACTGTTGTCATGGCAATCGAAGAAGCAGGATCGTACATCGCTATCTTCAACAGAAGGTAATACGTAGCCATGTCGGCGTGTTGTGCTCAAGTCATTTGGATGAGAACACAACTCAAAGACTATGGTTACGTATTTGACAGAATCCTGATGTACTGCAACAATTGAAGTGCTATTGCGATCTCGTGCAACTCTGTTCAACATTCCAAGTCTAAGCACATCGATCTTCGATATCATTTCATCAAGGAACACGTGGAAAAGGGTACCGTTGAATTATACTTTGTGGGTACTGAATACCAATTGGCATATCTTCTCACCAAAGCCTTAGCTCCTGCTAGGTTTAATGAGTTGGTCCACCAGATTGGTATGCGGTGTTTAACTCCAGAGGAACTGGATGAAGTTTTAAAACAATCTTAAAACCAGTCAAACACCAAAACCTCTTTTGTAAATATTTTCAAAAACAAAATACAAAAATATAAAATCTGAAAAAACAACAAAAATATTCTTCTATCTATATTTCTTTTAACATGGCAAGTGCATTTCTTCCGTCAACACTTTTCTCTTTCAAAATTCAGTATTTTTCTCGGTCAAGTGTTGAGGGGGAGAAAGTAAATATTTTCCAGTTTCATAAAACCTTGTACTTGCATGTTACCTCATCCCGGTTGTTTCTTTGTTAATGGTGGTCACATTTCTGGTTTACTGACACTCCCCGGGCTCAAATATATTAAATTTCATTATTTCTTAAGTCTAGGGGGAGTGTCGTCAAGTTTCTTTCTAAATATCACGTTTTGCGTAACCAAAATGGAAGTTATGGGCGTTGGATGAAAATGGTTGAGGTGGAGGGACTGAAATTGTCAAAAGCTCAAAGTTATTTTAATAAAACACTCCACCTAATTTTTTCAAACACATTAACTTCAAACATTTATTACTCTCAACTACCAAATCCTACGCCTATCCTTCCTTCTTCAAATCCGTTTTATAAACCTTCAATCTGTAAGTGTTTAAATGATCTTCGTGTTATTACAAACAATGGTTTTGATTCGTTTTAAAATCCAACGGTTTGATTTGTCCCTAGGCTTGATTTTGTGTTCTACGCATAAGCGTATGAACACATAATCATGTTTGGGTGTTTACTGTTAAAATGGTTGTGTTAAAATGTTTAAATGATCACCCTTAAACCATTTCTATCATCAAAACTCACCCAGAAAACGATTTAATGATGTTTTAAGGATTAGGGTTTAAGCGTAGAATTGGGTGTTTTCATATGTGAGTGTTTCTGGTTAAAAATATGGGTGTGTTATGTTCTTAACATGTTTAATTGACCAAAACCGTGCTGACACATACCCAGAAACATCAATTTTATGAAAATTAAGATTTAGGGTTCATGTTCATACGAATTAGGTTTTCTTGATTCATGAATGTTTTGATGTTAAAACTTGTTTAGCACAACTCACTAGGCCTCTAACATATCCCATAAATGATTTGGTGCAATTTCTATGGTTAAATCTCTTATTCGTAATTCTTGAATATTTAGGGTTTAAGTTTTACGCGTAAGCAGTTCCTACGCGTGAACTGTGTTGATTAAGACTTCATGTGTGTCTGAAAGGGATTGAATATGGTGTTAATGAATGTGTTATGATTCATTTAATTCAGGTTATTACGCGTGAAATATTCAATTTCAAGGTTAACTAAGCATCTACGCATAAGGATCACCTTACGCATACAATGTTATGCGTAAGTGAAATCTTACGCGTAACTGTTACGCGTAAGGTACTACAAAGGGGACTACGCGTATCCTGTGAAGGATATGCGTAAACAGTAACCTTTACGGATAAGGTTCACTCTTTCGAGTAAGCCTTACGCGTGAAGTTCCATATACGCCTACGCGTAAGCTCTATGCTTAAGGCCATCTTTTCCTACGCAGAACATTTCTTGTCGTGAAGTCAAGATCCCACGATAAGCTTATGCTACGCCAGATAACCTCTACTGTTTACGCATAAGCTTGCAAAACCTACGCCTAAGCCTAATTTTAACCAAAATTGTGAATTGTTACGCGTGCGAACTTATAAATAAATAAATCATAACGTCACGAAACCAAAATGTCACTAATAAAGCTTAAATGTTTAATAAGTTGTGAAAATAAGTGAAAACTTGGACTTTAAAACTCAAAATTAATCAACTCACGAAACTTATCACGACGTCTTTGGACTATTGGACTAACAAGTGACATTGGACACGTAACATTCGTTAACATATCATATTCAATAAATAGACAATAAAATCAACTTTAGACTAACATAATGTCTTTCGATATGTTGGTTCGTTTGGCTAAATTTCTTTCAGATCACGATATGGACGTTCAAATGGAAAATGTGGATGCACCAAATGTTCTCACTGTTGAAGACATCTTCCCCAATGGTTACCCAATGAAGATTGGAAAGAACAACCTCAGAGTCGACTTTGACAACATCACATGTTAGGAGTCTTCTTGCCAGATTGCAGTGGATATTCTGAAGACTCACCCTTATCAGAACATAATTCAGCTACTGTACCAGAGATCTACCTTCATCAATTCTGGCACACAATTCAAAATGTCAAAGGTCAAAGTGCTGTGACGGTGACGCTTAACAACAAACAAGTCACCATCACTCCTGTTGATTTAAGAGTTGTTCTTCTTCTTCCAACCACTGAACCTACTGAATTTTCTGCTACTCCTACCGAAGAGGTCGTTCTTCAATTCATTGTCGACATCGGCTATGATGAGGATGCTAGAGTTATCACAAAACATTTTCAGTAGATCTCAAGAATATTCCTCAACCATGGAGAACACTGTACATTATGATTGCTAAATCCATTTCCGGATGTGACAGTGGCTATGAGCATCCTAAGCTCATGGAACTTCAAATCTTTTGGGGCATGGTCAACATGAAACACATTGAATTTGCAGCTGTTATCTGGGACGACATGATGACTTACCTTAAAAGGCCTGGCTCTAAGATCCCTTATATCAGATACACAAAATTGTTGATCAGAAGGATTCTTGAAACCAATCCAGATATTCCCCAAAGACTTGAAGACCCTAAACATCACTCCGAGTTGCTTGATCCCACACTCAACGTTGTTAGATTTAAGGACTCAACGAAAAAGAAACAAGGTGCGGTGTTAACAGATTGTCTTCTCACTGATGCTATCAAAGAACTTTATTTGTACAAACGATATCTAGTAGCAGTGGAAGCAGACAAAGTGGGATTTATTGATGGAAAATATTCTGGGACACCTGTCAGGAAGACAAGGAGAGGCAGTGCTGGAAGTATTACGAGAACTGAGAGTACGAGAAAGTATCCTAAGAGGACTCATGTTCTCAAAAGGAAAATTCCATCAAAAGATGCTATCCCTATTCCCAAACCTGAACCGCAACAAAAGTTAATGGATGAAGACTCAGAGGACACTGAAACGGACGAAGAGGTCATCTACTCTGAAACTCCAATCGATGATACTTTGACAGTAGCAAAACCTCCAAGTCCTAAGACTGATAAAGGTAAAACCCCAGTTGCTGAGCCTGAGGAAGAGGAGAGCTCGGATGAAGAACCACTGGATAAATACTACAGAAAGAAACTCAAGAACCTCATACTCCAACACGTTACCAAAGAGTTCCAAGAGCAACAAACTCGTGGCCCTGGAGGGTCAAGTGGTGGAAGTCAAGCCACACCAGTTTCCGATGCGGTTAATCAACACGATAAGGGAACTGGTACCACCACCCACGAACAACAACAAAGGAAACTTAAGGATTTTATCAACTATGACTTTGAGGAACCAGAAATGGAGAAGTCTGAGAAAGTTCCTGATGAAGATGTTAAGGCTGCAGCAAAAGAAAATGCAGAAAAAAAAGCTCAAGCTCAAGCAGATGAGGAACCCAGGATTAAGGCTGAAGAAATGGCTAAATCTGGAAAAGATGACAAAGTTGATTATGATGACTTTCTTCTAGATAGTCCAAAGACGCCCAAGGAACTAACTTCGAGCCACAAAAGACCCCGAGCCTCCTCATGTCTCATCCTCATCGACTCGTCTTCTCACTCTTCACCTCCACCATCCAAAGGCACAACCGATCCGCATCCAAGTCAAGAAGAAACCCACCTACTCTTGGATATCCCGGCTAAGACAAAGATTGTCAAAGTCACAAGGAAGTCGAAGAAAGACGTGACCAAAGAAAAATCAATCAACTCATTGACGTAATCAACCTTCTTCAAGACGGATAGACAAGATGTTGAGTGAAAGGAGTATATCCAATTTTATCAACCGTGATGTCCAAGGGAAATGAACAAGGCGATTAGGAATATACTCATAAGTTCCTTCTCGAAATTGTTCATGCAACAATAAACAAACAATCGATCAACGCCTTAATCAAGGTAATCAACCCAATCGAGCCTACAACTTTCTCTCGATGTGAATTGGTTTCCAAGCTTGTTCTCCAAATGTCAAACGATCCGAACGCTTACTTGACGAAGGTAAACTGTTTGACGATTGTTGGATTACCAACTTAAAGCAGATGCGAGCGGCAATGAAGCGACTAAGCGTCCTAGAGACGATGATGCGGATAAAGATAAAGAATCGAAACGCAAGAAGAAGTCTGGTGAATCCTCCTTTATGCCACCACCACTCCAAAGGACTCCAACCGAAACAAGATCTCCTCCAAGTTATGCTGCTACTGAGAAACCTCAGGACTCTGAGTTACCACCTCACTCAGAGAAAACCGGTGATCATTTTGAGTACACTGGTGGTGACGATGAAGAGATCCCAGAGCCCCAACAACAACCCACCTCTCCCACCTTAACAAAGAAACCAGAGTCCTCCTCAAGGCCAAAGAAGAATAAGACAAAGACCAATGTTGTCTCATGGCTAGACGAAGATGACACCGCAGAATATGACTGGTTTTCTACACTTGTTGATGCTACTCCATCACTACCAGAAGGTCAATGAATGGTAGATGGTCGTACTATGGAGCATGTGAAGCTGATTCAAGAACAGTTTAGAGTGAAGAAGATGACTAAGGCTGAGCTAAGGCGAATTAAGAATGAAGCCTTCCAACTGCTTAAAGACAGCTCAGAAAGTGCAATTGAAGTTGAATACCATCTCAAAAACATTGCACGATCCATGTCGAACAATATCGATTGGCTCAATCTCGAAGCTAACATCGACTTCACAAGACATGACAAAGCTCCATACTACACAGACTGGACCATACCGCTACCAATAATTGGCCGACCGGATTAACCTCAAATTCCATACCGTTACTTCTTCAACAATAACCACGAGTTTCTTCTACACGGTAGCGATATTACAAGGAAGTACGCTACGTCACTCACATTTCCTTTCCCAGCAGCAATCTATTCTAACAATCCATCCATCGAGGAAGAAGCCACACACATGTTTGCTAACCAAGTGGAAAAGTATGACCTTGATGCGATGTATGGGATTCATCATTGGCTTGAACGCCGAAGAATCTTCTACAAAAGCTGCTCGGTTCAAAAATCGAAGAAGGAAGTGTTTAGTGAAAAACGGATCATTGCAATTAAGCATGTTACCCTGTCGTCAAAGTGGGACTACACATTCCTCAAGAACATTATGGTCAAACGACAAGACGAAGAGGACTATGACTTCTGTGAAGCGGATTTTCTGAGACTGTCACTAAATGACATTGAAGATATGTATCTCGCTAAGGTGCAAGGACGAATGCAACATTTCTCTACAACTATCCAAACCGAATACATCAAGTCATTACTCATCTACATCAGAAGCATAGTGATCCAAGAACGTGTAGAAGACATACAGCTTGTCGTGGAATCCTATTAGACGCGTGTTAACCTTACTAAACCACAGCTAGACCTTCCCGACATTAACCAACTGGCTAAGTACACCCTCATCAGCAAACCATTTGGAGTAGTCTACCATAGTGAACTACACCGCAATTGCTTAATGGCGTGCAAAGAGCTTCATAAGTTTGGGGATCACACATTGAAGAAAGTCAGGGACGGGTTAGCTTATCGGTTAAAGGCGATACAAGAAGGCATTAGGTCACCTAAAAGATGGAATTCGAGGGAGAGAAGGGATGTGAAGAAGATCATCACTCGCATCGATGAAATGTTATTCAGAAGGGATCAATTTAGAACTTTGGAGAGTTTCGTAGGTGGTCATCCCAGCATATCTCTCACAGGCTATCAACATCCTGAACGCATTTTCGAAGTTATTCCTGGACTACCTGATTCTCCTGGTAACACTTGATTTGTTTCCTTCAATATTATTTGGATGTGTGATTTTTTATGACAATGGCTTGTCCACACATAACAGTGTACAACCCGTATTTGTAATGAAAGGACCCTGTGGTACGCATCAGTGCCACAATCCTATAAAAGGAGCAAAAGCTTCTTACTTTTGAGTAAAACTTATCAAAACTTTCACTTTTCAAAGTTTTGCTCAAAAGGACAAGTACTTCCCCTTAGGATTTTCAAAACCTCAAAAGTTAATATCACTTGTTGAGGGGGAGTATTTGCTTAAAAACTTTATTCACAAAATTTTTCTTCATGGTAATTTTCCCACAAAACTCGAAATGGTCATATTTGATATCAAATTTCATCAAAAATAACATTTATATGCCATTTTTTAGGGGGAGAAAAAAATTACGTGATAAGAAATATGTTGTGAATTGCTAATGAATCGTTGGGCTACAGACTTAACCAATGAATTGACGAGATCTTAAATGTTAGTAACTTGAAAAGACTTTTCCGGGAAGGGTAATAATTTCAAGCTGGTTCGCTAGTGATGTAAACGTGTCTCGCAAAGGACTTGTCCGAGTAGAATGTACCATTCGAGAAACTCTTGGTAGACATGAACTTTGACGGGTTTGACAACCTTTCGAGGTTTGTCCACACCTTCAAGGTAGTTAATAGAGCTAGTTGTCACCTAAAAGCTGACAATGTAACTCTTTAACTATGCAACGTAACCGTGTCTCGTGGAGGATTGTCTATCTTGAGTTGATCAATTCAAAAGTGCACGCTCTTCTTTCACCGTGCAGATTTCTGTAAAAATACTTAAGCACGTGTGGAGGGGGAGTATTTATGCAAAGTCTTAAAACTCTCAACAGTGGTATTAAAGGCTTTTACTCATAACCACTTTGAGAGGTTGTTAGGTCACTAGTTTTACAACACAAGCTTACTAGAAAGAGACAAAGGCTATTGAACAATATCCAAACACACACACACATTAAGAATGTAACCGGTTATGCGTAGATATGAGTGAAAGGAATAAATTGAACAACCAACCCTCAAGTGAGGGTTATACAAGACTATTTATAGGCAAGGAGCTAGGGCAACACTCCCACTCCTTCCCTTTTCCTTAGTGGACATGGGCCTAAGCTTATGGGCCTTCTACATAAGCTAGACCTTAAACAAACATAAAGGCCATAATAAGCTACCTATTACATATGAGTAATAACACTTGAATTAAGGTTAAGGAGTGATTCCAACAATCTCCCCCTCAAGTGTTGGTGATGAAAAACGGTGAAGGCGTTGACGTAATATTAGCTTTGATGTCTTCCGACATTCTTCTTTCTTGTGAGAAGAAATGCCTTGATTCGAACAATCTCCCGATGTAGAGATAGTTTTCTTTGAAATGTTATGCTTTGACGTCATCTTTAACTTTGTTCTTTGATCATTGTTCTTTGTGATGAAAGTGATAGTATGTTGTTGTCTCGCATCAAGTCTCGCCTCGTGTTTGCTTCATTGCTCATGATGTCTCCACGTCATTCTTCAACATGCTCACATGCTCTTTGACGTTGGAATTCAAGATCGATGAAGTTCTTTAAGTCTTTTAACTTTGTAGATTCTTTGATTTGACGAAGAATCATTCGATTGTTGTGTTGCTTTTGGATAGAACTTCCATTAGTGATGATGTTGGCGTGAGCATGAGAAGAATCGCACGATCATCCCGCTCGGAGCTTCCATAAGAAGAAAACATGAAAACGGTTAGTAATAAGCGGATTCCGCACTTATGAGTTTGAACTTGAGAGTGTTAACACATAGTGTGAAAACACAACTCTAATTCTTACAAAGGCCGCTCGAACCGGAGTCCCACAAGTGAGATAACGCAATGTACAAGTACACCTCTCGTTCGATGAGTCGTTGAGGTACACCAAGCATCACCTCACGACTATAGACCGTTTGAGACACACGGCGTAATCCACGGGAGTTACCGGTGACCGCCGTCGGTGTTTGATGTTGACCGGCGGAGTTTCCATTCAATCACCGAGGATCACAATGTGAACCTCTCATAAATGTTCTCGACAGTTGCTAAGATCCGTGAAGGACTCGATAACGCACCACCGATGTTCTTATTGTTGAACATCAAGTGATGAAATGTCAAGTGTACCTAAGAGATCTTTTGATGAATCTCGTGGCTCTAGACTCAATAGTGCGTTTTGGTTTTCCCGAGCGGAGACTAGGAGAGGGTCTCCTTCTTCAATACCAACGATCTCTAAGAGAAAGCCAATAGTTTACGTAGGGTTCCCTGTGAGAATGAAACAAGCTTCGCTGAGAGAAACTTGAGTGGCTAAGAAGGTTTAGTGCATGCGCCATCGGGTCCATGACGACTTTTAATCTTCAATACCGGCCACTAAGTGACAACCAAGAGTATATGAATTGAACCCGTGTCCGCCTAAGTTGAATAATTTGAGGGCTGTTTTTTTCACCCTTTTCTTTGCATTTCTTTTAATTCTTCAACTCCTTCTTTCTCCGATTCTCATTTCTCCTTTTATAATCATACCTAAGGACTTCTAAGTGCTAACTATTTGTGATGTCCTTGGGTAGATCCCTCCGCTCAAGCGGATCATAGGACAGTTATTCCTAACCTTAGTCTCCTTATAACTCCATTGCCATAAAACCATTTTTCATGAAAACCTCTCAAAGTGTTTGTGAATGTAAAACATGTTTGAACACTTCAAGAGTTTTAGATTTTCGAAATACTCCCCTCCACATGTGCTTAAGAGTTTTACGGAAATATGCACAAATGAGGAAAGAGCGCACTTTATGAATTGATCAACTCAAGATAGACAATCCCCAGAGACACGGTTACGTTGCATAGTTAAAGAGTTACATTGTCGCCTTTTAGGTGACAACTAGCTCTAATAACTACCTTGAAGGTGTAGACAATCCTCGAAGGTTGTCATACCCGTCGAGTTCATGTCTACCAAGAGTTTCTCGAATGGTACTTTCTACTCGAACAAGTCCTTTATGAGACACGCTTACATTACTAGCGAACTAGCTTGAAATTATTACCCGTTTGGACAAGTCTTTTCGAGTTACTAACAGCTTTAGTACCGTCAATTCGTTGGTTAAGTCTATTACACAAAGATTCATTTGCATTTCCACAATATATTTCTTATCACATAATTTTCTCCCCTCAAAATGGCATATAAAATGTTATTTTGAAAAGTTGAGAATAAATATGACCATTTTGAGTGTTGGGGAAGATGACCACTATGAACAATTTGTGAACAAAGTATTAATTCAAATACTCCCTCAACAAGTGATATAAACGGTTGAGGTTTTTAAAATCATACGGGAAGTACTTATTCTTTTGAGCAAAACCTTGAAAATGAAAGGTTTGATAGGTTTTACTCAAAAGTAAGAAGCTTTCGATCCATTTATAAGGATTGTGGCAATCAAGCGCACCTCGTGGTCCTTTCTTGACAATTACGGGTTGTACAATCGTTATGTGCACAAGCCATTGACATATATAATTCATACATCCAAAATATTATGAAATAGAAGCGCTTCAAGGGTGCCAGAAGTCCAAAGATGTTGCTGGAGTGCGAGCAGGCGTTGATAGCCGTGATGTTAATCCCGGTAGACCACCAACAAAGCTTTCCAATGTTCAATCGATCCTTCTATACAACATTTCATTAATATTTTAATGATCCTCCTCACATCCCTTCGATCCCGAGAATTCCATCGCTTAGGAGACCCAATCTTTGACGATATCCTTCAACCTATAAGCCAATCCGTCTCAACCATCTTCAAAGTATGATCCCCAAACTTGTGAAGATCACTACACGCCATTAAGCAATTTCGTTGAAGTTCACTGCGTAAACGACGCCGAATGGTTTGTCGATGAGTGTATATTGTGAGCTGGTTGATATCGGGAAGATCAGGCGAGGTGGAGTGAAGTTGACACGGTCCGATATGATTCAACTGCGAAATGGAGATCTTCTACACGCTCTTTGATGACTATGCGTCGATGAAGATGAGCAATGACTTGATGAATTCACGTTGTACTTCATTGAAAATTGCCTCATGCGACCACATGCTTTGGCAAGGTACATGTCTTCAATGTCGTTGATAGACAAATTCTCAAAGTCGACTTCGAGAATGCATAATCCGCTCATCTTGCCTTTTGACCACAATCTTCTTGAGAAAAGTGTAGTCCCATTTGGTCGAAAGATCAACGTGTTTGATAGCAACGATACTTTTAGAACCGAACACCGCATGTTGAGACTTCGAACTGGCGACACGTAGTAGATTCTTCGACGCTCGACCAATGGTGAATCCGTACATTGCATCTCGGTCGTATGCTTCCACTTTGTTGGAGAACAAGTGATTAGCTCTTTCCTCAATAGCTATGCGGTTTGAGTATATGGTCTTTGGGAATGGAAGTGTCAAGGATGTAGCGATTTCCTTGAGCCATCGCCACCGTAGAAGAAATTCCAAGTCTTTGTTGAAGAAATATCTGAATGGAATCCTAGGTTCATCTGGTTGGCCAATTGTTGGTAGAGGTTTAGACCATCGGTGTAATATAGAGGGTTATCCTGTTTGGTGAAGTCGATGTTTGCTTCGGGTTGAGCCAATCCATGTTGTTAGACATAGCTCGAGCAATGTTTTCAAGGTGATATTCGACCTCGATGGCACTTTCCGAGCTATCTTTTAGCGCTTGAAAAGCTTCATTCTTAATTCGCCTCAACTCGATTTCATCATCTTCTTTACTCGGAATTTTTCTTGCAGATCTTAGCATGCTCCAATGTATTACCGCTCACCGATCTTGACCTTCACGCAGATAGGGGTGGAATTAACAAGTGTAGAAAACCATTCAAATTCCTCTCGTGACATCTTCATCTAGCCATGATACGATGTCGACCATGGGCGCCTTCTTCTTCTTTTGTTTATACCTAGATGAGGATTACGGTTTCGAACTTGTTTGGGAGAGGTGGGTTGTTGTAGGGGCTCACGAACTTCCTCATCGTCACCACCCGTATACTCAAAGTGATCACCGGTTTTCGAGTCTCGGGTGGTAATTCGTAAGAATCTCGAGGTTTATCAAGAGAAGAACGAGGAGGTGACCTTTGTTGTCTTTGAGTCCGTTTGGGTGGAGGTTGCATAGAAGATGATTCACCGACTTCTTCGAGCGCTTATGCTCATCATTCTTATCCCGATCCTTATCTTCATCGTCGCGTGGGCGCTTTGGCCTTCGCCTTCTTCTCGGCATGCCGCTTTGAGTTGATATTCCAAAGAATGCTTCAAGCAATTTACCTTCGTGAGAGGCAAATGTTGCCGATCGTTTGGACATTTGAGCTACTAGCCGGTCAACTAACTCAAAGATTCGAGAATATTATGGGATCAACTGGATTGATGTTCACGCATCGGTGTTGATTTCATAGTCCGCTTGGCGTGAAGTAGATTCGGATAGAGTTGTTTGGTGAACAACTCCTTTGTAACTTTCGGAACAATGTCAAGGAGGTAATTGTGAGTGTAACCTTTGATCATTTCGCCCATTTTCCTTGAAGATCATCTTTCATGAGCTTACGGACATATGCCCTTTCAACTTTCATCTCGTCATTCTCGCCATGAAGGTATCAGATTTGATCAACATAGAAATTCATTTTCCGTAGAGCATGTCTTTCTTTCGACTTGTTTGACAAAGATTCACAATTCTTTTATGAGTTTGAGAAACCAAGATCGAGTTGGCTTCTTCACCGATTTGGATGTAGATTTGGTTGATCTTTAGATGGTGGTGGTGAAGAATGAGATGATGAATCGATGATGATGAGACATGAGGAGACTCGGGGTCCTTTGGAGGTGCGTATATCCTCCTTGGAACGAATTGGACCGTTGAGAAGATAATCATCATAATTCCCTTCGCTATCTTGTCCAGATTTAGCTTTTACTCCGCCTCGAGCTCGGCTTCTTCATCGCCTTTTCTTTCTCGACTTATCCTTTTACGATTCCTCAATGTTATAATCAATAGATTCCTCCACAAGCTTTTGTCACAGCACAAGAGTGGTGGCACCAGCCCCTTTATCGGTCGATTAACCGCATCAGATCTCGTGAAGAGTGGACACCACCACTCGACCCTCCGGGGCCACGCATTTGATCTTGTTCAAATTCTTTAGCCTTTTGAAGGTGTCTAACGATTTTAAACTTCTTCTTGTAGGATTTATCCAGCTGCTCTTCATCACTTTTAGAGCTTTCTTCATATGGCACAAGTACAGAGTCTTCCTTGCCATGTTCACTGTTGGACTAGGAGGTTTTGCTCCGAGGGAGGTGGTTCGGTTGCAGATTCGAGTAGTGGACCTCCTCGTCTCGATTGTATATCTTCGAGCTTTCATTCCGGAGCTTTCTTGGTGGTTTAGGTGAAGGAATAGGAATAGCTTCCCGAGAGGGAACTTTCTTCTTTGGAGTGGGTTTCTCTTTGGGACCTTCCTTGACTCTCTCAGCTTCTTCGCACTTCCAACTTCCTCTTCCGGTTCTCCGAGTAGGTGTTCCGTAGGCTTTTCATCAAGATGACCAACTTTGCCTTCTCTTATCGCTACCCGATACCTTTTGTACGTTTCAAGCTTCTTGATTTCGTTAGTCAAGAGGGTGATCGTGTAACACAAGACCACTGCTTCTTTGTTGACGATTCCTTGATTCTCGGCGGATAGGATAGGCTCACCAACATGTCGTGATTGTAGGGTCATTGAGCCTCTTGGGGATATCGTGATGAAGTCCAAGTGCTCTCGGATCAACAGCTTTGTGTATCCGACATAGGGAATCTTTGAGCCAAGCTTTTGAGAAATGTCATCATGTCATCCCATATCGAACTTCAATTTCGATGTCCTTCTTGTTGATTAATGACTAGAAGATTTGCGCCCATGAGCTTGGGATGCTCATAGCCACCGCCACCACTGAGACCGATTTGGTGATGATGATGTAGAGGGTTCTCCACGGTTGAGGAATGTTCTAAAGCTCCACATGAGAATGCTTAGAGATAGTTCTCAAGCTTCATCATAGCCAATGTCAATCAAGAATTGAAGAACTGCTCCTCGAGAGGGTGTGGCATAGAAGTCGGTTGGCACGATTTACGGAAGGAGAAGAACAGCCCGTAAGTCCGCATGAGTGATGGTGACTTGCTTGTGATTGAGAGTCACATCCACCGCACTTTGACCCTTGATCCTTTGCATTGAATTCCGTAATTGTTGAATGTAGATCTCCCATCAGTAAGCGAGTGTGAGAGCATGTTCGTAGGGATGATTCTTAAGAATATCCACAAAGAATGAGACAAGAAGATTACGAGCATGTGAGGGTTTCAAAGTCAACCCTAAGGTTGTTCTTTCCAATCTTTCTTGGATAGCCATTAGGGAAGATATCGAAGAATTGTGAGAACATCCGTGCATCCACATTCATTTGAGCGACCATGTCGTGATCTCAAATAACATTAACCAAAAGAACCAACATATCGAAAGACATAATGTTAGTCAATGTAAGGTTTTATTGTCTAATTATTGAATGTACAAAGGTCAATGATTGTTACGAGTCCTAAGTCACTTGTTTGTCCAATAGTCCAATGACGTCGTGAAACGTTTCGTGAGTTAGTTAACTTTAAGTTTTAAAGTTTATGTTATCACTTATAGTTCACAACATATCAAACGTTTAAGTTTATTAGTGACATTATTGGTTTCGTGATGATATGATTCATTTATTCACAAGTTTGTACGCGTAACAATTCATAACGAAGGTTTGATCAAGGCTTATGCGTAGGAATAGTAGCTTATGCGTAAACGGAAAAGTATACTCGTAGACGCAAGCTTATGCGTAGGATCCTTACTTACGCGTAAGAGATATTACGCGTAGGAAAAGAAGACCGTGTGCGTAGAGCTTACGCGTAGGTGTATAAAAACCTTACGCGTAAGGCTTACTCGTAAGAGTAGACCTTATGTGTAGAGTCACTGTTTACGCATATCCTTCACAGGATACGCGTAGTCCCATTGTAGAACCTTACGCGTAATAGTTACGCGTGAAGATTTCTCTTACGCGATAACTTTCTACGTAAGGTGATCCTTATGCGAGAGTTACAAAGACCTCGATTCTCGAGTTTTATGCGTAGCAAGCCCGAAACAAAATCATCATATCATCAATCTTAACACATATATTCATTTTAAGACATATCATGGCATGAAAACTCATTTCTGGTTTATATCGAGAAAGTCATACGCGTAAGTCAAAACCCTAAAGTTTATGAATTACGATATGATTTCTAGCCATAGGAATTGCACAAAACATTATCCGTAAGTCTTAGATGTTTGTGAGAGTGTAATAACCAAGTATTAACATCCAAATCTCAGTGAATCAAAAATACCCAAAAGCTAAGAACATTAAACCCTAATTTCCAATTTTCAATCAATTAGTGTTTCTGGGTTGTTATAAGGCCTGGATATCATCAATTCAACATGATATTAACATCACACAGCAATCTTTTTGACCAAAAACATTCACATTAGAAAACACCCAAAACTACGCATAAACCCTTATTTTGAAAACCAATCAATTCGTGTTTCTGGGTGGATTTTGAGTATAAAAATAGTATCATTGATGTTATAGACATGTTTTGACACAATCTTTTTAACCACAAACACACACCAATGAAATTCACATAATCACATAATCACACATATCTAACGTTTTAGCCGTTGGATTTGCATAAAATTCAAAACCTTTGCTTGTAATAACATTGAGATTATGAAAACACTTACACTTTGATGATCAAATACACAGAAATGAGGATTGAATTTTAGGCGTAGGATGATATTAGGTTTAGAGTAATAAATGTGAAGTGATTAGTTAGGTGGGGTGATTTTATTAAAATGACTTTAAGATTTTGACAGCTTTGGTCCTCCACCTTTTCCTTTTTCATCCAAAGCCATTTAACTTCCATTTTGGTTACCAAACGAAAGATTTTTAAGAAAGAAACTTGACGACACTCCGCTTTGACTTAAGAAAATAATGAAAGGTTATAAATTTTAGTCCGAGGAGTGTCAATGAACCAGAAAATTTACCACCATTGATAAAAGAAACAACCGGGATAGGATAACATGCAAGTACACAGATATTTTGAAACATTTAAGTATTTATTTTCTCCCCCTCAACAGTTGATCGGAAAAATACTGAATTTTGAAAGATTATAGTGTTGACGGAAGAAATGTACTTGCCATGTTGAAAGAAAAATAGATAGAAAATTTTTTTTTTGTTATTTTATCAGGTTTTATATTTTTGTATTTTGTTTTTGAAAAATATTTACAAAAGAGATTTTGGTGTTTGACATGTTTTTAAGACTGTTTTAGGAGGTCATCCAATTCCTCTTGAGTCAAACACCTAATACCAATCCGGTGGACCAACTAATTAAACCTAGCGGGAGGCAAGGCTTTGGTGAGAAGATCGCCAATTGGTATTCTGCATCCACAAGTATAATTCAACTGCACTGCTCCACATGGTCCTTGATGAAATGATAACGAAGATCGATGTGTTTTGATTTAGTCTTGAATCGAGTTGCACGAGATCGCAATGGCACTCGATTGTCGCAAAGACATCGGGATTCATCAAATACGTAACCATAGTCTTTGAGTTGTGTTCTCATCCGGATGACTTGAGCATAACACGCGACATGGCTACATATTCGCCTTGGTTGATGACAAATGATGTACAATCCTCGCTTCTTTGATTGCCAAGACACCGCTTTATCACCAAGAAATTGTAGTGCTCTGAAGTACTTTTCCTTGAGTCTAAGCATCCTGCGTGGTCGGCCTCAAAAGCGATTAGTTCAAAACCGTAATCCTTCGGATACCGGATCCCAAGTTAATGGTTCCCTTGATGTATCGGAGGATTCTTTTAGCCTCGTAGAGGTGGGTTTCAGTTGGTCGCGATCGATAACGGGAGCATAGATAAACCAAATACAATATCGTGTCTGCTAGTCGTTAGATACATGAGAGACCCAATAATACTTGGTATTTGGTAGGGTCAACTAATTTCCCATGTAAATCGTGGCTAGCTTCTTGGTATGAGTCATTGGTGTGGCATAAGTGTCACGGTTTTTCATTCCAAATTTGTTTAACAATTCAAGGGCATATTTGGACTGACTCAAGAAAATACCACGGGGTGATTGATGAACTTGCAGTCCTAGAAAGAACGTAAGTTCACCCATCATGGACATTTCAAAATTTTTCTTCATTAGTTTTGCAAAAGCGATTGAAAACTTGTTGGAATCACTCCTAAACCATAATCAAATACAAACACAATCCATAACAATTATAAACCACTAATTTTTCTCTGATACCACTGTTAGGTCACTAGTTTTACAAACACAAGTAATATAGAAAGAGATGAAGGCGGATGAACAAGTTATACGCACACACACATACTAATAATAATACGGTTAAAGCATATAGAGTGAAAGAGAGAATAACTTGAACAACCAACCCTCAGTGAGGGTTTACAAAGATTTATAGAGGAAAGCTAGGCAACACTCCTAGTTTCCATCCTTTCTTTTATGGCCTTTATGTTTGTTATTAGCCTTAAGCTTATGTAGAAGGCCCATGAGCTTAGGCCCAAGCCCATAAAAGAAAGGATGGAAACTAGGAGTGTTTCCCTAGCTTTCCTCCTATAAATATTTTGTAAACCCTCACTGAGGGTTGGTTGTTCAAGTTATTTCCTCTCATCACATCTACGCCTAAACCGTGCATAATATCGTGTGTGTGTGTTGATCTTGTTCAATCGCCTTTATCTCTTTCTATATTACTTGTGTTTGTAAACTAGTGACCTAACAAAGGATATCAATCGCCTACTAGTTGGGTGAATCGTGTTTGTTTTTGAAGTGGGTTTCGTCCCACGCCTAAAACGCACATTTGATACTTTGGTTCGCTTAAAACTTGTTTTTACACTTTTAATCCAAGATTCTTGTACTTTCAACGTTTTGAGGTGTTAAAATACTTGTTTTTGGCAAAAGTTTCAAACTTTATGCGTGGATAGTTGTTTTGATCGAGTTTTTGAGCGTGGGTTCTATCCTACTCAATCGCTGCTTTAGAGGCTTTGGTTCATCAAGTTTTACACTTTTGTGTATTTTGGTGTTATGGAAGCTATTTTATCACACAAAACCGGTTTAGAAACACTTTTGGACGAAATCAAAATTTTGAGCATTCCTACGCGTAGTAAAACCCTAAAACTACGCGTAAGTGCTTCCTTGGTTTGATCTTCATTTTCGTGGTTTATTCCGTGTTTTCTTACTTGGATAAGTCCGAAAATACGTCGACTTTGGATATCTTTTGCACCGTGATAGTGTAAAGATCATTTGGGCAAAACCCTAAAATTACGCATAAGATAAGCTTACGCGTAGAAATCCCACGCCTAAGATTTTTCCTACGCCTAAGCCTAGTCTTACGATAAGAAAATCCTACGCCTAACTTTCTACGCCTAACTTTTGTCTACGCCTAACTTTAGTGCTTTTCCTACTTACGCAGAAGCTAAATCCTCACGCGAACTTCTCATTGTTACGCCGTAACTTTGGTGTTTTTACGCATAAGTACTACTTGGTTCTTGTCTTTTCTACGCCTAAGGACAATTCATCAACAAAGGTTCATTCGACTACAAAGATCCATTTTACTACACAAGTTTATCAACATGTCTCAACCACCATACTCTAACTATTTCCCTCACACTTATAATCATCAACAACAACAACAATTAACTCCACAACATCAACAATGGAATCAACAACAAGCTATTTATCAACAACAATTTAATCAACAACATAATCCACAAATTGGTGCAATTCCACCACCACAAATGGTTCAAACACCAAGCCTTCAAGTTCAACCCTACACAAATGATTTCAATCAACATCCATCAAGGAACACTATGAAGGAACCCACTTGGTTTGCAAAGATGTGTGAAGCTTTAAGCGACCAACAATCAATTCATGAAGTCGGATCACTTGATAGACCTCCAATGCTCACTCCAGAAACTACGATCAATGGGTGATAAGGTTCTTTAGGTTTTGTGATCCGAAGAAGCCACATGGAAAGTTCTTAAAGAAGGTTATCTTGGAAGGTCCATTTGAGATGCCTCATCGTCATTGTACCCGGAGATCCAACTGTTGTTCCACCAAGAGATGAACAAACAAACATTGCTATCAAGCAGCACTTGAATCCTCAAGAACTTCTACACTATGAAGCAAATGAACTTGCAATGGAATACATCCTCTTAGGATTACCAAACCCAATTCTTCGTAGTGTTGATGCTCAAAAGACCGCACGTAAAATGTGGGATCATATTCGCCTTCTTATGGAAGGATCTCAGACTCAATCGGGAGGATTTGGAATCCAAAATTTACTTGGCTTATGAACACTTCATGATTGAACCCGAGAGACACTAGAGTCCTATCATCATCGATTTTCGACATCATCAATGATTTGGATAAACACAACATCATCATGCCAAGAATTGCGGTGAATACTAAGTTCTGAGTAGTCTTGGTCCCGAATGGGAGAAGTATGTCATTTTTCTCCGCTGCGAAGAATATGCATCATTCTACTTATGGATTGTTGTACGATTACTTGAAGCCTCATGAAAAGGAAGTTGATCGAAAGGATTCTCCGTGCTCAAATTGCTACACGGTCACATCCGGAAAATCAACAACTTGCCTTGTATGCTCAATGTAATTATCCTCTCAACCAAAGAACTCAACCAACCGCTTCAACCACACCTTCACAAAGAACAACCTCAACAAAATCAATTGGTTCCATACAACAACAACAACGATCAAGCATATGTCGTTGAAGCGACCGAGGAAATCGATCCGCTCAAGCATTGCAACAAGGATTTGTTATGATTGCTAATGCTTTTGGCGTTACACCAACAAATCCAACAATCGATTCGCTCCTCATCTAACACACGGACTCAAGTTGTTGTGAACAATGGACGAGTTGAAGTTCGTAATCGTGATTATGGTCGCCGATGGGCGGTGGTCAAGGGTTTAATGTTGTGGTTAGGAATAACAACGAGCTCAAGTGGTGGAACAGAAATGCTCAAAATCGGTTAAATGGTCTTAGATGCTACAACCGCAATGAGAAGGGACACTGCTAATGCATGCCTAAAGCCGAGGACTAGGGCGTGCTTATTTCAAAGAGGCTTTACTTTTGGCTCTTAAGGATGAAGTCAGGATCTCTCACGCACAAAGAATGAGCTTTATGGCGTATGCACTCGATGATGATATGGAGGACTTGCAGCCAATGCAACATTATGTTGATGGCTAATATGCAAGAGTTACACATGAGTGAAACAGGCCAAGATGTATGACATCGATGGCTTGTCTCGTGTGCCGAACAAACCATCATCATATCTCGAACTAATATCTCCGCCAATATCTCGAATTCGCACGGCCAGATTGTTCAAACCGAGTCATCTACATCTCATTCGATGATTTTCAAATAAACCCGAAGTTACATTTGACGATCCGGATGACCTTATGGTTTCCTTGATAATCAAATTGACTCGTGGTTATACTTGAGGATCTAAATAATGATCATGTTGTGACTCACGTTGAACACGCGAACCTTTGACTCATCCGATCTTGTTCATTACTTAAAGACCAACAATCCCAAATTGTCGAATGTGTTGCATTAAATCGATCTTAAAAAGTAAAATGCATCGCTAACCAAGGATTTTGAATGCTTACAAATGCAACTCAACTTTTCAAAACTCAAGAAAACCAGGAAAAGGTTTTGAAGCCGCTTTGCAAAATCTCATCAAACGAAAAATATTTAGAGAAACAGATCGTGATCTAGCCGCCTCAAGAATTCTTTGTTGTCTCGAATTAGAACAATCAAACATGAACATAAAAACAAATTAACGCCTCACCTTGGAAAATCAAAAGCTAAGGTGAGTTGTTAACTTGTCAAAACAGCTTCTCCGATACAAAAAGCATTCAACGAATCGGGTAGATGACCTTCTTGAAGAAATTATCGCTTGCAAAACAAACTTAAAGAGTTTAAAACTGTTGTTTACAAACATGGTGAATCAAGAATGCTATTGAAAAGTTTACCTTAAAACCCAATCCAAAAGGATATGGAAAAATCTAGGCGATTACAAACCAAAGCTTTCACTAAAACATTCAAACCAACTCCGTAAGTTTCCAAAGAGTAATACAAAATTGATAATATCATTATGAGTGTTGTTGAATATCATCGTCAAGAGGAATTAGATGCGTAAGACGAGAGTCGATCAAAATTAAAAACGTTGTTTACAACAAACCTTTTAATTATAAAAATGCGGTCACTTTCACACACCAACGGATTCTTCTAACACACCAAGGGTTATCATCAAAACACCGAGTCTTCTAATGTTAATCCCAAAACAGTTATGCACAAACTTATGGTCCTTTACCTTCAATTAGTGAAGTAAACTCAAACCCGAAAATCGAAATATTCTTAGATATTTTGACATTTTCATGGTCGACCTCAAAATTTTACAACATGAGATAGAATATCGCTCAAATCAAAATTGAACACTTTCAATCGCCTCGCGCGAGAACAAAGAGACATTTTTCGGAAAAATCTTTACCTAATGTTAAAAACTTGAAAAGTTGTGCATTAGCACAGGAACGGATTTTCATAAGGAACTTGGAACTATGAAGGTCGTTTTGAGAAAACCAAACATCTATTTCTAATACTAAACGTAAAAGAAACTTTTGAGAAAAGATGTTGATCGACTCTTGGAAGACCTTATCTGTCGATGTCCATAATGTTGTGTTGTTTCATTCTTTGCCATATGCATCCGATTATATCTCTGCCGATATTGTTGAAAATGTTGTAACAATTGAGAACACCGATAATGTGCTTCAGATCGAGTCTTTAAAAGTCGAAAATAAACGATTACTCAACGAAATTTACAATGCAAAACGTCGTCTTCATTGGTGTGAAAAAGATATTCACAATCATCAACTTAGTTTTCAAAAGAAAATCGCTCGGTTGAGTGCAAAATCTTCCGATCCTAAAATTGAGCAACTGGATGATCAAACGTGTCTTTGAAAAGTCAAATTTCTAAATATGAACAAGAACTTGTAAAGTTAAACAGAATATGGTGTCATAATTGATTTACTCAATAAGACTCGTCATGAAGCATCTAACTAACTTGATCACTATCTTGCTCACACTAGAGAAGTCATGAATTTTGCTTTGGTAATATTCGCTCGAAAATCAAGATTTGATTCACACTATCTCTAAGTTAAGAGAAATGTTAGGAAAGTATGAACAACTTCCTCCTACCGTGATTAAGAGATTAGTACCACCACACTTAGTAATCGTGAACCTAGAATCCCTACCGCCAAATCACAAGTTGCTAATGTGTTTCCTCATCGAACAGAATAGTTGCGTCTTTTCCAAACGTCCGCACTTCACAACCTAGGAGCACTCAATCGAAGAATAGGAAGTTGCGACCTAAGAAAAGATCAATAAGGAATGCTAAAGTAGAAGAACACCCTAGGACTATGAATAAGACTCACGTTGCTTCCACTATAGATGTTGCGTCGGCAAATGTAATAGACATAGTGATGTAACGAATGCTAAACCTTTGAGCACTTTTGATATTCATCGATGCACCTTGTGTTATTTGTCGTAAAAGTATGAATTCGATTGTCATGACAAATGTGTTGCTAAAGCTATAATCTCTCATTTACGGAATCCTAAGAATTGGAATACCTCTAGGCCCACTAATCATTCTAAGTCCGTGCTTGGTAGACCGCCTTCTTTAGATTCTAAGGCAAACATTGTTGTCACCGTAGCTCAGTTTCACCTCCTAAGAATGTAGTACCACCTAGTGCATTCACTAAGACTAAAGCAAAGAGTAGTTATGGATGGCGAAATGGATATATAACACACTAGGATTTAAATGGATGCCTAAAATTATTAATGTGTGTATGTCTAATATAATCGCTTGAACCCTCTAACATTTCGGGTTCCACATCTACTTCTATTCCATCTATGTCGCCTGTGTAATGCGGTGATCTGATCATTCTCGGATTGTTGATAGCGGACGTTCCCGACACATGACAGCAACCTTAAATCGTTATCAAACTTTATTGCAAAGTTCATTGGCACCGTCGTGTTCGGGAATGATCACTTCAGCTATCATGGGCTACGGAGATTATGTCAATGGGAACATCGAAATCGGCGGGTTTACTATGTGGAAGGCCTCGGTCACAACTGCTTTCGATCGGTCAATTTTGTGATGGAGATTTGGAGGTTGCTTTGGGAGAAAACTTGTTTCATTCGTGATCTACAAGGAAAAGACCTTATGTCCGGCTCGTGTAATTCTAGTCTCTACACTATCTCTATGCAAGACATGGTTGCTTCCTCTCCATTTGCTTACTTTCAAAGGCAACATCTACAAAATCTCGCTATGGCACCGCCGCCTCTCACATCTAAACTTTCAAACCATCACCAACCTTGCTCGACACAAACTAGTTGAAGGACTCCCACGATTCCTGTATTCAAAAGATCACCTTTGCTCACCAGTGAACAAGGGAAAAGCACTCGTGCTCACTTTCCTTCAAAGGTGGAACACACTCTCGAAGATGTGCTTCATCTTCTTCACATGGATTTATGTGGCCCGATCGCGTGCAAACGATCAATGGAAAACGCTACATCTTAGTAATTGTTGATGACTACTCACGATGGCCTTGGGTCTACTTTCTTCAAGCAAAGACCAAGCTCCACAAATGATCATCACCTTTCTCACAAAATACGTGTTCACTCCGCAACACCGCCGGGATAATCGTAATGACAAAGGAACCGAATTTGTTAACAAAACCCTTCGTGAATTCTATGAGAAAGTGGGAATTCAAGATCAAACATATATTGCACGTACACCGAACAAAACGGAGTTGTTGAAAGACGAAACCGAACGTTAGTGGAAGTGCAAGAACAATGTTAATCAATGCTAAACTTCCAGATTACTTATGGGCGAAGTCAGATTCATCGCATGCTATATCGAAACCGTTCTATGATCACAAAACGCCACAACAAAACACCTTCGAGCTTATCCACAACCATAAACCGAATCTCAAACACTTTCATGTATTTGGATCCTGTGCTATCCGAATAATGATCGTGATGACTTTGGAAAGCTCAAAGCCAAAGGCGATATTGAGTCTTTATTGGATCTTGTGACAATTCTAAAGGTTTCAAATCTGGAATCGTCGAACTAAGGAGGTAATGGAAACGATTCATGCTCATTTTGATGAACTCACGGATATGGCTTCGAGTATAATACTTAGAACCCGGTCACAACCGCTTAAACTTCCTCAACCCCATCATCACCGAACAAAGCCCCCACTAACTCACAACAAATGGAAAGGTTATTTGCTCCTACTTACGTGACGATATTGATGAACGTGCTCGGTGTATCCATTGCTTCCGTTGCACAACCCGATAATATTCCTATACCGATACACTGCTACAACAACCATCATTGAAGATGCACCTACACCGCTTGACTCCAACACAACAGCTTGAACACACCGCTTCCAACAATGATGAACAAGTCGATGATATTCTCGAATGAAGTACCCCACCGCAGATTTTGATCCAAATCGTTCTTCAACCCGTTTGCTAATGAGATCTACTGCACGGATGTCGCGAATCTTCAACAAACCATTTGAATCCTCGAATCGCACAATGTATACCAACATCAACCCTCTACACACCGATGGACAAAAGACCATCCTCTGGCTAACATTATTGGCAACCCAAATCAACCAGTCGTTACGAGACAACGTGTCACAATTCTCAATTTCCGGTCATTTCTCAAACTCTACATTCATCATACTAGTCATGCATGGGTTTTGCATTTCACCTAAAACGCATAATTTCATATTAAATAAACGTTATCGCGTAATAAATTATTTTGAACATTTGATCCGTTACTTCCAAAAATTTATCACAATATATTTTATACTCATATTAAGTTTATAAAAATATTATTATTAGTTTATCCGTGTTTTAAATTTATTTCAGATATAAATTGTTATGTTTATATAAATTACTGACGGTTTTCTTAAATTCAACCCGATAAATATTTATTCACTCAAATTTTGCAAGAAATGTATTTTTATAAATATTACGACTTCAATATATTTTATTTTGATCAACTATAATTTATTTTTAGCTAACGCTACCCTAAATGCTTAAAAGTGTATACAAGTTACTACTTATCTTTAATTAACTTCACATTATATTACACTTTAAATATATATATATATATATATATATATATATATATATATATATATATATATATATATATATATATATATATATATATATATATATATATATATATATCTTACACTCATACCCCCTTGTCGACACAAGGGGGTGAGTCACATACAAACCTCACCAAATATCTACCTTATATCCTAATATACATACATAATATCTTACACATACACTTAGAAAGAAAAAAAAAAACTCATCACTCTTTCTCTCATCACCAAAACCGGCCACCTTGTGGAAAAGAAGGAAGACCAAAATTTTTTCTAATCAAGTTAATCACAATCTAGACACATTCTTAGTAAAGGTTTTGAAATAAAAACCTTGGGTGTTTTAGGAAGAAAACCTTTGTTCTCATAAACCTCATCTAGTATTCTTGTAAGCATCTCATGTCCTTTTTTTTTCATCTTACATATTTATTTCATAATCATTTCATCATATTTGAGCAAAAACATGCAAGTCATATGATGTTGTACCACTTTTTCATTGATTTTTAAGGGTTATATATATCTAAGTCATCCTATAATTATTCCTTGTTATATATTATTTTTGGTGATGTCTAGGAACCCATGACACCCTAAGAAGGTGTATGGTAGGATTAGAATAGCTTCGGAGTTGTTTTGAATGGGTTAGAATAGGTTTGGCGCGAGAAAAACTCATTTCGACAAATTTTAAAATGGGTCTGTCCATATTTTGAAAATCTGGAAAATCCGACAGTGGGTATAATATTTTGGGCTAGATATTTAGAAAATACACTTTAAAACGAAAACGTGGCCGCTTGAACGGATTAAAACGGAGCTATAACGAAGAAGTTATGAATTTTTCAAGTTGACGTCGAAAACTATAAATCCAGAAATTTCAGCATGTTATTTTAACTTGTTACGGGTCTAAAATGGGTCTTAAGCGTTATGAAATGTGTCGATTTATCAAAAATATATAAGTTTACTTTGATATGAAGCTAAGACAAACCATTTTGGAGAACAAATATTTTGGAGAACAACTAATTTGGAGAACAAACCATTTTGGAGAACAAATATTTTGGAGAACAAATATTTTGGAGAACAACTAATTTGGAGAACAAACCATTTTGGAGAACAAATATTTTGGAGAACAACTAATTTGGAGAACAATACATTTTGGAGAACAAATATTTTGGAGAACAACTAATTTGGAGAACAAACCATTTTGGATAACAAATATTTTGGAGAACAAATTTGGAGTACTTTCTCTTATAACATGATGTCTTCTAGTCGAAGTAAGTTCGCCTAGCCTAATTTCCAAAATGTCCAACTGTTTGTCGAGCGGAGCTGTAATAAATAAATATGGTCGTTTAAACTTTGCCGAAAACCACCCTTAAACTATATTTTTGGACTAAAGTACTATACTTAACCTATATTTTTCATTGTGATCTAGACCTCTAGGATGGAAACTTAAATACTAAAACTTTGAGATAATAACACAAGCTTTCTAAAACTGTTGGGTTCATTTCTTAACACTCGATGTGCACCATTTTGCGTCTATCCTAGGAGGTTGTTTCAACATAACTACATGTAGAGTATTTTATTTAAACGACGAGATGTCATAAACATATATTTTGACGATAAACATTATTTCCAAAACGTACAAGTGGTATGGATATCATATGGAGTTGCATGCACGACATTGTATCACGCATTCACGACAACATATCATAACTCAAGTCATGACATTCATTTTAGGTCACGGATAGTTTCCGAGCCTCATTTTAGTACACTTCATTTTGTTAGCATATCAATCATACCAGGTGAGTTCATACCCCGCTTTTACTCATTTAAATTCCTATAAACTATTTGGGGCGAGATACATGCTTAGTTATCAAAACATATAAACTCTTTTGCCAAACAACAATACTCATACTTTAGATTTGGTGCGTGAAGTGACTAGACTTAAACAAACATCCCAATATTTATATGTTGGAAGGCCATTTATTTGGATACATGAACGTGAGTCGTTGGAGGAACATCCCAACATCTATATGTTGGAAGGCCATTTTATGGATACATTAACGTGAGTCGTTGGAGGAACATCCCAACACGAGTTGTTGGAAGACCCTTGTGGTGACATTTATACTTTTAACTACCTTATTGCGCATATTCAAGGATTGCCATTCTATTTTAGGCGGTGGGTTGTGAACACACAGGTTGCAAGTTTTGTATGGGCGGAACTTGGAACTGAGTGGATTCACAATGCCTTTGCTGTGTGAACATTTCTCAAAGTAATTCAGATCATTTTATCACAAACTTATGAACTCACCAACCTTTGTGTTGACACTTTTTAGCATGTTTATCTCATGTTGTAAGGCGATAGCATTTCATGGAGCTTTTGGGTCTCATGGCATACATTGGAGTCTAGTGTTTTTATCTATTACCATTCGACATGTTTTGTAAACCTTTATGTATTATCAAACTTTGAAATCGCATGTGTTGTAAACTTTAACTTATTTAATCGAATGGTAAACTCTTCAAAACGTCTCATTATAGAGGTCGTTTTCTTTATCCATACTTTGTGCTATGACGTCATACCCCAATGACACTATCGTTCATTGCGATATTTTGGGGTGTGATGATTGGTATCAGAGACTTGGTTATAGAGAACTAGGTTGCATTTTAGTTCCTAGACTATAACCGCTTTCATGTCGATCCTTACTTTTCCTATCGCCTTACACACTTTTCGTGCGCATTTGTTTTCTTAAATATTCCTTCTAGAACCACCTCATTGGATAACGTAGTTTCCTTGTACCGATAGGGGAGTCCCGAAATCTAGTTAAGTCATTAAAAATATGGAGCTCAGTAATGAGCACTTATCTAACTTGATCTCGTGACAGTTCTTGTTTGATGAGACACGAGATCGAGCTAAATAAGTGTTACTATAAAGCTGGATAGATTTGATGATTTTGCCCGAGGATGGGAGTTCTCTTGAGGATACTTTGGGAACCGCCGCGACCAAACCTCATAGTGACTTTAGCACCTAACGGAATTTCCTATACACCAAGTGCGACTCTCCCAGATACCTACCCTAAATTCCTCCTCCACCGTTTAGAATCGGATGATAGAATGGCTACCTATTTGATAACATCAATCGCCGAGACATGTGTGCTTGGTGGTATGTACACGTGAAATGAAGCAATTATAATTATGGTGGCCAACATAATTATAAATGCGTCACAACCACGTGGACATATGCGACCACGATACGTGGGTCGGTGTGGGCACACCTTAGGAACCAATTTGTGGCGTGGTATTATGTTTGAGGACGTTAAGTATAGACATTGGGAACTCAACCGTCCTTTCCTTGCGAGATCATGGCACCAAAGAGGTAACACGCATCTTGGCCGAGGTGGTGCGGCACAAAGGGTGGAAGGACGGTGGCGTGGAGGTAGAGAAGGCGGTAGCGACATGGGTAACAATGACAACAACACTGGCGGAAACCCTGATTTTGCCACCATCATCGCTCAACAACTTCAAATCTTGCTGCCCACTATTGTTACACAAGTTGGAAACCATATGAATAATTCAGGAAACCGCGGGAACGGGAATGGCGACGGTAACAATGTAGTTGGCAGTAACAACAACAACACCAATAACAACAACAACAACATAATTGGATGCACATATAAGGAGTTTTCGGCATGCAAACCAGTGGAGTTTGATGGTATAGGAGGTGCTTTGGCGTATACTCGATGGGTAGAGAAGACAGAGTCGGTGATCGACATCAGCAATTGTGCCACACATCGGGTAAAGTATCTTGCTTGCTTGTCGATAACGCCACACGCCGTTCGGGGTCAAAGGAACTTCCTTTTCTTGAGCAAGTTTTATAACACCCTAGGCGATGAACCTAATCGTTGTAGTGTAGTAATTAGGGTAAGCCACGGGTATTGATATCGTTCTCTAGGGAATAGGAATGCTAGTAGGGAGTTACTACGCTAAGGTTAAGGTTGAGGAAGATTATTTTTATCTTTTGTATTTTATGAAAATGGAAAGGTACGAATCTCGGGTATTGGATTTGGGGGTTGGTATTTCTACCGATTACTCTACTATTATCTAATTATCTAAACTAAGGTTGTGGGAGTCTATGTCTAATTAATGTGTGCTCGTATGATAGTTTAAAGATGTGTTTACTTAGTTTGTATTACTCCTTAATTATCTCCTATTGATGGTTGAGTGTCACGTCTTATTCCTAGTTGCGTTGTGTTTCTAAAGTTGTAGGGTATGCGTTTCTCCCAACTCTTTGAACTTACCAAAGGGTCTTGTCTACAAATCCACTTAGAGATTATAGACTCCTACTCTAAGGCGCTCTTCGGATGGTTTAGACTACAATCACTCGGTAATCATACTCTAGGGTTCACAAAGATGAATCAAGCATTAAGTACACAACGAATGACCTATCGCATTACTAGATCATTAATCAACTAAGATAAGAAACAACCAATCAATATTTAATAATTAAGTTTCATACTTCCTAAGCAAACACACAAATAAATTAGCGGGACATGGAGAACATGCAAGCATACACACAAATAATCAAAGACATAATTGAATTAATGAAGCAAAGACTTATCTTGGTGTAAGATAGGGTTAAAAATCCTAAAATCTTGTACAAGACACCTTAGGTTCGGTTTTAGGTTTTACTCCAAAGACTCTCCACCTAAAGACCGAAAAATTCGGATTCTATATATAAGATTACAATTGCGACGGCCACCTTATGTTTAGTGACGCCGTCGTGTCGCCGCCATTAGGGTTTCGTCTGGCCACGTTAACCTTGCGACGGCGTCACCTTATGTCCGTGACGCCGTCCTCTTGACTTCGGCGTCGTCCGGATCGCATCTAGGCCGTCCGAGTAGCGACGGCCTACTCTTTCACACTAGACGCCGTCTCTTGAAAAGCACGAGTTTTGAGTTCGACCGTCACAACAATTCTCCGACGGCGCGCAAATAGCTCCCGACGCCGCCGCCTTCTACATTCGGCGATCGTGAGTGTCTCGATTTCGACTTTGGCCATTTTCTTCATATATTCGCGCCTTCTCGTCCAAATAAGTGTCATTTCAACATTTTGCCTTCACGAGACCTAAAAGTGAAAAGGAACGATATTAAGCAATAACGGATACAAAGTGATCAAATAAGGACTTAAACGACCCTCAAAATGGTACCTTTTAAAACCTTATCAAATATCCCTACACTTGTTATTTGCTTGTCCTCAAGCAAATGTGCTTTTAGCCAATTAATTTATAAGTTAGGGGTCATTCAAGATTAATTCAAACGGTCCACAACACATATAAGCCCAAGAAAGTCATAACAAGCACGGAAATTATATACTAGCACCTCACATGGGGTGTTTGGATACTCACATCTCTCGGTGTATAAATGAAATATAACAATATAGGAAATGGAAGATAAACACTCATTAACCGGTCCTAGTACATAGATTACCATAGGCTTGAGAATAGATCAAACCTCCATCGCTTTGGCGTAAGCACCTAGGAAAGACTATCAAAGAGGTCTTTAAAGGGTTGTAACGTTAGGCTTACGGTGGGAAATAAGGGTTTGGTGGGATAGGCTATTTAGTGGTGGTAAGTCAAAAATCTTTATGTTAATCGCATATGAAGAATGGCGTTGCTAAGCCAAGACTCGACACTCTTAAACTCTAGATAACTGAAATAAACAAACATAAATTTAAAGGATAGATGTAGGATGGTAGCCGTATGTTTTTTTTTTTTTTTTTTTTTTTTTTTTTTTTAATCACTCTATTTTTTTCTTTTCTCTTTTCTATTTTTTTTCGATTTTTTTTTTTTTCCATACACTTTTACTCTACCATCCTCTAAGATAAAATCAAAATACTAGGGATTTATAAGCATATCCCTACACTTGAGTTTTATTACTCTAACACTAATTTGACCCGAATTGAAAAGATCAAAACACTTGGGGTACATTATTACGTAAACAAAGGAATTTGAATTTAACGTTCCCTTCCGTCATTTCATAAACTTTAACTTTTCCCATGAATCCCAATCATCCCAAAATCTGTATACAAAGGATATGACTCGACTTAGCAACTTATGCAAGCAACTAGATAATTGAACTAAGGGTTTGGGGTGATAACAAATAATTGCACTAAAAGTGAGTGCATAAGGGGTAGGCTAAGGCGATTTGGGTGTATATTTTGGGGTGGGGTGTAAACAATGTCTTCATTGATATTCCGGAAAAACCAAACATCACGAGAACCGCGAAAAGGATAGGCTCGAGGGGTTAACTAGGGTATCGTGTACTAAAGATGAGTACAACACAAAGGTGTGGGGAATTACTCAACCGATATGGAAGAAGTAATTATATTACGGTGTATCAAACAAGGGTTTATCCTAATGCCTCTTATCATTTAGTTATTCCTAACTACACAAGTGTAGTCTCACTAGCGATCTCGAATGCATCACAAAACAAGTTCTAGAATCTATTATACTACCGGTTCACACTCTAAGCATTAAAGATGAATGCTTTAATTCCTACTAATCTAAGGCGATCCTCACATTTTGGGTGGAATTTGGGTGGTAAAGGGTTTTGTGCTAGTCATATAACTTCCTATCCATGAGACGCTTTTGTTAAGACTAATGGCCCACTCCTATATGTCATGAAAAATTTTAAATTTGGTGCCAAAATTACCCTAACCGACATTTCTCATGGTTTATTACACAATCACAATTGGACAAAGCAAATAGTCAAGGATAAGCATAGTTTCAAAGTTCCGCTTTATTTTCCTCCTACACATTTAAACCGAACATTGTCCCCAATGTTCCCGAAAATATCAAAGTTATGATAAAGAAGGTAATTAAAACGAAAGAAACTAATACTCCCCGATTAGCTCGGTAGGATCCGTGTAAAGTGGTGGTTAAATTCTTTTCAAGAAGAATTATTGCGTGAAAAGCTCCTTCCAATCTTATGTAACTTCTTCTTGACAAACTAAACTCGCACACTTGAAGAAAACAAACGAAACCTTCGCGTAAAATTGGCGGTAATAATATATATAAGACTCGATTTAAACTAGGATATAATGCTTGTGGAATGGATGTTTACTGAATTTCTAAGAAAATTAAGACCGGAAAATTCCAAAATTTATAAGTAGCTCGAAAACGAGAAAAAGTAATCGATGTTTTACTCCTTCACGACGCCGTCGGTTGCAATCTGACGCCGTCAAAGTTATCCCGACAAAAAGCGGTCTCGCGATTTTCCGGAAAAATTCGGAAAATTTACATCTTTAGAATCGGAAAAATTTACGCAAAACATCTATTATGACTCGATACAAGCATTTGACTCGAACAAACAAACATATATATCTTTTTAGTTAATTGTTATTCTCATGTTTACGTTTCTTTTGAAAACGTGTGTAATCCTCCCTACACTTATCCCTTATGTAAAATACCTTTATATGTAATTAAGACGAAGTTAAAAACAAAATAAAGCATTTTTACAAACTCAAACATGAGAATAAACAATCAATAGAAGATATACGACACACAAATGAAAATGAAAAACAAATACACATGGGTTGCCTCCCAAGAAGCGCTTGTTTTTGTTCGAGTCACGAGCCTGACTCTACCCTTATTTAACGGATAAAGGGGAGGTTTTCCCTACACTTAAGCTTAAGTGCGGATGATAGTAGCGATACACACCCTTAGGGTGGAAATTTGCTACGTGAGGAGAGGGTGATGGGTGATTTATATGCTCAAAGGAGTGTGCTCCATTCATTATAACCTTACCTAAGTCTATTGGTGTAGCGGGTGAATCAAATCTCCCTCCTAAAAATGGATCATCTTCTATCAACTTCAAAAGATTCCTAGTTAAGGATCCATCTTGACCTAATAAACCCGTTTAAACCCATAGTGTTTCTTGTTATCAACCATGAATGGGTGATGTAAGTGTAAGGTCATGAGTTACCCTATATTAGCTTCTACTCTACCGGCCTAGAATCTACCACCTTTATCAAGAAACTACCGGACTATCTATTTTGATGGGTGGATTGGGGCCTAATTCAATTCCAAGATTCACATCTAAAGATGGAAAATTGGGTAAGGTTTTTGTTGAGGCTCCGGTTCATCAAAATTAGGAACTTTCCTAGGACTAAGAGAGGTCATGACAACAAGCATCTAAACCTATATTCCCTAGTGGCGTTTGGTCTAAAGGTTCTACAATCGGGTTCCTATAGTCTCTTCTACTTCTTCCGGTAAGTTATAGGTGATGTGTGTTCCTCAGTGATGGTAGGACTTGTGGGTTATCCGATGGGATTGGATTTTCTACTCTATCCTCCATCTTATCAAGATCACCTATGTATTCATTTTGTCTTGTGGTAGCGCCTAACCATGACATGCACCTTGGTACCTCAACTCTAATCATCTCCTTCCTAAACAACCTTTCGGATCAAGTTTCCAAATTGAAAATAGGTCTAAAGATTCGTTTTTGGGTCCCATGTTCCACTTCTAAATTGGGCGTGAATCTCAAAGGTTTCCCATGCATTTGAACACCACGTCCCCAAATATCCCCATCCGCTACATAGTCAAGTCTCCTTTGGGTTTCGTAGGCGTACGAGTGTAAAAGAATTGTAGTGGAAACAAGAAATCAATACCATGATAAAGGACTTTTGTAATAAATATTTAATTCGAGTCCACGCCTCGGAAAGGATTCATCATGATATTGCTTGAACCTCAAGATCTCATTTTGGAGTGGAAAGGGTAGATTATGTAGTGGATTTCGTTGATTGGGTGACAGTTTTGGCGATTCGCGTTCTCCATAACGGCTAACGGAATAGTTAATGAAAATGGTTACGAACAAAGGTCACGAAGAAGGAGGATAGACTATGAGGAAGCTAAAATGAGAAAAATTTTACTTGATAGGAATCAAGCAAAGAACCTAAACGAGGTGGACTACTAACTAGCTATTCTATTCCCGCAGCGCGCCAAAACTTGATAACGCTACACGCGCGTCGCTCGGGGTCAAAGGAACTTCCTTTTCTTGAGCAAGTTTTATAACACCCTAGGCGGTGAACCTAATCGTTGTAGTGTAGTAATTAGGGTAAGCCACGGTATTGATATCGTTCTCTAGGGAATAGGAATGCTAGTAGGGAGTTACTACGCTAAGGTTAAGGTTGAGGAAGATTATTTTTATCTTTTGTATTTTATGAAAATGGAAAGGTACGAATCTCGGGTATTGGATTTGGGGTTGGTATTTCTACCGATTACTCTACTATTATCTAATTATCTAAACTAAGGTTGTGGAGTCTATGTCTAATTAATGTGTGCTCGTATGATAGTTTAAAGATGTGTTTACTTAGTTTGTATTACTCCTTAATTATCTCCTATTGATGGTTGAGTGTCACGTCTTATTCCTAGTTGCGTTGTGTTTCTAAAGTTGTAGGTATGCGTTTCTCCCAACTCTTTGAACTTACCAAAGGGTCTTGTCTACAAATCCACTTAGAGATTATAGACTCCTACTCTAAGGCGCTCTTCGGATGGTTTAGACTACAATCACTCAGGTAATCATACTCTAGGGTTCACAAAGATGAATCAAGCATTAAGTACACAACGAATGACCTATCGCATTACTAGATCATTAATCAACTAAGATAAGAAACAACCAATCAATATTTAATAATTAAGTTTCATACTTCCTAAGCAAACACACAAATAAATTAGCCGGACATGGAGAACATGCAAGCATACACACAAATAATCAAACACATAATTGAATTAATGAAGCAAAGACTTATCTTGGTGTAAGATAGGGTTAAAAACCCTAAAATACTGTACAAGACACCTTAGGTTCGGTTTAGGTTTTTACTCCAAAGACTCTCCACCTAAAGACCGAAAAATTGATTCTATATAAGATTACAATTGCGACGCGCCACCTTATGTTTAGTGACGCCGTCGTGTCGCCGCCATTAGGGTTTCGTCTTGGCCACGTTAACCTTGCGACGGCGTCACCTTATGTCCGTGACGCCGTCCTCTTGACCGACGTCGTGCGGATCGCATCTAGGCCGTCCGAGTAGCGACGGCCTACTCTTTCACACTAGACGCCATCTCTTGAAAACACGAGTTTTGAGTTCGACCGTCACAACAATTCTCCGACGGCGTCGCAAATAGCTCTGACGCCGCCGCCTTCTACATTCGGCCGATCGTGAGTGTCTCGATTTCGACTTTGGCCATTTTCTTCATATATTCGCGCTTTCGTCCAAATAAGTGTCATTTCAGATTTTGCCTTCACGAGACCTAAAAAGTGAAAAGGAACGATATTAAGCAATAACGGATACAAAGTGATCAAATAAGGACTTAAACGACCCTCAAATGGTACCTTTAAAACCTTATCACTTGCTATCGGGAAGGCATTGACATGGTGGAACACACACCTACAAAGGCTAGGGGCGAGAGAAGCGGCTACTGGTATGACATGGGAAGAATTTAAGGCGTGGCGAAAGAGGAGTCTTGCCGGACAATGAAATGCGTAAACCGGAAGATGAATTTTATCACCACTCCATGATAGGGGCTGGTCACGCACCTACAGCACCGATTTCATGAGTTAGCGGACTAGTTCCTCATCTAGTTACCCCGAGTCCAAGAGAATCTCGAGGTACATATATGGTCTTGTCCCCAAACTGTGGAACTGTGAAAACTCTTGAGCCGCCTACAATACAAAGTGCAATCATCGAGGCGGGAACCCTAACGAGATGAGATGGTCGAAATGGGAATTTGAAGAGCAAGGACAAGAGGAAAGAATCGAGTGGATCAAGTAGCAGATGGATATGGTAGCGAGACAACAAAGAGCAAGAGTTTTTGTGGCAACCGGTAATCGAACAAAGAGAGTATCTTGGTACACATCCCAAATGTGCCAAATGTGCTTATCATCACCAAGTCCAAGCCTTGCCGCTTATGTACAATTTGCAATCACCAAGCCATTTTCAAGCCGATTAGAGGCGTGCAAGACCGATAACAACGGTTAACGTGGGCAACATGAGGAATAACCAAAGGACTTGCTTTGAATGTAACAGCCCGAATCACTTCCGGAATAATTGTCCTCAGTTGAATAAGCCACCGATGCAAGCTAATCTAGTTGTGGCAATTGAAGGAAATAACCCAAACCATGTACTCAATATCAGTCCACCCCGACCTCGAGCATTTTATATAGGGACCGAGGCAGCCCGCAATGCGTAACTGGTACGTTTTCCCTAGACCATTAAGTAATTCACCGTATTATTCAGATTCAGTGAGCCTCATTAGATAAGAAACCTAGACGCGTAAGTTTTGGCATAAGCACTTTGACCATGCATCCTGATTTCGCGAAACCTAAGGGTAGACTTATAGTTATCATTAATTGAATCACGAGGACGTGATTCCTCTGACATGGGAAGAATGTCACAATTCTCAATTTCCGGTCATTTCTCAAACTCTACATTCATCATACTAGTCATGCATGGGTTTTGCATTTCACCTTAAACGCATAATTTCATATTAAATAAACGTTATCGCGTAATAAATTATTTTGAACATTTGATCCGTTACTTCCAAAAATTTATCACAATATATTTTTATACTCATATTAAGTTTATAAAAATATTATTATTAGTTTATCCGGTGTTTTAAATTTATTTCAGATATAAATTGTTATGTTTATATAAATTACTGACGGTTTTCTTAAATTCAACCCGATAAATATTTATTCACTCAAATTTTGCAAGAAATGTATTTTTATAAATATTACGACTTCAATATATTTTATTTTGATCAACTATAATTTATTTTTAGCTAACGCTACCCTAAATGCTTAAAAGTGTATACAAGTTACTACTTATCTTTAATTAACTTCACATTATATTACACTTATAAAAAAAAATATATATATATATATATATTAATCTTACACTCATACCCCCTTGTCGACACAAGGGGGTGAGTCACATACAAACCTCACCAAATATCTACCTTATATCCTAATATACATACATAATATCTTACACATACACTTAGAAAGAAAAAAAAAAAAAAAAACTCATCACTCTTTCTCTCATCACCAAAACCGGCCACCTTGTGGAAAAGAAGGAAGACCAAAATTTTTTCTAATCAAGTTAATCACAATCTAGACACACTCTTAGTAAAGGTTTTGAATTAAAACCTTGGGTGTTTTAGGAAGAAAACCTTTGTTCTCATAAACCTCATCAAGTATTCTTGTAAGCATCTCATGTCCTTTTTTTTCATCTTACATATTTATTTCATAATCATTTCATCATATTTGAGCAAAAACATGCAAGTCATATGATGTTGTACCACTTTTTCATTGATTTTTAAGGGTTATATATATCTAAGTCATCCTATAATTATTCCTTGTTATATATTATTTTTGGTGATGTCTAGGAACCCATGACACCCTAAGAAGGTGTATGGTAGGATTAGAATAGCTTCGGAGTTGTTTTGAATGGGTTAGAATAGGTTTGGCGCGAGAAAAACTCATTTCGACAAATTTTAAAATGGGTCTGTCCATATTTTGAAAATCTGGAAAATCCGACAGTGGGTATAATATTTTGGGCTAGATATTTAGAAAATACACTTTAAAACGAAAACGTGGCCGCTTGAACGGATTAAAACGGAGCTATAACGAAGAAGTTATGAATTTTTCAAGTTGACGTCGTAAACTATAAATCCAGAAATTTCAGCATGTTATTTTAACTTGTTATGGGTCTAAAATGGGTCTTAAGCGTTATGAAATGTGTCGATTTATCAAAAATATATAAGTTTACTTTGATATGAAGCTAAGACAAACCATTTTGGAGAACAAATATTTTGGAGAACAACTAATTTGGAGAACAAACCATTTTGGAGAACAAATATTTTGGAGAACAAATATTTTGGAGAACAACTAATTTGGAGAACAAACCATTTTGGAGAACAAATATTTTGGAGAACAACTAATTTGGAGAACAAACCATTTTGGAGAACAAATATTTTGGAGAACAACTAATTTGGAGAACAAACCATTTTGGAGAACAAATATTTTGGAGAACAAATTTGGAGTACTTTCTCTTATAACATGATGTCATCTAGTCGAAGTAAGTTCGCCTAGCCTAATTTCCAAAATGTCCAACTGTTTGTCGAGCGGATTTGTAATAAATAAATATGGTCGTTTAAACTTTGCCGAAAACCACCCTTAAACTATATTTTTGGACTAAAGTACTATACTTAACCTATATTTTTCTTTGTGATCGAGACCTCTAGGATGGAAACTTAAATACTAAAACTTTGAGATAATAACACAAGCTTTCTAAAACTGTTGGGTTCATTTCTTAACACTCGATGTGCACCATTTTGCGTCTATCCTAGGAGGTTGTTTCAACATAACTACATGTAGAGTATTTTATTTAAACGACGAGATGTCATAAACATATATTTTGACGATAAACATTATTTCCAAAACGTACAAGTGGTATGGATATCATATGGAGTTGCATGCACGACATTGTATCACGCATTCACGACAACATATCATAACTCAAGTCATGACATTCATTTTAGGTCGCGGATAGTTTCCGAGCCTCATTTTAGTACACTTCATTTTGTTAGCATATCAATCATACCAGGTGAGTTCATACCCCGCTTTTACTCATTTAAATTCCTATAAACTATTTGGGGCGAGATACATGCTTAGTTATCAAAACATATAAACTCTTTTGCCAAACAACAATACTCATACTTTAGATTTGGTGCGTGAAGTGACTAGACTTAAACAAACATCCCAATATTTATATGTTGGAAGGCCATTTATTTGGATACAGCCCAACGTGAGTCGTTGGAGGAACATCCCAACATCTATATGTTGGAAGGCCATTTTTATGGATACACCCCAACGTGAGTCGTTGAGGAACATCCCAACACGAGTTGTTGGAAGACCCTTGTGGTGACATTTATACTTTTAACTACCTTATTGCGCATATTCGGGATTGTCATTCTATTTTAGGCGTTGGGTTGTGAACACACAGTTTGCAAGTTTTGTATGGGCGGAACTTGGGCCGAGTGGATTCACAATGCCTTTGCTGTGTGAACATTTCTCAAAGTAATTCGATCATTTTATCACAAACTTATGAACTCACCAACCTTTGTGTTGACACTTTTAGCATGTTTATCTCATGTTGTAAGGCGATAGCATTTCATGGAGCTTTGGGTCTCATGGCATACATTGGAGTCTAGTGTTTTTATCTATTACCATTCGACATGTTTTGTAAACCTTTATGTATTATCAAACTTTGAAATCGCATGTGTTGTAAACTTTAACTTATTTAATCGAATGGTAAACTCTTCAAAACGTCTCATTATAGAGGTCGTTTTCTTTATCCATACTTTGTGTTATGACGTCATACCCCAATGACACTATCATTCCGCTGCGATATTTTGGGGGTGTGACACAACGTCTTCACACAGATGCTGAACATTGCATTTATGCACTCACTGTCTACCAATCTGAGCCTAAAAACATTAAAGACGCAATGACAAAAGACAACTGGATTGAATCCATGCGGAAGAACTCAACCAATTCAAACGTCTTGAAGTATGGAATCGGTTGAAAGACCAACGGGGTCTACGTCATTGGTCTCAAATGGATTTGGAAAAACAAATTGGATGTTTGAAGGGAATGTTATCCAAACAAGTCACGGCTAGTTGCTAAGGGTTATCGTCAAGAAGAGGTATAGACTTTGAAGAATCTTTTGCTCCGGTTGCTCGTCTTGAGGTCGTTCGGATATTTCTCGCGTCGCGCTCATATGAATATGACGGTCTTTCAAATGGATGTCAAAACTGCGTTTCTCAACGGACAACCGAAAAACAGTTTATGTCGACCAACCCGAAGGATTCGTTGATCCGAGTGCCGAACCATGTCTACAAACCGAACAAAGCTCTTTATGGTCTCAAACAAGCCCCTCGGGCATGGTACGATAAGCTATCATCTTTCCTCATTGCTAATAATTTCACCAAAGGTTCGGTTGACCCAACTCTTTTATACAATATCACGGGCACATATCTTAATTGTTCTAATTTACGTGGATGACATCATTTTTAGGTCTACACATAAAACTTTTCAATCGCTTTTGCAAAACTAATGAAGAAAATTTTGAAATATCCATGATGGGTGAACTTACATTCTTTCTAGGATTACAAGTTCATCAATCACCCGTGGTATTTTCTTGAGTCGGTCCAAATATGCCCTTGAACTGTTAAACAAATTTGGAATGACAACTGTGACACTTATGCCACACCAATGGCTCATACCAAGAAGCTAGATGTTTGATTTACATGGGAAATTAGTTGACCCTACCAAATACCAAGTATTATTGGGTCTCTCATGTATCTAACACTAGCGAGACTGATATTGTCTTTGCCGCTTATCTATGCTCCCGCTATCGATCGCGACCAACTGAAACCCACCTCTCGAGGCTAAAAGAATCCTCCAATACATCAAGGGAACCATTAATTTGGGATCCGTATCCGAAGGATTCGGTTTTGAACTAATCGCTTTTGACGACGACCACGCAAGATGCTTAGACTCGAGGAAAAGTACTTGAGAGCTCTACAATTTCTTGGTGATAAACGATGTCTTGGCAATCAAAGAAGCGGGATTGTACATCGTTGTCATCAACCGGGCGTAATATGTAGCCATGTCCGCATGTTGTGCTCAAGTCATCCGGATGAGAACACAACTCAAAGACTATGGTTACGTGTTCGACGTAATCCCGATGTCTTGTGATAATCGGAGTGCCATTGCGATCTCGCAACTCGATTCGACACTCAAATCAAAGCACATCGATCTTCGCTATCATTTCATCAAGGACTACGTGGAGCAGTACCGTTGAATTATACTTTGTGGTAATTGAATACGATCATCTTTGAACCGTCAAGTGTAACGAGCTTAAAACAGTTCGGACACAAATGCAATGAAGTCCGGAGAATATAGAGAATTCCGGTCGTTATGTCCCACGGAGACTCAATGGTGTGTAAAGCGATCGACGATAGAATGATCACTAATGATAGTGATCGATGAAGGAATTGGATGGATAATTACACTCTTGAAAAAGTTAATAAATAACAATGACTTGAATACAAATTAAGAAAATTAAAAGATAAAGATATTAAATAAACGCTATCACTATATTTAAAGTGATGAACGTTTAAAACCTAAAACTTACGTTTAAATTAAAACTACGTAACGTCATGAATAAAACGTGAAAATAAAGAAGGAAAATACCTATGAATATAGAAAATACATTTTACAATCCTAATTATATAAGAAAATTATTAGAAAAGGAAAATTATTTTTAAAACTATTTATTTAATTTTTATTAATTAAAACTATTTTAACTATTTAATAATAGCCTAAAATACAAGAAATTAGGAAATAAAGCTAGAAAAATAAAATTAAGACTTAGAAAATCTAAAATATCAAAATAGAATTTTCAAAACTATTTTGTATTTTTCGATTATTTTGGATTTTCTATGAATTTTAAACTATTTAAAACTACCTAAATTACTTAAAATGCAAATTTAACTAAGAAAATCTAGAAAATACTTTTTGGCTTTTATATTTATCTTAACTTAAGAAAATGAAAAATATTTGTTTGAACCTTTTCTTAATTATTTGTATTAAATGCTATTTAAAAAGGCTTAAAACTAATTTAAATTAAGAAAAATAGCAAAACAACTTAGAAAAATCTGAAAATTTCAGGAAAACTCTAAAATAATATTAGGAATATGAGAAAATGGAAAACATGGGCTTATGTGAGGAATTATGGAATCGATGACCAAGTGCTTATTGAAATAAGCACTTTGATAAGCAAATGAAGTCCAAAGGCTACCAAACGATATACAAGCTATAATAAGCTAAAATAACCAAAATGCAATGAGTAACAACAAGCTAGAACCTCGATAAGCAATGCAAAGATTTGATTATGAGAACAAATATGCTAAATCAATGAATGGGGGCTACTTTGAGCTTAAAATAAGCCACACAATAAGCTAAGATAGAAAACCAATAAATGGAACCTAAAGATGACCTGGTGACTAACTAAAACCCAAAGCTCGAGACTTGGACAAGCTCAAATGAGCCACATGCACCACCGCAAGAATCGAGAAAATCTCGGTATCAACCGAGTTCAATGAAAGGGGCAACTAGGCCCAGTAGACAAGCTTGTTTAGAGCTTATAAAAATTTGGTAAAATTCTACAAAAATGGTTATAAGAAAGAGGACCAGTTGAAGTTCTAATACCCAAAATTCCATTGGCATTGACCCGAATTGAATGCATGAAAATCCTCCATTTGGACTCAAACCGACATTATGCAATATCGACTTTTGAAGAAAAAGTGAAAAGTTGACTTATTCCAACTTTGATTCAAATTTTTGGGTTGAAATTGATGTATTTTGATGAAATCAAGCGATACAATATATACCTATGTATTTTAAACATAAACCGAGCTTTTGATCTTACTAAAATCTCAACGATGATCGCTAAGGGACTTAAGGTATAAATTTGACTTGAGAGATTGCGGCACCAAAGAATGACTCAAATAAGTCTCAAATGACTAAACAAGCATGAAACACAAGAAACTCAACACTGAGTAAACCTAAACCATGGCTCAAGCAACAATCCAAACACCCTTTAAAACAATGAATTGCGGACTTAAAAGGCTAGCTCCTGATCTGTCCTATATCATTGATCCAACTGAGCTCACATGATCATAATACAACTTATATAAACAGTTTACATTAAAGATTACCACGGATACACTATAAGCATAAAATGCAATATGACTTGAAATTGGAAAATGAGAAAGATAACTCACAACTGTGTCCAGCTTATGCAGGCTCAAAACCAAACCAAAGACTAACCTAACCTATGCTATTTCAACCCATTATCACCTCTGAATCAACATTGTTCATTACCAAACCCAATAAGCATCAACAGTTGACTTTGGTTGACTTTTTACTAAATTGCTTGAAACTGATTTTTGAGCTTATAAAAAGGTTTGAATAGCTTAAATAAACCAGATTGAGTTTAAGATTAAGCTTCTAGGAGCTTATAAATGAGAGTTGCAAAATGAGATTTTCAAAAGTAAACACAAAATATAAATTTTAACTAAACTTGAGGATTGAGTCTTAAAACTGATTACAAAGATAAAGTAGCTTAATTGTGATACATAAAAGCTGAAACTACAACATTTTATTTTAACTAATACATTTTTATAAAAAAAAACGACATTAAAGGAAATTATTAAAACTAGCTAACTCCTTTTTCTTCTTTCTTCCCTTCCTTTTATAGTCCCAGTTGCTTTCTCTCTCTCGAGATAATCCCACATGCTTTTGAGGCCATAGGATGAGTTTAATTGATCTTGGCCATCCATTGTTTTTTAGCGGAAACTTGGATTTAACAGTTGGTGAGATTGAGTGAAGGGTGGAAGGTTAATTAATGCCTTTTGGATTGTGGTGTTGGTGGGGACAAAGGAGATGGATAGGTGAGGAGGGGGGTGGGAGGAGATGTGTTGCAGAGGAAGCAGTTGAGAAGGAGACTTTAGGCGCCAACTGGTTTGACCAAGGGGGTTTGACTGGGCAGTATTATAAAAAGGGGGTTCACAATTCAATTTTGACAGGGGGTCCAAGGCAGGCAAGGGTCCAAAATTGGTTTAAAAGAGTTAATAACTTAGGACCTTGGTGTAAATTCTGAAAATTGAGGGGCTACTTCTGCCAATTAAGCAAAGATATTCCAAGGGACCACAAGTGACAATCTTCAAAAGTATAAGGACCAAAATTGCCATTTTGCAATTTTCAGGGCTATTTCGCCAAATTTCAAACTTGGAGGACCATTTTGTAATTTTCTCAAACTTTTGATATTTTTCACCAAAGGACTAAATTTGAAAACTTTTGATTTTAAAAGGACCTTTGGTGATTTTTCTTTGAAATTTTGACTCGTGGACTATTTTGACAACTTTTGAAACTTGAGGGACTAAAGCGCAATTTTGCAAATTTGATATGTTTTCATCCGATTTTGATATTTTGCATTTAAAACACATAAAACACCGATTTGTGATATTTTCATCATTTTGATGCATTTTGAGTGTTTTCGGATGATTTTGCGGTTTATATTGTACAAAAATGATGAGTATTTACACACTCATCAATCCCCACACTAAACTATTGCTAGTCCCTAGCAATCTTTTGAGAAAAACTTAATGGATTTGAATCTCTTTACCAAAAGCCATTACTCGGAGTAGCCAAATGTTTCGGTTCAAGTAAGAACCATGGTACACCGATAACCATGTGATTTTGAGCAAACCACCGACTTTCAACGGATTTGATTTTGTCTTTACCGTGTCGCACCCTCTGGACTAGCCAACTCTTAGATAAATTATCGAATTATCTTTGGTGAGTCAATACCAATTATGGTTTTCCACACCCTTTACCACAAGCCATAATCTTGCGGGCTAGCCAACTCTTCACTTTTAGGATATGGTGAAATAATACCATACAATTTTGGGCAAATTGCAAGCCATATAAACGGATTTGAGATATCTTTACCAAGAGCCGTTTGCTCTGGATTAGCCAATCCTTTTGTTTTTAGACATGGCGGATCGATAACCAAATGAGAAAGTGTAAACACTTACTCCAAAAAAAATTTTGGCCAAAAACAGGGAATTGAGTAAATAATATATGAAATTCATGAGAATTCCCCACTTAGAAATGAATATTGCCCTCAATATTCAAAGTACCGCGGTTATGCCGAAACAAAAAACGTAAAGGGAAATACTACGCCATTATTTTAAAAGTTTTTTTTTTTTTTTTTTTAGATATATATATATATATATATATATATATATATATAACATGTGGGGCATCACCCCACACTTAGGTGGTAGAAAGGGTAAGAAGACGTAAATATGGGTGAAAACCCATATGGTGTGTCTCTTGTTTTTGATTTCAGTCGCTAGCTTGACTCGACCCCGCATTAATTTGTTCATGGGGAAGCAAAGTGGAAGAAACAATCTCCATCGGACTTTCATTCAAGATGTTTGGACAAACATTTGAAGCACGTGAAAGTTCCACACCGATGAGATATATAGAGACGGACCCGGCTCACAAATGATAACTGAAAATGCCAGGGTCAAAGATAGTGTCTTCACTCCCGAAGGAGTTAAGACATGGAGAAGTCACACCGTATGTGAAGAAAAGAAGGAGAATTATGATAATGATCATGACTAACTCCTCATTATCAGAAGGAGAATTCATGATTTTTGGATCATGAATCTCATCAGTGAGGATAGAATCATCATCACATGATGGAAGAGATAAGATAGAATACAGAGGTGGGACAAGTGGTGTGCTCTGAGAGCTAGCAATTTCCACCACTTCCGTGATGGTCTCAGATCGGCCTCGGACATTTCATCGAAAAGAGGATTTACTTCCCAAAAGTATAGTCATTATGAAATTCAAAAGAGGATTTGAGAAAATCCGGAAGTAACCTCGAAATGTCAAGAGAATCACAAAAGGCAAATCACAATCACTATCGGATATATCTTCGACTCACTGGGATTAGGACAAGATCCTCAACACTTGATGATTTCGCTTCGAATTAGTCTTGAGATGATCATCCTCCATTATGAGAGAGTCTTTGGAAGCAATAATAGGTAAGATAGGTGTGATAGCAATAGACCGAGGAGTTGAGAAATAAGATCGTTCAATTGAGTAACACTCTCCTCGTCGTAATCATAGTATTCCTTCATTTGAATACTATCCTCATCATCATCGCCATCATATCGGACTCTTATGTTCATCTCATGAAGCTTACACACCATTATTTTCATTTGCGCTTTCTTTCGAATGCGTATTTCTTGAACTTTGAGGAAGATTACACTCCTCGTAATCATTGAGATGTTGTGAAGGCTCGGAAGTCGATGACCGATGGAATATTGTGGGGTTGGAAATTGTCAAAACCGGGAGAATTGGAATTTTGAAAATTTTGATTCATCGGTTGACATTCAAAAGTCTCATGAGGACCCCCACAATTCTCACAACAGAGATAATTGGGAAAATAACTTTCACCAAAGTTCTGATTGTAACATGGTTCCGGCTCATAGACAAGCGGAACCTGTGGTGGACAATCAAAACCGTAATGAGAATCATTCCCACAAAACTCGCATGAGTAGGATTCGTATTGGGGTTGTGGAGGTAGGTAGGAAAAATCGGGTGTTTCATTATTTGAAATGGGATCGGGATTATCGACAAACTTGTCTCCGAAACCCACATTGGTACATCACGACAATTTCCACCATTAAATGGACCTCCACACTGAGAACATGTCAAATACCATGACATAGAAATTAAATGATAAGAGGATAAGAGATGAAGAATTAAACGGTTATAGAGGATAAGGAATGGAGAATTAAACAGTTTGAGGATAAAGAAATGTAGAATTAAACAGTTGGAGGATAAAGGATGGATATTTTGGATTTTGAAAAATATGTTGCAAAAACAAAGAATGAAAATATTTTTGGTGTTGATAACACTTTAGGAAAAGTGTTAATGAACTTTTGGATTTTCGAAAACTTTACAAAAACTTTTACAAAAGATGGTATATGTGCAAGAATGGGTCCGAAAATGGCTAAACACACGCTAAAGCCTCCCGTAGCAAGCGCCAAAATTTGATCTGTCTTTGAACCGTCAAGTGTAATAGCTTAAAACAGTTCGATACACAAATGCAATGAAGTCTGGAGAATATAGAGAATTCTGTCGTTATGTCCCACGGAGACTCAATGGTGTGTAGAACCGATCGACGATAGAATGATCACTAATGATAGTGATTAGTAAGGAATTGGATGGATAATTACACTCTTGAAAAGTTAATAAATAACAAATGACTTAAATAAAAATTAAGAAAATTAAAAGATAAAGATATTAAATAAACGCTATCACTATATTTAAAGTGATGAACGTTTAAAACCTAAAACTTACGTTTAAATTAAAAACTACGTAAACGTACAGAATAAAACGTGAAAATAAAGAAGGAAAATACCTATGAATATAGAAAATACATTTTTACAATCCTAATTATATAAGAAAATTATTAGAAAAGGAAAATTATTTTTAAAACTATTTATTTAATTTTTATTAATTAAAAACTATTTTTAACTATTTAATAATAGCCTAAAATACAAGAAATTAGGAAATAAAGCTAGAAAAATAAAATTAAGACTTAGAAAAATCTAAAATATCAAAAGAGAATTTTCAAAACTATTTTTGTATTTTTCTGATTATTTTTGGATTTTCTATGAATTTTAAACTATTTAAAACTACCTAAATTACTTAAAAATGCAAATTTAACTAAGAAAAATCTAGAAAAATACTTTTTTGGCTTTTTATATTTATCTTAACCTAAGAAAAAATGAAAAATTATTTTTTTGAACCTTTTCTTAATTATTTGTATTAAATGCTATTTAAAAAGGCTTAAAAACTAATTTAAATTAAGAAAAATAGCAAAACAACTTAGAAAAATCTGAAAATTTCAAGAAAACTCTAAAATAATATTAGGAATATGAGAAAAATGGAAAAACATGGGCTTATGTGTGGAATTATGGAACTGATGACCAAGTGCTTATTGAAATAAGCACTTTGATAAGCAAATGAAGTCCAAAGGCTACCAAACTGATATACAAGCTATAATAAGCTAAAATAACCAAAATGCAATGAGTAACAACAAGCTAGAACCTCGATAAGCAATGCGCAAAGATTTGATTATGAGAACTAATATGCTAAATCAAGAATCTGGGGCTACTTTGAGCTTAAAATAAGCCACACAATAAGCTAAGATAGAAAACCAATAAATGGAACCTAAAGATGACCTGGGTGACTAACTAAAACCCAAAGCTCGACTTGGACAAGCTCAAATGAGCCACATGCACCAAATGCAAGAATCGAGAAAATCTCGAGATCAACCGAGTTCAATGAAAGCGGGCAACTAGGCCCAAGTAGACAAGCTTGTTTAGAGCTTATAAAAATTTGGTAAAATTCTACAAAAATGGTTATAAGAAAGAGGACCAGTTGAAGTTCTAATACCCAAAATTCCATTGGCATTGACCCGAATTGAATGCATGAAAAATCCTCCATTTGGACTCAAACCGACATTATGCAATATTGACTTTTGAAGAAAAAGTGAAAAGTTGACTTATTCCAACTTTGATTCAAATTTTGGGTTGAAATTGATGTATTTTGATGAAATCAAGCGATACAATATATACCTATGTATTTTAAACATAAACCGAGCTTTTGATCTTACTAAAATCTCAACAAGAGACCGCTAAGGGACTTAAGGTATAAATTTGACTTGAGAGATTGCGAGCACCAAAGAATGACTCAAATAAGTCTCAAATGACTAAACAAGCATGAAACACAAGAAACTCAACACCGAGTAAACCTAAACCATGGCTCAGCGGTCAATCCAAACACCCTTTAAAACAATGAATTGCGGACTTAAAAGGCTAGCTCTTGATCCGTCTCTATATCATTGATCCAACTGAGCTCACATGATCATAATACAACTTATATAAACAGTTTACATTAAAGATTACCACAGATACACTATAAGCATAAAATGCAATATGACTTGAAATTGGAAAATGAGAAAGATAACTCACAACTGTGTCCGACATGCAGGGCTCAAAACCAAACCAAAGACTAACCTAACCTATGCTATTTCAACCCATTATCACCTCCGAATCAACATTGTTCATTACCAAACCCAATAAGCATCAACAGTTGACTTTGGTTGACTTTTACTAAATTGCTTGAAACCGATTTTGAGCTTATAAAAGGTTTGAATAGCTTAAATAAACCGATTGAGTTTAAGATTAAGCTTCTAGGAGCTTATAAATGAGAGTTGCAAATGAGATTTTCAACAAGAAACACAAAATATAAATTTTAACTAAACTTGAGGATTGAGTCTTAAAACTGATTACAAAGATAAAGTAGCTTAATTGTGATACATAAAAGCTGAAACTACAACATTTTATTTTAACTAATACATTTTTATAAAAAAAAACGACATTAAAGGAAATTATTAAAACTAGCTAACTCCTTTTTCTTCTTTCTTCCCTTCCTTTTATAGTCCCAGTTGCTTTCTCTCTCTCTCTTGAGATAATCCCACATGCTTTTGAGGCCATAGGATGAGTTTAATTGATCTTGGCCATCCATTGTTTTTTGGCGGGAAACTTGGATTTAACAGTTGGTGAGATTGAGTGAAGGGTGGAAGGGTTAATTAATGCCTTTTGGATTGTGGTGTTGGTGGGGGGACAAAGGAGATGGATAGGTGAGGAGGGGGGTGGGAGGAGATGTGTTGCAGAGGAAGCAGTTGAGAAGGAGACTTTAGGCGCCAACTGGTTTGACCAAGGGGGTTTGACTGGGCAGTATTATAAAAAGGGGGTTCACAATTCAATTTTGACAGGGGGTCCAAGGCAGGCAAGGGTCCAAAATTGGTTTAAAAGAGTTAATAACTTAGGACCTTGGTGTAAATTCTGAAAATTGAGGGGCTACTTCTGCCAATTAAGCAAAGATATTCCAAGGGACCACAAGTGACAATCTTCAAAAGTATAAGGACCAAAATTGCCATTTTGCAATTTTCCAGGGGCCATTTCTGCCAAATTTCAAACTTGGAGGACCATTTTTGTAATTTTCTCAAACTTTTGATATTTTTCACCAAAGGACTAAATTTGACAACTTTTGATTTTAAAAGGACCTTTGGTGATTTTTCTTTTGAAATTTTGACTCAGGGACTATTTTTGACAACTTTTGAAACTTGAGGGACTAAAACTGCAATTTTTGCAAATTTGATATGTTTTTCATCTGATTTTGATATTTTTGCATTTAAAACACATAAAACACTGATTTGTGATATTTTCATCATTTTGATGCATTTTTGAGTGTTTTCAGATGATTTTGCAGTTTATATTGTACAAAAATGATGAGTATTTACACACTCATCAAATACCAATTGGCAGATCTGCTCACCAAAGCCTTGCCTCCCGCTAGGTTTAATGAGTTGGTCCACCGGATTGGTATGAGGTGTTTGACTCAAGAGGAATTGGATGACCTCCTAAAACAGTCTTAAAAACCTATCAAACACCAAAACTCTCTTTTGTAAATATATTTTTCAAAAACAAAATACAAAAATATAAAATCTGATAAAACAACAAAAATATTCTCCTAATCTATTTTTCTTTCAACATGGCAAGTACATTTCTTCCGTCAACACTTTAATCTTTCAAAATTCAAGATTTTTCCGAGCAAGTGTTGAGGGGAGAAAATAATCTCTTAACTGTTTCAAAACATCTGTGTACTTGCATGTTATCTTATCTCGGTTGTTTCTCTTATCAATGGTGGTAAATGTTTCTGGTTCAATAACACTCCTCGGACTAAAATTAATAACCTTTCATCATTTTTCTTAAGTCGAGGGGGAGTGTCGTCATATCTCTTTCTAAAAACTTTATTTGGTAACCAAAATGGAAGTTAAATGGCTTTGTTTGGAAAAAAAAAAGAAAAGGTGGAGGGACTAAAACTGTCAAAATGTTAAAGTCACTTTTAATAAAAACACCTCCCACCTACTTTTCACTTCACATTTAATACACACAACTACTTTCATCCTACGCTTCAAATTGATTGAAGAAAACCATGTTTTTTATCTTCATTTTGTAAGTGTTTTCGTCTTCACAACATGTTTTTAAGATAAGGTTTTGAATTTCATGTAAATCCTACGGCTAAAACATTGTCTCACGCGTGATTATGTGTTCTACGCTTAGCGTATGAACACACAATCAATGTGTGTGTTTGTGGTGAAAAGGAGGTGTCAAAACGTTTAAATACATCAATGATACCATTTTAACCATCAAAACCCACCCGTAAACACGAATTGGTGATTTTTGAAAATTAGGGTTTATAAGTCGATTTGGGTTTTTCTAAATGAGAAGTGTTTTAGTCAAATAGATTGTTGGGTTATGGTCATAAGGTGTTGAATTGATCATTTCCATAGTTGGTAACCACCCGAAACACAAATTGGTTGACAATTTGAAACTAGGGTTTAAAGTTCATAATTTTGGGTATTTTTATTCACAACGATTTTGATGTTATAACTTGGCCTAAAGACTCTACCAACACTCTAGAACTACCGAATTTAAATGGTGCATATCCTATGGCTAGAAGTGATACGCGTAATTCTCAACCCTTGGGGTTTTGACCTCGCTTATGACTTTCTACGCATAATCGAATCATAAATGTTCTTACCATAAATTGTTGTTAAAATGATGTTTTGTGATAATGTTAATGATTTGATGAACTTATTTCGAGATTTGTTACGCTTAAAATTCGAAATCAAGGTCATTTGCATTTCACGCATAAGGATTACCCTACGGCGTGGTCGGTTATGCCTACGCGTGGGTTCTACAATGGGACTACGCGTATCCCGTGAAGGATATGCGTGTGATGCCTCTACGCATAAGGTCTACTCTTACGAGTAAGGGTTTTTATACGCCTCGCCGTAAGCTCTACGCTTAAGGTCCCCTTTTCTTACGCGTAAGATAGGATCCTACGCGTAAGCTTATAACTACGCATATAAAACACTTGCTTACGCATAACTTTGTCATTGCTACGCATAAGCCTGGATGGACCTTCATAATGAATTGTTACGTGTACAATCTTGTTAATAAGCTAATCATATCATCACGAATTCAATAATGTCACTAATAAACTTAAACGTTTAATATGTTATGAAATATAAGTGATAACATAAACTTTAAAACCTTAAAGTTAACTAACTCACGAAATGTTTCTGAGCATCATTAGACAATTGGACAAACAAGTGACTTAGGACTCGTAACAATCATTAACACTACTCATTCAATAACTAGACAATAAAACCTTTTGTTGACTAACATTATGTCTTTCGATATGTTGGTTCTTTGGGCTAATGTTATTTCAGATAAAGATATGGCTGAACAAATGAACGTGGATGCACAAGAAGTTCTTACAATTGCTGATATCTTTCTAGAAGGTTACCCGAGAAAGCTTGGAAAGAACAACCTTAGGGTTGACTTTGACACCCTCACATGCTCGTAATCATCTTGTCTCATTGCGGTGGACATTCTCGTGAATCATCCCTACCAAAACATGCTCTCACACTCGCCACGCCCGAGGTTTACATTCAACAATTCAGGATTCCATGCGAGAGGATCATCGGTCAAAATGTTGTGAATGTGACTATTAATCACAAACAAGTCACTATCACTCCCGATGACTTACGAGCTGTTCTCATCATTCCATACATCGCTCCAACCGACTTCTTTGCCACCCTATTGAACAAACGTCACTGCAATTCTTGATAGATATTGGTTATGATGAAGTCTGCAGAATCATTACTAAGCACTCTCGTGGAGCTAAAGAATATTCCTCAACCATGGAGGACACTCTACATTATCATCACCAAATCGGTCTCGGTCGTGACGGTGGATATGAGCATCCCAAGCTCATGGAACTGCAGATTTTCTAGTCTCGATCAACAAGAAGGACATCATAATTGAAGCCTTTGCTTTGGGAAGACATGATGTTGTTTCGTAAGAAGCTTGGCAACAAAATTCCTATGTCGATACACCAAGTCGTTGATTCGAGAGCTCTTGGACTTCATCCTAATATCCCGGAGAATCAATGACCCGGATAATCATGGCATCCGGACGGAGCACATTCTATCTGCCGAGAATCAAAGAAACGTCTAGGAAGAAACAGGAGTGAATTACCCGATCACCTTCTTACAGAGGAAATCAAAAGCGGAAGCGTACAAAAGGTATCGGTGGCCGTTAAAGAAGGTAAAGTTGGACACCTTGATGAAAAGGCTTCGGGACACCTACTCGAAGGACCGAAAGAGGCGATCTTGGAAGTGCCACAAGTACGAGATAGTCGAGGAATGTTCCAAAGAGAAACCTATTCCAAAGAGGAAACCTACTCCTAAGAAGAAAGTTCCTCTCGTGAAGCTACTCCTATTCCATCCTCTACACCGAACCTCCAAGAAAGCTTTTGGACGAAAGTTCAAGGAATGAATCGAGACGAGGAGATTCATTATTCGAAGCGCACAAGATGTCTCGGACATTCCAAAACCTCCAAGTCCTCAAGTCGACAAAAGTAAAGGGAAGACTCACATTTGAGACATTTGATGAAAGCTCGAAAGTGAAAATGTTGAAGAGCCACCGAAATTGAGTACAAGAAGAAAGTCAAACGACTTAGACATCAACACAAGGTCAAGTGTTTGCAAAGATCAAATGGGTGGTCCCGAGGATCAAGTGGTGCTTGCCACTCCGAAACAACTCGATGCGGTTAATCGACCCGATAAGGGAGCGGTACTACCACTCTTGTGCAACAACAACCGCTGTGGAAGATACTATAGTGTATGACTTTGAGAATCCAAAAGCGACAAGAAGAAGAAAGATAAAGATGTTGATTATGACATGTTTCTTACGGATAGTCCGACACGCATACGTAAGGAAACTTATGAACCGCCAAAGGACCCGAGTCTCCTCACATCTCATCCTCATCGATTCTTCATCTCACCTCACCACCACCATCAAAGAAGTCAACCAAATCAACATCCAAATCGTGAAGAAACCACCTCGCTCTTGGATTTCTCGGACACATGAAAGAATTGTGAAAATTTGTTAAACAAGTCAGAATGAAAGACATGTTATACAGGAAGCTTAACTTTCTCAATCAACAAATACAATATCTACATGACGAGAATGACAAGATGCAAGAAGAAAGGAAGTTTATTCAGGAATTCATGAAAAGTCATCGTCAAGAGGAACTGAACGAAATGATCGAAGGTTACACTAACAACTACCTTCAGAATATCGTTCCTAAAGTCACAAAGGAGTTGTTCACCAGAAAACTTTATCCAAATCTTATGCAAATCGCCAAGCAAACTATCCGATCAACGGCCCTAACCGTAACAATGAATCCAACCGATCCGGTAGTTTTCTCTAACAATGAATTGGTGGCCAAGCTTGTTACACAAATGTCGCCACGAGCTGCAATGTTCAACTCTGAAGAAGCAAAATTGTATCAAGCATTGCTAGACTACCAACTTCAAGAAGCTTGTAGATTTGAGGCAGAAAAGTTGAAACGTCCTAGAGACGATGAAGATAAGGATAAAGACAAGGACTCGCACCTAAACGTCGAAAACAGTCGGTGAATCTTCTTGATGCCACCTCCTCCACAACGGACTTCTTCTCAACAAAGTCTCCTCCACCTCGGTCTTCATCGATAAACCTCGGGACGATTCGAGTTACCACCCATGACTCAAAAACAGTGATTACTTTGAGTATACGGGTGGTGACGATGAAGAGGTCCTGAGCCCCTACAACAACCCACCTCACCCAAACAAGTGCGAAACGGAATCATCATCAAGGCCTTCCAAAAGAAGAAGAAGACGACTCGGCTGAAGTCGTATCATGGCTAGATGACGATAAAGCGAAGAGTTTGAATGGTTCTCCACACTTGTCAATCAAACTCCTACCGATGAAGGTCAAGACTTGGTAGAAGGTTCTACATTGAGCACGCAAAACTTTTGCAAGAAAAGTTCCATGTGAAGAAAATGACGAAATGAGTTGAAGCGAATCAAGAATGAAGCGTTTCAACTTCTAAAAGACACTCTGAAAGCGCCTCGAGGTCGAATATCATCTTGAGAACATCGCTCGAGCTATGTCTAACAACATGGATTGTCTCAATCCGGAAGCAAACATTGACTTCACACAAAGGGACAACCTCCATACTACACCGATTGGACCAAACCCCTACCGACCAGCGGCCAGGATGAACCACGGATTCCTTCCGATACTTCTTTAACGAGACCGGATTTTCTCTTACACGGTAGCGATGGTTCGCGAAAATACGCTACATCGTTGACTCTTCCATTCCCGTGACTACTTACTCAAACCGCATAGCTATCGAGGAACGTGCAAATCGCTTGTTTTCGACAACGTGCAAGCATCGACCGAGATGCATTGTATGGGATTCATCATTGGCACGAACGCAGAAGAATCTACTACGTGTCGCTGGTTCAAGTCTCAACACGCGGTGTATAGTTCTAAGAACATCGTGGCCATCAAACACGTTGATCTCAAGTCTAAGTGGGACTACACCTTCTTGAAGAATATCATAGTCAAACAACAAGATGAACAGGACTATGCATTCTCCGGTCGACTTTGAGAATTTGTCCTCAACGACATCGAAGACATGTACCTTGCCAAAGTATGGGTCGTATGAGATAATTCTCATTGAAGTTCAACGCGAATTTATCAAGTCACTTCTCATCTTCATTAGGCGATCGTGATCAAAGAACGTGTAGAAGATATCCACCGGTCGTTGAATCTTATCGACGCGTGTCAACCTCACTCCTCCAACGCTTGATCTTCCCGACATCAATCGCCTATCTCAATATCGCCATCAAGAAACCTTTGGAGTTGTTTACCGATGAACTTCAAAGAAACCGCTTAATGGCGTGTAGTGAAATTCGTAAATCGGGGATCATACTTTGAAGCTAGTTAGGGACGGATTGGCGTCATGTTGAAGGATATCGCGCCGTAAAATTGGGTCTCCTAAGCTACCGGAATTCTCGTGAAAGGAGGGATGTGAGGCGAATCATCACAATGATTGATGAAAGGTTGTTCGACGGGATCGATTCGCACGATTGGAGAGCTACGTTGGTGGTCGACCCAATATTAACATAACCGCTTTCAACGCCTTTGCGCACTCAGGAACATCACCGCACTTCCGGTACCCCTTGAATTGGTTCTTTCATTACAAATTTGGATGTGTAATTAAATATGTTAATGGCTTGTGCACACATAACGATGTACAACCCGTAATTGTCAAGAAAGGACCACGTGTGCGCATCGGTGCCACAATCCTTATAAAAGGAGCGAAAGCTTCTTACTTTTGAGTAAAACCTATCAAACCTTTCATTATTTAAGGTTTTGCTCAAAAGAACAAGTACTTCCCGTATGATTTTCAAAACCTCAACCGTTTATATCACTTGTTGAGGGGAGTATTTGAATTAAAACTTTGTTCACAAATTGTTCACAAGTGGTCACTCTTCCCGCAACACTCGAAATGGTCATATTTATTCTCAAGCGTTTCAAAATAACATTTTCATATGCCATTTTTGAGGGGAGAAAATTGTGTGATAAGAAATATGTTGTGCAAAATGCAAATGAATCATGTACCTCGAGACTTAACCAACGAATTGACGGTACTAAACTGTTTGTAACTCAAAAGACTTATCCCGGACGGGTAATAATTTCAAGCTAGTTCGCTAGTAATGTAAACGTGTCTCGCAAAGGACTTGTCCAAGTAGAAAGTACCATTCGAGACATGATAACGCTTCACGCGTCGTCGGGGTCAAAGGAACTTCCTTTTCTTGAGCAAGTTTTATAACACCTAGGCGGTGAACCTAATCGTTGTAGTGTAGTAATTAGGGTAAGCCACGGGTATTGATATCGTTCTCTAGGGAATAGGAATGCTAGTAGGGAGTTACTACGCTAAGGTTAAGGTTGAGGAAGATTATTTTTATCTTTTATATTTTATGAAAATGGAAAGGTACTAATCTCGGGTATTGGATTTGGGGGTTGGTATTTCACCGATTACTCTACTATTATCTAATTATCTAAACTAAGGTTGTGGGAGTCTATGTCTAATTAATGTGTGCTCGTATGATAGTTTAAAGATGTGTTTACTTAGTTTGTATTACTCCTTAATTATCTCCTATTGATGGTTGAGTGTCACGTCTTATTCCTAGTTGCGTTGTGTTTCTAAAGTTGTAGGGTATGCGTTTCTCCCAACTCTTTGAACTTACCAAAGGGTCTTGTCTACAAATCCACTTAGAGATTATAGACTCCTACTCTAAGGCGCTCTTGGATGGTTTAGACTACAATCACTCGGGTAATCATACTCTAGGGTTCACAAAGATGAATCAAGCATTAAGTACACAACGAATGACCTATCGCATTACTAGATCATTAATCAACTAAGATAAGAAACAACCAATCAATATTTAATAATTAAGTTTCATACTTCCTAAGCAAACACACAAATAAATTAGCGGGACATGGAGAACATGCAAGCATACACACAAATAATCAAAGACATAATTGAATTAATGAAGCAAAGACTTATCTTGGTGTAAGATAGGGTTAAAAACCCTAAAATCTTGTACAAGACACCTTAGGTTCGGTTTTAGGTTTTACTCCAAAGACTCTCCTCTTAAGACCGAAAAATTCGGATTCTATATATAAGATTACAATTGCGACGGCGCCACTTATGTTTAGTGACGCCGTCGTGTCGCCGCCATTAGGGTTTCGTCTTGGCCACGTTAACCTTGCGACGGCGTCACCTTATGTCCGTGACGCCGTCCTCTTCGACTTCGGCGTCGTGCGGATCGCATCTAGGCCGTGCGAGTAGCGACGGCCTACTCTTTCACACTAGACGCCGTCTCTTGAAAACACGAGTTTTGAGTTCGACCGTCACAACAATTCTCCGACGGCGTCGCAAATAGCTCCCGACGCCGCGCTTTCACATTCAAATGATGTGAGTGTCTTGATTTCGACTTTGGCCATTTTCTTCATATATTCGCCTTTACGTCTAAATAAGTGTCATTCCAACATTTTGCCTTCACGAGACCTAAAAGTGAAAAGGAACGATATTAAGAAATAACGGATACACAAGTGATCAAATAAGGACTTAAACGACCCCCAAAATGGTACCTTTTAAAACCTTATCAAATATCCCTACACTTGTTATTTGCTTGTCCTCAAGCAAATGTGCTTTTAGCCAATTAATTTATAAGTTAGGGTCATTCAAGATTAATTCAAAACGGTCCACAACACATATAAGCCCCAAAAAGTCATAACAAGCACGGAAATTACATACTAGCACCTCACATGGGGTGTTTGGATATTCACATCTCTCTCGGTGTATAAATGAAATATGACAATATAGGAAATGGAAGATAAACACTCATTAACCGTCCTAGTACATAGATTACCATAGGCTTGAGAATAGATCAAACCTCCATCGCTTTGGCGTAAGCACCTAGGAAAGACTATCAAAGAGGTCTTTAAAGGGTTGTAACGTTAGGCTTACGGTAGGGAAATAAGGGTTTGGTGGGATAGGCTATTTAGTGGTGGTAAGTCAAAATCTTTATGTTAATCGCATATGAAGAATGGCGTTGCTAAGCCAAGACTCGACACTCTAAACTCTAGATAACTGAAATAAACAAACATAAATTTAAAGGATAGATGTAGGATGGTAGCCCGTATGGTTTTTTTTTTTTTTTTTTTTTATCACTCTATTTTTTTTTTTTCTTTTTTCTATTTTTTTCTATTTTTTTTTTTTTTTATTCATACACTTTTACTCTACCATCCTCTAAGATAAAATCAAAATACTAGGGATTTATAAGCATATCCCTACACTTGAGTTTTATTACTCTAACACTAATTTGACCCGAATTGAAAAGATCAAAACACTTGGGGTACATTATTACGTAAACAAAGGGAATTTGAATTTAACGCCCTTCCGTCATTTCATAAACTTTAACTTTTCCCATGAATCCCAATCATCCCAAAATGTATACAAAGGATATGACTCGACTTAGCAACTTATGCAAGCAACTAGATAATTGAACTAAGGGTTTGGGGTGATAACAAATAATTGCACGAAAAGTGAGTGCATAAGGGGTAGGCTAAGGCGATTTGGGTGTATATTTGGGGTGGGGTGTAAACAATGCTCTTCATTGATATTCGGAAAACCGAAACATCACGAGAACCGCGAAAAGGATAGGCTCGAGGGGTTAACTAGGGTATCGTGTACTAAAGATGAGTACAACGCAAAGGGTGTGGGGAATTACTCAACCGATATGGAAGAAGTAATTATATTACGTATCAAACAAGGGTTTATCCTAATGCCTCTTATCATTTAGTTATTCCTAACTACACAAGTGTAGTCTCACTAGCGATCTCGGAATGCATCACAAAACAAGTTCTAGAATCTATTATACTACGGTTCACACTCTAAGCATTAAAGATGAATGCTTTAATTCCTACTAATCTAAGGTCGATCCTCACATTTTGGGTGGAATTTGGGTGGTAAAGGGTTTTGTGCTAGTCATATAACTTCCTATCCATGAGGCGCTTTTGTTAAGACTAATGGCCCACTCCTATATGTCATGAAAATTTTAAATTTGGTGCCAAAATTACCCTAACCGACATTTCTCATGGTTTATTACACAATCACAATTGGACAAAGCAAATAGTCAAGGATAAGCATAGTTTCAAAGTTCCGCTTTATTTTCCCTCCCTACATTTAAACCGAACATTGTCCCCAATGTTCCCGAAAGTATCAAAGTTATGATAAAAGAAGGTAATTAAAACGAAAGAAACTAATACTCCCCGATTAGCTTGGTAGGATCCGTGTAAAGTGGTGGTTAAATTCTTTTCAAGAAGAATTATTAGTGAAAAGCTCCTTCCAATCTTATGTAACTTCTTCTTGACAAACTAAACTGCACACTTGAAGAAAACAAACGAAACCTTCGCGTAAATCGGCGGTAATAATATATATAAGACTCGATTTAAACTAGGATATAATGCTTGTGGAATGGATGTTTACGAATTTCTAAGAAAATTAAGACCGGAAAATTCCAAAATTTATAAGTAGCTCGAAAACGAGAAAAAGTAATCGATGTTTTACTCCTTCTGGCGCGTCAGGTTGCAATCTGACGCGTCGGTTATCCCGACAAAAAGCGGTCTCACGATTTTCTCGAAAAATTCGGAAAATTTACATCTTTAGAATCAAAAAATTTCGCAAAACATCCATTATGACTCGATACAAGCATTTGACTCGAACAAACAAACATATATATCTTTTAGTTAATTGTTATTCTCATGTTTACGTTTCTTTTGAAAACGTGTAATCCTCCCTACACTTATCCCTTATGTAAAATACCTTTATATGTAATTAAGACGAAGTTAAAAACAAAATAAAGCATTTTTACAAATTTAAACATGAGGATAAACAATTAATAAAAGATATATGACACTAACAAGCAAACAATTAAGCATGGGTTGCCTCCCACGAAGCGCTTTTCTTTATTTAAGAGTCTTGTAGCTAGACTCATAGTCGTGCTCCTACGTTTTCTCACCATCGCCCTCTTCATGGCCTCTAATGGGGGATTCCATGTTGTAGAAGTGCCCTAAAATGCGCTTCTAAGAGTTCATCTTCTCCCATTCGGTCCTGTATTCGGTCCTAGGCTCAAACAATCCTTGTAGAATCCGAAAATCTTAGCCATAACATAATCAACACCTTTCTCCCTATCCTCATTATTCCTATAATAGACCGATAGTTTAAGTTCCTTTTCATCATTAGAGAGTGATGAAAACTTCTCAATCTTAAGCGGCATTTGGTAAGCTATGTCATCGGTCTTATTCTTGAATCGCACTACTCCTAATGAGGGTCATAGGTCATTCGGTGCTTTCTATGAAAGGTTTTCCTAGAATAACATGGGACAAGCTAGGGTCTATGGCGTGCTAATATCATCCACAATTATGAAATCCGTAGGAAGCGTGAAACTACCTACATGAGCGGGCAATCCTTTAACTCTACCAAGAAAATTGCAACTAACATTAGGATCATTGGGGTCTTGCCTAGTTGGAATAGGCTTCTTCAATATCCAATTGTAGTAGGTGCTAGTCATTATGTTGATTGGGGACTTGCGTTCAATGTAGCTTTGCCACAAAAAGGTGTCCTATGACACATGGTATGTTAAGATTCAAGGGTTCCCAAACTTAATTCGAGGACTTTTCCTAACATACATGTGACGGAGGTCACGCACTAAGTGAGGGTGGCGAGATAGTTCTTCTTCCGTAGGAAATTTGTCGAAATAGTTAATGTCTACTTCATTTACTTCCTCGGTATTTCCTCATCCACTAGTGTATAGTCCTCTTCGCCGTTTGTTTCATCGAGTTCAACTAAGGCGATGGTATTGACGAATTGGACATACTTTATCTTGCTTGGATCCTTAATCTCTATGCACGAAGGCTCGGGAGTTGAGATAGCACTAACCTTCTTATCACTATTAGCTATGGCTTTCAAAGGTTGTCTATTTTCCTATCCATCTCGGCTTGTTGATTATTAAAGCGGTCCGAGAGCTTAGCTATTTGGGTTTCTTGGGATGTAACTAGGTTTTGCAACATCCCTTCGATGTTTTGTTGGTTAGGACCGTTAGGTGGGGGCCATGAGAAATCATTAGAAGTGAATTCTTTGGTTTGTCCCCAATAAAAGTCGGGCTTGTTTTTCCATGCTTCACGGGTTTCATTGAAATTCCTAGGTCCGGGTGTTGTAGGGAATCTTCCTCCCACTCTATTAATACGCGAGGATGCGTAGTCAACAGAAGCGTGCTCGGGGGATCGGGTGCTATTGCGCGTGTTATAAGGATCACAAAACGGCTCACATGAAGAGGAAGCTTTGTTCACATGGTGTGAAGACTTAGGATTTTCGTAGGAACTCATGAGGAATTTAACCCGATCTTCAAGTTCGATCATCCTACGGTCGGGAGGAGGCAAGGAGATTGCCTTGACGGTTTGGGCACCACGGGGTCATCCCAACTTTCGTTGTCATAGAGGGCAAGGTCCTCTATTATTTCCCATGATTCTTTTGCGGTGAGATTACTAAGTTTTCCACCGGCCGCTTGGTCAATGGATCGCTTAGTGGGAAAGTTGACATGATCATAAAAGATTTGGACTTGGAGCCAAAGATCAATGCCGTGATAAGGGACTTTATGAAGTAAGTCCTTGAATCGGGTCCATGCTTCGTAGAGAGATTCACCTTGACGTTGTTGGAACATCAAGATGTCATTCCTAAGCTTAGTGGTTCTCCCCGGTGGGAAAAATTGAGCAAGGAAGCGAGTAAGATCATCCCAACTTGAGATGGATCCGGTGGAAGTCGCTCAAGCCAATTACTAGCTTGGTCCCGTAGAGAATTGGAAGAGACGCAGCGCGTGGTCTCCCGAGTAGTAGCATCAAGGTCGATGGAATCGGCGATTTTGAGGAAATCCTCGATGTCGATTTGGATCTTGAACGAAGTCCATGGAATGCACATCCGCTTTGCACCAACCGGATGGTGTCGGATCGCAGGCCGTAGTTTGGGCTTGGTCGGGAAGCTCAATGGTGTTCCTATAGCCTAAGTGGCTTGGTCTTGAGTATTCACCAAGAGTACGGGCTCTTGGCGGGTCATTTGGTGGTATGTTGATGAATGGTAGTGGGTTATCACCTTCCATGATGAAAAGTTATGGAATTACTAACAAAGGTTACGAAGAAGGGGATAGACTAAGAGAAATCTAAAAATGAGAAAAAGTTTACTTGATAGGAATCAAGCAAAGAAACCTAAGCGAGGTGGACTACTAACTAGCTATTCTATTCCCGGCGGTGCCAAAACTTGATAACGCTACACGCGTGCTTCGGGGTCAAAGGAACTTCCTTTTCTTGAGCAAGTTTTATAACACCTAGGCGATAAACCTAATCGTTGTAGTGTAGTAATTAGGGTAAGCCACGGGTATTGATATCGTTCTCTAGGGAATAGGAATGCTAGTAGGAGTTACTACACTAAGGTTAAGGTTGAGGAAGATTATTTTTATCTTTTATATTTTATGAAAATGAAAAGGTACGAATCTTGGGTATTGGATTTGGGGGTTGGTATTTCTACCGATTACTCTACTATTATCTAATTATCTAAACTAAGGTTGTGGGAGTCTATGTCTAATTAATGTGTGCTCGTATGATAGTTTAAAGATGTGTTTACTTAGTTTGTATTACTCCTTAATTATCTCCTATTGATGGTTGAGTGTCACGTCTTATTCCTAGTTGCGTTGTGTTTCTAAAGTTGTAGGGTGTGCGTTTCTCCTAACTCTTTGAACTTACCAAAGGGTCTTGTCTACAAATCCACTTAGAGATTATAGACTCCTACTCTAAGGCGCTCTTGGGATGGTTTAGACTACAATCACTCGGTAATCATACTCTAGGGTTCACAAAGATGAATCAAGCATTAAGTACACAACGAATGACCTATCGCATTACTAGATCATTAATCAACTAAGATAAGAAACAACCAATCAATATTTAATAATTAAGTTTCATACTTCCTAAGCAAACACACAAATAAATTAGCCGGACATGGAGAACATGCAAGCATACACACAAATAATCAAAGACATAATTGAATTAATGAAGCAAAGACTTATCTTGGTGTAAGATAGGGTTAAAACCCTAAAATATCTGTACAAGACACCTTAGGTTCGGTTTTAGGTTTTACTCCAAAGACTCTCCTCTTAAGGCCGAAAAATTCGGATTCTATATATAAGATTACAATTGCGACGGCGCCACCTTATGTTTAGTGGCGCCGCCGTGTCGCCGCCATTAGGGTTTCGTCTTGGCCACGTTAACCTTGCGACGGCGTCACCTTATGTCCGTGGCGCCGTCCTCTTGACCGGCGTCGTGCGGATCGCATCTAGGCCGTCCGAGTAGCGACGGCCTACTCTTTCACACTAGGCGCCGTCTCTTGAAAACACGAGTTTTGAGTTCGACCGTCACAACAATTCTCCGGCGGCCGCAAATAGCTCTGACGCCGCCTTCTACATTCAAATGATCGTGAGTGTCTTGATTTCGACTTTGGCCATTTTCTTCATATATTCGCGCTTTCTCGTCCAAATAAGTGTCATTCCAAATTTTGCCTTCACGAGACCTTAAAAGTGAAAAGGAACGATATTAAGCAATAACGGATACAAAGTGATCAAATAAGGACTTAAACGACCCTCAAAATGGTACCTTTTAAAACCTTATCAAGACACTCTTGGTAGACATGAACTCGACGGTATGACAACCTTCGAGGTTTGTCTACACCTTCAAGGTAGTTATTAGAGCTAGTTGTCACCTAAAACCGACAATGTAACTCTTTAACTACATAACGTAACCGTGTTTAGCGGGGATTGTCTATCTCGAGTGGATCAATTCAAAATGTGCGCTCTTTCCTCACCGTGCATTTAAACCATTAAAACTCTTAAGCACATGTGGAGGGAGTATTTATGCAAAATCCTATCTCTCACAATGGTTCAAACATGTTTTCATTTACAAACCCTTTGAGAGATGTTTCACAAACAGTGGTTTTAATGGCAACATAGGTTAGTCATGGAGTTATAAGGTGACTAAGGTTAGGAATAACTGTCCTATGATCCGCCAGAGCGGAGGATCTACCCAAGGACATCACAAATAGTTAGTACTTAGAAGTCCTAAGGTGCGATTATAAAAGGAGAATATGAGAATCGGAGAAAGAAGGAGTTGAAGAATAAAAAATGCAAAGAAAAGGGTGAAAAGAAACGACCCTCAGTTATTCAACTTAGGGCGACAAGGGTTCAATTCATATGCTCTTGGTTGTTACTTAGTGACATCGGTATTGAAGATTAAAAGTCGTCATGGACCCGATGGCGCATGCACTAAACCTTCTTAGCCACTCAAGTTTCTCTCAACGAAGCTTGTTTCATTCTCACAGAACACTTGAGATTTTATCACTTGGAAAACCAAACGATCTAGAGCCAGATTCATCAAAGATCTATTAGGACACTCATTTTATCACTTGAGTCACTAAGATTATCGGTGATTCATATAGTCCTTCAATCTTAGCAATCATCGAGAACATTTATGAGATGTTCACATCATGATCCTCGATGATTGAATGGAAACTCTGCCGAGGTCAACATCAAACATCCCCGACAAAGGTCACTTCGGTAACTCCCGTGGATTACGTGGAGTGTGTCTCAAGCGGTCTCAATCATGAGGTGATGCTACGGTGTACCTCGGTGCTCATCTGAGCTCAGATGTACTTGATACATCGTGTTATCTCACTTGTGAGACTCCGCTTCGAGGCGGCCTTTGTAAGAATTAGAGTTGTGTTTTCACACTATCTCATTAACACTCGAAGTTCAAACTTGTAAGTCTTTGGAACACGCTTATTCTTGACCGTTTAAAATATTTTCTTCTTATGGAAGCTTGGAGCGGGATGATCGTCTTGATTCTTCTCATGCTCACGCCAACATCATCACTAATGGAAGTTCTATTCAAAAGCAACACAACCGTCAGAATGATTCTTCGTCAAACCAAAGAATCTACAAAGTTAAAGACTTAGAGAACTTCATCAAGATTGAATTCCAACGTCATAGGCGTGTGAGCATGTTGAAGAATGACGTGGAGACACCGGAGCAACAAGGCACAGAGACAGGCCGATGCGCACAACAACATACTATCACTTTCACCACAAAGAACAATGATCAAAGAACAAAGTTAATGATGACGTCAAAGCATAACTGTTCAAAGATAACTATCTCTACACTAAGGAGATTGTTCGAATCAAGGCAATTCCTCTCACAAGAAAGAAGAATGTCGAAGGCGTCGAGCTACTATTACATCAACGCCTTCACTGTTCATCACCAACACTTGAGGGGAGATTGTTGGAATCACTCTAAACCATAATCAAGTGTTAGTAATTAATATGTAATAGTTAGCTTTATTATGGCCTTTATGATTGTTATTAGCCTTAAGCTTATGTAGAAGGCCCATGAGCTTAGGCCCAAGCCCATAAAAGAAAGGATGGAAACTAGGAGTGTTGCCCTAGCTTTCCTCCTATAAATACTCTTGTAAACCCTCACTTGAGGGTTGGTTGTTCAAGTTATTTCCTCTCATCACATCTACACCTAAACCGTGCATAATATCGTGTGTGTGTGTTTGGATCTTGTTCAATCGCCTTTATCTCTTTCTATATTACTTGTGTTTGTAAAACTAGTGACCTAACAAAACTTTTTATGTGTAGACGCAAAAATGATGTCATCCACGTAAATTTGAACAATTAAGATATGTGCCCCGTGATATTGTATAAAAAGAGTAGGGTTGACCGAACCTTTGGTGAAGTTATTAGCAATGAGAAAAGATGATAGCTTATCGTACCATGCCCGAGGAGCTTGTTTGAGACCATACAGAGCTTTGTTTAGTTTCTAGACATGGTTCGGAAACTCAGGATCAACGAATCCATCTGGTTGGCTAACATCAACAGTTTCTTTAAGTTGTCCATTGAGAAACGCAGTTTTGACATCCATCTGATAGACCGTCATATTCATATGAGCCATGACGCAAGAAATATCCGAACGACCTCAAGGCGAGCAACCGGAGCAAAAGATTCTTCAAAGTCTATACCTCTTCCCGACGATAACCCTTAGCAACTAGGCGTGACTTGTTTGGATTCGTTCCTTGACATCAATTTGTTTTTCCAAATCCATTTGAGACCAATGATGTAGACCCTGTTGGTCTTTCAACCGCTCCCATACTTCAAGACGTTTGAATTGGTTGAGTTCTTCTTGCATGGATTCAATCCGATTGTCTTTTGTCATTGCGTCTTTAATGTTTTTAGGCTCAGTTAGCGGATGGTGAGTGCATAAATGCAATGTTCACCATATGTGTGAAAATATTGTCTCGTAACGACCGGTTGATTCGGGTTGCCAATAATATTTGCGGAGGATGGTCTTTTGTCCATCGATGTGTAGAGGTTGATGTTGGTATACATTGTGCAGATTCGAGGATTCAAATGGTTTGTTGATGATTCCGCGACATCAGTGCAGCGATGTCATTAGCAAACGGGTTAAAGAACGCATTTGGATCAAAATCTGCGGTGGGGTATTTCATTAAGAACATCATCACCGGTTCATCATTGTTGGAAGCGGTTTGTTCAATCTGTTGTGGTGGAGTCAATGGTGGTGCTTCTTCAACGATGAGTTGTTGTAGCAGTGTATCGGTATAAGAGTATTATCGGGTTGAGCGTGAAATAGCGGATACACGGAGCACGTTCATCAATATCTTCACCGAGCAGTAGACAAATAACCTTTCCATTTTTGATGAGTGAGTTGGGGCTTTGTTCGGTGATGATGGGCGTTGAGGAAGTTTAAGCGGTTGTGACGGGTTCTAAGTTGTTATACTCGAAGCCATAATGAAGAAGTTTCATAATCTGTTTCCCCAATGACAACTATCTTTAGCGATTTGAAACTTTGATGAAGTCTACATTTCCTCTAACTTTTGAAGGTTTCGAGTCTGCGCCGGAATTTGTAGATGAGCAGTAAACCACACAAAGAAAATCTGACTTATTGCGGAAAATCAGTTCGAGGGTAACATGCCAGAAATCAACAAGAGCTTCTCACGTATGTAGACGCATCACACCAAACAAACCACGAAAGACGAAATGAAACAACTTTCCCCTGAGTGTTGTGGTCTTTCGGAATACTAATCACTGTGGATATGCAATAACTCGATACCAAGACCGTGTGTGAGGCATCATAACATCATATTTGGGTAACTTCACACAAGATCACCCATGAAATTGAGACAATAACACCAAAGTGAGACGTTTGAGCCACAGATCGTCTTATTTCTTCCCTCTAACTGAAGAAATTCAAGAAGGCATTAGGTTTTCGCAAAGAAGCATGTAGAAGAACAAGGAAGCAATGACCACCTACACACTCTCCCCTCGATGTTTTCAATGATTCGAAATCATACACCACGTATGTTGATGATGAATTGAAGACAATGAAACCATGTATAAGGAGGCAATGAAACCATGTATGTCCAATTGATCGAACAAGTGTGAAGTCCCATAAATATCTCGTGAGAATCAACGATGATAAAACATCTCTTCATTATGTTAATCATCGGTTGTGTCATTGTTGTTGAAGCGGTTTGATCTTCATTATAGAAGATTCGGTTGTTGTTGTAGATTCGGTGTATACGAAATTAGAGTATTATCGGTTGTGCGTGAAACATTAGATACATCGATGCACGACTTTTGGCGAATCTTTAACCGAGGAGCAAGCAATGTTTCCAATTCATGACGATTAAGTACAATGGTGGAACGGTGATGGATCATGATATTTTTGACGGTGAGAAAAGGGTCCTACTGTTTTGCGGTAGGAGCCATTCTTTATTATACTGCATAGAAAAATAGAAGGGGGCAAGAAAGAGAAAAACATGGATCCCCAGTGTAACCGGGTTCCGGATGTTAGAAGCATAAAGATGTAGTGTCAATTATCTTTTGACACCGAACATGCTATTTAGATGATTTCCTTTCCCTCGAGGGATGGGTGTTGTGGGTATCCCACTTGTTTTGGTGCAACTACTTAGTATCTTGCTGTAGGAATCCACCTAAGACTAACAGCTTTGAAAATCCTACCGTTGGTATCCATCTAAGGTTAGATCTAGGGATGTTGAAACTTCTTTTGGGAAGAGTATCGTCTATATGGATCCACCTATTAGGTTTCGACGGTTTACATTTAGATCAACGGGTTTATTTCTAACCTGCTTGTTGAGTTAACTTAGGTTTTGGTTTGCTACTACGGTGGTGTTCGATGTACACTTGAAGGTGATACACTAGGTCGTGAACCTAAGATTCCATCCTTTTGAAGCAATGCCCTTTCCTAACCTTTTCTAGATCATAGCTCTTGTATCGTCATTTGAATCATATGAATGTTTAATTTTAATGCTCGGTTTAGACACGGTGTTCGAACTAATCCTAGATTTGCCGAGAGCGACCACAAGTTGAGGTATAACGAAACAGGTTTAATGTAAATGTAAGCATTATTCTTAGGCCGTGAATGTGGGTGATTGGTTTTATCAAATGATTATTCTCAACAACTTGGGAGGGAAACCGTGGTTTTGAAGATTTTGAGCGTTCGATTTAAATGCGGTTGGTTGTCTAACTCTTGATTGTTTTACGAAAGGTTGTAGAGACGATTTCCCAAGATTGTTGGTTTTGCAAAATTAGTATCCACACTCTTGTCGGTGAATCTTCTCGGTTTGTTTAGTAAAGCAACATGTGCAAGCCCTTTGCTTGAAGTTGAGCCTTTAAATGCTCATTTTCTTTAACTAATGTATCCACACGATTACTTTGTTCATTCAAAGATTTACTTTTTGGCTCGAGTTTAAAACATTGTTTTGCGCTTTAAGTTCAAGAGAGATGCAATGAGCCTCAAGTTTTGAAAATATTTTGAAACGAGAAATGGTCTTTTGAGAAGAATGATTAACAAGTAAGGGCTCGGACATGAGATAGTTGTTCGGACATTGTGCAACACATCGGTCAACCTCTCCTTCATTACTAAATTCAGGTTGCTCGAGATGTTGTGTCATATTTGCGATCGAAATATGATCAACGATGGGTGTACCTCGACCATACATTGCGTATCGATGTCATTGGTGGGTAAGATATCTTCCTCAACCATTTGTTCTTCGTCACGCTTGGGCTCGGTGTCGTAGTTAAGTATGATATCTTCTCCGGATCATTTCTTTGTCATCCGCTTTTCCAATGCTACAACCTCATTTTCCGCATTCACGATGGATGCGATGAATCACAACATTCTCAACGTCCATTTGAGCATTCCTTTCATGTACATCAACTCTTTCACCTTGCACGATTGCGGGATATCGGGAATTTGATGATGTCGGCGCTTCAATGCGAGCGAGCCATGTATCCTTCTTTCAATGCCACAAATGGATCTTTATGATCGAAATCCATATCACTCCCCGCGGAAGAATCAAAGAGAAGAAAAGGTGCAAAGTCGATATAGCACACGGAAGGTCGATATAGTGAATTGCAATTTCCTCAAAAATAATTTTGAAAAATTTGACTCTCAAAATTTGAAATTCACTATAAAATTCAATTCTAAGGTTGAAAGAAAAATTTGAGTTATGACAATTTTGACGCAAAATTTTACCCAAAAAATTGAATTTGGGCCCAAAATTTGAATTTTGACCAAAATTTTCACAGTTAAACCAAAATTTGAATCTCGCGTAAAAATTGAACGTTTAATCTCCCCTAAAAATTAAATTTTACTCAAATTTTCCCGCCAAAAATTCAATTTTTTTTTTTTTTTGATAACTTGTGTTGATGGATCTTTGTAGTCGAATGAACCTTTGTTGATGAAGTATCCTTAGGCGTAGAAATCACAATAAACCAAGTAGCACTTATGCGTAAAAACACCAAAGTTACACGTAATGTGACAGGTTACTGCGTAGGTTTAGCTTCTGCGTAAGCAAGGAAAAACACTAAAGTTATGCGTAAAACAAGAAGTTAGGCGTAGAAAACTTAGGCGTAGGATTACCTTATGCGTAAGACTAAGCTTAGGCGTAAGATAAGTCTTATGCGTAGGATTTTCTACGCGTAAGCTTTATGCTTATGCGTAATTTTATGGTTTTGCCCAAATGATCTTTTACACTATCACAGTGCAAAAGATATCCAAAGTCGACGTATTTTCAGGCTTATCCAAGCAAGAAAACACGGAGTAAATCACGAAAATGAAGATCAAACCACGGATAAAGTTACGCGTAGAACTAGGGTTTTGATACGCGTAGTTCTACTCGTAAGATGACTTTTGCCCAAAGTTGTTTCTAAACCAGATTTTTGTTATGGAATAGCTTCAATATCACCAAAATAACACAAAATGTGAAACTTGATGAACCAAAACGGCTAAGCAGTTACGCGTAGAACGACACCCACGAACAAAAACAAGCTTAAAAACTATGATCCACGATAAAGTTTGAAACTTTTGCCAAAAGCGATTATTTTAACACCTTAAAACATTGAAAGTACAAGAATCTTGGATTAAAAAGTGTAAAAAGCGAGTTTTAAGTGAACCAAAGTATCACGTTAGCCTTACGCGTAGGACCAAAAACCCACTTCAAAAGCAATAACGATTCACCCAACTAGTAGGCGATTGATACCACTGTTAGGTCACTAGTTTTACAACACAAGCTTACTAGAAAGAGATAAAGGCGATTGAACAATATCCAAACACACACACACGTTAAGAATGTAACCGGTTATGCGTAGATATGAGTGAAAGGAATAAATTGAACAACCAACCCTCAAGTGAGGGTTATACAAGACTATTTATAGGCAAGGAGCTAGGGCAACACTCCCACTCTTTCACTTTTCCTTAGTGGACATGGGCCTAAGCTTATGGGCCTTCTACATAAGCTAGACCTTAAACAAACATAAAGGCCATAATAAGCTACCTATTACATATGAGTAACTAACACTTGAATTAAGGTTAAGGAGTGATTCCAATAGAGGTTTTTCAAGAAAATGCTTTTATGGCAACATAGGTTAGTCATGGAGTTATAAGGTGACTAAGGTTAGGAATAACCATCCTAGGATCCGCCAGAGCCGGAGGGATCTACCCAAGGACACCACCAATAGTTAGAATTAGAAGTTCTTAGGTATGATTATAAAAAGGAGAAAATGAGAATCGGAGAAAGAAGGAGTTGAAGAATTAAAAAGAAAAGTAAAGAAAAGGGTGAAAATAAATAGCCCTCCAGATTATTCAACTTAGGGCACACGGGTTCAATTCATATACTCTTGGTCACTTGATGACACCGGTATTGAAGATTAAAGTCATCATGGACCCGATGGCGCATGCACTAAACCTTCTTAGCCACTCAAGTTTCTCTCAACAAAAGCTTGTTTCATTCTCACAGGAACCTTACGTAAACTATCGACTTCATTAGAGATTGCTGGTATTGAAGAAGGAGACCCTCTCCCTAGTCTCCGCTCAGGAAAACCAAAGCGCACTATTGAGTCTAGAGCCACGAAATTCATCAAAAGATCTCTTAGGTTCACTTGACATTTCATCACTTGTCGTTCAACAATAAGGACGCAAGTGATACATTATCGAGTCCAACACAGATCTTAGCAATCTATTGAGAACATTTATGAGGGGTTCACATCTGTGATCCTCAGTGATTGAATGGAAACTCTTGCCAGGATCAACATCAAAAAGCCCTGACAGCAGTTCACTTCGGTAACTCCCCGTGGATTACGCTTAGTGTGTCTCAAACGGTCTGATCGTGGGGTGATGCTTGATGTACCTTAGTGACTCATCCGAATTGTAGGTGTACTTGATACATCGCGTTATCTCACTTGTGAGACTCAGGTTCGAGAACGACCTTTGTGAGAATTAGAGTTGTGTTTTCACACTATCTTGTTAACACTCTCAAAGTTCAAACTTGTAGCGTTGGATTATTTCTAACCCATGTTTTATGTTTTCTTCTTATGGATGCTTGCGGGTGGAAAAGATCGTGCAGATTCTCCACATGCTCATACCTACAACATCACTAATTGAAGTTCTCTCAAAAGGCAACACAAAGTCAGAATGATTCTTCGTCAAAGTCAAAGAATCTACAAAGTTTAAAGACTAAGAGAACTACATCAGTACTGAAATCCAACGTTAAAGAGCGTGTGAGCATGTTGGAGAAAGAAGTAGAGACACTGGAGCAACGAAGCGGACCTGATGCAGATAGCCACAACATACTATCACTTCCATCACAAAGAACAAAGATTAAAGAACAAAGAAAATGATGACGTCAAAGCAGAATACTTCAAAGGAAACAATTTCCCTATACTGGGGAGATTGTTCGAATCAAGACACTTCTTCTCACAAGAAAGAAGAATGTCAGAAGACGTCAAAGCTACTATTACATCAGCACCTACAACATTTAAAGATCAAATCATCAATCACTAACACTTAGAGGGAGATTGTTGGAATCACTCCTAAACTAGAATTCAAGTGTTAGTAATTAATATGTAATAGTTAGCTTAATAATGGCTTTTATGTTAGTAATCTAGGCTAGGCTCATGTAGAAAGCCCATGAGCCTATGCCAAAGCCCAATAAGGGAAAGGAAGGGAACTTGCATGTTGCCCTAGTTCCTTCCTATACATACCCATGTAAACCTTCATTTAAAGGTTGGTTGTTCACATTTACATTTCACTTATGCTTAACTTTTCTCTCATATCCTACGCGTAGAGTGTGTGTGTGTTCAACCGATCACTTTCTATCTTATTTCTTCATATTGATGCTTGTGTTACAAATATGGGAACCTAACAAGTAACATACTCTAAAAAAATAAAATAAAAATGATGAAAATATGGAAGTTTTCATCCAAAGTGAGAAAAATAGAAGATAATTTTAGCTTCTGTCTCACGGATCCCACGGATCCTTTCCTTGAGGGAACCGTCCAGCGTTAATGCTGTGATCCGTGGTATTGGTGACTCAGGCAGCTCAAAATTTTCCTTTTGGAAACATTTGTGCCTAGTGTGTGCCTATATGCAAACCATTTGGAGTTGCGGTTATCTCGAATCCTAAAAAGAAAAGGAAAATAATATAGAATTGAAAAAGCACACTATTATATGAGATAACCCGAGTGCTCCTAATTCATTGTTGTTTAAATGAATGTACCCGAAAACACATATTAGTTATGTGTCTTATTTAGCATTCAAAAGACATGAGATGCAATGAAAACGTGTTTTTACTTTGTATTAATAATAAGAAAAATTTATCCTAGACGTGAGAAATAGCTTTTATGAAAGTGATACGGGAAGAGGTATCCTTTTAGAAATCATTTCGAAAAAGTTTCTTTGTTTGAAGAAAACGTTTAGAAAAAATAGGTATGAGCTAACGTGTTGTAAGAGAAACTTACTTTAAAAAGTAAGGAAAATTTAGGAAAGTACGAGTTGTAAATAAAACTATCTTGGGTTTTGAAAATTCCCGTATTTGTTTGTGAGTTGTGTGTGAAATAGAGATCCTAGACTCAAAAAGAAGAAGGTTAGTGTTTACATACCTTGTAGAGTTTAAAAACTAATTACGACGATTGTTCCATGAGACCAAGACCAAGACGAAGCCGAAGTAGGTTGAATTGTTTCCTCTTCAACGGTTTGGTGAGGACGTCGGCTATGTTGTCTTCGGATGCTACCTTCTCAATAGAGATGTTCCCCTTTTGAACATTGTCTCTTAAGAAGTGATGACGAATCTCTATATGCTTGGTGCAGGAGTACAATACCGGATATTTGCTTAAGTCGATGGCACCTTTGTTGTCACATAGAATGGTTGTGTCACTTAGATGAATGTCGTAGTCAACTAACGCTTGTTTCATCCATAGTGCTTGTTGGCATGCTTTGCCGGCAGAGACATATTCGGCTTCGGTTGTTGATATGGCCAATGCCGTTTGCTTTTTTGAGAATCAAGATGTTAAAAAACATCCCATAAAAGTAAATACACCACTTGTACTCTTTCGATCAACATAATCACATGCATGGTCAGAATCTGCATATATAATTGTTTTTACCCCCGTACCCTTAGGATACCATAATCCTAATTGAGTCGTGCCCTTGATGTATCAAAATATTCTTTTGATGGCTTCTAGATGTGATGTTTTAGGATCTTATTGAAACCTATCACATAGAAAAACACTAAACTTGATATCCGACCGACTAGCCGTGAGGTAGAGAAGACTGCCAATCATGCCACGGTATTTTGTGTTATCAACGGATTCGCCGTCATCATCTTTTGTGAGTTTAGTGTCGGAAGACATTGGTGTTCTTATGGGTTTTGACTCTTCTAAACCAAATTTCTTTAACATCTCCTTTATGTATTTAGATTGATTGAAGAAGATACCATCTTCTGCTTGTTTAATTTGTAGACCAAGAAACAAACTTAGTTCTCCCATCATACTCATCTCGAACTCGTCATGCATGATTTTTTAGAAATCATCACACATGTCTTGACAAGTAGATCCGAATATAATACCATCTACGTATATTTGAACAATCTATAACTATCTATAATGCATTTCGTACATTTATAAATAGAAGTCTTAATTTTTTAAGCTTACACATGTTACTATATTTAGTATTCATACAATTAAATACTACACTACACTAATTACATTATAATATACATTAATGACACATTAAATTTTAGTATTAAAATAGATGTTACAAACTTACAATAATACAAATTTAAGGTTCTAAATTTTATCATATACATTCAATTTTTAATAAGTTCAAATGAACATAATTATGAAAATCTATATTTGTATTAATATATTTAATGGAGATTTAAACACACATTTGTTTCTTAGAACTATCAAACCGGTAAATCGTCATATACCGACTATCATTGCATACCGCTAAAGGATAAAAATACAACAAAAATTGCATATTTGGTATCCGCTGCTTTGCGCGGGTACCATGCTAGTGATTATATGTGATTCCTTTTTCTTAGTAAAAAGTATATTATCAACTAACCCCATGCTGTAGTTGTTTTTGATTAAAAATGACTTGAGTCTATCATACCAAGCTTTTGGAGCTTGTTTAAGACCATAAAGAGCTTTCTTTAATTTATACGTATGTTTAGGTTTTTCAAAATCGATAAAGCCCGGAGGTTGAGCTACCTATACTTTTTCATTAATAAAACCATTTAGAAAAGCACTTTTGACATCCATTTGATAAATCTTAAGATCATTAGCACATGCATAAGCAAGAAGTATTCTTATAGACTCTAATATAGCCACGGGGGCATAGGTCTCATCAAAGTCTATTCCTTCTTGTTGATTATACCCTTGGGCAACGAGTCTAGCTTTGCTTCTAGACACTACGCCATTTGCATCTAACTTGTTTTTATATACCCATTTGGTTTCTATTATGGTTTGATTACTAGGTGGAGGGACGAGTGTCCAAACATCGTTAGAAACAAATTGATTTAATTCTTCTTGCATAGCCATTACCCAACTTTCATCTTTTATGGCTTCTTGTGTATTCTTAGGTTCTATGGTTGAGACAAAACAAAATAAGCTACTTTGGTTTTGGACTTGAGACCTTAAGATTCTTTTGTTTAATTTTCCTATGACCTTATCTACGGGGTGATCTTTAGACTCTTTAATATTGATGATTTCATTTAAAGGTTCTTCTTCTTCTTCGTTCATCTTTTTCTTTATTTCAATAGCTTCACTCTCGACAATCTCGTCATCGACAAGAGGTAGAGTAGGTTTGGGTGGACTCTCATCAAATTTTACGTTTAATGACTCTTCAACCTTCATTGTTTCTTTATTTAATATGACGTAAGCTTTGCTATTAGGAGAGTAACCTCGAAAGATACCTTCGGTTGATTTCGAATCAAATTTTGTAAGGTAATCTTTAGTGTTAAGTAGAAAACATTTGCTACCAAAGACTCTAAAATGATCCAACCTAGGCTTTTTGCCTCGAAGTAACTCGTATGGAGTTTTACCTAAAAATGGTCTAATTAGGACTCGATTAAGTATGTACATTGATGTATCAACGACATTGCACCAAAACTTTCGAGGAATGGATTGCTCATTTAACATGGTGCGACTCATTTTTTGTAGGGTTCTATTCTTTCTTTCAACTATCCCATTCGATTGTGGAATGCGAGGAGCCGAGAAGTTGTGAGTAATACCATTAGCGTCACAAAAGGCTCAAAATTGCACTTCATTATCGAATTCCCTACCATGATCCGTTCTAATAGACACCATAGGACTTCCTAATTGTATTTGGATTTTCTTACTTAATATTTCAAAGTAATCGAACATTTCAGTTTTGTTCTTTAAAAATTTAGTCCATGTGTACCTAGAGTAATCATCCACTATAACCAAAGTGTAGTAGTTGCCTCCATTACTTTGGATAACGGATGGACCAAATAAATCCATGTGTAGTAATTTTAGACACTTAGTTGTAGAGACCATGTTTTTAGCTTTGTGACTAGCATGGACTTGTTTTCCTACATTACAAGCATCACAAAAGTGATGTTCATATTTTAATTTTGGTAGATCTCTTACTAGATCTTTGGATGATAGCGATTGAAGAAGTCGCATATTGGCATGACCCAATCTTCGATGCCATAAGGTCGAAGTATCATCCATAGAAGTAAGACAAAGTTTTTCTTTAGCTTTATTACCGATTTTAATGACATACACTCCATGTTTCCTAATTCCTCTACCTATAGTGATACCGTTCTTCAATATCTTACTACCGGTTTCGTTAAAAAGTACGTTGCACTTCTTATCACATATTTGTCCTATACTTAAGGGGTTAAAGTTTAGGTTTTCAACGTGACACACATCGTTAATGGTTAGAGATTTGTTAGAAATCGTTCCTTTACCGATGATTTTGCTTTTGCTATTTCCAAATATCACATTTCCTCCATTGAAGGATTCATATGTGGAAAATAAATCTTTATTGCCGATCATGTGCCTCGTGCACCCGCTATCCTTGATCCACACATCCGGATCTAAGTCGACATTTAAGCACTCTTAAGAAAACAATTAACTCAAAATTTTGGTCCCCATTTGTTCATGGGTCCATTAGTGTTAAACATTCCATTCATGTTAGGCATATATGGAAAAGGTGAGTATGCGTTCCATGGTGCAAAGTTTTTAAATTGAAAACCGTTTTGCATATTGGATTCCATCCCATTTGATGGTTGCTTCTCGGATAGACATTATTAGGTCTCTGATAACATCAAATAGTCCTGATTATTAAGTGTCAATTTCCCCCGATAATGCTAGTAATTTATATCATTTATATGGATTTACGCTTGTTTTCCATTGTTTTCCACTTTCAGGTAAATTACGAGATGTTGGGTCTATTATAGATTTGATGATACAAAACAAGAAGAATGAAACATGAAGGACTAAAAGTGACAAGATGGAAACTACAAAAAGATGGAGAATTTGGAAGATTCTAGAAGATATGCTTAAAAGAATATTTAGTTTTCTAATTGTATTATGATTCCTCTTGTAAACCCTAGATGTCTCTAGTATATAAAGAGGACATGGGGTGTAGGTTTTAAACATGTCTTCCATAATGTAGACGTCTAGTAAAGGTGTGTGTGTGTCCTAGGCGTGTGTTCATGTAAACGCCTAGGTTATTAGTTTAGTTAGTAGACGTGTTCCTATAAACGTCTAAGGTTAGTTAGTGTTAGTGATTGAAAACCTTGTTCAATAACAAAGTATTGTTTTGATTATTCCGCTGCGTATTATGTTTATTATCTTTGTTATTGATCCCTAGCTGAGCTTATAAACGATCTTCACAATTGGTATCAGAGCGGAAAGCTCTTGATATAGGGATCTACAAGGTTTTATGTGTCGAAGAATGATGAAAAAGACGAAAAATTCGGATCTCAAAATTTTCGTATTTTTATACTGCACTGTTTTGAAACGATCATAACTTTTTCGTTAACCGTTGGATCGTAACGAAATTTTGGGTGGATGTTCTCTATATACTCTTCTAACTTTCCACCGAAGGGATCTTCGATCTGAGCTATTATGTGAAAGTACTGCTGTTATGTCGAAAGTACTGCTTGATTTTTAAAGTACTGTTGTTCAGTATATGAAAGTACTGCTTGGAATTCAAAGTACTGCAGATTATATACGAAAGTACTGCTTCTTGTCCAAAGTACTGCTCAATGTACTGATTCTTCTCAAAGTACTGCTCAAGGTTTTTTCATGGCGAAACTTATTTGGATTGGCAGTCTAATGGTTTATTACGAGAAGATTTGGAGTTAAGGGGAAGTCAAGCATGATGATTGTTATGGATTTTTGGCGACACACACAGGTTATTATTCACACACACAAGGAGTTTGGTTTTTGTTCTTAAAAGAATTTAAAAAGCTCGTTTTGGAGATTTATTGAAGAATTGATTACGAAGAGGATTATTTATCACTTATTTGAAGGTGAAGTGGAATTACTTGGTTTGTGTTCTTATCATATAGCTTGATGAATCTAGCAATGTGTGATTTTTCTTATGATGCTCTATGCACACATTGGCTATCACTTGAAGGAGTTACATTGTAGTGCTCAGTGTCTCATACTAGTTGAGGATTTTTATCAAGGGATTGCGGTCTACTTATATTTGTTGATTTGTATAAGTATGGAGTTCCGTGGATTGTAAAAGATTTAAGACACAAGTTTGGGAAATTTTACTTCTTCATCAAGTTCGTTATATTTGGTTTTCTTCACAAGTAATCATTACATAAAGCCTACAGATTTTGAAGAATCATTGATGTACATGCATCACTCAAGGGGAAGTGTTTGATTTTTACTACTGTTGATCATTATTACTACTGCTAGTTGGAGTTTCTATTGTTTTGAATCCATTTTTCCTATGGTGCGTAATGGTAGGCGATTTGAAGCATTGGAAGTCTTAGATTGGAAGTATGATATTGGTTCGTGGTGGTTAAGATCATTATTTGCATACGTTCCCTATTTGGATAATAACAAAAAGGGGAAGAGATGTTTGAGTGACATGTTCAAGTCAAGGGGAAGCATGGAAGACAAGATTGTTTCATTTATGGTGAGATTTAATTATCTCAACTTCTGCTACTTCGTCTAGGGAAGTTCGTACAAGAATCGTGGTTGTTTTGTTACCATCAAATAGGGGAAGATTGTTGGGTCTATTATAGATTTGATGATACAAAACAAGAAGAATGAAACATGAAGGACTAAAAGTGACAAGATGGAAACTACAAAAAGATGGAGAATTTGGAAGATTCTAGAAGATATGCTTAAAAGAATATTTAGTTTTCTAATTGTATTATGATTCCTCTTGTAAACCCTAGATGTCTCTAGTATATAACCCAGATCTGGCCTATAAATACCCCACGAATTCCAGCATTTCTAATCATCCCATTCTACACACAACAACCGAGAGAATGTGGGAAAAAGCTCAAGGCGGTCTAGAGGAGCATACTGGAGTCTGTCTCGAGGAGAAATCACTCCCCACGATAAGCATTAGCATTTTATATTTTCTTTACTTTCAATTCATGTATTTCGTACCTTTGAATATTGAATTGGTTTGTATGATTAATATGAGCTGCTAAGCACCTCTTGGTGTTGGCCTAGTTATGATTCCTTAATTGTTTTGTTTGCATTTACATTACTTCGTACAATTATTTCTAAGTGTATGCATGCATAGTTTATTGGTAGCCACCCTTGGTTCGATAGTTTTGAATGGCGAGAGGCCAATTGACTAGGAGATATGACCAACCGACCCTAGGTGAGTGGTGAGGCAGAATGGTAAGATATGACCAACCGACGACCCTTTCTACTTGTGCGATTTGACCAACTGATCACCTACCGTTTGGATGAACTTAAGAATTAGGGGTGAGTGTTTAAGTTGCTAACGCCCGGGCACTCACTATTATAAATCTAGCATGTAGCGGTACTTAATGACTTGGCTTAGGGGACCAGGAACAACAGGACTTATGAGGGGACACCTAACTTCTCCTATGGTGGCATCTTTGCTGATAGGTTAGGGCGAATTGACCAAATGTTGTCCTCTCGAGTTTGACCCCACCTGAAGTAATTGGAAGTAAGTAGACGTAGACATAACTAGCTAGGAGGATTAACTAGGTTAGCACCACTCTCCTCTATTGATTTTCCCTTTACCATTTATTTGCTTTTATTTGCTTTATTATGCCTTAGTAGTTTAATTAATTAATTCCCTATCGAAACCATTATTAATCTGTGACACCTAGACTTAGTAATAATCCAACACACATAGCTCTTGGGACGACCTCGGCTTTACCGATTACTACACTACACGCTACCGGGTACATTGCCCGTTAGTGCACTAGGGTAGACCATAGGTATAACGAGACTTTAAAAATATTAAAACCTGGTCAGTAAAACCTGCATCAAGTTTTTGGCGCCGTTGTCGGGGAGTTATATTAGGATTAATATTAAGTCTTTCATTTAGTTTTAAACATTTCTCACGATCATATTTCAAGTTTTCAGATACCATGGAAGTTGTTAACATCGACGACCTCACTATTGAGGAATATTTGGCATTAACAAGAGAAGAACAAGGACCAGGGATTATTAGGCCGGCTATCGCTGAAGATGCCCAATTCGAAATCAAACCTCAATTCATGAGGGAATTACCTGCAAATCCCTTCTCTGGAAGCATCACCGATGATGCTGATGAACATATTGACAACATTGAGTACATCGTCAGCCTATTCCAAATTCCCAGAGTCTCACACAACGCTATCATGTTACGAGTATTCCCTGTTTCTCTTACGGGAGCTGCTAAAAGATGGGTTGATCGATTACCTGCTGGGACTGTCAACACTTGGCCGATCCTAAAAACGTATTTCATTCAGAGATACTGTCCTCCATCAAAGAAGGCTAAGAAATTAGAAGAAATCCATAACTTCAAGCAAGAGGGTGATGAAACGTTATACCAAGCTTAGGAAAGGTATAACGAACTACTATAGAAATGCCCTACTCATGACCTCAACAGCCAACAAAAGGTGAACGTCTTCTACAAAGGTCTGAACATCTCCTCAAGACAAATGATTGATTATCAGGGACCGATTCCTGGTATGACACCCACTTTGGCTTTGGAAACTATTCAAAGATGGCGGACCAACATCACAAATGGCACAATGGAGGAAGCAACCGAAGTAAGAATGGAGATATGGAAGGCCTTGCAGCAATAAACAACAAATTAGAAAGCCTAGGAAGAGAAATGAAGAAGCTCAAGGAAAATGTGCATTCCATTCAATTAGAGCGAAATGGAACTCCACCTACTAAAGAATGTTCCTCCAACGAGTAAGTTAAAAGGATCGGAGAAGTTAAATATGGAAGAGAATCCCCTTTCAACAACTACAATAATAACGGGGCCCAGATATCGAGAAACATCCCCAGGATTCTACACAAGAATCAACAACAATCCTCCTAAACCAAGCCTTGAAGAAATAATGCACATGCACATCGAAGAATCTACAAAAAAACGAAATAAACTCAAGGAATGGATGGTCAAAGTGAAGGAGGATACCAATATGAACCTACATAACCAAGATGCTGCGATTAAAAACCTCGAAACACAAATTGGGTAATTGGCTAAAAACCTTAAAACGAGTAATGCTAATGCCATTGCCTGCAAAGCCATATTTGCGCAAGATAAAGCAAAGAAAAAGCAGTGCGCATCCTCTATAACTAATGATCTTTCTGGGATTAACTACCTAAGAGAGGATGATAAATCGAGACGGCACGAGGTCTGCCGAGCTAACTCCCGAGAAGCGACCATACCAGAAAGTTTTCTTCCCATGCACTATTGGTAACATTAAGATTCCCGCATTAGCTGATTTAGGGGCCGGGGTAAACCTTATCTCTACCACTTTATTTGATAAAATAAAACTTACCAATTTAAAAGAAACAACTATTATGATAGAAATGGCTGATTCATCTAAAGTTGTACCTAAGGGAATTGTGAATAATGTGCTTTTAATAATTGGAAAATTCTTTTTCCCAACTGATTTTGTGGTTATTGACATGGGGAAGCGGGAGGCTTACAACTTAATTATTGGAAGACCTTTTCTGGCCACTTGTATGGCTCAAATTAAGGTTTTTGAAAAACAAATTTCTTTGGGAACTGAAAATGAACGAATAACTTTTAGTATGAAAGAGCATATAAAACCAAAAGTTGAAATTTCAAATAATGTTGATGTTGTTAATGTTCATTCACTAGATCCCGCTCTACACTTTAAACCTATTACTAATGATAGTAGAGAGAATGTTGATAATTGTAAGCAGAAACAGGAAAAGATTGTCCAAGGCATTGAGGAAACTCCAGTTCTAAACAAACATTTCAGCAACTCGATGTTAACCAAGGACAACGAGTCAATGACAGCATGGCCCCCGTATACTCGTCCTCAAAAATGTGAAAGAAAGGCGAATGAATGGATATACCCTCACAAGGGTGAGAGACATGATATTGAATTAGCATTAGAAGATTGGTACAAAATAAGATTTGGGAACTCGAAAATCCATAAGGGACTGGTTAAGCAGTATAAGTACAATCATCCCACTGACACTATAAACGGTGCAAGATCTAGCATAAGTATTACTGGTAGTCTTATTGCTGATGATGATGACCGGGGAAAATCATGTGATGAATGGCTTTCACATGAATTTGGAACAGATGGCACCCGTAACACTATGAGGAAAAAGGAGTTTGACAAATGGATGAATGAGTGCTGACGAGTGGTGGAAGTCGGCCAGGTCCAAAGGCCCCCATAGAAGCCCCGCGGCTCTGAGTCTAACTTAAAGACTTGTAAATAAAGAAAAGTGCTCTTTCAGGAGACAACCCAAATTATCCCTTTCTTTTTGTTTTATTTCCATTTCGTAGGGTTTTGTGTTTTCTAACCATTTTTGCGAAACGAGGAAGTAATTCTCGCTGCGATTCTTGATCGATCGAGTTACTGGCGTAACTCATTTATGTGATTACGCCGTAACCAACTTTTGGCAGCAGAATTCTTGACGCATTACTAACTACGGCGTAATACCATCTATGTGGTTACGCCGTAACCACTCGCTTTGCAGCTTATGCCAGGTTTTGCTAGTTACGGCGTAACTCCCTCAAAAGAGTTACGACGTAACCTTCCTCTGCTTTAATTCTTTCATTTTAAAATACAATAACCTTGTATTAGTATTTTAAATGAACTTTAATAGTGTGTTCCTGTAAACCCTAACGAGACTTCACTCGTCCACTTGGGACGCCAAGTGGTTTAAAAGGCTTGTTGCATATGCTAAATGCAACCGTGATTCCTCTGAAAGTGAGTTGGGTTTGTTTTTCATTTTCATATTTTTCTTTTTAGAATTATGCTTGTTGGTAGTTTGATTTCGAGGATTGAAGTTTGTTCATGATGCTTATACGAAGGCACGTCTCTTTTCGTGGGCCTTCTTTCTTTATGGAGCAAAGTTCGGGAAGTTCTCGCTCTAATTCTACTTTTCTCTTCACCTTTATTTAATGCTTAGTACAAAGGGACTTTGTACAATTCAAGTGGGGGACGGGTAGAATTATCTCTTGAACATTATTTTGCCCTCGTTTTTCTAGTTTATTTTGAAAAATTATGCCATTTTTAAAATTTTGACATGTTTTTCTTAACCTAACTAGATTAGACCTTAGCCGAGCACATACAACCCTTGATATATTATGGTGAGTTTAGCCTTATCCGTTTCCTATATTTTACCCCAAATCCACCAAATTATGAGTGTACCGGTAGCTTGTAAACTTTAGAACTTGGCGTTTGCATCATTTCGAGACCATAGACGAGGTATGTTGAGTTAGCTCGATGTATTTGGACTTTTCAGTTTTAGAAGGCAATATTATAGGATTATCACCCAAATGGCCTACCATTGTGTGTCTATCGATTAGTCACCTCGACTTCTCGACCCCCATGTGAAACCCTTTTGTTGCACTCTCCTTTAGTGCAAGATACCCCTAGATACACCCATCTGAGCCATTCCTTTCATTTTGTTAACCCGATATATTGTTTCGATACACCTATACACCTTAGCCTACCACCGTAGTCTTTATTTGTGATTGGAAGTCATCATTTGCCTAAGTTCAAGGTTCGAGTGGAAAGGTTCGAAATCACGCTTTCATCGACAACATTCCTGAAGATCATTGAAGACCCCTGAATTCCCATTGTTCATCTCAAGTGGGGGGATATTATGTTTAAGTTATTATTGTTATGTTGAAAAAAAATTGTTATGATTTAGTTATTGTAAAGTGCGATGTTATAAGAACTATATTATGAGCTTTATAGATTTAGTATCGAGGAGGCCACCTCGGTCACATTTGAAGATTAGAGTTGGTAGTTATGCCAGCAGTTGGAGAAAAGGTAGTGTGCCCATCACGACGTCCTCTAATGACACATCTACCTTATATTTCATGATCCGGTTTCTTGACTTCAAAGCTTGAACTTTAGGCGGACGGTAAGTGGTGATGACTTGGTTATAGATTTAGACTACACCTTGTTTTTATTTTACACCATTTATATAACCCATGTCTTATCCTACCCTTTAGTCGAGAAGCGTGTCTAGGTGATGCAGCGAGCAATCTTTGGTGTCTTGGCCATGGATTTGGTCATGTATCATTGATTTTATCCACTTCGCCGTGACATGTTAGTAATGACGAGTCACCCCTTAACCTTTGTCGTGTCTACCCATATTGCCTTCGAGAATTGTATAGCCCTTAACTCTAGTGGTGGAGATTTGTGTAACCGCCAAGCTTATGGTAGAATACATGCTATGACTGTGCGATTGAGTGATCACCCCGAAATTGACACTTAGAATAGTTGAGAGATTTAAGTGTTTTGTTCCCCTTTCGTGAGGTGTTCGGCTTTGTTTTATTCTAGCATAAGGGATTTGTAAACTCATATTTTCCAGGTATTGGGAGATATCCTTTTAGGAATCTTTCTAACAAGTTCTACTTGAGGGCAAGTAGAGTTCAAGTGGGGGGGATATTTGATAACATCAAATAGTCCTGATTATTAAGTGTCAATTTCCCCCGATAATGCTTGTAATTTATATCAATTATATGGATTTACGCTTGTTTTCCATTGTTTTCCACTTTCAGGTAAATTACGAGCATTGGAGCTAAAGAGACGCGGAATTGGAGAATTATCTAAAGATTTATCATAGTATGCTGATTTTGAAGAAGTTATGGCGTAACTCGTCTCTCACATTACGCCATAACTATTGCGTGACTCAGAAAACCAACTTATCAGACGGTTACGGTGTAACTCTTCCCAAAGGCTACGACGTAACTATATTAGGTCAAATGAGGTTCCACGCCGATGATACTTACGCCGTAACTATTACATCAACTACGGCGTAACCAAGTTTATTGAAGACTACGGCGTAACCACTTATTAGGTTACGCCGTAACTAGCAGATCTAGTGCAAAATACGAAGGAATTGAAGGTTACATCGTAACTCTTGTTATAGTTACGCCGTAACCCATATCTGGCCTATAAATACCCCACGAATTCCAGCATTTCTAATCATCCCATTCCACACACAACAACCAGAGAAGGGAAAAAGCTCAAGGCGGTCTAGAGGAGCATACGGAGTGTCTCGAGGAGAAATCACTCCCCACGATGAGCATTAGCATTTTATATTTTCTTTACTTTCAATTCATGTATTTCGTACCTTTGCATATTAAATTGGTTTGTATGATTAATATGAGCGGCTAAGCACCTCTTGGTGCTGGCCTAGCTATGATTCCTTAATTGTTTTGTTTGCATTTACATTACTTCCGTACAATTATTTCTAAGTGTATGCATGCATAGTTTATTGGTAGCCACCCTTGGTTCGGTAGTTTTGAATGGCGGTAGATGCCAATTGCCTAGGAGATATGACCAACTGACCCTAGGTCGTGGATCGAGACGGGAAGGGTAAGATATGACCAACCGACGACCCTTTCTACTTGTGCGATTTGACCAATCGATCACCTACCGTTCGGATGAACTTAAGAATTAGGGGTAAGTGTTTAAGTTGCTAATGCCCGGCACTCACTATTATAAATCTAGCATGTAGCGGTACTTAATGACTTGGCTTAGGGGACCGGGAACAACATGGCTTATGAGGGACACCGACTTCTCCTGTGGTGGCATCTTTCTTTGATAGGTTAGGGCGAATTGACCAAATCATGTCCTCTCGACTTTGACCCCACCTGAAGTAATTGGAAGTAAGTAGACGTAGACATAACTAGCTAGGAGAATTAACTAGGTTAGCACCACTCTCCTCTATTGATTTTCCCTTTACCATTTATTTGCTTTTATTTGCTTTATTCTGCCTTAGTAGTTTAATTAATTAATTCCCTATCGAAACCATTATTAATCTATGACACCTAGACTTAGTAATAATCCAACACACATAGCTCTTGGGACGACCTCGGCTTTACCGATTACTACACTACACGCGACCGGGTACACTGCCCGTTAGTGCACTAGGGTAGACCATAGGTATAACGAGACTTTATAAATATTAAAACCTGGTCAGTAAAACCTGTATCAGTCTCCTAGATGTGTTCGGTTTTGAAAATGATGGACCTTTGTTTCTTGTAAAACTTTGAATTTGTCTTGGAGGTGGTTGTCTAATGGTAACATGGGTTGGTTTTTTCTTATTAACAATAACAAAATCGGTTCTAGATGAGGATGCTATATTATTACTATTGTTTGCTTCCGTAAACCTACGGATCCCTGGCTGTACACTAGCCGGTTCCCTTTTTTTGGGATCTGTGGGATCCGTGACTACAGTGGTTTGTTTTTCTATTGCTTTTACGAATTGTGTTTCTTTGTTTGCACTAGTTGATGCATCAAGTTGCTGAAAACCTAAACCTTTTTGGTTGTTTCCTGTTTTAACACTATCTAATATCATATCTAAAGTATTAGTATTCATTCTAGCAATCTTAGAATCTAGGTGATCAACAAGTGTTTGAAGTTGAATGCAAAGTTCACATTTTCCACTTGCAATCTTCCCCTTTTCTAAACGTTTTAATTTTGCTTTTAACTCAATGACTTCCTTTTCTAAAGGTTGATTTTGGTTTTTCAAAAACTTATTTTTGTTGATTACTTTTAAACTAATTTTGCAATGTTTATCATATTCGTTATGCAATGAGTCATTATCTAATGATTAGCTACTATAGTATTCGTGACGTACCTCGTCATTTGCCAGGAGATAAATTTCTTTGTCCTCCTCCTCGCTCAATCCCCATGAACCGCTCACGAATGCTTTTTGTTCATCACGTTTGGGACACTTACTAATAAAGTGGTTTGGGTCCCCACATTTAAAGCAAGTACGATCATCCCTTGCCTTCTCGTCCTCTTTGCTTTTCCGGAATCCTTTCTTGTCGTCATATGGTTGTTTGACGTATCTTCCCTTTCTTCTAAAGAACTTCTTGAAGTCCCTTACCGCCATGGCATACTCCTCGTCATCACTATCCGAAGAGGAGTTCTCTTCACCGCTTGAGACCTTCTTGGCTTTAAGGGCAAGAGATTTGTGCTTCTCTTTCACTTTTGAGGCTTCGGAATCTTTAGCGAGGACAAGCTCATAGACTTTTAAATTGCCTATGAGTTCATCAAAGGTGAGGATTGACAAGTCTTTTGATTCTTCGATTTCCGTCACCTTAGATCTCTACTTGGATGGAAGTGCCCTTAGATATCTCCTAACATGATTACGACTAGAGAAAGATTCATCAAGTGCTTGTAAAGATGTAATTATAGTATTAAAGTTAGCAGAAGAATGATCTATAGTATCCTCATCCGATATTGAAAATTGTTCATATTGTTGAACAAATAAATCTATTTTATTGTTTTTAACTTGTTGATTACCTTGATGAGTTACAACTAAAGAATTCCAAATTTCTTTAGAGGTTTTAAGCATGGAAATTCTTTCGAATTCCTTTTGGGTAAAGCATTATATAAAACCATTTTAGCTTCAATTTGCTTTTGGAAAGCTTTTCTTAATATCATCGGTGAGTTTATCATGAGGTGTGTAACTAAATTTCCATTTTCATCTTTTGTAGTGGCTTCAAAATCGCCTTCAACAATGATGTACCAAAGATCGATATCTTTTGACTTCACATACGTTTCGAATCTATTTTTCCAATATATAAAACCGTTAGTTTCAAGTAGTGGAGGTCGTTGCATGGATTGCCCTTCCTTGTAATTTTCAGAACCCATAGTGATCGAAAAGTTTTTAAAATACGTTTTACTTTAAAACTTTTATAAACTTAGCTCTTGATGCCAATTGTGGAAAACTAGAAGCGGGGGTTGAATAGTTTTGCCGATTTTAAGTTAGTTTCAAAAAACTTTTAGATTCGATGTTATGTGAAATCGTATGGATGAAGAGAAAGTATAGATCTAAGAGTAATGCAAGTAAAGTAAGTAAAGTAAAGGATAGAAATGACACAACCGATTTATAGTGGTTGGCTACAAGGACACCATCCTTGCCCTACTCCACTCCCCGAGTCACCTACTCGATAGTTCAAGCACTATGTCAACAAACTCCTTCAACTTGGCGGAGAAGCCTTCACAACGTTGCTTACACCTTTTTTCGGTACAAAGCTAAATACCGAGTCCGTAACACGGAGGACCAAACCAACACTACTATAACACAACAAATATGTGAAATATGAAATACAAGATCTTTTCTACAGAAATCTTGTGGAGGAACAAATCAATCAAGGACCCCTTGCTTGGATGACTTGTAGAATGCTCGTGATCTCGCCTTAGAGAAGGACCTATATGAGAATCACAATAGAAGAAAGAAGAACAACTCTCTAGATCAAGTGATCTTTTGTTAGAAGAGTGTAAGAATATATGAGAGAGTTTGTAAGAAGAGGGTTGAGTAAAAATGAAGAAATGGCTCTCTATTTATAGGCAAATTTTTGCCACTGTTGCACGGATCCCACGGATCCCTTGCTTGAGGGATCCGCCTAGTGTAACTCCAGGGATCCGTGAGACACTCCTCTTTGCCCATGGGTTTTTGGGTTATGGGTCATGGGTCATTGGTTATGGTTTGAGCCATGGGTATCTAAGTATATACAATGTATCTAATAGATGCAATGCATCTAGTCAATGGGTATGGGTTAACTCCATGGGTTATGGATATGTTCCATGGGTATGGGTCATGGATTGTGGTTTTTACCCATCCTAATAAACTATTACAACAAATGAATTATTACAACAATTTGTATTAAATTACTATATGTAGATGCTTTACAAAAATAACATGTATCCTTATAGTTTTACTTATGATAACATTATATTTGTTAGCAACAAAACACAAAGATATCGCTAAATATTAATAAACGTTTTTACGGTTTATTTGTATTAACAGAGACCATATTTTTAGCCTTGTGACTAGCATGGACTTGTTTACCTACATTACAAGCATCACATAAGTGATGTTCATATTTTAATTTTGGTAGATCTCTTACTAGATCTTTGGATGATAGCGATTGAAGAAGTCGCATATTGGCATGACCCAATCTTCGATGCCATAAAGTCGAAGTATCATCCATAGAAGTAAGACAAAGTTTGTCTTTAGGTTCATAACCGATTTTAATGACATAGACTCCATGTTTCCTAATTCCTCTACCTATAGTGATACCGTTCTTCAATATCTTACTACCGATTTCATTAAAAAGTACGTTTCACTTCTTATCACATATTTCTCCTATACTTAAGAGGTTAAAGTTTAGGTTTTCTACGTGACATACATTGTTAATGGTTAGAGATTTGTTAGAAATCGTACCTTTACCGATGATTTTGCTTTTGCTATTTCCAAATACCACATTTCCTCCATTGAAGGATTCATATGTGGAAAATAAATCTTTTTTACCGGTCATGTGTCTCGTGCACCCGCTATCCTTGATCCATTCATCCGGATCTAGGTCGACCTTTAAGCACACCTCGTCATTTGCCATGAGACAAATTTCTTCGTCCTCCTCCTCGCTCATTCCCCACGAACCACTCACGAACGCTTTTTGTTCGTCACGTTTGGGACACTCACTGATAAAGTGATTAGGGTCCCCACATTTAAAACAAGCGCGTTCATCCCTTGTTTTCTTGTCGTCATATGGTTGCTTAACATATCTTTTCTTTCTTCTAAAGAACTTCTTGAAATCCCTTACCGCCATGGCATACTCTTCGTCATCACTATCCGAAGAAGAGTTTTCTTCATCACTTGAGACCTTCTTGGCTTTAAATGCAAGAGATTTGTGCTTCTCCTTCTTCTCTTTTGAGGCTTCAGAATCTTTAGCGAGGACAAGCTCATAGACCATTAGATTGCCTATGAGTTCATCAAGGGTGAGGATTGACAAGTATTTTGATTCTCCGATTGTCGTCACCTTAGATCTCCACTTGGATGGAAGTGCCCTTAGATATCTCCTAACATGATTTCGACTAGAGAAAGACTCATCCAAGTGCTTGAAATGACGTAATTATATTATTAAAGTTAGAAAAAGAATGATCTTTAGTATCTCATCCGATATTGAAAATTGTTCATATTGTTGAACAAACAAATCTATTTTATTGTTTTTAACTTGTTGATTTCCTTGATGAGTTACAACTAAAGAATTCCAAATTTCTTTAGAGGTTTTAAGCATGGAAATTCTTTCGAATTCCTTTTTGGGTAAAGAATTATATAAAATCATTTTAGCTTCACTATTTTTGGAAAGCTTTTTCTTATGATCATCGGTGAGTTTATCATGAGGTGTGTTTACTATATTTCCGGTTTCATCTTTTGTAGTGGCTTCAAAATCTCCTTCAACAATGATGTACCAAAGATCAATATCTTTTGACTTCACATACGTTTCGAATCTATTCTTCCAATAAATAAAACCATTTGTTTCAAGTAGTGGAGGTCGTTGCATAGATTGCCCTTCTTTATAATTTTCAGAACCCATAGTGATCGAAAAGTTTTTAAAATACTATTTACTTTAAAACTTTTGTAAACTTAGCTCTTGATGCCAATTGTGGAAAACTAGAAGGGGGGTTGAATAGTTTTGCCGATTTTAAGTTAGTTTCAAAAACTTTTGATTCGATGTAATGTGAAATTGTGTGTGTTAGGTCACTAGTTTTACAAACACAAGTAATATAGAAAGAGATAAGGCGATTGAACAAGATCTAACACACACACAAACAATATTATGGAGCAGTTATGTGGGTGAATGTGAAAGAGAAAACTTGAACAACCAACCTCAAATGAGGGTTTACAAGAGATTTATAGGAGGAAGCTAGGCAACACTCCTAGTTCCCATCCTTTCTTATATGGGCTTGGGCCTAAGCTTATGGGCCTTCTACATAAGCTAGACCTTAAACAAACATAAAGGCCATAATAAAACTACCTATTACATATGAAATATAAATACTTGAAATCTTGTTTAGGAGTGATTCCAACAATCTCCCCTCAAGTATATATGAATGTAAACGGTGAAGGCGTTGATGTAATAGTAGATCCGACGCCTTCGACATTCTTCTTTCTTGTGAGAGGAATTGCCTTGATTCAACAATCTCCCGGTGTAGAGATAGTTATCTTTCAATAGTTATGCTTCGACGTTATCCTTAACTTTGTTCTTTGATCATTGTTCTTTGTGGTGAAAGTGATAGTATGTTGTTGTCTCGCATCGATGCGCTTTCAGTGCCTTGTTCACGCTCCAAGTGTCTCCGTCATTCTTCAACATGCTCACACGCTCTTTGACGTTGGAATTCAATACTAATGAAGTTCTTTAAGTCTTTAACTTTGTAGATTCTTTGGCTTGACAAAGAATCATTCAGCGGTTGTGTTGCTTTTGAATAGAACTTCCATTAGTGATGATGTTGGCGTGAGCATGAGAAGAATCAAGACGATCATTCCGCTCGGAGCTTCCATAAGAAGAAAACATGTCAAACGGTTAGTAATAAGCGGTTTCCGCACTTACAAGTTTGAACTTCGAGAGTGTTAACGACATAGTGTGAAAACACAACTCTAATTCTTACAACGGCCGTTCTCGAACCGGAGTCCCACAAGTGAGATAACACGATGTACCAAGTACATCTGATTCGAGATGAGTCGCCGAGGTACACCAAGCATCACCTCACGATCAGACCGTTTGAGACACACTCCGCGTAATCCACGGGAGTTACCGAAGTGACCGCCGTGTCGAGTGGTCTTTGATGTTGACCACGGCGAGTTTCCATTCAATCACGAGGATCACGGATGTGAACCTCTCATAAATGTTCACGACATTGCTAAGATCCGTGAAGGACTCGATATGAACCACGATAATCTTATTTGTTGATCATCAAGTGTTCCTAAGAGATCTTTTGATGAATCTCGTGGCTCTAGACTCAATAGTGCGTTTTGGTTTTCCCGGCGGAGACTAGGAGAGGGTCTCCTTCTTCAATACCAGCGATCTCTAGAGAAAGCCAATAGTTTACGTAGGGTTCCTGTGAGAATGAAACAAGCTTCTTTTGAGAGAAACTTGAGTGGCTAAGAAGGTTTAGTGCATGCGTCCTTTGGGTCCATGACGACTTTTAATATTCAATACCGGTGTCACTAAGTGACAATCGGAGCATATGAATTGAACCCGTTCCGCCCTAAGTTGAATAACTGGAGGGTTGTTTCTTTTCACCCTTTACTTTACATTTCTTTTGATTCTTCAACTCCTTCTTTCTCCGATTCTCATTTTCTCCTTTTACAATCGTACCTAAGGACTTCTAAGTACGAACTATTTGTGATGTCCTTGGGTAGATCCTCTCCGACTCTGGCGGATCATAGACGGTTATTCCTAACCTTAGTCACCTTATAACTCCATGACTAACCTATGTTGCCATTAAAACCACGATGAAGTGAAAAATCTCTCAAATGGTTTGTAAATGAAAACATGTTTGAACCACTGTGAGAGATAAGGTTTTGCATAAATACTACCCTCCACATGTGCTTAATAGTTTTAATGGTTGAATGCACAAGGAGGAAAAGCGCGCACTTTTGAATTGATCCATCAAGATAGACAATCCCCATGAGACACGGTTCGTTGCATAGTTAAAGAGTTACATTGTCGACTTTTAGGTGACAACTAGCTCTAATAACTACCTTGAAGGTGTAGAGAAACCTCGAAAGGTTGTCATACCCGTCGAGTTCATGTCTATCAAGAGTTTCTCGAATGGTACTTTCTACTTGGACAAGTCCTTTGCGAGACACGTTTACATTACTAGCGAACTAGCTTGAAATTATTACCCGTCCAGGACAAGTCTTTTCGAGTTACAAACAGTTTAGTACCGTCAATTCGTTGGTTAAGTCCGAGGTACATGATTCATTTGCATTTTGCACAACATATTTCTTATAACACAATTTTCCCCTCAAAATGGCATATAAAATGTTATTTTGAAACGTTTGAAAATAAATATGACCATTTCGAGTGTTGGGAAGAGTGACCATTGTGAACAATTTGTGAACAAAGTTTTCATCAAATACTCCCCTCAACTAGTGATATAAGCGGTTGAGGTTTTAAAATCATATGGGAAGTACTTGTCTTTTGAGCAAAACCTTGAAAAATGAAAGGTTTGATAGGTTTTACTCAAAATAAGAAGCTTTCGCTCCTTTTATAAGGATTGTGGCAATCAAGCGCACCACGGGGTCCTTTCTTGACAATTACGGGTTGTACATCTTTGTTATTTGTGCACAAGCCATTGACATATATCATCATACATCCAAAATTTTTAATGAAAGAACCAAATCAAGGAGTACCGGAAGTGCGGTGATGTTCCGGGAGTACGAGCAGGCGTTGATAGCGGTGATGTTGATCCCGGTCGACCACCAACAAAACTTTCCAACGTTCGAATCGATCCTTCTAAACAACCGTTCATCAATCATGGTGATGATCGATCGGTTCAAACAGTCAAGTCTTATCACGCAAGTCCGCCACTCTGAATGACGGTGATATAATGACTTAAACCGCTCAAAACCAATGCAATGAAGATCGAGGGTATAGTGTTTCCCGGGTCGTTAAGTCCCGTGAGTTGTGCAATGGATTATCAATCGTTTAGTGATCGAGAAGATTTGAATGGATCTGAGATTTGATTTATGATTATAACTACGAAATAGCCACAAATTACAGTGACTTAAATGCAAATTAAAGGAAATCTAAAAGATAAAATCTATTAAATAAACGCTATCACTATTTTTAAAGTGATGAGCGTTTAAAACCTAAAACTTACGTTTAAATTAAAAACTACGTGAGCGTCTGAACAAAAGCGTGAAACTTATACAATATTAACCCTAAAAATATGAAAATTATATTTTATAAACCTAATGATATAAGAAAATTTTAAGAAAAATAAAATTAATTTTACAACTAATTATCTAATTATTATTAATTAAAACTATTTTAACTATTAAATAATTACCTAAAATACAAGAAATTAGGAAATAAAGCTAGAAAAATAAAATTATGAAATGAAAAGTCTAAAATATCAAAGAGAATTTTAAAAACTATTTTTGTATTTTTGTGACTATTTATCTATTTTCTAGGAATTTTAAACTATTTAAAACTAATTAAATTATTAAAATTACCAAATAAACTATGAAAAATCTAGAAAATTACTTTTTGCCTTTTATATTTATCTAAGCCTAAGAAAAATGAAAACTTATTTTTTGAACCTTTTCTAATTTTTTATATTAAAAGCTATTTAAAATGATTAAAACTAATTTAAATTGAGAAAAATAGCAAAACTACTTAGAAAAATCTGAAAATTTCAGGAAAAGTCTAAAATAATATTAGGAATGAAGGAAAAATAGAAAAGTAGGTGCTTATGTGGAAAATTTAGGCTGATGTGGAAAGAGCTTAACATAAGCACTTCCAATAAGCCAAAAGTTACCTAAAGACCACCACACTTAAGCGAAGCTTGGATAAGCTAAAATGACCACAATGCAATAAGTTTCAACAAGCTAAACACTCGATTTGCGGGTTATACCAGTTTGATTACTTGAACTAAATAGCTAAACCGGTTACGAGCTACCACTTTAAGCTTATACACAAGCTTCACAATAAGCTCAACAGGAAAACCACAAATGGGAACCTCAAGAGGACCTGGGTGGCTAACTGTAAACCAAAAACCAGACCATGGGGAGCTCTTTTGAGCCTTGTGCAAGCACAGGCGAGAAAAATCTCGGTGTTCTTGAGATCGATGGCGGGGAGAAAAGCTCACATTCACAAGCTTGTTTGAAGCTTTTAGAAAAATGACAAAAATCAGCAAAAATGCAAATAAGCAAGAGAACCAGCTGAAGTTTATAGAACAACAAGTTTCAAAGAATAAGACCTAAAAATGAATCCTAGAGAAATCCTTGAATTTGGCTCAACAGTTTTCGGTTTTGACTTTTGAACATGAACTCAAACTTTGACTTTTCTCAACTTTGGATTCAATTTTACCACCGAGATTAATGTTATATGATGTTATAAGTGTAATGCAAGTTGTATTTAGTGATTCTAAACACAAAACCATGGATTGCTAATCCTAAAATCCAACAGTGAGTATATTAGAGCGAGGTTTAAGTTAAATATTGACTTCTTAGGTGTTGCGGTCAAGTTGTTGACTCAAGTGAGTTTGCTTCTACTTATGAGACATGACCCAAGAGATTAACCATTGTAAATGCTTGAGACAGATAACTAAGCGAGACCAAACACCCTTTAAAAATTGATTTGCAAACTAAAGCGACATAAACACTTATCGACTTGTAATGAGGATTAAATTAAGCTTACATTATCAGATTACAACTATATAAACACATATAGTACACTTGTGACCACAGATATAAAGATAAGCAAAAAGTGCAAAAACTAACTTGAACATGAAAAAAAATGAAAAAATCACTCACAATCCTCCAACTGATGTAGGCCAATACCAAACCAAAATTCCACTATACTAAACCATTTTGAACCCACATCCAAGCTTGCAACAACCCTGTACCATTTCCATAGCCATTTGATCACCTGTTTGACTTTTGTTGACCAAATGTCAAAATGAATGAGAACTTGAATGAAAGCTTGTACAAAGCTATGCTAAGCTTATTTAAGCTTATTTATCTTGAGAAATGAGCTTGATAAAGCTTTTGAATGATAATTTGATTTTGACAATTTCAACGATAAGCTTTAAAAGATAAATATGAACATTAACTTGAAATAAAACTTAAACAAAGTTGCAAATCACTTGAATGCTATTGTTTGATACAAATAAACTGAAAATACAAATGAAAACTAGTTAATACATGTTAAGCTTAAAAGCGACATTAAGAAGATTTTTATATAAACTAACTACTCTCATATAAACTTCTTTCTTCTCTTTTATAGCTCCACTTGCTTCTCTCACCTTACAGTGGATCCCATCATCCTTTGAGCCCTTGGATGGCTAGAACTCATTTTAGCCACACGATCAAAATTAGCGAAATGCCAATTTGTTGTAGGTTCTTTTTAAGCTACTAGGGGGTGATGTGTGGTGTGATGATTATTGAGGAGGGGAAAGAGATAAGGCATGGGAGGTTGAGTGTCTGGTGGTTGCGAGAGATCAGTGGAGAGGATGAGTGTTTTGGCGGGTTTGGGATAAGTCAAACCTCTGTTTGACTTGGGCGATTAATACCGGGGGTCAAAAGGCTTTTGTGAGGGTCGAGTGGGTAAGGTCAAAATGGTTCAAGGTTTAATAATTGACAAGGACTTCATTTGCCAATTAAAGCTGTAGGGACCTAAGTGCCAATTTATCAAACTTGTTCCAAGGGCTGAAAATGACAAACTTCAAAAGTATAGGGACCAAAATTGCCATTTGCAATTTCGAGGCTAATTTGCCAATTTTCAAACTTGGAGGACCATTTTGTAATTTTCTCAAACTTTTGATATTTTTCACCAAAGGACTAAATTTGGCCACTTTTGATTTTAAAAGGACCTTTGATGACTTTACTTTTGAAATTACGTGCTCGGGGTGTTTTGACAATTTATGAAACTTGGGGGTGAAGCGCCAATTATGCAAACTTTGCTCATTTTCATCTGTTTTGAACATTTTGCATCTGAAACATATAAAATGTAATTTTGGAATATTTTCGGTGTTTTGATGCGTTTGAGCATTTTTAACCGTTTTGCGATTCAGTTGACTAAAATGATGAGTATTTACACTCATCAATCCCCACATGAGATATTGCTAGTCCCTAGCAATGATTTGAAAAACATAATGGATTTTAATCTCTTTACCAAAAGCCATTACTTACGGAGTAGCCAAATGTTTGAGTTCAAGTAAGAACCATGGTACACAAATAACCATGTGATTTTGAGCAAACCACCGACTTTCAACGGTTTGATCTTGTCTTTACCGATGGCCGTTTGCTCGGACTAGCCAACTCTTAGATAAATTATCAATATTATCTTTGGTGAGTCGATTACCAATTATGGTTTTTCCACGCCCTTTACCACAAGCCATAACCTTGCGGGCTAGCCACTCTTCACTTTTTAGGATATGGTGAGTCGAGAACCATACAATTTTGGGCAAATTGCAAGCCATATAAGCGGTTTGAGATATCTTTACCAAGAGCCGTTTGCTCTGGATTAGCCAATCCTTTAGTCTTCTGAGACATGGCGGATGATAACCAAATGAGAAAGTGTAAAACACTTACTCCAAAAAAAAATTTGGCCAAAAGCGGAATTTGTATAATTATATGATAAAATTAGTGAAATTCCCCACACTTAGAAATGAATATTGTCCTCAATATTCAAAGTCTGCAGCTGTTATGCGAAACAAAAAACGTAAAGGGAAATATTACGGCCATTATTTAGAAAGAAGATTTTTTTTTTTTTTTTTTTTTTTTTTTTTTTTTTTTTTTTGAAACATGTGGGCCCCCACACTAGGTTGGTAGAAAGAGGTAAGAAGGCGAAATATGGGTGAAAACCCATATAGCATGCTCTTGTTTTTGATTACCGAGTCGCTAGCTTGACTCGATCCCGCATTCATTGGTTCATGGGAAAGTTTGAAGATCCGGGACAACCACGGGGAATGTCCTCTCCAAAATAGTGCTTCAACCTATGTCCATTCACTTTGAAGTTTGGCCCGTCTGTTTGAGATAATTCGGCGGTGCCATATGGAAAAACTTTGGCAATGGTGAATGGACCGATCCAACGGGTCTTAAGTTTCCCAGAAGATCTTCAATCTAGAATTGAAAAGAAGGACTCGGTCACCAACGTTGAAAGCGGTTCTTAATCTTTGAGTCATGGATCTTCTTAGTCTTTTCCTTGTAGATCAAAGAATTCTCGTAGGCTTCATTACGGAGTTCATTTAATTCGTTGAGTTGAACTTTCCGATGATCACCCGAGGACTTGAGGTCGAAATTTGCATGCTTGAGGCCCAATAGGCTTTGTGCTCAAGCTCGATCGGGAGATGACACGCCTTTCCATACGAGCTTGTAAGGGTACACCCGATGGGTGTTTTGTAAGCGATGCGGAAGGCCCAAAGTGCATCTTCAAGTTTGTCCGACCAAGAGCACGATTTTCACCTCGGTCCTCTCCAAGATTCTTTTCAAACCACGGTTCGAAACTTCCACTTGCCCACTAGTTTGTGGGTGATCAGTGATAGAGGCGGTGGGTGACACCGTATAAGCATCACTTTTGCGAATTGGTCATTGCAAAGTGTGTGCGCGATCACTAATGATGGCACGAGGAGTTCCAAAGCGGGCAAGAGACTTTAAAACTTCACCACTACTCGGGCGTCGTTGGTAGGTAGTGCTTCGCCTCCACCCATTTAGACAAGTAATCGACGCGCCACGGTATATACTTGTTCCTCGAGAAGGCGGGAGCGGCCCCATAAAGTCAATGCCCCATCGTCAAAGATCTCGCACACTTGAATGGCATTTTGAGGCATTTCATCTCTTTTAGAGATGTTACCATGACGTTGGCAAGAGTCGCAAGATTTGGCGAGATCATGGGCATCTTTGTAAATTGTGGGCCAATAGAAACCGGAATCAAACACCTTCTTGGCGGTGTAGTTCGGACCATTATGTCCCCGTGGGTCCATGATGACAAGCCTTGAGAATTTCAGTGACTTCTTGCCCGTGAACACACCGTCGGATGACTTGATCCGCCTGATTTTAAACAAGTAGGGTCGTCCCGAGTAATGCTTAACATCTTTGAAAAATTTGTTCTTTTGTTGGGACGACATCCCTTTCACAACAAAGTTACCCGCATGGTAGTTTGCAAAGTCGGCAAACCATGGGGTACTTTCGAATCTCTACGATGAGATACCACATTAAGTGTCTCGAGAGGAAATGTTTCGCATATCTCCTTTTCTCGAGCACACCTTGATGAGGATTTTCAAGGCGGGAAGATGGTCGGCCGCTAGGTTCTCTGCTCCTTTTTATCACGGATGGTGATATCAAATTCTTGTGGGAGGAGAACCCATCGGATCAATCTCGGCTTTGCATCTTGCTTAGCAAAAGATATTTGATGGCGAGTGATCCGTATACACTATGCTTTTGGACATGATCAAGTATGGCGAAACTTCTCGAAAGCATACACCACGGCTAGTAATTCTTTCTCCGTGGTGGTGTAATGTGCTGAGCTTCGTTCAAAGTTTTGCTAGCATAGTGTATAGGCTGGAAATGTTTAGCCTGCGTTGCCCAAGGCTGCACCTATGGCGAAATCACTTGCATCGCACATAAGCTCGAATGGTAGGTCCCATCGGGGCAACTAAATTGGTGCTTCCGTGAGCTTTTCTTAAGAATTTGAAAAGCTTCAACGCACTCACTAGAAGATGAGCGGAGTATCTTTTTCAAGAAGTCGGGTCATAGGCGGGATATTTTCGAAATCTTGAATGAAGCGACGATAGAAACCGGCATGACCAAGGAAACTTCTTACTCCTTTGTGGTTGTGGGAGGAGGTAGCTTTGCAATAACATCAACTTTAGCTCATCCACCTCCATCCCTTTCTTAGAGATCTTATGGCCAAGGACAATGCCTTCTTTGACCATAAAGTGACATTTCTCCCAATTTAGACAAAGGTTCGTGTTTTCACAGCGTTCAAGCATCTTGTCCAAATGGGAGAGACATGTTGGAAAGAATTCCCAAAGACCGAAAAATCATCCATAAAGACTTCCATAGTCTTTTCGATCATATCATGGAAAATGGCCATCATACACCTTTGGAATGTCTGGGAGCATTGCATAAGCCGAAGGCATCGTCGGTAAGCAAATGTTCCATAAGGACATGTGAATGTGGTCTTTTCTTGATCTTGAGGTCAATGGGTGTCTGAAGTAACACGAGAAACCATCGAGAAAACAATAGTATTCGTTTCCGCTAATCTCTCAAGCATTTGATCCATGAAAGGCAAAGGAAAGTGGTCTTTACGGGTGGCTTCATTTAACTTTCGATAGTCAATGCAAACCGCCATCCTGTAACCAATCGGTAGGAATCAACTCGTTTTCATCATTTTCAACGACGGTAATGCCACCTTTCTTGGGCACACAATGAGCGGGGCTCACCCAGGACTATCCGAAATAGGGTAAATCAATCCGGCATCGAAGTTTTATGACTTACGCTTTGATAACCTCATGAATTTTAGGATTCACCCTTCTTTGGTGTTGAACCGTGGTTTGGAGTCATCTTCGGGAGAATTTTGTGAGTACAAAATTTGGGTCAACCCACGGATGTCGGAAAGTTTCAAGCGATGGCTCGCTTGTGTGACTTCAAAACCTTTATGAGGCGGCTTTTCATCCTCACTCAAGTCTTTAGCAATGATGACGGGTGATTTATTGTCATCCTCCAAAATGCATACTCGAGATGAGGTGGTAAGTCCTTAAGTTCGACCTCGGGAGGATCATCGATTTTTCAATCGTTTTGATTTCCTCTTTATGAAGTTCTTGAGGAGGGAGTGATGAGGATCATCATTGAGCAACTTCTCGATGAGAAGAATATCTCCTCGATGTCAATAGGGGCGTGATCAATTTCCCATGAAACCCGAATCACTAGACAAATATGCTTCAATCTCCTCCGAAATAGAGTTACTTCCTCAAGCGGAGTGAGGATGTGGAAGAGAGACAACGATGGGATCAGCCGAAGTGGGATTGCCACTCGAGAATCCAAGAAGTTCTTGAGAATATTCCTCCGACACAATGTCAATGACATCAATCATGTTAATGGAAGTGTCTTCATAACTAGGGAATATCTAGTAACTTGATCGAGGTTGAAGGTAGCGGCTTCCTTGTTTGACCTCAAGTGATTTCCCCATATCAGCGTCGATTAATGCGACCCGTTTCAAAAGCACCTCCCAAGGATGAGGGGTACTCGAGGATCGGCATCAAATTCAACAACAACAAAGTCGGCGGAAAATGGAAATCTCCAACTTTTACAGGGCGTCCTCGGCTATACCTAACGGATGAGAACTCGTGCGGTCGGCAAGCTCAAGGACCATACTGGCGTAGGTGTAAGCGGAGGTAATAAGCTTCTTCCACGGGGAGTTTGGCATTAAGTTAATGCTCGCGCCAAGATCGGCCAAAGCGGAGCATTGAACTAATCCTTGAAAATCGCATGGGATGAGGAATTTGCGGGGGTCTCCTAGCTTTTCGGGAAGCTTTTGAGGATAACCATGAACAATTCTCATTCAAAGAAGTTTTAGCCAATTCGAAATCTTTTCTTTGTTAGTCAACAAATTTTTGATTGTCGGACGAATTTGGGCATAAGAAGAAGGCGTCCGCTAAACTAATCTCGAAGTGCAAATCTTGAAAGATTTGCATAAGCTTCTCCATTTGTTGATTAGTTTTGTCGCGGGCCTTTTGATCATTAAGCCTTGAAGGATAAGGAAGTGAAGGCTTAGGATTGGTCATCGGAACAACGGGTTCGGAATTGGAGGTAAGTCGACCGAAGGTTGGACTTGTCTTGGTGCCGTGGGCTTGAGATATGCACCTCGTCCGTTGTATCCTTGGTAACTTGACTCATTTCCACGGTGGAGGGGCATTGAGTCATAGGTCCATTGTGCGTCTTACCACTACAGTGGTAATAGCATTCAACTCACCCTTAGGGTTGGGAATGGTGTTACTTGGAAGAGATCACGAAGTTGAAGCTTGATTGTTTTGACTCATGAGAAGAGCAAGCACGCTATCGATCTTGCTATTTCTTGATCAATCTTGCTACTAGTTGTTCTAATCTCGGATGTAAAATCATTCCTCATAGAGTGTCGATTTTGCATGGACACCATCTTAGCTTCATTGTTTTGATGTAACTAACAATGTCAATGGAAGCTTGAGGAGGTGGAGCTTGAGCAGTTTGTTGTGGAGCTTGGAATCGGTTTTGATTATAGTTCCCTTGATTTTGAGAACCTTGATTTTGAAAATTCGATTCGATTACGATTACGATTAAGCGATTATTTGTTTTGATTGTTACGATTTTGATTAAACCCGGTGGTCCAAGGTAATTGTTAGAGCGATAGCTTAGAAGGCTACGGTCCCTGCGGTTGGTAGGAGTTACCCCAATTGTAGGAACCTTGAGCGACATATCGCTCTCTTGAGTGAAGCCACGGAGGTGGACACTCGAAATAAGGGTGTGGACCACCACAAGTCTCACAACTTTTGCTCACGGTATTAACTTGTTGATTAGCATTTGTGTGATTCATTTTAAGCATGGCGGTGATATTTCTTCAACTTTTTGTTGAGAGTGGTGAATTCGAAGATGGAAGGCGGTGGATCTCGTTGACTCATTCCTCTCGGCGAGAGAATCCCAATAATTGTGGTGGGCGGTCATGTTTCGATGAGATCAAAGCACTCTTGGTCGCCTTTTCATAAAGGTACCACCGGCGCGACATTGATTGTGTCACGATGTCTCGGTGTTAACCCGTTATAGAATGTATCTATTTGGGTGACAAGCAACATGTTGTGGTTCGGACATCGGTCAATTGAAAGCTTATAGCGTTCCCATGCCTCGAATAAGGACTCGTCGGAAGGCGCCTAAAATTGCGATTTCATTCCTTAGTTTCGTCACCATCGGCGGTGGAAAATATTTCGCCAAGAACTTGGAGATCATTTCATCGAAACTATGGATTGAGTTCTTGGGAAGACGATCAAACCATGCGGTGGCATGAGCGTCAAGGAATAAGGAAAGAGGTATAAGCGAAGGCGTCATCGGAGACCCATTTTGCTTCATACTTTGGGTGTGATGAGAAATTTGTCAAGATGCTTGTTGGCATCTTCACCTGTGATCCGCGAAATTGGCAAAAGCTTTGGACTTGTTGAATCATGTGATGTTTAAGTACAAAGTCCGTGGCTTCGATGTCGGCCAGGGCAATTGGACCGCCCGTCCATTCATCGTGGGTTGGCAAAGCTCCTCCATCGTTCGGAGATCGGGAGCTGGATTTTGTGGATCGGGTTGGACTTGAGGTCCTTCCCTTTGGATTCGAGACATGGTGGGATGCACAGCGGTTCGTATCTCGATGCGTTTTCCTTGTTAAGAATCGTCTCGAGCTTGCGGCGAGTCGCATACACTAGGCGTAACTCTAAGAGACCTCGAGTTAAGGAGAAATGGGAATTATGAAAATCTTTCGGATGAGAATGAGAATTATGAAGGCGTTTTATAAAACTTGGGTGAGAAGAATCTTTATGGGTTTTACGGTTACGAAGCGTCGATATCACAACAAAATCAATTAACACAAAATCGAGGCAAAACAACGATGAACTTAACCAATAATCCAAGATGAATGGCTTCTTTGAAAAAGGTACACCAATCACAAGGACACAAAGGCAAGTTTTATATCTTTAGTTCGGGAACTTATTATGGTCGCACCCCAGTTAGGTAGTGCCTTTGCCTTGGTTTTCGGTGGTAATCTTTTAAGTTGTTAATTATTTAAAGAAAGCAGCGATTCTTTTGTATTTTATTTTTGATACATATATAGAAACAAAAGAAAAATATTTTTGTGTTTTATACGTTTTGGATGTTTTTGGGTTTTGGATTTTTATAAGAAAATATGGATATATATATAGATGGATATGGATGATATGAACAAATGAGTGAGTATTCAAACAACTAATCTTCTAGGCGAAGATAATCAACCTGACTCCCGTGGCGCCAAAAATTTGATCGCTTCAAACAAGTCGAGTCTTATCACGCAAGTCGCCACTTGAAATGACTTAAAAGCGACTTAAAAGCGCTCAAAACCAATGCAATGAAGATCGAGGAGTATAGTGTTTCCCGGTCGTTATGTCCCAGTGAGTTGTGCAATGGATTATCAATCGTTTAGTGATCGAGAAGATTTGAATGGATCTGAGATTTGATTTATGATTATAACTACGAAATAGCCACAAATTACAGTGACTTAAATGCAAATTAAAGGAAATCTAAAAGATAAAATCTATTAAATAAACGCTATCACTATTTTTAAAGTGATGAGCGTTTAAAACCTAAAACTTACGTTTAAATTAAAAACTACGTGAGCGTCTGAACAAAAGCGTGAAACTTATACAATATTAACCCTAAAAATATGAAAATTATATTTTATAAACCTAATGATATAAGAAAATTTTAAGAAAAATAAAATTAATTTTACAACTAATTATCTAATTATTATTAATTAAAACTATTTTTAACTATTAAATAATTACCTAAAATACAAGAAATTAGGAAATAAAGCTAGAAAAATAAAATTATGAAATGAAAAAGTCTAAAATATCAAAGAAATTTTAAAACTATTTTGTATTTTGTGACTATTTATCTATTTTCTAGGAATTTTAAACTATTTAAAACTAATTAAATTATTAAAATTACCAAATAAACTATGAAAAATCTAGAAAATTACTTTTTGCCTTTTTATATTTATCTAAGCCTAAGAAAAATGAAAACTTATTTTTTGAACCTTTTTCTAATTTTTATATTAAAAGCTATTTAAAATGATTAAAAACTAATTTAAATTGAGAAAAATAGCAAAACTACTTAGAAAAATCTGAAAATTTCAAGAAAAGTCTAAAATAATATTAGGAATGAAGGAAAAATAGAAAAGTAGGTGCTTATGTGGAAAATTTAGGCGATGTGGAAAGAGCTTAACATAAGCACTTCCGATAAGCCAAAAGTTACCTAAAGACCACCACACTTAAGCGAAGCTTGGATAAGCTAAAATGACCACAATGCAATAAGTTTCAACAAGCTAAACACTACGATTTGCGGGTTATACGGTTTGATTACTTGAACTAAATAGCTAAACCGAGTTACGAGCTACCACTTTAAGCTTATACACAAGCTTCACAATAAGCTCAACAGAAAACCACAAATGGGAACCTCAAGAGGACACGGGTGGCTAGCGTAAACCAAAAACCGGACCATGGGGAGCTCTTTTGAGCCTTGTGCAAGCTGCACAAGGCGAGAAAAATCTCGGTGTTCTTGAGATCGATGGCGAGGGAGAAAAGCTCACATTCACAAGCTTGTTTGAAGCTTTTAGAAAAATGACAAAAATCGCAAAAATGCAAATAAGCAAGAGAACCGGTGAAGTTTATAGAACAACAAGTTTCAAAGAATAAGACCTAAAATGAATCCTAGAAATCCTTGAATTTGGCTCAACAGTTTTCGAGTTTTGACTTTTGAACATGAACTCAAACTTTGACTTTTCTCAACTTTGGATTCAATTTTTACCACTGAGATTAATGTTATATGATGTTATAAGTGTAATGCAAGCTGTATTTAGTGATTCTAAACACAAAACCATGGATTGCTAATCCTAAAATCCAACAGTGAGTATATTAGACAGGTTTAAGTTAAATATTGACTTCTTAGGTGTTGCAGTCCAAGTTGTTGACTCAAGTGAGTTTGCTTCTACTTAACAGACATGACCCAAGAGAGATTAACCATTGTAAATGCTTCTGAGACAGATAACTAAGCAGAACCAAACACCCTTTAAAATTGATTTGCAAACTAAAAGCGACATAAACACTTATCGACTTGTAATGAGGATTAAATTAAGCACATTATCAGATTACAACTATATAAACACATATAGTACACTTGTGACCACGAGATATAAAGATAAGCAAAAGTGCAAAACTAACTTGAACATGAAAAAATGAAAAAATCACTCACAATCCTCCAACCGATGTAGGCGATACCAAACCAAAATTCCACTATACTAAACCATTTTGAACCCACATCCAAGCTTGCAACAACCACATACCATTTCCATAGCCATTTGATCACTGTTTGACTTTTGTTGACCAAATGTCAAAATGAATGAGAACTTGAATGAAAGCTTGTACAAAGCTATGCTAAGCTTATTTAAGCTTATTTATCTTGAGAAATGAGCTTGATAAAGCTTTTGAATGATAATTTGATTTTGACAATTTCAACGATAAGCTTTAAAAGATAAATATGAACATTAACTTGAAATAAAACTTAAACAAAGTTGCAAATCACTTGAATGCTATTGTTTGATACAAATAAACTGAAAATACAAATGAAAACTAGTTAATACATGTTAAGCTTAAAAGCGACATTAAGAAGATTTTTTATATAAACTAACTACTCTCATATGGCTTCTTTCTTCTCTTTTATAGCTCCACTTGCTTCTCTCTCACCTACAGTGGATCCCATCGATCCTTTGAGCCCTTGGATGGCTAGAACTCATTTTAGCCACACGATCAAAATTAGCGGAAATGCCAATTTGTTGTGGGATTCTGTTTTAAGCTACTAGGGGGGTGATGTGTGGGTGTGATGATTATTGAGGAGGGGAAAAGAGATAAGGCATGGGGAGGTTGAGTGTCTGGCGGTTGCGAGATCAGTGGAGAGGATGAGTGTTTTGGCGGGTTTGGGATAAGTCAAACCTCTGTTTGACTTGGGCGATTAATACCGGGGGTCCAAAAGGCTTTTGACGAGGGGTCGAGGTGGGTAAGGGTCAAAATGGTTACAAGGTTTAATAATTGACAAGGACTTCATTTGCCAATTAAAGCTGTAGGGACCTAGGTGCCAATTTATCAAACTTGTTCCAAGGGCTGAAAATGACAAACTTCAAAAGTATAGGGACCAAAATTGCCATTTTGCAATTTCGAGGGCTAATTTGCCAATTTTCAAACTTGGAGGACCATTTTGTAATTTTCTCAAACTTTTGATATTTTTCACCAAAGGACTAAATTTGGCCACTTTTGATTTTAAAAGGACCTTTGATGACTTTACTTTTGAAATTACGTGCTCGGGGACCTGTTTTTTGACAATTTATGAAACTTGGGGGTGAAGCGCCAATTATGCAAACTTTGCTCATTTTCATCATTTTTGAACATTTTGCATCTGAAACATATAAAATGTAATTTTGGAATATTTTCGGTGTTTTGATGCGTTCGAGCATTTTTTAACCGTTTTGCGATTCAGTTTGACTAAAAATGATGAGTATTTACACACTCATCATGATCCTTCTCACATCCCTCCTTTCACGAGAATTCCAGTAGCTTAGGAGACCCAATTTCAGTATATCCTTCAACTTGTACGCCAATCCATCCCTAACCGACTTCAAGGTATGATCCCGATTTACGAAGTTCACTACACGCCATTAAGCGGTTTCTTTGAAGTTCATCGGTAAACAACTCCGAATGGTTTCTTGATGAGCGTATATTGAGTTAGGCGATTGATGTCGGGAAGATCAGCGTTGGAGGAGTGAGGTTGATACGTTCGATATGATTCAACGGCAAGTCAAGATCTTCAACACGTTCTTTGATGACTATCGTCGATGAAGATGAGCGGTGACTTGATGAATTCACGTTGTACTTCAGCTTGAAATTGTCTCATGCGACCTTGAACTTTGGCAAGATACATGTCTTCAATATCGTTGATGTTCAAATTCTCAAAGTCGACTTCAGAGAATGCATAGTCCCTTTCGTCTTGTCTTTTGACCACAATCTTCTTGAGAAAAGTGTAGTCCCATTTAGACGATAGACCAACATGTTGGATGGCCACGATACTTTTATACTTGAACACCGCATGTTGAGACTTCTAGACCAAGCGACTTAGTAGTAGATTCTTGACGTTCCGGCCAATGGTGAATCCCATACATTGCATCTTGGTCATATGCTACCACTTTGTCGGAGAACATGTGGGTACCACGTTCCTCGATGGCTATACAATCGAGTATATGGCGGCAGGAATGGAAGTGTCGAGATGTAGCGATTTCCTTGAACCATCGCCACCGTGTTGAAGAAAATCTATGTCTTGGTTAAAGAAATGTCCGAAAGGAATCTTAGGCGTCGGGTTGGCCAATGGTAGGTAGAGGTCGAGACCGATCGGTGTAATATGGAGGATTGTCCCGTTTGTGAAGTCGATGTTTGCTTCGGGTTGAGCCAATCCATGTTATTAGACATGGCTCGAGCAATGTTTTCAAGGTGATATTCAACCTCGATTGCACTTTCCGAGTGTCTTTCAAAAGTAGGAATGCTTCATTCTTGATGCGCTTCAATTGATTTCGTCATCTTCTTCACACGGAACCTTTCTTGCAAAATCTTTGCATGCTCCAAGGTACTACCGTCTCACCAATTCTTGACCTTCTTGGTAGGAGTGTTGTTAACAAGTGTAGCAAACCATTCAAATTCTTCGCTTTTATCGTCATCTAGCCATGATATGACGTCGGTGATGAAGCGTCTTCTTCTTCTTTTCAAGGCTTAGATGATGATCTTTGGTTTCATCCTTGTTTGGGAGAGGTGGGTTGTTGTTGGGGCTCGAGGACCTCTTCATCGTCACCACCCGTATATTCAAAGTAATCACTGCTTTTGAGACAGGGGTGGTAACTCGGAATCGTCCCGAGGTTTATCGAGAGAAGACCCAGTGGAGGAGACTTGTTGAGAAGAAGTCCGTTGTAGAGGAGGTGGCATCGAAGAAGATTCACCGTTTGCTTCGACATTTAGATGCAGAGTCCTTGTCCTTATCATCGCCATCTCTTGGCGTTTGGGTTGATCGGTGATTCCTTGCATGATGATCCGAGTTGAAAAGCAAGTAGATCTTCGAAAATTTAGCTTCATCTGAAGTAAACGTTCGCATCGCTTTGACATTTGCATCACTAGTTTAGCTATTAACTTTCATTCGTAGAGATCGCCTTCTCCGCCATTGTATGTTTAACCAATGCGGCGATGTTAGGGGTGAGTTGTGCGGAAAATACTTCTCTAGTCACACCGGGACGATGTCGAGAAGAAACTTGTGGGTATGATCTCTTCATCTTCTCCAGGTTCCTTTTGGACTTTAGGAGCGATATCCCGAAGGTACTTGTTAGTGTAACCTTCGATCATTTCGTTCAGCCTCCTCTTTCGATGACTCTTCATGAACTTCAAAAATTCCCTTTCTTTCGCATCTTGTCTTTCTCATCATTTAAGTCTTGTATTTGGTCAACAAACCAATTCGCTTTTTGTAAGGCATGTCCTTCTTTCGACTTGTTGGACGACTTTCACAATTCTTTCATGAGTCCGAGAAATCCAAGAGCGGGTGGTTTCTTCACGATTTGGATGATGATCCGGTTGACTTCTTTGATGGTGGTGGTGATGAATGAGATGAAGAGTCGATGATGAGGAGACATGAGGAGGTTCGGGGTCCTTAGGCGGTTCGAGGTTTCCTTCGTGAATGTGTGGGACTTCCTGTAGCAACTTGTCATAATCATCATCTTTATCTTTCTCGACTTCTCGGTTCCGGTTTCTCAAAATCATATACAATAGTATCCTCTGCGAGCTTTTGTTGTTGCACAAGAGTGGTGGCACCAGCTCCTTATCGGGTTGATTAACCGCATCGAGTTGGTGAAGATTGAGTACACCACTTGACCCACCGGGCCACCCATTTGGTCTTTAGCAAATTCTTTAGCCTTTTGAAGATGTCTCGACGATTTTAAACTTCTTCTGTATGATTTATCCAGTTGCTCTTCTTCTTCTTCGAGCTCTCATCATAGGTACAATTCTCGGAGTCTTCCTTTTCTTAGACAATTTGGAGGACTTGGAGGTTTTGCTCTTGAGGCATGTGCTTGATTGCGATTGCAGAGTAATGAAACTCTTCATCCAGACAAGATCTTGAGCTCTCGTCCACAAGCTTTCTTTGTGGTTCAAGTGTGGAATAGGTTCGGCTTCCTTTACAGAACAATCCTTTTAGAAGGAGGATTCCTTTAGGAAGCTTCCTTTGACTCACAAGATGCTTATTCTGCGCTCTGTATTTCCTCTTACGGTTCTCCTTCGGTGTTCCAAGATTTTTCGTCGAGATGACCAACTTTGCCTTGTCTAACCGCTTCCGGATACCTTTTGTATGCGTTTGAGCTTTCGACATCTTGATTAGAAGGAAATCGGCAACACAAGACCTTGTTTCTTTGTAGACGATTCCTTGATTACGGCAGATAGAATAGGTTCCGTCAACATATCGTGATTGTCGGGTCGGTGAGCCTCTTGGGAATATCATGATGAAGTCCAAGTGCTCTCGGATCAACAGCTTAGTATATCCGATGTAGGGAATCTTTGAGCCAAGCTTGTTGAGAAATGACATCATGTCATCCCAAATCGAGCTTCGATAGCGATGTGTTTCATGTTGACCAATGCCCAAAATATTTGCGCTTCCATGAGCTTAGGATGCTCATAGCCACCGCCACGACCGTAAACAGACTTGGTGATGATCATGTAGAGAGTTCTCCATGGTTAAGGAATACTCTTAAGCTCTACGTGAGAATGCTTGGTGATTACTCCCGTAGCCTCGTCATAATCGATATCGATTAAGAATTGGAGAGTGAGCTCTTCAACAAAGTGGCATATAGTTTGGTTGGATCGACTTGAGAATTAGGATAATGACCCTTAAGTCTGCAGTGTAATGGTGACTTGTTTGTGATTCGAGTCACCGTCACGTGAGAAGTCCTTTGACCCTTTCCATAGTGTTCCGTAACTGCTGGATATAGATCTCGTGAACAGTTGCGAGTGAGTGAGCATATTACGATACGGATGAGTCCTCATAATATCAATAGCAATTAAACACGAAGATTACGAGCAAGTGAGGTGTCAAAGTCAACACGGAGATTATTCTTTCCTATCTTCATTGGATAGCCATAAGGATAGATATCGACAATGGAGAGAACTTCGATGCATCCATATTCATTTGTTCGACCATGTCTTGATCTCGAAATAACATTAGCCAAAAGAACCAACATATCGAAGACATAATGTTAGTCAACGAAGGTCTTATTGTCTAGTTATTGAATGTACAGTGTCAATGATTGTTACGAGTCCTAAGTCACTTGTATGTTCAATAGTCCAATGACGTCGTGAAATATTTCGTGAGTTAGTTAACTTTAAGTTTTAAAGTTTATTTTATCACTTATCGTTCACAACATATCAAACGATTTAAGTTTATTAGTGACATTATTGGATTCGTGACGATATGATTAGTTTATTTACAAGTTTGTACATGTAACAATTCATAACGAAGGTATGATCCGTGCTTATGCGTGGGATTGGTAAAGTTATGCGTGACGAAATGATATATGCGTGGCGTAAACTTACGCGTAGGATCCTAACTTACGCGTAAGAAATGTTACGCGTAGGAAAGGGGACCTTACACGTAGGGTTTACGCGTGAGCAAATATTAACCGTGCGCGTAAGGCTACTCATAAGAGTTGACCTTATGCGTGAGGTCATTGCCACGCATATCCTTCACGGGATACGCGTGGTCCCATATGTAGAACCTTATGCGTAGAAGCTACGCGTAAGACTAATCTTACGCATAACATGCTACGCGTAAGGTGATCCTTATGCGTGAGTTACAACAACCTTGATTCTGAATTCTAAGTGTAGCAAGCACGAAACAAAGCATCATATCATCAATTTTGACACATAACATTCATTTTATGATGATCAAAACACAATTGCTCATATAAATGCTAAGCGTAGAAAACTTTACGCGTAGTTTAAAACCCTAAATCTACGCGTATGAATTTTAGCCATAGATTATGCACCAAAGTTTTTCTGGTATGTCTTAGATGTTATGAGAGTATAGTAACCAAGTTTTAACACTTAGTTTGCAGTGAATCAAAAATACCCAAACTCAAGAACCTTAAACCCTAATTTCTAATTCTGGCACAATTAGTGTTTCTGGGTGGTTATAGAGCAAGGAAATCATCAATTCATCATCTTAAGACTATATCCCAACAATCTTTTATGCCAAAACACATCACATTTGGAAAAACCCAAATCGACACATAAACCCTAATTATCAAAACTCATTGATAAGTGTTTCTGGGTGGGTTTTGATGGCTAAAAGGATATCCTTGATGTATTTAAAACGTTTTGACACATACTATTTAACCACAAATGTCCACACAATGATTGTGTGTTCATACGCTTATGCGTAGAACACATAATCACGCGTAACATAATTTTTAACCGTTGGATTTGAATAAAATTCAAGACCTTATCTTAAAAACTTGTTTAGATCTTAAAAACGCTTACACAACGATGATCAAATCAACAGATATCTTGAACGATTGTAAGGCGTAGGATGTGTTAGGTTTTGTGTATTAAATGTGAAGAAGAAAAGTAGGTGGGAGGGAGTTTTATTAAAATTGAGTTTATCCTTTTGACAGTTTTGGTCTGATAACGCTACACGCGTCGTTCGGGGTCAAAGGAACTTCCTTTTCTTCGAGCAAGTTTTATAACACCTAGGCGGTGAACCTAATCGTTGTAGTGTAGTAATTAGGGTAAGCCACGGTATTGATATCGTTCTCTAGGGAATAGGAATGCTAGTAGGGAGTTACTACGCTAAGGTTAAGGTTGAGGAAGATTATTTTTATCTTTTATATTTTATGAAAATGGAAAGGTGCAATTTCGGTATTGGATTTGGGGGTTGGTATTGCTACCGATTACTCTACTATTATCTAATTATCTAAACTAAGGTTGTGGGAGTCTATGTCTAATTAATGTGTGCTCGTATGATAGTTTAAAATGTGTTTACTTAGTTTGTATTACTCCTTAATTATCTCCTATTGATGGTTGAGTGTCACGTCTTATTCCTAGTTGCGTTGTGTGTCTAAAGTTGTAGGGTATGCGTTTCTCCCTAACTCTTTGAACTTACCAAAGGGTCTTGTCTACAAACCCACTAGAGATTATAGACTCCTACTCTAAGGCGCTCTTCGGATGGTTTAGCCTACAATCATTCACAAAGATGAATCAAGCATTAAGTACACAACGAATGACCTATCGCATTACTAGATCATAAAACAACTAAGATAAGAAACAACCAATCAATATTCAATAATTAAGTTTCATACTTCCTAAGCAAACACACAAATAAATTAGCCGGACATGGAGAACATGCAAGCATACACACAAATAATCAAAGACATAATTGAATTAATGAAGCAAAGACTTATCTTGATGTAAGATAGGGTTAAAACCCTAAAATATTGTACAAGACACCTTAGGTTCGGTTTTAGGTTTTACTCCAAAGACTCTCCACCCAAAGACCTAAAAATTCGGATTCTATATATAAGATTACAATTGCGACGGCGTCACCTTATGTTTAGTGACGCCGTCGTGTCGCCGCCATTAGGGTTTCGTCTTGGCCACGTTAACCTTGTGACGGCGTCACCTTATGTCCGTGACGCCGTCCTCTTCGACCGGCGTCGTCTGGATTGCATCTAGGCCGTGCGAGTAGCGACGGCCTACTCTTTCACCACTAGGCGCCGTCTCTTGAAAATCGAGTTTTGAGTTCGTCCCGTCACAATAATTTTGGGACGGCGTCATAGCACCGACGCCGTCGCCTTCTACTTTCAAAGCTCGTGAGTGTCTCGATTTCGACTTTGGCCATTTTCTTCATATATTCGCCATTTCGTCCAAATAAGTGCCATTCCAACATTTTGCCTTCACGAGACCTAAAAGTGAAAAGGAACGATATTAAGCAATAACGGATACAAAAGTGATCAAATAAGGACTTAAACGACCCCTCAAAATGGTACCTTTTAAAACCTTATCAAATATCCCTACACTTGTTATTTGCTTGTCCTCAAGCAAATGTGCTTTTAGCCAATTAATTTATAAGTTAGGGGTCATGAAGCATTAATTCAAAACGGTCCACAACACATATAAGCCCCACAAAAGTCATAACAAGCACGGAAATTACATACTAGCACCTCACATGGGGTGTTTGGATACTCACATCTCTCTCGGGTGTATATATGAAATATAACAAAATAGAAAATGGAAGATAAACACTCATTAACCGGTCCTAGTACATAGATTACCATAGGCTTGAGAATAGATCAAACCTCCATCGCTTTGGCGTAAGCACCTAGGAAAGACTATCAAAGAGGTCTTTAAAGGGTTGTAACGTTAGGCTTACGGTAGGGAAATAAGGGTTTGGTGGGATAGGCTATTTGGTGGTGGCAAGTCAAAAATCTTTATGTTAGCGCATATGAAGAATGGCGTTGCTAAGCCAAGACTCGACACTCTAAAACTTTAATGTGGAAATAAATGACATAAATTTAAAGATAGATGTAGGATGGTAGCCCGTATGTATTTTTTTTTTTTTTTTTTTTTTACACTCTATTTTTTTCTTTTTCTCTTTTTCTATTTTTTTTTTTTTTTTTTTTTTTTTTATACACTTTTTCTCTACCATCCTCTACGATAACATCAAAATACTAGGGATTTATAGGCACATCCCTACACTTGAGTTTTTATTACTCTAACACTAATTTGACCCGATTTGAAAAGATCAAAACACTTGGGGTACATTATTACGCAAACAAAGGGAATTTGAATTTAACGTTCCCTTCCGTTATTTCATAAACTTTAACTTTTCCCATGAATCCCAATCGTCCCAAAATCGTATACAAAGGATATGACTCGACTTAGCAACTTATGCAAGCAACTAGATAATTGAACTAAGGGTTTAGGGTGATAACAAACATCCGCACTAAAAGTGAGTGCATAAGGGGTGGCTAAGGCGATTTGGGTGTATATTTGGGGTGGGGTGTAAACAATGCTCTTCATTGATATTCGGAAAACCAAAATATCACGAGAACCGCGAAAAGGATAGGCTCGAGGGGTTAACTAGGGGTATCGTGTACTAAAATGAGTACAACGCAAAGGGTGGGGAATTACTCAACCAAGTGGAAGAAGTAATTATATTACGGTATCAAACAAGGGTTATCCTAATGCCTCTTATCATTTAGTTATTCCTAACTACACAAGTGTAGCCTCACTTGCGATCTCGAAATGCATCACAAAACAAGTTCTAGAATCAAATGTACTACCGGTTCACACTCTAAGCATTGAAGATGAATGCTTTAATTCCTACTAATCTAAGGGCGATCCTCACATTTTGGGTGGAATTTGGGTGGTAAAGGGTTTTTTTGTGCTAGTCATGCAACTTCCTATCCGTGAGACGCTTTTGTTAAGACTAATGGCCCACTCCTATATGTCATAAAAAATTTTAAATTTGGTGCCAAAATTACCCTAACCGACATTTTCTCATGGTTTATTACACAAATACAATTGGACGAAACAAATAATCAAGGATAAGCATAGTTTCAAAGTTCCCGCTTTATTTTCCCTCCTACACTTAAACCGAACATTGTCCCCAATGTTCCCGAAAGTATCAAAGTTATGATAGAAGAAGGTAATTAAAAGCGAAAGAAACTAATACTCCCGATTAGCTCGGTAGGATCCGTGTAAAGTGGTGGTTAAACTCTTTTCCAAGAAGAATTATTGCGTGAAAAGCTCCTTCCAATCTTATGTAACTTCTTCTTGACAAACTAAACCCGCACACTTGAAGAAAACAAACGAAACCTTCGTAAAATCGGCGGTAATAATATATATAAGACTCGATTTAAACTAGGATATAATGCTTGTGGAATGGATGTTTACGTAATTTCTACGAAAATTAAGACACGAAAATTCCAAAATTTATAAGTAGCTCGAAAACGAGAAAAAGTAATCGATGTTTTACTCCTTCCCGGCGCCGTCAGTTGCAATCTGACGCCGTCGGTTATCCCGACAAAAAGCGGTCTGCGATTTTCGGAAAATCTACATCTTTAGAATCGGAAAATTTACGCAAAACATCCATTATGACTCGATACAAGCATTTGACTCGAACAAACACACATATATATCTTTTAGTTAATTGTTATTCTCGTGTTTACGTTTCTTTTGAAAACGTGTAATCCTCCTACACTTATCCCTTATGTAAAATACCTTTATATGCAATTAAGACGAAGTTAAAACAAAATAAAGCATTTTACAAATTTAAACATGAGGATAAACAATTAATAAAAGATATATGACACTAACAAGCAAACAATTAAGCATGGGTTGCCTCCCACGAAGCGCTTTTCTTTATTTAAGAGTCTTGTAGCTAGACTCGTGAGTGGGTGCTCCTACGCATCGATATACGTAAGTCTATCCTCAACAATGCCGTAAGGATCAAACTTATCATTCAAGTTCCTAGTAGTACGTTCGGTTAAATATGCCTTTTCAAACATCTCACCATCGGGATCATAGATTTGTATCCTAATGTGCCACCTTCCATTACCATCACTAGGCGGTCTATTCCAATTCCACATGTGTTCGGATTTCTCAACTATCCACTTATTCATGACAAGGTTAACGAGCAAGCTCCCAAGAACTCGGTCATCTTCCTAAATACTAAAGGCGTCCTCGAACGGGTTCACTTCTATGTCCCTAGCCATTTCTTGTTCTTGGAAAGTTCTTTGCACTAGCAAAGGCCTTATCTAGGTAAAAAGGTCTTTGGGGCCTATGATGTTCTTATCAATCCAAGGTCCATATCGAGAAGGCTCTCATCCAATCCTATCTCTTGTGGGATTTCCTCATCCTTATAGTATGTATGCTTTTAACATCGTAAACGGATCTAGCACTCCCTCTCCTACCACTATTTTGGACATCTTACAATCGATGATGGCACTAGCGGTAGCTAAAATCCTCTTCCAACTATTAATGGGCATGTCGGGTCCTTATTCATGTCTAGTACATGAAAGTCGGCCAAAAGAGTCAACTCTCCTACATGTACTACCATGTCCTTTATTATTCCTACCGGACGTGCTATACTACCGTCCGCTAGACCTAAGATAGTTTCCGTTGGTTCAATTTTACCTAGGTTGAGGCTTCTATGAAGGGACAACGGAACGAGATTGATGCATGATCCTAAATCGGCTAGAGCATCGAGTGGCTTGGAAGTTCCAAGTCTACACGGAAGAGTGAATAGCCCGGATCGCCTAACTTCTTAGGTAAGTTGTTTCGCACAAAAGCGGACCCATGTTTTCCAAGCCTAAGTTCTAACTCATATTTTTCTTTTAAAGCATTATAATAAGGTGCATGAGCTAAGACTTCAAGAATCGGTTTTCTTGATGGAGTTCCTTGTACTCCTCCTCTAAACTAGGTTTGGATTCTTGGTGACGGGTTTCTCAAGAGTAGGCTTTACCAAAGGTGCCGCCTTGGTATCTCTTGGATGGCTTGGAACCCTTTTGATAGCATTTATCGAGTGAATCGTTGGTGAGATGGGCATGGATGTGCATTCTCCCATGGTGAACGAGAACATGAAGTCGATGCAATCGAATTCACTTTTAGGTTCTTTATGGTATCACTTGGGAGTGCTCCAACTTCCCGCTCATTGAAGGCTTTTAAGAGGGCATCAAGCTTGGTTGTCATCTCGCTTTGTTTTTGCTTAAAATCGGCTTCAAGCTTATTCAATCGAGTTTCTTGAGATGACAAAATCTAGATGCAATTGCCTCAAGATTAGTATGGTTCCGGTATTAGAAGAATTGAACCTATTAGGCGAACTAGATGAGCTTTGGGGTGTGCTTGAGTTTTGGTTCCACTTAAGATTAGGGTGATTTCTCCATGAGGGGTTGTATGAGTTTCCTAAGTTGTTTTGTTCGGGTTTGAAAGTGTACCACTTCTCCCCGCTCCGTCGGTGCGTATGGAGGCGTAGTCCGCAAAGCTTGTTCGGAGAGCCTTGTGCAATCACGAGTGTCATGGGGACCACCGCATAACTCACAAGGTAGAGTGATTTGATTCACTTGTCGTGAGGACTTAGGATTTTGTAGGAGCTCATGAGGAATTTAACCCGATCTTCAAGTTCGATCAACCTACGGTCGGGAGGAGGCAAGGAGATTGCCTTGACGGTTTTGGGCAGCTCACGGGGTCATCCCAACTTTCGTTGTCATAGAGGCGAGGTCCTCTATTATTTCCCATGATTCTTCTGCGGTGAGATCACTAAGTTTTCCACCGCCGCTTGGTCAATGGATCGCTTAGTGGGAAAGTTGACATGATCATAAAAGATTTGGACTTGGAGCCAAAGATCAATGCCGTGATGAGGGACTTTATGAAGTAAGTCCTTGAATCGAGTCCATGCTTCAGAGAGAGATTCACCTTGACGTTGTTGGAACATCAAGATGTCATTCCTAAGCTTAGTGGTTCTCCCGGTGGGAAAAATTGAGCAAGGAAGCGAAGTAAGATCATCCCAACTTGAGATGGAGCCGTGGAAGTCACTCAAGCCAATTACTAGCTTGGTCCCGTAGAGAATTGGAAGAGACGCAGCGCGTGGTCTCCCGAGTAGTAGCATCAAGGTCGATGGAATCGGCGATTTTGAGAAATCCTCGATGTCGATTTGGATCTTGAACGAAGTCCATGGAATGCACATCCGTTTTGCACCAACCGGATGGTGTCGGATCGCAGGGCCGTAGTTTGGGCTTGGTCGGGAAGCTCAATGGTGTTCCTATAGCCTAGGTGGCTTGGTCTCGAGTATTCACCAAGAGTACGGGCTCTTGGCGGGTCATTTGGTGGTATGTTGATGAATGGTAGTGGGTTATCACCTTCCATGATGAAAAGTGATGGGGTTACGAACAAAGGTTACGAAGAAGGGGGATAGACTAAGAGAAATCTAAAAATGAGAAAAAAGTTTACTTGATAGGAATCAAGCAAAGAAACCTAAACGAGGTGGACTACTAACTAGCTATTCTATTCCCGGCAATGCGCCAAAAAACTTGATAACGCTACACGTCGCTCGGGGTCAAAGGAACTTCCTTTCTTGAGCAAGTTTTATAACACCCTAGGCAGTGAACCTAATCGTTGTAGTGTAGTAATTAGGGTAAGCCACGGGTATTGATATCGTTCTCTAGGGGAATAGGAATGCTAGTAGGGAGTTACTACGCTAAGGTTAAGGTTGAGGAAGATTATTTTTTATCTTTTTTATTTTATGAAAATGGAAAGGTACGAATTTCGGGTATTGGATTTGGGGGGTTGGTATTGCTACCGATTACTCTACTATTATCTAATTATCTAAACTAAGGTTGTGGGAGTCTATGTCTAATTAATGTGTGCTCGTATGATAGTTTAAAAATGTGTTTACTTAGTTTGTATTACTCCTTAATTATCTCCTATTGATGGTTGAGTGTCACGTCTTATTCCTAGTTGCGTTGTGTGTCTAAAGTTGTAGGGTATGCGTTTCTCCCTAACTCTTTGAACTTACCAAAGGGTCTTGTCTACAAACCCACTAGAGATTATAGACTCCTACTCTAAGGCGCTCTTCGATGGTTTAGCCTACAATCACTCAGGTAATTATACTCTAAGGTTCACAAAGATGAATCAAGCATTAAGTACACAACGAATGACCTATCGCATTACTAGATCATAAAACAACTAAGATAAGAAACAACCAATCAATATTCAATAATTAAGTTTCATACTTCCTAAGCAAACACACAAATAAATTAGCGGGACATGGAGAACATGCAAGCATACACACAAATAATCAAAGACATAATTGAATTAATGAAGCAAAGACTTATCTTGATGTAAGATAGGGTTAAAAACCCTAAAATCTTGTACAAGACACCTTAGGTTCGGTTTTAGGTTTTACTCCAAAGACTCTCCACCCAAAGACCGAAAAATTCGGATTCTATATATAAGATTACAATTGCGACGGCGTCACCTTATGTTTAGTGACGCCGTGTGTCGCCGCCATTGTGGGTTTCGTCTTGGCCACGTTAACCTTGCGACGGCGTCACCTTATGTCCGTGACGCCGTCCTCTTCACCTCGGCGTCGTCGGATTGCATCTAGGCCGTCCGAGTAGCGACGGCCTACTCTTTCACCACTAGACGCCGTCTCTTGAAAATACGAGTTTTGAGTTCGTCCGTCACAATAATTTTGGGACGGCGTCAATAGCTTTTGGCGCCGTCGCCTTCTACTTTCAAAGAATCGTAAGTGTCTCGATTTCGACTTTGGCCATTTTCTTCATATATTCGCCATTTCGTCCAAATAAGTGCCATTCCAAATTTTGCCTTCACGAGACCTAAAAGTGAAAAGGAACGATATTAAGCAATAACGGATACAAAAGTGATCAAATAAGGACTTAAACGACCCCTCAAAATGGTACCTTTTAAAACCTTATCATGGTCCCTCCACCTTTTCCTTTTTCAAACAAAACCATTTAACTTCGATTTTGGTTACCAAACAAAGATTTTAGGAAAGAAACTTGACGACACTCCCCCTCGACTTAAGAAAACTGATGAAAAGTTATTAATTTTAGTCCGAGGAGTGTCATTGTACCAGAAACTTCACCACCATTGTAAAAAGAAACAACCGGGATATGATAACATGCAAGAACACGTATGTTTTGAAACAGTTAAGTTATAATTTTCTCCCCTCAACACTTGATCGTAAAAATCTTGAATTTTGAAAGATTATAGTGATGAAGGAAGAAATGTACTTGCCATGTTGAAAGATTATAGATTAGAAGAATATTTTGTTGTTTTATAAGATTTTATATTTTGTATTTTGTTTTGAAAAATTTATTTACAAAGGATGTTTTGGTGTTTGATGTGTTTTAAGACTGTTTTAAGAGGTCATCCAATTCCTCTTGAGTCAAACACCTCATACCAATCCGGTGGACCAACTCATTAAACCTAGCGGGAGGCAAGGCTTTGGTGAGAAGATCGCCAATTGGTATTCTCGCACCCACAAAGTATAATTCAACGGTACCTGCTCCACATGGTCCTTGATGAAATGATAGCGTAGATCGATGTGCTTTGATTTGAGTGTTGAACCGAGTTGCACGAGATTGCAATGGCACTCCGATTGTCGCATACATCGATTCATCAAATATGTAACCATAGTCTTTGAGTTGTGTTCTCATCCGGATGACTTGAGCACAACACGCGGACATGGCTACATATTCTCGCCTGATTGATGAGCGGTGATGTACAATCCGCTTCTTTGATTGCCAAGACACCGGTTTATCACCGAAATTGTAGAGCTCTGAAAGTACTTTTCCTTGAGTCTAAGCATCCTGCGTGGTCGGCGTCTGGCGATTAGTTCAAAACCGAATCCTTCGGATACGGATCCCCAAGTTAATGGTTCCCTTGATGTATCGGAGGATTCTTTTAGCCTCGAGAGGTGGGTTTCGATTGGTCGCGATCGATAACGGGAGCATAGATAAGCGGCAAAGACAATATCGTCCGCTAGTCGTTAGATACATGAGGACCCAATAATACTTCTGGTATTTGGTAGGGTCAACTAATTTCCCATGTAAATCGGCGTCTAGCTTCTTGGTATGAGTCATTGGTGTGGCATAAGTATCACGGGTTTTCATTCCAAACTTGTTTAACAATTCAAGGGCATATTTGGACCGACTCAAGAAAATACCACGGGTGATTGATGAACTTGCGGTCCTAGAAAGAACGTGAGTTCACCCATCATGGACATTTCAAAAAAAATTCATTAGTTTTGCAAAAGCGGTTGAAAACTTTTTGTGTAGACCCAAAAATGATGTCATCCACGTAAATTTGAACAATTAAGATATGTGCCCGTGATATTGTATAAAAGAGTTGGGTCAACCGAGCCTTTGGTGAAATTATTGGCAATGAGGAAAGATGATAGCTTATCGTACCATGCCCGAGGGCTTGTTTGAGACCATAAAGAGCTTTGTTCGGTTTGTAGACACGGTTCGGGAACTCGGGATCAACGAATCCATCGGTTGGTGACATAGACCGTTTCTTTAAGTTGTCCATTGAGAAGCGCCATTTTGACATCCATCGATGAGACCGTCATATTCATATGAGCTGCGAACGCGAGAAATATCGAAACGACCTCAAGGCGAGCAACCGGAGCAAAAGATTCTTCAAAGTCTATTCCTCTTCCCGACGATAACCCTTAGCAACTAGGCGTGACTTGTTTGGGATGGCGTTCCCTTCACATCAATTTGTTTTTCAAATCCATTTTAGACCAATGGCGTAGACCCTGTTGGTCTTGCAACGATTCCCATACTTCAAGACGTTTGAATTGGTTGAGTTCTTCCCGCATGGATTCAATCCGGTTGTCTTTTGTCATTGCGTCTTTAATGTTTTTAGGCTCGGATAGGCGACGGTGAGTGCATAAATGCAATGTTCACCGTCTGTGTGAAGACGTTGTCTCGTAACGACCGTTGATTGGGGTTGCCAATAATGTTAGCGAGGATGGTCTTTTGTCCATCGGTGTGTAGAGGTTGATGTTGGTATACATTGTGCGGATTCGAGGATTCAAATGGTTTGTTGAAGATTCCGCGACATCAGTGCGGCGAGCTCATTAGCAAACGGGTTGAAGAACGCATTTGGATCAAAATCTGCGGTGGGGTACTTCATTCGAGAATATCATCACCGGTTCATCATTGTTGGAGCGGTGTGTTCAATGTTGTGTTGGAGTCAATCGGTGTAGGTGCATCTTCAACGATAGTTGTTGTAGCAGTGTATCGGTATAGGAATATTATCGGGTTGTGCAATGAAACAACGGATACACACGAACACGTTCATCAATATCGTCACGCGACGTAGGAGCAAATAACCTTTCCATTTGTTGACGAGTTAGGCGAGGGCTTTGTTCGGTGATGATGGGGTTGAGGAAGTTTAAGCGGTTGTGACCGGGTTCTAAGTCATTATACTCGAAGCCATTTCCGTGAGTTCATCAAAATGAGCATGAATCGTTTCCATTACCTCCTTAGTTCGACGATTCCAGTTGAAACCTTTAGAATTGTCACGGTGTCCAATAAAGACTCCAATGTCGACTTTGGCTTTGAGCTTTCAAAATCATCACGATCATTATTCGGATAGCAAAGGGATCCAAATACATGAAAGTGTTTGAGGTTCGGTTTATAGTTGTGGACAAGCTCGAAATGTGTTTTGTTGTGGCGTTTTGTGATCATAGAACGGTTTTGAGTATAGCATGCGATGAATCGACTTACGCCCATAAGTAATCTGGAAGTTTAGCATTGATTAACATTGTTCTTGCGCTTCCACTAACGTTCGGTTTCGTCTTTCAACAACTCCGTTTTGTTCGGTGTACGTGCAATAGATGTTTGATCTTTGAATTCCCACTTTCTCATAGAATTCTTGAAGGGTTTTGTTAACAAATTCGGTTCCTTTATGCATTACGATTATCCCGACGGTGTTGCGGGTCGAACACATATTTTTGTGAGAAAGGTGATGATCATTTGTGGCGCTTGGTCTTTGCTTGAAGAAAGTAGACCCAAGTCCATCGTGAGTAGTCATCAACAATTACTAAGATGTAGCGTTTGCCATTGATCGTTTGCACGCGCATCGGGCCACACAAATCCATGTGAAGATGAAGAAGCACATCTTTGAGAGTCGTGTTCCACCTTTGAAGGAAAATGAGCACGAGTGCTTTTCCCTTGTTCACGGTGAGCAAAGGTGATCTTTTGAATACCGAATCGTGGGAGTCCTTCAACTAGTTTGTGTCGAGCAAGGTTGGTGATGGTTTGAAAGTTTAGATGTGAGAGACGACGGTGCCATAGCCGGATTTTGTAGATGTTGCCTTTGAAAGTAAGCGAGATGGGAGAGGAAGCAACCATGTCTTGCATAGAGATAGTGTAGAGACTAGAATTACGCGAGCCGGACATAAGGTCATTTCCTTGTAGATCACGAATGAAACAAGTTTTCTCCCCGAAAGCAACCTCCAAATGTCCATCACAAAATTGACCCATCAAAGCAGTTGTGACCGAGGCCTTCCACATAGTAAACCCTGCGATTTCGATGTTCCCATTGACATAATCTCAGTAGCCTATGATAGGCTGCAGTGATCGTTCCCGAACACGCGATGCCAATGAACTTTGCAATAAAGTTTGATAACAGTTTAAGGTTTCTCGTCATGTGTCGGGAACATCCGCTATCAACAATCCAGAGAATGATCTGTATCACCATTACACACGACGACACGGATGGAATAGAGTAGATGTGGAACCCGAAATGTTATAGGGTTCCAAGGGTATATTAGACATACACACATTAATAAGTTTAGGCATCCATTTAAATTCTAGTATGTTATATATCCATTTCGCCATCTATAACTACTCTTTGCTTTAGTCTTAGTGAATGCACTAGGTGGTACTTCATTCTTAGGAGGTGGCTGGAGCTACGATGATAGCAAAGTTTGCCTTAGAATCTAAAGAAGGCGGTCTACCAAGCACGGACTTAGAATGATTAGTGGGCCTAGAGGTATTCCGATTCTTAGGATTCCGTAAGCGAGAGATTATAGCTTTAGCAACACATTTGTCATGACAATCGAATTCATACTCTTCCGACAAATAACACAAGGTGCATCGATTGAATATCAAAAGTACTTAGTGGTTTAGCATTCGTTACATCACTATTTCTATTACATTTGCCGACGCAACATCTATAGTGGAAGCAACATGAGTCTTATTCGAGTCCTAGGGTGTTCTTCTACTTTAGCATTCCTTATTGATCTTTTCTTAGGTCGCAACTTCCTATTCTTCGATTGAGTGCTCCTAGGCGTGAAGTGCGGACGTTTGGAAAAGACGCAACTATTCTGTTTGATGAGGGGAAACACGTTAGCAACTTGTGATTTGGCGGTAGGGATTCTAGGTTCACGATTACTAAGTGTGACCGGTGCTAATCTCTTAATCACGGTGGCGGAAGTTTTTCATACTTTCCTAACATTTCTCTTAACTTAGAGATAGTGTGAATCAAATCTGATTTTCGAGCGAATATTACCGGCAAAATTCATGACTTCTCTAGTGTGAGCAAGATAGTGATCAAGTTCGTTAGATGCTTCATGACGAGTCTTATTGAGTAAATCAAATATGACACCATATTCATGTTTAACTTTTGAAAGTTCTTGTTCATATTTTGAGATTTGACTTTTCAAAGACACGTTTTGATCATCCATTGCTCAATTTTAGGATCGGAAGATTTTGCACTCAATGAGCGATTTTCTTTTGAAAACTAAGTTGATGATTGTGAATATCTTTTCACACCAATGAAGACGACGTTTGCATTGTAAATTTCATTGAGTAATCGTTTATTTTCGCTTTTAAAGACTCGATCCGAAGCACATTATCGGTGTTCTCAACAGTTACAACATTTTCAACAATATCGAGAGATGTAATCGATGCAAATGGCAAAGCATGAAGTAACACAACATTATGGATATCAAAGACAGATAACATCTTCCAAGAGTCGATCAACATCTTTTCTCAACATTTTCTTTTTGCGTTTAGTATTAGAAATAGATGTTTCGCTTTCTCGGCGTTTTCATTACCCAAATTCCTTATGAAAATCCTTTTCCCAGCAATTGCACAACTTTTCAAGTTTTTAACATTAGGTAAAAGATTTTTCCGAAAAATGTCTCTTTGTTCTCGCGCGGGCGATTGAAAATGTTCAACTTTGATTTCGGGCGATATTCTATCTCATGTTGTAAAATTTTGAGGTCACCATGAAAATGTCAAAATATCGAAGAATTTTCGATTTTCGTTTTGAGTTTACTTCACTAATGGAAGGTAAAGGACCATAAGTTTGTGCATAATCGGTTGGGGATTAACAATAGAAGACTCGGTGTTTTGATGATAACCCTTGGTGTGTTAGAAGAATCCGTTGGTGTGGCGAAGTGACCGCGTTTTATAATTAAAAGGTTTGTTGTAAACAACGTTTTTTAATTTTGATCGACTCTCGTCTTACGCATCTAATTCCTCTTGACGATGATATTCAACAACACTCATAACAAGATTATCAATTTTGTATTCGACCGAAACTTGTGGAGTTGGTTTGAATGTTTTAGTGAAAGCTTAGGTTTGTAATCGCCTAGATTTTTCCATACCCTTTTGGATTGGGTTTTAAGGTAAACTTTTCAATAGGCATTCTCGATTCACCATGTTTGTAACAACAGCTTTTAAACTCTTTAAGTTTGTTTTGCAAGTCGATAATTTCTTCAAGAAGGTCATCCACCCGATTCGTTGAATGCTTTTGTATGCGGAGAACTGCTTTTGACAAGTTAACAACTCGACCTTAGCTTTTGATTTTCCAAGGTGAGGCGTTAATTTGCTTTTTATGTTCATGTTTGATTGTTCTAATTCGCACAACAAAGCATTCTTCGAGGCGGCTAGATCACGATCCGTCTCTAAATATTTTTCGTTTTGATGAGATTTTGCAAAGCGGCTTCAAAACCTTTTCACTGTTTTCTTGAGTTTTGAAAAAGTTGAGTTGCATTTGTAAGCATTCAAAGTCCTTGGTTAGCGGTGCATGATGAGTGTCTAAATACTCATCATTTTTTCACTCTTGTATTTAAGCGCAAAAACATCCTCCATAAAACACTCGAAATGTATCAAAATGATAAAAATATCACAAATAAGTGTTTTATGTGTTTTAAATGCAAAATATCAAAATCGGTGAAAAGCGTATCAAATTTGCATAATTGGCGGTTTAGTCCCCAGTTTCAAAAGTTGTCAAAAGCAGGTCCTGGTAAATCTAAATAAAGAGAAATGTTATTCAAGGTCCACGAAATATTCTAATTTGTCAAAAATGGTCCTTGAATAAATCTTTTGTAAAATGGCGAAAAAGGTCCTGAACTTTCAAAATTGTCAAGTTTAGTCCACGGAAAATGTGAAAATGACACTTTGATCCTTGAACTATTGATACTTGTCACTTTTAGTCCTTGTGTCAAGTTTGGATAATTACGAGAATGGCCCTCAAGAATTGGAAAATTACACTTTGGTCCTTGTCATATTAAACTAAGCCTAGACTTGTCAAAATTTGAACCCACGCCATATACTGTTTTTGACCCCTTGACCCTTCCATTTGACCCTTTGGTCAAACACTCGATCAAACAGACCTTCCTCCACTCCTTCTTCTCCCCACTTTGTGCCTGTTTCACCTGCAACACTCACCAAATTCCATCTCGATGCCTTATCCTTCCACCCCTCTCCCATCAACCCTACACCTCCACCCCCCTAGTGCTAGCTCGGAAGACCCGAAGTCAAATGGTGCCTTTTCCGCCAAAATGATAAAACTAGGCAATCCACTCATTACTCTTCATTGGTCCAATTGAGAGGTGGGATTCAATCGAGAGAGCGCGTGGAGCTCGGTTGGAGCATAAAGAGGAAGAGGAACAAGTGAAGAGACCGAGTAGTGTAATTTTAATTTACATCATGTCGTTTTAATTAAATTAAGATTTCAGGTCTTTGTTTAAGCTTTCAAGCAACGTATTATGTAATCTTAGTGTGATATTAAACTTTTTAAATAATCAATTTCAAATTCCAATGCAATTAGTATTATGCAATTTTAAGTTCATAAAAATATTTGAATAATGTTTGTAGTGGATGTTATGAAATTTTAAGCTTGTATAAGTTCAATATAAGCTTTTATAAGCTTATTCTAGCTTACTACTTACTCAGAAAACATTCACTCAGTTTTTACTCTTGAAACACCTTTGGTCAACAAAAGTCAAAGTGCAGGCATTAAGCTCTCTTGGACCTGAAGTTACTGAAATGGAGTTTGGTTTGGGTTAAGTTGAGCTGGAGTTGGATTGATCTGGTTTTGAGTTGGGTTAGTATCAGGTTCAAAATACTATGCCATTGAAATTATGAGCAAGTCATAGTGCAGGACCTCTTGTGAGTTTTAGCTCTTCTTTTGAATCCTTTTAGCTTGTTAAGATAGTTTAAATGATGTTGTGTGCTGTTTAACTTGGCCTAATATCAGTGTCTTGTTTGAATTTTAATCCATTATCTGTCATTAGTCCTCTTTGTAAATTTGCACTAAATCTTAATTGAATTGGTTAAGTTAGACTAGTCTAGTTGTTAAATTTAGTTCATCTGATTGTAATCTCATATTGTGAATCTAGAGTAAACACTTCAATGGATCGGATCGGTGGTTTAATGTGTTAAAGCTCATATCAATAAGCTAAACTAGTGTTTGGTATAAGCTATTGCTTGGAATTTTAAAGCTTTTCGGTTGATATAATCGGTTGCTTTAGTCACTTTTATGTATATTAGAGCTAATTCAATTACTTAATTGTACTCTAGAACTCGAAAAGTCAATTCTCATCAAATCATCTTAAGAGGCTAACTGTTGTGGTTTTGATTTCCAAAAGCTTATTTTGTGTTTACATTTCATAAATACAACTTGTTGTAATCTCATTTAACCTTATTAACTCTATATCGATCCACGAAATTGAGATCAAACCTCAAAAAGTCAACTTCTCGGTTTTGTTCAAAAGTCGAATGGCATAATTCTTAGTTTTGGCCAACAAGAAGGATTTTCTTGAGCTCGATTTTGAACCAATCCAAGTAAATCTTGTGGTTTTAAAACTTCATGGGTCTAATTACTTATCATCATTTTGTACATTTTTCTAATTTTTATAAAACTCAAAAGTGCTTGTAATCATGGACTTAAATGCCTGTGCGAGCATCAGTCTGCAGGTTTGCGGTGTTTGCAAAGCTTGTATAAAGCTTAGTAGAGCTTGTCCAAGCTTGAATTTTGGTTCTGATCACTCACCCAGGTCTAGTGTAGGATACAAGTTTTTGTTTCATGTTTCTAGCTTATTCATTTGCTTATTCATGTGCTTAAAGTTGGTTCGAAACACTCTTTTTAGCTTAATCTCAAACTCATCAATCGACCAAACTTGCAATCCAGTGGTTAGAACTTGTTAAAACTCATTGCATTTTGGTTCATTTAGCATATTAAACCTTACATTTCGGTTTGGTGCTTGTAGTGTCCAATTTGCTTATTTCAGTGCTTATTTCTAAGCACTTGAGATATGATTCTATTCTCCCAAACAAGCACTTGTTTTCCAATTTTCCTAGATTCCTAATAATGTTTTAGACTTTTCCTGAAATTTTCAGATTTTTCCAAGTTGGTTTGCTATTTTCTTGATTTTAATTAGTTTTAAGCATTTTTAAATAGCTTTTAATACAAAAATTAAGAAAAGCTTCAAAAAATAATTTTTCAATTTTCTTAGGTTTAGATAAATACAAAAAGTAAAAAGTAATTTTCCATATTTTTCATAGTTTATTTTGTAATTTGTAATAATTTAATTAGTTTTAATAGTTTAAAATTCATAGAAAATAGAAAATAATCAGAAAAATACAAAAATAGTTTTGAAAATTCTAGTTTGATATTTTAGACTTTTCATTTCATAATTTTATTTTTCTAGCTTTGTTTCCTAATTTTTATATTTTAGGTAATTATTAAATAGTTAAAAATAGTTTTTAATTAATAATAATTAATATAATAGTTATAAAAATAATTTTCCTTTTCTATAAATTTTCTTATATCATTAGGATTGTAAAATGTATTTTCATATTTTTAGGATTTATATTGTGTAAGTTTCACTTTTTATTTTGCGCGTTTACGTAATTTTGTTTTAAAGCGTAAGTTTTAGGTTTTAAACGTTCATCATTTTAAATATAGTGATAGCGTTTATTTAATAGATTTTATCTTTTAAATTTCCTTTAATTTGCATTTAAAGCCCACATAGTTTATGGGCTTTTCCTTGATTATAATCTTCTTGAATCTCCTTTCCGTTCAAATCTCTCGATCACTACTGCGTCGACTATTCTCGCATGACTCGTTGGGACTTAACGACACGGAAACACTATACTCCTCGATCTTCATTGCATTGGTGTGTGAGCGGTTTTAAGTTCCTTCGGTGGTCATTCACAGTGATCATTCGCGTGAAAAACTTGGCGGTTTCTTGGATCAAATTTTGGCGCATGCTTGCGGGAGGCGATGCTAATAGTCTTCGTTTAGCATTAGTGATTTGAATAATCACTCCTTGTTCATACCATCTTTTAAAAATCAAAAAACCCAAAAGATTTTCATTCTTAGTTTTTACATCATGTTTATCCAAAATACCAAAATATTCATCTTAACCCTCCTACCCTTTTTAATTCTTCATTCCTTTACCCTCTATCCATTTGATTCTTTTCTCATGGAATCTCTAGGGGCCAATTCGGGATGGTGAAAAGCTTCGGACTTTATCACAAATGTCTAGAATTCGCGTTGTTCGTGAAGATCCATTCTTTATGCGTGAAAAATGGAAAAAAACCGGGGTGACAAAGGACGAGATACTTCCTTATGATAATGGAAGTGCTAAATCGTCCAACCTACGGTTATCAAGGATCTAATCCTCAATTGCTCCTAAGCCGTCTAGAATTGATTCTAAACTTTCACGATTCTGGTTAAAAGCAAACATGCGAAATTGAGACACGTGACTCGCATGAATGACTTGCCTAATCTTTCGTTTCTCAAGAACGAGCAGGAGACCATAACGGAAGTGGTGGAAATTGCTAGCTCTCGAGCACACCACTTGTCCCACCTCCGGATTTTTAAAATGTTCTTGAGACTTGATAGTCATTCGGATCACCATGTTGGTTTTGTTGATCCTTTGAATAAGCAGATCCTTCTCATAATTCTCAAATAGAATCGTTTATTCCTTGTGTCGGTTGTGGTGAGCCTCTTTATGGTTCACCACATCGTTGGTGTGCGTGTGTACAATGTGGTAATGATATCCGTAAGGGGTTGTTTGTTTTGTGGTTCGAGGAATTCATTTGATTATGATCTAATCGAACTCATTTAACGACCCTCAAACTTTTCCAATTACCCACCACAGCCCGACTCATCTTCATATAACCAACATTCTGCTGTGAATTTTGTGGAGGTCCTCACCAAGGATTTGAGTGTCAATCCGGAAACACGTTTGTCTATGAGCAGTTTTACGGTAACACTCGGGACTTTGAAATGACCAAAATCCATATTATTCACATGACCACCCACAACAATCATTTTGTTGTGAGCTGTGGAGGTCCCATTTCACTCGATTGTCAAGCAGAATCCATTTCCTTGTAACAATTCGACTATCCATATCACGACCAACCTCCACGGTGCCAAGGACTCCAAACTCCTCGAATTTGACCCAACAAGACACTTATCTAGAGCTTCTAGAGTTAGTGAAAAGAGGTGAGGAGTTCAATAAAACTATACTTCATAATGTTCCCGTATTTCTTGTGTATATTGTGGGGTCCTCATGATGATTATCAATGTCAACCTTCGGTTTGACAAATCTTCACTCCGCAATGTCCGTCATTCCAAATTCACATGAAATCCATGGAAGAATTGCTAGGTGAAGAAGCGGTGCTAAAATAAAATCCCAATTGCCTTTGAGAAATATGTTAAGGAATCAATTGCAAAAAAGCGACGGATCTAGCTCTCAATTTCGTTTTATTCACGATGGCGGTGATGATGAGGATACACTTGATTCATCAAGCTCATCGGATGACATCCAATGATTGAGATTCCATCTCAAACAAGCGCTATCACACCAAGCTCCCACTCACTCTCTAAACATGGGGGCGAGCATCTTGACCTTGTTCACGAAAAGGAATCGGACGAATTCATAAAGTCTAGTGTTGAGAACCTTGTCCCAATACCAAGAGAGTCACGGGAATTCTTGATCATGTGTGATATCCTCCTCCTCTTATCTTCAAAATGATCATATTGAGATGTTCTCCGATTCTAATGATAATGATTCGTTATCTTGTGGAGACATCGTTTATGTGGAAGATTTACCTTGAGCTTGTTAGCTTAGAAGAGAGAATGATGAAGTTCTTGACAATGAAATCAAAGATGAAGCGCCGTGCAACATTCTTGAATGTCGGTCTTCTCATTTCTAAAATCGAGGCTTTCAATGAAAACCTATTTCATCTCCTATCCCATTAAGGATAGTAACATTCTTTCCGATGATTCTATTCAAATGAAAGCCTTTGTTTTGATATTATGGGAGAGAAGATTAGTGGCGTTACCACTTTTCATTCTCATAATTCTCTCCCGATTATGAATCATTTACATTAGATGAGTTCACGGTGAACCCAATTCACCAATTACGAATATGATTCATTTACCTTCACGAGGAGTTCTCGGTGAACTCACTCATATCATATCTCCGCGGAGTATGATAATTTCTACTTGATCTAGACACACCCATAATATGTCTTGATCAAATGAGCTTAAATGAGGAGATTCATGAAACTATGAATTCTCCTATTGAGGATGAAGAGTTAATCATGATTTGTATCATGATTTTCTTTCTCTTCTTCATATATCCGTAGCTTCTCTGTTCTTCACTCCTTGGGAATGAAGACATTATCTTTGACCGAGCATTTCCATGCACCATTTGTGGCCGGATGCATGCATGCATATCTCATCGGTGTGGAACTTTCACGTACTTCTATGTTTATCCAAACATCTTGAATGAAAGTCCGATGGAGATTGTTTCTTCCACTTACTTCCCCATGAACCAATGAATTGGGGTCGAGTCAAGCTAGCGACTCGGTAATCAAAAACATAGCTTAACATGGGTTTTCACCGTGTGTACCACCCTAGTGTGGGGAGATGCCCATGTGTTGTATATAGATCTAAAAATAAATGAAAATTGTAAATATTGGAAAGAGAATAATTGTTGTGTTTCCACACTTAGCTAGTAAATGTTATCTTTTCGTTCTAAGTTTCGACATTACAGACGGTACTTTGAATATTGAGGACAATATTCATTTCTAAGTGTGGAAATTACAGCGAATTTTGATCATAAATGTACCCTTTTAGTCCCTTTTCCCCAAAATGGCCAAATTTTAAAATTTTTTAGTGGAAGTACTATGTACTAAACACAACAAATGGTAATCAGTCCACCATGTCTAACCCACATAAGGATGGCTAATCCGAGAGCAAGCGGCTCTTGGTAAAGATATCTCAAATCCGTTGACGACACAATTTGCCCAAAATTGTATGGTATTCAACTCACCATATCCTAAAAAGTGAAGAGTTGGCTAGCCCGAAGTTTATGGCTTGTGGTAAAGGCGATGGAAAATCCATAATTGGTAATCGACTCACCAAAGATAATATTGATAAGTTATCTAAGAGTTGGCTAGTCCGGAAAGTGCGGCTTACGGTAAAGACAAATCAAATCCGTTGAAAATGGTGGTTTGCTCAAAATCACATGGTTATCGATGTACCATGGTTCTTACTTGAGCTGAAACATTTGGCTACTCCGAGTAATGGCTTTTGGTAAAGAGATAAAATCCATTAATTTTCTCAAAACATTGCTAGGGACTAGCAATATCTTAGTGTGGGGATTGATGAGTGTCTAAATACTCATCATTTTTATCTTATTTAAGCGCAAAAACATCGAAAACACTCGAAATGTATCAAAATGATAAAAATATCACAAATAAGTGTTTTATGTGTTTTAAATGCAAAAATATCAAAATCGGTGAAAAGCGTATCAAATTTGCATAATTGGCGGTTTAGTCCCCAGTTTCAAAAGTTGTCAAAAGCAGTCCACAGTAAATCTAAATAAAGAGAAATGTTATTCAAGGTCCCTGAAATATTCTAATTTGTCAAAAATGGTCCTTGAATAAATCTTTTGTAAAATGGCAGAAAAGGTCCCTGAACTTTCAAAATTGTCAAGTTTAGTCCCTGGAAAATGTGAAAATGACAGCTTTGATCCTTGAACTATTGATACTTGTCACTTTTAGTCCTTGTGTCAAGTTTGGATAATTACAGGAATGGCCCCTCAAGAATTGGAAAATTACACTTTGGTCCTTGTCATATTAAACTAAGCCTAGACTTGTCAAACTGATTTGAACCCCTGCCATATACCTGTTTTTGACCCCCTTGACCCTTCCATTTGACCCTTTGGTCAAACACTCGATCAAACAGACCTTCCCTCCACTCTCTTCTTCTCCCCACTTGCCTTTTTTTCCACTGCACTTCACCAAATTCCATCTCCCAATGCCTTATCCTTCCACCCTCTCCCGTCAACCCTACACCTCCACCCCCCTAGTGCTAGCTCGGAAGACCCAAAAGTCAAATGGTGCCTTTTCCGCCAAAATGATAAAACTAGGCAATCCACTCATTACTCGACCCATTGGTCCATTGAGAGGTGGGATTCAATCGAGAGCAGCGTGGAGCTCGGTTGGAGCATAAAGAGGAAGAGGAACAAGTGAAGAGACCTAGTAGTGTAATTTTAATTTACGTCATGTCGTTTTAATTAAATTAAGATTTCAGGTCTTTGTTTAAGCTTTCAAGCCTTTGTATTATGTAATCTTAGTGTGATATTAAACTTTTAAATAATCAATTTCAAATTCCAATGCAATTAGTATTATGCAATTTTAAGTTCATAAAAATATTTGAATAATGTTTGTAGTGGATGTTATGAAATTTTAAGCTTATAAGTTCAATATAAGCTTTTATAAGCTTATTCTAGCTTACTACTTACTCGAGAAAACATTCACTCGGTTTTACTCTTGAAACACCTTTGGTCAACAAAAGTCAAAGTCACGGGCATTAAGCTCTCTTGGACACGAAGTTCTTGAAATGGAGTTTGGTTTGGGTTAAGTTAATTTGGAGTTGGATTGATCTGGTTTTGAGTTGGGTTAGTATCGGGTTCAAAATACTATGCCATTGAAATTATGAGCAAGTCATAGTGCGGGACCTCTTGTGAGTTTTAGCTCTTCTTTTGAATCCTTTTAGCTTGTTAAGATAGTTTAAATGATGTTGTGTCTTTGTTTAACTTGGCCTAATATCGATTGTCTTGTTTGAATTTTAATCCATTATCATCATTAGTCCTCTTTGTAAATTTGCACTAAATCTTAATTCGAATTGGTTAAGTTAGACTAGTCTAGTTGTTAAATTTAGTTCATACGGTTGTAATCTCATATTGTGAATCTAGAGTAAACACTTCAATGGATCGGATCGGTGGTTTAATGTGTTAAAGCTCATATCAATAAGCTAAACTAGTGTTTGGTATAAGCTATTGCTTGGAATTTTAAAGCTTTTAGTTGATATAATCGGTTGCTTTAGTCACTTTTATGTATATTAGAGCTAATTCAATTACTTAATTGTACTCTAGAACTCGAGAAGTCAATTCTCATCAAATCATCTTAAGAGGCTAAGCTTGTTGTGGTTTTGATTTCCAAAAGCTTATTTTGTGTTTACATTTCATAAATACAACTTGTTGTAATCTCATTTAACCTTATTAACTCTATATCGGTCACGAAATTGAGATCAAACCTCAAAAAGTCAACTTCTCGGTTTTGTTCAAAAGTCGAATGGCATAATTCTTAGTTTTTGGCCAACAAGAAGGATTTTCTTGAGCTCGATTTTTGAACCAATCCAAGTAAATCTTGTGGTTTTAAAACTTGATGGGTCTAATTACTTATCATCATTTTGTACATTTTTCTAATTTTTATAAAACTCAAAAGTGCTTGTAATCATGGACTTAAATGCCTGTGCGAGGCATCAGTCTGCAGAGGTTTTGCGGTGTTTGCAAAGCTTGTATAAAGCTTAGTAGAGCTTGTCCAAGCTTGAATTTTGGTTCTGATCACTCACCCAGGTCTAGTGTAGGATACAAGTTTTTGTTTCATGTTTCTAGCTTATTCATTTGCTTATTCATGTGCTTAAAGTTGGTTCGAACACTGCTCTTTAGCTTAATCTCAAACTCATCAATCGACCAAACTTGCAATCCAGTGGTTAGAACTTGTTAAAACTCATTGCATTTTGGTTCATTTAGCATATTAAACCTTACATTTTCGGTTTGGTGCTTGTAGTGTCCAATTTGCTTATTTCAGTGCTTATTTCTAAGCACTTGAGATATGATTCTATTCTCCCAAACAAGCACTTGTTTTCCAATTTTCCTAGATTCCTAATAATGTTTTAGACTTTTCCTGAAATTTTCAGATTTTTCCAAGTTGGTTTGCTATTTTCTTGATTTTAATTAGTTTTAAGCATTTTTAAATAGCTTTTAATACAAAAATTAAGAAAAGCTTCAAAAAATAATTTTCAATTTTCTTAGGTTTAGATAAATACAAAAAGTAAAAAAAGTAATTTTCCATATTTTTCATAGTTTATTTTGTAATTTGTAATAATTTAATTAGTTTTTAATAGTTTAAAATTCATAGAAAATAGAAAAATAATCAGAAAAATACAAAAATAGTTTTGAAAATTCTAGTTTGATATTTTAGACTTTTTCATTTCATAATTTTATTTTTCTAGCTTTGTTTCCTAATTTTTTATATTTTAGGTAATTATTAAATAGTTAAAAATAGTTTTTAATTAATAATAATTAATATAATAGTTATAAAAATAATTTTCCTTTTCTATAAATTTTCTTATATCATTAGGATTGTAAAATGTATTTTTCATATTTTTAGGATTTATATTGTGTAAGTTTCACTTTTTATTTTGCGCGTTTACGTAATTTTGTTTTAAAGCGTAAGTTTTAGGTTTTAACGTTCATCATTTTAAATATAGTGATAGCGTTTATTTAATAGATTTTATCTTTTAAATTTCCTTTAATTTGCATTTAAAGCCCACTGTAGTTTATGGGCTTTTCCGTTGAGTTATAATCTTCTTAACGAATCTCCTTTCCGTTCAAATCTCGATCACTACTACGTCGACTATTCTCGCATCGCCATATTTCGTTGGGACTTAACGACACGAAACACTATACTCCTCGATCTTCATTGCATTGGTGTGTGAGACCATGTTTTAAGTTCCTACCTGACATTAAACCCTTGACCACCGTCGGACCATAATCTGAGCATTGTTGTTGTTGTATGGAACCGATTGATTTTTCTTTGTGAAGGTGTGTTTGAAGCGGTTGGTTGAGTTCTTTGGTTGAGAGGGATAATTACATTGAGCATACAAGGCAAGTTGTTGATTATCCGGATGTATTGTTTAGCAATTTGAGCACGGAGAATCCTTTCCCGATCAACTTCCTTTTCATGAGGCTTCAGTAATCGTACAACAATCCATAAGTAGAATGATGCATATTCTTCGGCTTGCGGAGAAAGATGACATACTTCTCCCATTCGGGACCAAGACTACTCGGGAACTTAGTATTCACGCAATTCTTGGCATGATGATATTGTGTTTATCCAAATCATTGATGATGTCGAAAATCGATGATGATAGGACTCTAGTGTCTCTCGGGTTCAATCATAAAGTGTTCATAAGCCAAGTAAATTTTGGATTCAAATCCTCGATTGAGTACTGAGATCCTTCCATAAGAAGCGAATATGATCCCGCATTTTTGTG